>JANAVB010040818.1:37327240-37853091 GCA_029216955.1 Iris pallida
GAAAAAGGTAATTCCATTGACATAGGTGAGTTAAATACAAGTTGGCGAACAAAATTAGTTTTGCCTCAATGCAAGGGTCCATACATCATACTCTATATTGTGTAGGGTTCCAATCTTAGGTGTAATCACTCCCTTGAATATGCGGTTGTTTCTTTCTCTCCAAATGTGCCACACCGATGCTGCAAATCTAATTCGAGCTTCAGCGAACCATCGCGATCCCTTCCTTCTGGAATTGCTAATATCATCCATTTACCATTACTGTCTCTGCTTCCGTCTCCATGTATATTCAGCTTACGTAGATGATGAGTCCATAAGTCCCAAGCAAACTGGCATTGGAAATATAGGTGACCCAATATTTCTTCATCCCATTGCATAGCACACACCCTTGTCCTCCAGTTTGGATGCCAAATCGTGCTAGGCAGTCTAATGTGAGGAGTCTTCTTGTTAGTAGCTTATACATGCACAATTGGAATTTCCTCACAGTCTCCATGATCCATATGAACTCAAAGCGGTCTATTTGAGGGTGCTGTACTCGAACTAAATTGTACCCGTTCGATGCTCAAATCCGCCTGTAGCCGGCCCTTCCCAAATCTACTTGTCCTCAAGTTGATTACTATCCACTTGAACTTCCCTAATCTTAGCTGCTACATGCCTCGCCCCTTCATGCAGTTTTGGTCGCCAATGGCCATCCACCAAGATGGGGCTAACTCGATCCACTTCTCTCGGCCTGCACAGGCGTTCCCCCGGTGATTCATCTAAACTGCAGTTGCCGATCCATGGGTCAAACTTAAGAAGTGGCTCGCCCATCGCACATTATGCACTGTATATGCAGTTTGACTTGCGTGCGTTGCTTGAGCACAGTTTGAAGGATATTGACATGTTATTAATCGACATATTCTAGAAGTTGTCGCTTCTCACATATTTGGCCTTCATCCACCTCACCCACAAGGAGTCGCCAGAGATGAGCTTCCATGTAAGCCTTATCGCAGCCACATCCCATAACGCATTTAAGGAGTACAACCACACTCCCCCTTCTTCCCGTGGCCTACACAACGTGTCCCATCCTATCGAATGCAGTCCTCCTCGCCGGACAAAATCAGTGCATATTTTCTCTAACTTATTAATGATAGTTCTCGGTAGCATTATTGACTGTAGCCAGTAGATGGCTATGGCATTGATTACCAATCTAACCATTTCTATGTGGCCTGCAAATGATAGACTCTGTGCATGCCATCCCTCCATGCGTCACTGTGCGTACTCAATCAAACTTTGGTCTCTATGGCATAGTTAATAGAAAGTGGAATGCCCAAAATCTGAGCTTTATATATATATATATATATATATATATATATATATATATATATATTTGAAACCAGCCATATATTAATCTATAGCCCCAAAATGAAGTGGCTAGAGCAAAATACAACCTCGGCCCAAATAAGTCGAGCAAAAAGGAACCAGAGGCTGTGCAAAACCTATATATATATATATATATATATATATATATATATATATATATATATATATATATATATATATATATATATATATATATATATTGTTGGGGCACAACGAAAATAAACCTAGGAAACTCAGAGAAAATTCACATCCACAAAGACAATAATTTACGTGGTTCGACCAAGATGCCTACTTTCACAAACGAGGGTGATTTAGTTCCACTATAAAGAAGAAAATGAATTACAATAGCTCTCAATACTTCTCTCCTTGCACTCAAGAATTCTCTATCACAAAGAAAAAAAATCTCTCAAAATTTTGTATTGAACTTATTCAACAACTTTAGCTCTCTTGTGTTGAACTTATTCAACAACTTGAGCACAATAAGATATCTCACGGAGCACCGATAGACGCCTTTATATAGCACAAAAATTCAATCCTATGTAGGCTTAAAATATAATCCTAATGCTATGTAGGATTACCACATTTATGTAAAATCCAATCTTATATAGGATTGCCATATATATGGTCAAAAAAGGTCGTGGGCCTATTTTTGGACATTTTTCTTCATATTTTCACCTCAGTAAGATTTTGCCACAAAATTGAGCTGGCACTTCTCCACCGCACAGCTTCACTAAATCAACCACTCGTCAATCCCGCCCCTAAGGTCTTTCAAGCAATTGGTAGGATTTGGAGCAAGTCCAAGCAATGTTGGAACTTAACTCCAGGAACAACCTTAGTCAACGTATCAGCGGGATTGTCCTTGGTATGCACTTTTTCAAGTGCAATGTCACCGTATTCTACAACATCCCATATGAAGTGGTAGCGAACATCAATATGCTTGGTCCTCGCTTGATGGACTTGATTCTTTGCCAAGTGGATAGCACTCATGTTATCACAATGCACATCAACTACATCCTGCTTCACCCCCAAGTCATTAATCAAACCACGAAGCCATAGGCCTTCTTTTACTGCCTCTGTTACTGCCATATACTCTGCTTCTGTAGTCGATAGGGCAACCGTAGCCTACAACATAGACCACCAACTGACTGGTACATCATGTAAAACAAATACGTATCCAGTAGTTGACCTGCGCCTATCCAGATCACCAGTATAGTCCGAATCCATATATCCACTGACTTGACTAAAGTCTCCACCAAAGTGTAATCCCACATCAGTGGTGCCCTTCAGGTACTTGAATATCCACTTCACAGCCTCCCAATGCTTCTTTCCCAGATTAGCCATAAAGCGACTAACCACACTTACGACTTGTGCAATATCTGGTCGAGTGCACACCATAGCATATATTAAGCTGCCAACTGCACTCGCATAAGGAACTCGAGCCATGTGCTCCTTCTTCTCATCTGTAGTAGGAGATAACTTGGCTGAGCACCTAAAGTGGCCAACCAAGGGAGTAAAAACATTCTTTGTATCTTCTATACCAAAACGAGCAATGATCTTCTCAATATACAAATTCTGAGACAAAGAAAATTTTCGTTTCTCCACTACAAAAATAAGCCAAATTAGCGACGTCAAGATACGTCGCTAATTAAGGCATATACGTCGCTAAAGTTATTTAGCGACGTATTTAGCGACGAAAAATGAATGTCGTGAAAAACCTAGTCGCAGATGACACATTCGTCACCCTACATCGTGTTTGCGACGTCACCACAATGTCGCTATGTCGTCGCAAAATTAGCGACAGAGGGCGACGAAAATTGACGTCGCAAAATTAGCGACGTAGTATGACGTATTAGCGACGTCCAGATATATTTATGTGATGACATGGCATGCCTGCTACGTCAGCATCTTAGCGACATATAGCGACGTATTAGCGACGTCAGTATTCTACAGTGAAGCGACGGATTGTGACGCTTAGCGACGCAATGTCGCTATTTAGCGACGTACCTATCCGTCGCTATCCGTCGCTATACGTCACAGAATAATAAAAAAAATATTTAAAAAAATATAATGTGCATTTTTGTTATGCTGTGTGTCTGTGTTTACAGTGTGTGTGAAGTGCAGTATTCGAACCATCGACAGTTTCGCTTACTGTTCTATGTTTTATCTTGGATAAAAAGAGCAACAGTTCAAGGTGCACTTCTCAGAGCTTCCTCTTCACGTCCTTCACCTTCTCGGGATCCTGTACGACGTCCCGAGAGAGTGAAGGATGTGAAGATAAAGCTCTCAGAAGTACACCCTGAACAGCTGCTCTTTCTGTCCAAGATAAAACATACAACAGTAATTGAAACTATCGATGGTTCTAAACACTGCATTTCATATACACTGTAAACACAGACACACATCATCACAAAATACACATTATATTCTTTTTAAAATTTGGGCAGCACCTCCTTTGTATATCAGATCATCGCTTATAACCCAGCGTAGGTATATTTGTCATCCCTGTCGCAGATATCACAAAGTAAATATCACAATAAAAATACCAACAAAGTAAATATCACAAAGTAAATATCCAACAAACATACATGTCCACAATGGAGGTTAAACAAGAATGAAAATCAGTGTACAGAACGGTCAATGGGCCCATAGGGCCAATACATACAAAGATGATAAAAAAATCTTCTGGATCACTGAGGACCCCTACCGCGCATCTGGGATAGCATGTACTCATACTGCTCCTGTGTGAGCTGTACCGTAGGGACAGTAGGAGGCAGTGCGATGTCTGGAGTCGACGTTGTCGATGGACCGGAAGGACGTCTCTGCTCCAGCTCTCGCAGTCGCTCAGCATGCGCAGCAAGGGTACTCACCATCCTCTGAGAACTCTCCTCAATCGAAGTATGTATCTGGTGAGTGAGGCAGACATGGTCCTCTGCGATCCCTCCAGCTCGACCTGTCTACGCTCTGTGCGCTGCGTAGACTCGGTGAGCGTGTGCAAGCTGGCAGCTGTAGCCTGCTGCAGACTCATCAACTCCTGTATACTGTGCTCGACCGCATCAAATCGTTCGGTGATCATCGGATCGTCGCTCTGCCCCAGCTGCCTCAGAAATCTGCTGCTGCAACTTGCGACGCAGCTCGTGGAGCTGTCTGCACACATCCTGTGCTCGTGATGACGCTTGCGAAAATGGAGACTGCGCACTGACAGAGGGGGCCCGGGATTACTCTGAAGCCAAATAGGCCCCGCAGCGTCGAAAACCATATTCATGCACCCGTCGTCGTATGCATGATTATCTGAAACAAAATTAGGTCCCGCATGCATATACGGCTTAACATAAGGCTCCGGCTCTGTGCTAAAGACACAAGTTCTCCGTGTGCGGTCCACTGATAGTAATTAAGCGTAAAACCCCTCAAGTACAAATGATATATCACTTCCACTTCTGGATAATATTTTACGTTATGACATTTCACACACGGACACTTAATTTTGGTGTCGTCCATGTACTGAAGGAACGCCTTAGCAAACTGTAGGAACTGCTCTACTCCCGCTATGTATTCATCCCGCACACCACACATATCATCAGGACGACGATTGTACATCCATGAACTATTCCGCAAGTAGTAATTCATATCCATTTGGAAATAATTCTGCAAAGATGGACACACATTATCCAATAGGCACAAATTCGTATATTATGTCTTATTATGGGACACACATTAGTAGTGGACAGTTACTAATAACCATGCTATATAGCACATAAGTTCTTGTGCATCCAACGTGTACACATACGCTATCGATTCTTACTGATGCCAATCTCATTCAGACACACTAGATTCGTTTCGATATCGCCCGGGTCAAGTTGAAAATTGTCTTAATTAACATTAATTTTCAAGACTTGAATATAATGTCACCTACAACCGATATCTAAGACCCCATGACAAAGTCAAGTAGACCCCATGAATATAATGTCACCTACAACCGATATCTCATTCAGACACACTAGATTCGTTTCGATATCGCCAGACCATATATATATATAATGTCACCTACAACCGATATCTAAGACCCCATGACAAAGTCAAAGACATTATTGACAAGACTTGAATATAATATCAACCAATATCCTAAGATACTACTTAGAATCCTAGGATACTATCTTAACTCTAACATATTAACTGGCTAACTTAGGATACTAAACGTATCCTCTAACATCTTATGTATCCTAGATATCCTAACATCTATCTCTAACACATATATATAGGAACTAGCAGCTACCGCTGCCTATTGCAGCTGCTACTGCTACAATTGCTGCCTAGCCGCTGCCGTAGGTGCACCCTGCATGCTGCTACCCTGCTGCCATGTACTGCAGCTGCCACTGCAGCTACTTGTAGCTGCTACTGCTCCATCCTGCAGCCATTATGCTATGATCCCCCTTTCTCTCACACATACTAACACCCTCACATCCCATATCTAAATTCCCCCTACATCACATACACTCACAAGCACTCAAACATACATACTCCTCTCTACAACACATAACACACTTAACTCTCTCACTTCTCACTAACAAAACACACATACAAACTAACACCACTCTCAAGCACACTCACAAGTGCACTACCACCTCAAGGCACTACCAACACACCACCACACATATATATATATCTATATATATATATATTATATATATATAGATATATATATATATATTTTAAAATATATATAATATATATATATATATATATATATATATTTATATATATATATATTATATATATATAATAAATATATAATAATATATAATATATATTATATATATATTATTATATATATATAATATAATAATAAAAAAATATATATAATATATATAATATAATATATTATATAATATATATATAATATATAATAAAATATATAATAATATATAATATATATATATATAATATATATAAATATATAATATATATAATATATATAATATATATATATACACACGTACAATATATACGTACAATAACCCCCAAATCAATCCACATATATAATATACCAAAATTCATGTACCACCTACAAAAGTGACTTGTAGGCCAAAAATACTTAGATACTAACATATGTATTCAAATGAAAACCACTTGGGACATCCTAACCATGGCTAATCTATTCTCTAACATATACAAATCTGAAATTAGAAGACAAAATAGCCTATTGGGCATAAACCCATCCTAGCCACTCTCGGAATTTCTCCATGGGTGATATCAAACCCATCCTAACTTCCTAATGTGGACTCAAAAGAGCCTCACAATCGAACCTATGGATTCAAAACACACACAATAGCTGTGTGTGTGTGTGTCTGTGTGTGTGTGTCCGTGTGTCCGCGTGTGTGTGTGTGTGTCCGTGTGTCCGCGTGTGTGTGTATGTATCTCTGTGTGTGTGTGTAGGGGAGGGAGAGAAGGAGGAGGAGGAGGAGTACTAGGGTTTACCGGAGAGAATGAGGAGCAGCTCGGATTAAGGAAGGAGGAGCTCGAGGAGGAGGAGCTCGACGGGGGGGGGGGGGGTTGGGGTCGCCGGGGTAGGAGGGAGTCGCCGGGGGGGGGAGGGAGTCGCCGGAGGGGGGAGGGAGTCGCCGAGAAAAATGAAAAATATGAAATTTTTGAGTGAGGGGGAAAAAGGAAACAGAACTGTACCCTAAGTAAAAAAAATTAGCGACGTCAACAGTTGACGTCGCTAAACGTCGCAACCTTTTAATATATGGCGACATATTTTAATAATATGTCGCTGAACGTCGCTATTCTGCGACGTAATTTATCTACTGTCGCTGAACGTCGCTATTCAGCGACAATTTGCGATGTCGATAGAAGGGAGTCGCTATATTACATATTTAGTGACGGTATTTTGTTCCGTCGCTAAACAACGTCGCTAATATAGCATATTTTAGTAGTGCTCCTGCTCCCTTTTAATCTCCATCCCTAAAATCTTCTTGGCTCCACCCAAGTCTTTCATCTCAAACTCCGAGCTAAATTTGTAGTGTCCCGCTTTCGATAGGCGGCGGACTCCATAATATGCTTGCACCGAGTCAGATCGATCGGAAACTTAGATGGCCATCTGACTCGATCGCTGAGCTTGGTAAGTGATAGCACCTTGCGGCATCGATCAAATCGATTTGGACGAATATTACTAGAATCGATCCAATTAATGGAATGGCTTCTATTAGAATAAGTCCTAGATGCAGCAGGCTGCATCTCGATGAGTGAGGTCTACATAAGAGTCCCTTCGACGGGACCGGACTGCTGGATGGTTTTCTTGGAGCTTTTGCCGCTTGGTTTTGATGAATGTCTTTTCGCATCATTTTTTGAATGCATTCTACGAATTTTGAAACAAAGGATTAAAGAAGAAATTCTGACTAAGTGTTGGTGCTATTGCAGGAGCTCGCATAACTGAAGGTTGAACATTGCGAAGCGCTTCGACTATCGGCATGATCGAATAATTGGTGGATGGTTCAGCCCCTTTTTTTCTACTCTGTCCCGCAAACGAAATTCCTTTGCCTCGAACTTATTCAAATTGACGATGCCAAGTTAAATGCATGGTAATCCACTAAGATCAAGAACTCGAGAAAAATATATCGATTTAAAGTAATCTACTCTGAAAATATAAGTTTCGTACCAAAACGAGAAAGTTTAAGGTTCTAGTAAAAAGATAGACTATTTCACGTGCTGTAAAATAATATGAAACATCGATTGCGGCTTATGATGCCTCGGTCAATTTGGTGCCTACGGGATGCTAAATCGGAAGTACGGCTTTAGGGAAAATGAATCGTTGCATGAGTTGGAAGAAATGATAATATCGTTCAATACTGTCTGCACTATACAAATCTGTTTGCATATATTAAACTGTTCACACATTGGTATGGTCACAGACAACTTGTGCACAAGTTTAATTTTCATCGAATCGGTATCCGGGACATCGGTATCGAATCGACCTAGGGGGAATGAATAATCGTGCTTCGGCACTGATGTATTACGGGACCGTTAGTCAGGCTTACAACCTAGACTGAACGGGCCGGAATGCCGTTGAAATAGTCCCAAGTGGTGTGTAACACCAGTGACCGCATATATAAGATAGTAGCATGCTCACCTATTGTCTTATGCAGGTAGTAAATATTATCTCTATTTTTATGTAGGGACGAGCACTACCGTGGTAAGAATTGTGATAAATCCTTATGTTTCACTGTATGCTTTATTACTTCAAAGATGACTATCGATATGAACTGAATTTATTTTGTTCTAAATAGAAAGAAAACTCTAAAGCATGCCTACCTTAACAATCAGAGTCGGTTTAGACGAGTGGGTTCGTCCCGTCCACTTAGCAAGTGTGCTAACCCCCTCCCCCAACTCCCCAGGTGCTACGGGAGCTCTAGACTGAAGCTAAAGTTCGGAGAGGCATTTTGAAGCTCTTCCTATTCTGAAGTATTTTGAAGCCAATTCATCAAAGTCTTATATATAAAAGGGCAAATGTATGGAACTACAAGTGTTAGTTCAGGCAGCTTGTCGAGTATATTTCTTATGTTTTAATTAATGTAGCCATAATGGCATCCAATATAATTACGACTTGCACTTCATTGCAATCTATGAATAAAAAGCATATTTCTATCTTTCTAAACTGTGTGTTCAATTCTGATGTGATTTATGAAGCTTCAACTTGGTGTTTTAATATAACAATCAAACATAACGTTCTTGCCTTGTACGAGTGCAATTCCAGACTTGTACGGCATCATGTCTTTACGAGGACGATCGATTCGGCATAATACTAATGGACGAATGGTTTGTCGAATTAGAGCATGGCAAAGTTGAGATTTAGTTTATCTATCTCTACCATGCTTTTTGAGGCAATAAGAATATCATCCACATAAAGCAATAGATAGATACAATCTCCACTACAAAGTTTATAAAAGTAAACACAATAGTCATAGTTAGTTTGGGTGAAATCATGCCATGTCATGAAGGTTTTGAACCGCTTGTACCACTGTCGAGGCGACTGCTTTAACCCGTACAACGATTTTTTCAACAAACACACATGATTTTCCTTGTCAACTACCTTGAAGCCCTCCGGTTGATGCATATAAATTTCTTCGTCAAGGTCACCATGTAAGAATGCCGTCTTCATATCGAGTTGCTCTAACTCGAGATCATGATGAGCTACCAGGCTCAATAATATGCAAATAGAAGTGTGCTTGACCACCGGAGAAAAGATCTCATTGTAGTCCACTACCTCCTTCTGCACGAAGTCCTTTGCCACTAATCTTGCCTTGAATCGAGTGTCACCTGACTCTGGAGAAGCTTCCTTCTTCTTGTATACCCACTTGCATCCTATAGCCTTCTTGCCTTTGGCTAATTGAACCAGATCCCATGTATAGTTTTTGTGGAGAGACTCAATCTCTTCCTACATAGACACCATCCAGTTCTCACTGCTAGTATCTTTGACAACTTGTCTGAAGGTGATAGGCTCATCATCCTCCACTGGTAGTGCATATGGCACCACATTTAACTGTCCGTAGTGCTTTATCGGTTCATTAAATCTATACATGTGTACTGGCTTGACTGATTTCTTGGCCTAGTTGTGGCCAAGGAATCTTGCTGCTGGCACTGCTCTTCCTCTAGTTGTTGCTCTTGTGGGGCTTGATGAACATCTTCAGAAACCTCCACCTCATCTGATGCATTCTCAGACGACTCAATCTCAATAGTTTAAGATTTACTAGATACACTACCATCCTGATCGGACGCACTCTTCTTGCTCGAAGCCAATACTAAAGACTCATCGAATATGACATCCCTGCAGATTAAGAACTTGTTATCCTCTAAGCAGTACAGACGGTAGCCCTTCACTCCTTGGGCATATCCCAAGAATATGGCTTTCTTGGCTCTCGGCTCCAACTTACCCTCATTGACATGATAGTAAGATTTGCATACAAATAAGCGCAAAGTGCTGTAATCTGCTGGTTTGTCGGTCATCACCTCATATGGAGTCCTATAATCTATAAACGAAGTTGGTGATCTATTAACCAAGTACCACACCATGTGTATAGCATCCGCCCACGATTCTTTGGCTAAACCGGCATTGGAGAGCATACATCTTGCTTTCTCAAGCAAGGTACAGTTCATCCTCTCTGTTAACCCATTCTGCTGTGGTGTGTATAGTGCCCCAACCTGTAAGATGCCTTATGATGGATGGTTGATTGGATGAAGCCTTATCGGACTTGGAAATATGCAAAGGATCGCTTGGAAGGCTATGCGATCGTGGCGGAAATCGTCTTATAAAAGTGAGTAGTATTGAACCCTTTGAAGATCCTTTAGCTTCACGCTTAAAATAAAGAAGAGTATGCTACATTTCTTGTTGAGTTGCTCAATAACACCTTGCATGGAATTCAGAAAGATAATGAAAGATAAATAATCATATGACCGCAAACTGTTGTTGCTCAATGAATTGTATGCTTGTACGATGTTGTGATGAATTACATGACATGTGAAGGCAAAGTCCCAAAAACTTGGGCGGTGAGTATATCGAGCCTTAGCTCGACGAATAGATGGTAACACGGACACTAAGACCTAAGAACTGTATAGTAAGTATGCTTAAATTATGTCCAAATGAATGTATGCTAAAACAGATGCTAAGTCCCAACAGATTGGGCGGTGAGTACATTGAATTGGTTGAAAAGATGTATAGTATCAAAGATGTGGCAATGGGATTGGGTAACAACATTTTATTATCTCGTCGCCGATGTAGAATGTTGATTATGCCAAGATCCTGGAAAGATGACAAGATGGCAATACGAATGAGAATAGAGGCTAAATTACTTAGTTTTTCTTATCATGCATTATATGTTTTCTTCGTAGATAATTTGCATATACTTGCATGGTCATGGATAACTTGTATACAAAGTAGTTCCCAGAACGGTAATCCACGGCCACGGACCCGGTTCATCCTAGGGAGAACAAGAATGGTGTCGACGTACTGACATCGGGATTTCGGGACTTACAGTGGGGGCTTGCAACCTCCCACTGAAAGGGGTACCAAAATCCCATGGTACTGAAGTAGTAGCACGGTATTTCGGAAACCTCCCATGGATTTGTACCCCATTCGGAGTTAGCCATTTGGCTGTAAGATGGTCCAAGATGGCGTGTCGCCAGTGACCTTCACATAGATAGGTCCAATGCTAATGATGTCTTATGCAGGGAGAGTAAGTTATTACTCAATTACAGGGAAGGATGTCGACTGTTGGTCCTAACAATGTCTTGTGTAGGCTGAGTAAGTATTATAAATGTACATGGATGGCTACACGACCGTGGGTAAGAATCACCAAAGGGTAAAAATTGTATACTTTAAATTATGTTGGCTATGAGATTTGCATGCTTTACTTCTTGTCGGCTATAAACATGAAATTGACCCTAAGGCAACGAGAAAGTCCACTTTAATAATGTTTTGCAACTTGATTACTTAGTGTTGCCTTCTTAGGTGAGTTGGGCCAGCACCGCTCGCCAGTACATTGATGATGTACTAACCCACGTTGTGGGCAATATTACATATGCTTGTGTATGGGGAGAAATTGTTTAATCAGTGCTTGGCATCGATGATTCGGATAGGTGTGCAGAAGCTCTTCTTTGAAGACGATGTCTTCTTCTATACGAGACATAATGTATGGAACAGTGTAACTCAGTTGTACCAGTAAGATTGTAGCCAAATTGGCAAGTTTATTGTAAAGGAGTCGCATTCAGTTGTAGCCTAAAGGGCAAGTGTATATATTCAGTTGGCTATTCAAGAGTCTTGTAATCAGTTGTAAACTCTGTATTCCGTTGTAAGTCTTGTAATCCATTACAATTATCAATAAAGAGATACATTTTTTTATATCTTGTGTGACTTTAATTTATCTGTTCGATTTTGCTGCGCTATCGTTATTTTCTGAGAAGTACCAGGAATTGTAATGGTTTTGCCTTGTACAAGTGCAATCTAGACTTGTACGGCATCACGCCCAGTGGCTAGATTTTGATCCTCCAGATCGGTGTATGACATAACGGTATCAGAGTACGGCTTTACGTCTTTAGATTATTGTATAATTTATTTCAAATCCAAGTTGCTACTAAGATGATTCAAAAGCTGCTTCCGCGATGACTCAAACGTTGCTTCCGCGAATACTCAAAGTTGCTTTTGCGATGAAATCAAAGTTGTCTCTACGATGACTCAAAGTGCTTTCGCGATTATTCATTGTTGTTTCAAAATTATTCTAAGTTGTTTCCTTGACTGAAAGTCCGTTGCAAATATGTGGGCTGTGATATGTGTGCTTTGTTGAATTTCTAAAAGATACCAAAACGAATAACAATGATACGATGCAATAATAAGTTGGTATATGTGCCGGATGTCTTATGTGTGGGATTTATTGAAGTCGATTGTTATGCAGCAATCGACTGTGGGTGTTGGCATGGTATGTTAGAACATAATGTGCATGGATTTCAGTGAATAGGAATCGACAAAATCTTGAGTCGGTATTTGTGGTCAGCATAACCACTACGGGATGGATAGTCCATATTGGACGTTGGTTTGATGCGAAGGGAATATTGTGTCAGGAATTGCTTGAGCTCTGAGTGGTATATTGCATATACTCTCGTCGTGATGAGATGTCCCTGAACCCTGTTTGTGACATAGTGATTGCTTACCAATAAGGTATCGGGTAGTATCGAGTCGTAGTTGGGATTACGATTGATACATGACGGCTAGGCATGTCCTACGATGATTAAGTTCGGATGAGTTATTGTAAGTTTTTGATGTGTTGGAATGAACCATCGCTAGATTCTGACGGTTAGCATTATGTTGGGTAATAAGAGATTGAGAATATGAAAAGAATACCTTGGTTGGGAAAGGAACGAAGTTTAGATTCAAGCGTACTAGAATCAGTTGGGTAAAAGGATTGTAGGCTCAGTGACGATGGTGGAGTGTCGCTATCAAAAGATTTGGAAGAATAAGATGGACCGAATATAGAACGATATTGGAATTGAGTAGATGAAATTGCATGTTAGATATCGACAGAATTGATGGTAATGTTAGGCGCTTATCGAGATGTTGCGAATGATTTAGAAGATGCAGAGAGTTGCATCAACGTAAGGAAATAGATGACCTTAGCACATTGTGCAGTTGGGCTTGAGAGAATTTGACATGTCCCGAATCAACAAGTTATGACCCTTGATTGTTGAGGCATATAGAATGAATGCTTGTCCCTTGATGCATGAAAGAGTAGATGTTCCTTATGAGAGTCGAATGGCTTGGATACAAATAAGTATCGAGGTGCAGGGATATGTAATAGACCCTATCGGTATACGATGATGTCGCATGAAAAATGAGTTTGGATGGAATATAGAATTGTTGGATGATGACTTAGCAAATGAGTTATGCCATATTCACTAGATGACCGATATACGGATGCTAGATGATTGGTGCCATAGAGATTGGATCGGTGCATGAATAGTAAATCTTCTTCTGGAATCACAAGGATGAAGAACAGGTAGGCAACTTTAGAGGGGGGTGAATAGAGTTTATAACAATAATGGCTAAATAAAAATTAAACTATTTTCACCAACAGTAAATAATCAGAGTAAATACAAAAATAGAAAGTTCAAGAGAGCATACGCAAACACAGTCATTTTTAACCTGGTTTCCCTCATGGAGGACTAGACCAGGCATGAGAACTCTAGCTCAGGATTAAATCCACTATTTATGAAATAGTAGTTACACCCCGTGCCTTTTCTTCAGAAGAGCACGTCAACTTCTTAAAAAGATTGCTGTGGCGATGCTTGGAATTTTCCAAGCGACTTTCTTGACTCTTGCACAAACTCCTAATTGAATAGCACTGAGCACTTTGAGGCTTAGGAAGCTTGTGGCTAGTAGATGAGAAGGTTTAAGGCTTATATGAGGCTTATAAAGAAGAGAAGAGAAGATTGGATGATTAAAAATGAGAGAATTCAAGGCCTATTTATACTAGTTGGAAAAGGGAGAATTCGGCCAAAATTCTGTGTCAAGAATTCAAATTTTTGGCCATTGGACAACTAGCATACAACAAACCCTAAAAATTAGGGTCCTGTAATTTAGGGGACAGAGTTCGGCCCGAACTCTGTGTGGAGGCAGAGTTCGACCCAAACTCTGTCTCCAGAGGACAGAATTGCTCAAATGGGCTTTGGTGGGCTAGTTTGGTTTAGTGGAGCTTTTGGTTTTGTTTGGAGATAAGGTATAGGCCCAAACTACTCAGTGCTACTCAGTTTACATTTAGCTAGACTCAATAAATATAAAAATACAGACTCAAAAACTAAGTACGCTGCGGGAGAGAGACGACGTCCATCTTGCACTGAGTTCTGTCTTGATGTGTCATATTGAATTATGACAAGTATCATTTTATCAATTTTATCAATATTTGGTTGACTGTGATTTTGGGTCAACAATCTCCCCCATATTGATAATTGACAAAATGATATTTGTATATTCAATGTTCATACCTGGACACAAGTAGTATTCATGCATAGAAGCAATAGCTCCCCCGTAAAAATAGCTCCCCCATAAATATTGCTTTTCTGTAAGCCAATGTTCCTTTTTCCTGATAAACAAAATCTCTACCAAAACATAGATATTATAGGATATTTATGAATATCAAATACATCTCCCCCTTTTGTCATTTAGCAAGATGCATATCGAATATAAATAGCAAACTTAAACAAACATAAATTTGAAGAAAGTAACTGGCAAGCACACCATAGTAATTAAAAACCACAGATAAAGTCTGAAGATTCACAAACATAAAGTGTACTCATACAATAAAAGCAACTACATAAATAGAAGTCCATAATGCATAAAAACTAAAATAAGATCCCCAGTAGCAGCAGCAGGTAAGGGACCACATCCATCATGGAGCACGAGATGGTCTAGCGGTGTCAGATGGATCAGTGTCCGAACGACGCGGATCTACGGAGGCTGCATCCGAATCCAGATATTGCATAACCCAAGGGTCGTCGATACGGTACCCGTCGCGAGATGGATCCCGCTCCATAGGAAGCGGCATAGAGGGATGCCGATACATAGAATACCGGATGTCATGCAATGAGTTGCTGATGGCACTCATCTGCAAGGTGGTACGATAGTCGAGCTGGGTCTAGCGGTCGTCCTCCAACATGAAACGATCGTGAAGCATGGCCTGGATAGATTCGAGAGTAGCAGGAGGTACGGGCTCAGGTTGCCCGAGAGCAGGTGCATCAGCCTGAGCATCAGAATCGGAATGCTCGGACTCGGCAGGAGGTCCTACAGCTGCCTAAAGTCGCCTTGCCTTAGATAGGAAGGCAGGGGCTGGAAGGAATTGGCACTCATCGAGAGGGACATGAAAAGCACGAAAAACCATAGGCAAATAGAGAGCATAGACCAAAGATCGTGGCCTCTTCCTTGTATTGATCATCCAGTTCATCGTGGTATGTGGAAGGTTGAACGAGACATAGAAGCGAAGGTGATACAAAGCAGAAATCTCAAAATATAAAACTTCATCAGTCGATCCTGCTTTGGGCAGGATCGTGGAGAAGACAATACGATTAAGCTCGTAGAAATAGGGGTTAAGAAATTTTGCAAGTAACTTGCATGGACGTGTGTTCGGGGTACACAAATCGTCCTTGAAACTCTCAAGGGAAGACCCATCAGGGAATTGAAACTTGCGTGCATCGACAAGCTTTTCCCACGAGTTGGGTTCCGAAATCTCGAGATATTCCACAAGTTCAAAGTCATCGAATGAGATGTCAATTCCAGCAACACGAGAATATAAACGTGTGTAATCAAATGTGAGATTGTAATAAAATATTTGAATTGCATTCAAATAGATAAGTGAAGTAGTAGAAACTAATTCATCAAGACACAAATCATAAAATAATGAGTCACAACGAGAAAAGATAGTGAAGTTGATGGGATAACCCGCGCACACGGGCCGTGATTGAAAATTATTGAACCATTCGTTTGAGGCGTCCAATGACACAAAAATTCGATCATTGAATGTGTCGGGGTCATTGGGCCGTGGTGGATTGAAAAGGGGATGAATAGGTTGATCATCACAGGGAGGAGAAGGGTTCGATAAGGAAGCACCCTCAGTGCTAGCCCTCTTTCCTCTATTAAACAACCTAGGTGCCATGAACATTGAAGGAAAATTTGAAATTTAGATGGAAAAAAAGAAAAAAGTATACCTCAAGAGAATTTTGGAGAATGGAAGAGAATGATGCAAGAGATCTTCTCCTTGAGTTTGAAGAAGAAATTCACACTAGGAAGAGAAATCTAGGGTTAGGGTTTGAAGAGGAAGGAGTTTGAGGAGTTTTGGAGGCAATGGAGAGGAGAGAGAGGGAGAACCCGATTTTAAGAAAGACGGTTCGGATGGTCGGGTGGATCCTGGACCATAGGATCAAAACGGATGAACGGCTGTGAGCAACTGGGAGTTCTGGAATATACAGACCGAATTTGGCCCAAACTCTGTGTGAGGCAGAGTTCGGCCCGAGTTCTGTGTTCTGGGACAGAACTGAAGACAGTTTTAAAAATTTTGAAACTAATTCCAAGTTGAAATGAATAGAATGAATAAAAATTTGAAGAAATTCAATTGAAAAAATTTACAAGCAAATGGCCAAGTAGACAATTGGCAAAAGTAAAACGAAATATAGTAAACAAAATAAAGTTAGAAAATTTTAAATATGTCAAGTTATAAATAAAATTGAACCATATAATAAACAAGGAGTTATAACACAAATCAGTACGGTGAAACTGCCATGGGGTAGCTGCATGGGCCGGATCCCAGCTAGCGGTAGTCCGAAGACTAGTGCACCGTGTCGCTTAGGCTTTTATGCCTTGTTGTCAGAAGGACCCTATCGGCTTGTACCCATAGCAAAGTCATCGTAAAGAACCGTGACATAATTGATATTTATGTAGGCTAATTTAATGAATAACCGATTCATCAAAATTCCTAATTCACGACAAAGAAAGTTGAATCGCTCTTCGGATAGTAGTTTTGTAAATAAATCTGCCAGCTGATGATCAGTGTCAATAAATTCTAAATTTATAGTGCCATTCTATTGATGATCACGCAAAAAGTGGTGACAAATTTCAATGTGTTTCGTGCGTGAGTGACATATAGGGTTCTTAGTAAGGTTGATAGCACTAATGTTATCACAGAATATAGGAATGTGCATAAAGATAGGTTGTAGTCTGCAAGGGTTTGCTTTATCCATAGAATCTGTGCGCAACAATGACCAGCTGTGATATATTCAGCTTCTGTTGTGGATAGTGTGACAGAATTCTGCTTTTTGCTAAACCATGAGACTAGAGCCTTGTCTAATAAATGACACGTGTCGCTTGTACTTTTATGGTTGACTTTGCATCCCGTAAATTCAGTATCCGAATAACCAATAAGGTCAAAAGATATGGATTTGGGATACCACAAGCCCACTGTAACAGTACCCTTAAGGTATCGAAAGATACGCTTAACGGCGGACATGTGTGATTCATTAGGACTAGCTTGATAGTAAGCACACAGACAAACACTAAACATGATATCGGGACGACTAGCAGTGAGATAAAGTATACTACCAATCATACCTCGATACTTACGTTGGTGAACATGTTTGCCGCTTTCATCAGGTTCCAGCTTGGTCGTAGTAGCCATAGGGGTGCTGGTTGGTTTGACGTTGTCAAGATCAAACTTCTTCAGCATATCCTTTGTGTATTTTGACTGGCTAATGAAAGTTCCTTGCCAAGTTTTTTGACTTGCAATCCAAGGAAGTAGGTGAGCTCCCCCATCATGCTCATCTCAAATTCGTTCTGCATACACTTAGTAAAATCTTGGCATAGATTTTCATTAGTGGACCCAAATATGATATCATCAACATAGTTTGTACTAAAAGAATGGTGTCTTGAAAAGTTTTGATAAAAAGTGTAGTGTCAATCTTTCCTTTTGAAAAACCTTTATCTAGTAAGAAATTGCTTAGGCGTTCATAGCTCTGGGGGCTTGTTTGAGGCCATATAGCGCTTTCTTGAGTTTGAAAACATGGTCGGAAAATTTATGATTTTTAAAACCAAGGGGTTGTTTTACAAAAACTTCCTCCTTAATAAAACTATTCAGAAAAGCACTTTTGACATCCATTTAGAAAAGTTTAAAATTCTGAAAGTTTACAAAGGCACAAAGCATCCGAATGGATTCAAGTCTTGCAACAGGAGCATACGTCTCATCGTAGTCGATACTTTCCTCTTGGTTGTATCCTTGAGCTACTAGACGAGCTTTGTTGCGAGTGACTGAACCATCTTCATTTACTTTGTTACAAAAAACCTATTTAGTACCAATGATCGAATGGTTAGCTGGTTTAGGAACAAGTTCCCAAACCTAGCTTCTTTCGAATTGGTTGAGTTCTTCTTGCATAGCTGAAATCCAAAACTCATCATTAAAAGCTTCTAAAACAGTTTTAGACTCAATTTGTGAAATGAAAGCAGTGCTAGCAATGGAATCTCTTAACGATGATCGAGTACTTACTCCGCGTGATACCTCACCTATTACCAAGTTTTCTGGGTGTGATGGATTGAATGCGAACTTCTTCGATAAGCCCTCCAGAGAATTAGTTTCAGTGGTGATAGTCATCGGCGTGGAAGTTGGTGGTTCAACATCATCGTCGGGGATAGCTGCTGCACTATTTTTCTCATCAAAAGTCATATTAGTAGATTCTTCTACAATCATTGAGCGTTTGTTGAACGCTCTATATCCTTTACTCTTGGCAGCATAACCAAAAAAAATACCATCGTCAGCTTTGGCATCAAACTTGCCTAAGTTGTCTTTGGTGTTTAGGATAAAACAGCGACAACCAAACACTCTAAAATATGAAACATTTGGAGTCCTACCAAACCAAAGCTCGTAGGATATTTTCTTCGAAATAGGTCGAATAAGCACCCTATTTAACACATGGCATGCTGTACTGACAGCTTCTGCCCAAAAATATTTCGGAAGTGAAAATTTATTCAGCATGACTCTAGCCATATCGCCAAGAGTCCTATTCTTCCACTCCATAACACCATTTTGTTGAGGAGTTCGAGGACAAGAAAACTCATGATCAAAACCATTTATTTCACAAAACGTTTCAAAATCAGAATTTTTAAACTTGCCTCCATGATCACTTCGGATTCGAGTAATCATGTAGCCTTTTTCGTTTTGGACCTTTTTGGCAAAGATTTTGAAAATAGAAATAGCATCGCTTTTGTTTGAAAGAAAAAAAACCCAAGTAAATCTAGAAAAATCATCTACTATAACAAAAGCATAGAGTTTTCCACCAAGACTGGCTACTCTACTGGGACCAAATAAATCCATGTGCAGTAATTGCAAGGGTCTAGTAGTACTTACAGTGTTTATGGAATAAAATGAAGATTTGGTTGCCTTATTCAGTTCACATTAGGCACATACCGTGTCCTTCTTGAATGTGATGTCGGGCAGACCTCTTACTAGCTTCTTGTTGATAGCCTGGATATAGTATCCATATTGGCATGACCAAGACGCTGGTGCCATAACAGTCTCTCATCCTTGTGGGCGTAGAGGCATCTTCCTGCACTGTTAGTATTTCTAGATAGATAGAAAATATAGATGTTATCTTCTCTTATCCCTTCAAAAGCAATGTCTCCCGTTGACCTATCATAAATATAGCATTTATTTTGTCCAAGTTAATATCATATCCATGATCAGTAAGTTGACTTATGCTGAGCAGGTTATGCTTTAACTCGGTCACTAGGCAGACATCCTTTATTATAGGAGAAGGAGGATAACCAATAGTACCTTTACCTATGATGTAGCCCTTTTAATTGTTACCGAAGGATACATACCCTTCCCTCTTCATCGATAGTGATGCGAAAAGATTTGCGTCTCCCGTCATATGTCGCGAGCATCCATTATCAAGAATCCACTTGCTTTTAGTTGAGGAATGAAGGTTCACCTACATCACGAGTAGATGTGACGTTTGGTACACAAGTTCTTATGGGTCCTAAAATGTTAGTCTTCGGTACCCATGCAGATAGATTAATATCAACTAATTTTCTAATTCTACATTGTGGTGAGATATGACCATATAATCCATAGTATGTACAAGTAGCATGCCTATTTGTGTTGGGAGCAGGTTGATAGTGATGTCTATATGCAGCATGGTGATAGTTATGTGGAACAGCAGGATAGTGACTATATGTAGCAGCAGGATGATAGTTATGTCTATGTACAGCATGGTGATAGTTAGCAGGATGGTGACTATGTGTAGCAGCAGAATGATAGTTATGAGAATAAGGTTTATGTGCTGCATGGGAGTACGTGTACATATAAGCATATTTACGTGCTGCATGTAGGTGACGTGTTTTACTCTTGTGTTTTGTGTGTGTTTTGTGACTGTGTGATTGGGTTTGAGGTTTAGCAACCTGTTTTCCCAATCTAATCTCTAATTTCTTAGAGGCAGCATGTAGTTCATTACACTTAGCATTTAAACCATCAATCTTAGCAATAGAGACCTTGTGTTTGTTCTTTTCTATAGCAAGCTCTTTGTTGAGTGCTGAGATCTCACGTGTTTGCTTTTCGATAAGTGCTTCGGCATTATATAGGCTTAACTTAAGCTTAGACACCTCATCAGTGACTTCCGTGGGTGGAGTATGTCACGACCCGCACCCTGATTAGGGGCACGAGTACGTGGTTACGTCCAGCCTACGCCGTAGAATCGGCGGTAGAATGCTGTATAGGTCGTCTACAAAAACTACACTAAACAGTATAAGGGTACCTGTACAGTATATACACTCCGAATGGAGGTGACATAACAAATACAGTCTCAATTACAAGATAAAACTAAGGTAGAAAGTACGAAAAGGAAATATGATAGATGAAAAAATATAGGAAATAAGGTAAAGATCCAACACAAGCCCAGAGATACACACGGCATCACAGGGTCACAAAATATAATATAGAATACTACAGTCTAAAACAAAAGCTGTATCGCAGTCCAGGCAAGCCTAACTAAGCTAACTACTCTGGGAGTGCAAAGTCTAGTGGCTCAACTAATAGGCCATAATCCTGGCCTAAGTCTCTATCTGTCTCGACCCCATAGAAAGTCGAGCAGTCTGCCTCAGAAACATCTGTAATATATCAACGGTATCCTGTCTGGAAAATGAGCAAGTACAAACACTAACAGCAGTTCCATATGAATTAACAAATTCTGTAAGAGGCAGTATAATGAAATACAAGACAAAGATATAGGGAGACTTGGGAGCCATTCGAAAGCCGATTTATAACCCGTAAACCAAACAAGGACCGGGGTTGTAACCCTTCTCCCGAACAGAACCTAGCCTCCAATCAAGGTATAGCATAAGAGCATGTAGAACATGTGAAATACACGACAAAATCAACAGGAAATATGTAATAGGATGTGAGTACTGAATAGGACGACAATATATAGGATGACTTGGAAACTATTCGGAAGCCGAGTTACAACCCTTAAACCAAACAAGGACCGGAGTTGTAACCCTTCTCCCGAACAGAACTTAGCCACCTATGATAAATAAATATAAAATGTGACTTGAATTATTAGAGCGTTATGTGATCGGCTTGGGAAATATTACAGGACAGGCTATCCACTTGGCCCGACAATCACATGAAAATTACTGGAAAGGGTCATGCCGGCCAACCTGGACAACGAGCACATAAATCAGATCTCGCTACACCCTACGTGAGGTGAGAGTGGCACAAGCACATGAATATAGTGACATGAGGCTTTGATTACATAGCCCCTAATAATTCCCCACCCCCGAATAGTATAATGGATCTAGACATGACACGTCATGACACGGGACTCAAAAGCAGGGGTCCAGCCCACTCCCAAGTCAATGTCTATACAAGTACAGGTAACAAGACAGGAAATATACCAATATAACAAGAAAATCTAGGAACAACATCTTATGTCATGATCCAACATGTACTAGTTCGTGAACTATCGTGTCTGGAAATCAAGTAATACACTACAACTGAATCGGATATAGCAGATATCAAGACAATAAAAACTATCAGTGAATATACTCGCCTGTGGTCCTGAGCTGATAAGGTGAATAGGCGCTCAGAGTAATCACAGACCTAAAGATGAGATACCATGAGTCCAAACAGGATTTAATAATGAAAGGAAAGCTAATCTAGTCATGATATGCAAGTCTAAGTCAAAACTTGGTCAAACTAAGTGATACCAAGCTAAACTAGGTCATACTGAGCCAAACTAGGTCACACTAGGACAACCAAGGTCACAGAAAGTCAATCCAAGTCAAACTAGATCAATATGGGTTAAGGGTTGACTTACATTTGACTTTTGGTCAAAAAGTCAACTCTGGTCAACTCTGGTCAACACTGAGTCAACACTGAGTCAACCCTGGGTCAACCCTAGGTCAAACTAGTCAAATGTTGACTAACAGTTGACTTTCAGTCAACTGGTCAACTCTGGTTTGGTTTTGGGTCGATTTTTGGTCAAGTGTTGACTCGAAGTTGACTTTCAGTCAAAAAGTCAACTCTAGTCAACGGGGGTCAAGACTAGCCTAAACTACCCTCATCTAGTCATTACCTACCAAGACAACCTATTTCTAACCCCATCTAGAAATCAGAAACCCAATACCTTATATTACCCAATATCCTAACATTTACCCTTTACAAGGTATTCCCGATACCTTGTCCCATTACAAAGGAAACCCCTCTAGATCTCAGGATACTAGCCTAGGATTCTTGGGGTAGCTAGATACTATCCTATCTAGTGTTTACCAACCAAGAAATCTAGGGTTCTTGGACATCAAGTCCATCTTATGTCCATGTTGGCCATCTCAATATTTACCTTAGTGTATCGTCATGATACACTATGGTATCTTGAGATACTACACCCTACTCTCTACCAACCTTCCTAGTTCACTCTCCCAAACTCTTCTAGTGTCTAGGTTAGCCCTCTCTATTAGTCCACTAGGATACTAACCTAGTTAGGGCACTAACCTAATAATCATTCTCAAGCACTAACACAACTCAACTCTAACACTAACACTAACCCCTCTAACTAGACACTCAACCCACACTAGACACCACTCAACTAGGGCACTAACTAAGGGTTTTTAGATAGGCTTCTAGTGGATCAATTAGTGGGACATCAAGTAGGCAACATGGGGTTCAAATGGGGTTCATATGGGGCGACAATAGGAGGGGACTGAATTTATGAACGAATGGGTTAATGAATGGTGGGTGAATGAGTAACTGAATGAATGGGGAAATGAATGAATGCATGGATGAAATGAAGAATGAATGGATGGATGTGAATGAATGGAAAGTATGAATGGATGGATGGAAGAATGCATGAATGAATGAATTGAATGAAGGAATGGAAGATTCAATGGAGGGATGAAATGAATGCATGGATGAATGAATTGAATGGGGGAATGGAAGAAAGAATGGAGGGATGGTTATATGACTGAATGGAGGGTGAATGGAAGGGACTGAAATTAGATGAATGCATGGCTGAAAATATGGAAGAATGGGGGCTGATTTGGTGATACAGCTACTGCCATATGCAGCAGCTACTGCTGCTGAATCACCTGCTGTTTCAATGTGCAGTCCCCATTGGGGACTGCTGCTGCTATTACTGAACATGCTGCTGTCAATGGCAGCAGCTCTCGACCTCCTCTCTCTCCTTCTATCTCTCTCTCTATCACTCTCTATACCCCTCTCTCACTCTCTAACACTCTCTCTATATCTACACATATATCCCTCTAACTATCACTCTCTACACACACACTCCACACAACCACTACAACACTCAACCCTCAACCACACTACCACTACCACAACACAAACACAAAAATAGATACATACAAAATATAGACACACACACCACATGATATATATACATAACACTCAAAAAAATGTATATATATAGACACTAGTTATATTTAGATTTTAAGTGACACACACAAAATGAATAGAAATGAATATGATACATTAAGATTCTAACATAGATACATCAAGAACAACATTATAACATCTAAAAATCTGAGATTAAATAGGAAAAATATTTATTCAATCAAATCACAACCACATGAAGTGTCCAACATTGAGGGTTTCTCCCTTGGACACAAAGCACAACAAGGACACTCCTAATAACTCCAAATGGACACAAAATGGACACAAATGGAGACACAACCATGGGTTAATTCCTATGGGTTCAAAATAATCCTATATGCAAATATGAGTGAAATAGAGGGGAGATTTTACCTTCCGGAAGATCAAAACTAAAGAAACTTCTCCCGATACGACACCGACACGAAGAGACCTCCAAATGGACACGAACAAGAGCCGAATCCTCCCAAACTTGGCTAGCACCCTCTCTTCATGGAGTAGAGAAGAAATGAAGAAGATTTGGTGGAAGAAGGGATTGATTTGATGGTGGAATGAATGGAGACTTCTCTCTAATTTTTGGAGAAGAATAAGAGAGTGAAAATGGAGTGGATAATAACAAAGAGGTTCATCCCTATCCCCCTTAGCTATGGCCGGCCAAGGTAGGCATAGGTCTCCCCCTAGCAAATGTCCAAAAAGCCCCCACTTTTCTTATTAATTAATATTAGGAAAAGTGTTTTAGGTTGAGGCTAAATTAGTCATGTTTTAAGTCTCTAATCAACTAAACCTATTCATGAAAAATTAGTCTAACACACTAACTAAAATAATGTCATGTGGGCCATACCTAACTAATGAGTGGGTCCCACTAGAGTCAAAACTACCCCGGGTCCCCGATACAAGTCGGATTGAGTTGAAATTCAAACCCGACTCAAATAACCCCAAAATAATATCATAAATAATAAAATAAATTTCAAAAATATTTAAAAATAAAAAATGACCAAAATACTCCTGTTCTTGAAAACTGGGGTGACAAATCTATCCACCTTAAAAAATTTCGTCCTCAAAATTAAAACAAAGTAATCACAGAAAATTATGCAGTTCGATAATCGTATGCGTCTGTCCAAAATCATGATACTCAAAATCTCCGTCATGCTAGTGAGCAAGGCTACGATAATCACAGAGTCCTTGACTAAGGTACATACCTCTAGAATTATGGTATTTAAAATTTTCGTATTGCCGCATGCTTAGCGGCGAAAACCTTAAATTCCCACACCCGAGAAATACGACCATAATCTGACTATATGTCCTCACTATGCCTGCTAGCATGACCTTAGAGGATTCTAAAATCTCATAATCGAGGCAACCTAGTCCATACGACTTATCTCAGAAGAAAAATCACATCACAAGAATAAATTTTTTTTCAAACGATCAAGGAACAGATGGAATCAAATTTTTAGAAAGTTATAAGGAGGCAAATACGGAAATGAGATCGAAAGATTAGAACCTGCAATCTGCCCTGCTACTGCCTAAGTGTCCTTAACTGTCATGGCAAAAGCTTGCCCTTGCTGGCCTCTCCTAGCCTGCTGCACTCTGTCCTGGCCTCCTCGGATTCCACGGGCGTGGCAATCCTTCAGCTGGTGGTCGGGCGCCCCACAGTATAGACATACGCCCAACCTCTTTCTACAGGTCTCCCGACTGTGTCCCGGCTTCCCGCAGAAGCCGCACTGAGTAGTCTACCTTTAGCCCTACCCCTGCTCTGGTGGGCACGTGCTGGTGCCTGCTGAATCTGTAACTGAGGCTGCTGCTGAATCTACCTCTGCTGGAAGTGAGGGCGCTTCGCCGGCCCCGTACTAGAACTCGCACCAAGAACATCGCTGCCCCTCTTCGGCTTGAGGCCGAAGTCCTCCTCTGCTATCTGCGCCTCCATAAGTATCTGCTCGAAGGTCGCATCGCGTCGCTCGGAAGTACAAGTGCGAACCGCATGAATAAGGCCCCTCCGAAACTTGCGGGCCTTATACCCCTCATCATAAATCAGATCTGGTGCAAACCTACTCAGACGGAAGAACTCCGCTGCATACTCGTCTACCGACGAGTTCTCCTACACCAATCCGACGAACTGGGCCTCCAGAGCTGTCAGAGCCACATCGGGGTAGAACTTCTCCTTGAAAAGCCGCCTGAAGTTCTCCTATGTCAAACCTCTCACTGACGCACAAGGATCCGTACAAAACCACGTCAAGGCGATGTCGAAGAACTGACTCACCGCAGCTGTGACCCATAGTCCCCTCAGAACCTCTACTAACTCCAGGCTCCTCTGGACGTCCTCTAACCAGTCATCTGCATATAGGATACCCTCGGTACCATTGAAATCCTTCGGGTTCATCTTCCTGAAATCTAGACACGTGCCAGGCCTCCCCTGACCCTGTTGCTGAATTGGGGCACCCTGAACTGTACCCGGTACAACCCTCTCTACTACTGTCATCGCCAGCTGGTGGAAGTTCTCCATGCTCTGCCGTAACACCTCTGTCTGGCGGTGCTGTGCCTCGGCCTGGGCCCTCTGGGTCTGCAACATCTGCTGTAGAAGGGTCATCATCTGCTGTGCATCAGTCGGTAGCGGAGACGGTGGTGGAAGAGTCTCAGGAATGACTATGGACGGTCCCGCTGCTGGAGGTGGAAGACCTCCTGGAACTGCCGTTGCTACACCCGCCTGAAGGGCAGGAACTGAGGCTGCTGCTCTCTCGACTGCTACTTCCGTAGCCGGAGGTGGAGGTCCTACTGGATCGGACCTCTCTGGATCTGCACTAGGCCCTGCTGCCTGAGAACGAGTCACTATCATCCTGAAGACGAATTGAACCCAAGAGATCAATGTGGCACAAGATAAGATATTATCAAAGGAGGACAATTGAATTCAAATGCAAGACGAGTTGTCATGGTAATCAAAAGATCAGAATTTTTCCTAAAATGTTATTGAATAACTCCTATCATATTGTAGACCCTATGTCCTAGTCATAGGCTCGTAATTAGTACTCTAAGTTGAGCACCATTACGAGATCGTAATAATTGCGACACTGATCTGCATGGGCCACCACAAAGATGTGTCACGACCCGCACCCTGATTAGGGGTACGAGTACGTGGTTTCGTCCAACCTACACCGCAGAATTAGCGGTAGAACGCTGTATAGGTCGTCTACGAAAACTACACTAAATAGTATAAGGGTACCTGTACAGTATATATACTCCGAATGGAGGTGACATAACAAATACAGTCTCAATCACAAGATAAAACTATGGTAGAAAGTACGGAAAGGAAATATGATAGATGAAAAAAATAGGAAATAAGTTCAAAATCCAACACAAGCCCAGAGATATACACGACATCACAGGGTCATAAAATATAATATAGAATACTACAGTCTAAAACAAAAGCTGGATCACAGTCCAGGCAAGCCTAACTAAGCTAACTACTCTGGGAGTGCAAAGTCTAGTGGCTCAACTAACAGGCCACAATCCTGGCCTAAGTCTCCATCTGTCTCGACCCCATAGAAGGTCGAGCAGTCTGCCTCAGAAACATCTGTAATATATTAACGGTATCCTGTCAGGAAAATGAGCAAGTACAAACACTAACAGCAGTTCCATATGAATTGATAAATTCTATAAGAGACAGTATAATGAAATATAAGACAAAGATATAGGAAGACTTGGGAGCCATTCGAATGCCGAGTTACAACCCGTAAACCAAACAAGGACCAGGGTTGTAACCCTTCTTCCGAACAGAACCTAGCCTCTAACCAAGGTATATCATAAGAGCATGTAGAACATGTGAAATACAAGACAAAATCAACAAGAAATATGTAATAGGATGTGAGTACTGAATAGGACGACAATATATAGGATGACTTGGGAACTATTCGGCAGCCGAGTCACAACCCTTAAACCAAACAAGCACCAGAGTTGTAACCCTTCCCCCGAACAGAACTTAGCCTCCTTTGATAAATAAATATAAAATGTGACTTGAATTATTAGAGCGTTATGTGATCGGCTTGGGAAATGTTACAGGACAGGCCATCCACTTGGCCCGACAATCACATAAAAATCACTGGAAAGGGTCATGCCGGCAAACCTGGATAACGAGCACATGAATAAGATCTCGCTACACCCTACGTGAGGTGAGAGTGGTGCAAGCACATGAATATAGTGACAGGAGGCTTTGATCACATAGCCCCTAATAATTCTCCACCCCCGAATAGTATAATGGATCTAGACATGACACGTCATGACACGGGACTCAAAAGCAGGGGCCAGCCCACTCCTAAGTCAATGTCTATACAAGTACAGGTAACAAGACAGGAAATGTACCAATATACCAAGAAAATCTAGGAACAACATCTCATGTCATGATCCAACATGTACTAGTCCGTGAACTATCGTATCTGGAAATCAAGTAAGATACTAAAACTGAATCGGATATAGCAGATATCAAGATAATAAAAACTATCAGTAAATGTACTCGCCTGTGGTCTTGAGCTGATAAGGTGAACAGACGCTCAGAGTAATCACAGCCTAAAGATGAGATACCATAAGTCCAAACTGGGTTTAATAATGAAATAAAAGCTAATCTAGTCATGATATGCAAGTCTAAGTCAAAACTTGGTCAAACTAAGTCACACCAAGCTAAACTACGTCATACTGAGCCAAACTAGGTCACACTAGGACAACCAAGGTCAAACAAGGTCACAGGAAGTCAATCCAAGTCAAACTAGGTCAATCTGGGTTAAGGGTTGACTTATAGTTGACTTTTGGTCAAAAAGTCAACTCTGGTCAACTCTGGTCAACACTGAGTCAACCCTGGGTCAATCCTAGGTCAAACTAGTCAAATGTTGACTAACAGTCAACTTTCAGTCAACTGGTCAACTCTTGTTTGGTTTTGGGTCGATTCTAGGTCAAGTGTTGACTCGAAGTTGACTTTCAGTCAAAAAGTCAACTCTGGTCAACGGGGGTCAAGACTAGCCTAAACTACACTCGTCTAGTCATTACCTACCAAGACAACCTATTTCTAACCCCATCTAGAAATTAGAAACCCAATACCTTATGTTACCCAATATCCTAATATTTATCCTTTACAAGGTATTCCCGATACCTTGTCCCATTACAAAAGAAACCCCTCTAGATCTCAGGATACTAGCCTAGGCTTCTTAGGGTAGCTAGATACTATCCTATCTAGTGTTTACCAACCAAGAAATCTAGGATTCTTGGACATCTAGTCCATCTTATTTCCATGTTGGTCATCTCAATATTTACCTTAGTGTATCGTCATGATACACTATAGTATCTTGAGATACTACACCCTACTCTCTACCAACCTTCCTAGTTCACTCTCCTAAACTCTCCTAGTGTCTAGGTTAGCCCTCTCTATTAGTCCACAAGGATACTAACCTAGTTAGGGCACTAACCTAATAATCACTCTCAAGCACTAACACAACTCAACTCTAACACCAATACTAACTAACCCCTCTAACTAGACACTCAACCCACACTAGACACCACTCAACTAGGGCACTAACTAAGGGTTTTTAGATAGGCTTCTAGTGGATCAATTAGTGGGGCATCAAGTGGGCAACATGGGGTTCAAATGGGGTTCATATGGGGCTGCAATAGGAGGGGACTGAATTTATAAATGAATGGGTTAATGAATGGTGGGTGAATAAGTAACTGAATGAATGGGGAAATGAATGAATGCATGGATGAAATGAAGAATGAATGGATGGATGTGAATGAATGTAAAGTATGAATGAATGGATGGAAGAATGCATGAATGAATGAATTGAATAAAGGAATGGACGATTAAATGAAGGGATGAAATGAATGCATGGATGAATGCATGGATGAATGAATTGAATGGGGGAATGGAAGAATGAATGGATAGATGGTTATATGACTGAATGGAGGGTGAATGGAAGGGACTGAAATTAAATAAATGCATGGCTGAAAATATGGAAAAATGGGGGCTGATTTGGTGATACAGCTGCTGCCATATGCAGCAGCTACTACTGTTGAATCACATGTTGTTTCACTGTGCAGTCCCTATTGGGGACTGCTGCTGCTATGGCTGAACATGCTGCTGCCAATGGCAGCAGCTCTCGACCTCCTCTCTCTCCTTCTATCTCTCTCTTTCTATCACTGTCTAACACTCTCTCTATATCCCTCTCCCACTCTCTAACACTCTCTCTATATCTACAGATATATCCCTCTAACTATCACTCTCTACACACACACTCCACATAACCACTACAACACTCAACCCTCAACCACACTACCACTACCACAATACAAACACAAAAATAGATACATACAAAATATAGACACACACACCACATGATATATATACATAACACTCAAAAAAATGTATATATATATAGACACTAGTTATATATAGATTTTACGAGACACACACAAAATGAATAGAAATGAATATGATACATTAAGATACTAACATAGATACATCAAGAACAACATTATAACATCTAAAAATCTGAGATTAAATAGGAAAAATATTCATTCAATCAAATCACAACCACATGAAGTGTCCAACATTGGGGGTTTCCCACTTGGACACAAAGCACAACAAGGACACTCCTAATAATTCCAAATGGACACAAAATGGACACAAATAGAGACACAACCATGGGGGTCATTCCTATGGGTTTAAAATAATCCTATATGCAAGTAGAAGTGAAATAGAGGGGAGATTTTACCTTCCGGAAGATCAAAACCAAAGAAACTCCTCCCGATACGATACCGACACGAAGAGACCTCCAAATGGACACGAACAAGAGCTGAATCCTCCCAAACTTGGCTAGCACCCTCTCTTCATGGAGTAGAGAAGAAATAAAAAAGATTTGGTGGAAGAAGGGATTGATTTGATGGTGGAATGAATGGAGACTTCTCTCTAATTTTTGGGGAAGAACAAGAGAGAGAAAATGGAGTGAATAATAACAAAGAGGTTCATCCCTACCCCCCTTAGCTATGGCCGGCCATGGTAGGCATAGTTGTCCCCCTAGCAAATGTCCAAAAAGCCCCCACTTGTCTTATTAATTAACATTAGGAAAAGGGTTTTACGTTGAGGCTAAATTAGTCATATTTTAAGTCTCTAATCAACTAAACCTATTCATTAAAAATTAGTCTAACACACTGACTAAAATAATATCATGTGGGCCATGCCTAACTAATGAGTGGGTCCCACTAGAGTCAAAACTACCCCGAGTCCCCGATAAAAGTCGGATTGAGTTAAAATTCGAACCCGACTCAAATAACCCCAAAACAATATCATAAATAATAAAATAAATTTCAAAAATATTTAAAAATAAAAAATAACCAAAATATCCATGTTCTTGAAAACTGGAGGTGACAGAGTATCTCTAACATTATCAAGTAAAGAGAAAAGATTTTGAATCTCTATTTCATAGCTTTTGATTTTCTCCTTGGCATGCTTATATTTACTAATGACTTTATTGTGGTCATTTAGTAAATCATTAAACGTATCGCCAAGTTCATCAAAAGTAAAGTCATCGTGAGATTTGCTAGTTACCTTCTCGGATGTCACCATTAGGCAGACATTAGTGATGTCTTGAGGAGAGACATTTTTTTCCTCGAAATCACCTGCTTCGCTTTCATGCCAAATACTAGTGTTGGCATACTTTCTTGAAGAAGGCTTCTTGTAGGGCTTCTTATATCTGTTACCTTTCTTTGCGAAGGGACAGTCCTTTCGAACGTGTCCAGTCTTCTTGCAGCCATAGCACGTTAGTTATTCCTCGTCGTCTTGTTGTTGTTCCTTCTTTCTTGGATTGAAATGAAGGAACTTCTTGAAGTTGCGAACTAGAAGAGTTTGATCATCACCTTCAGAATTGTCGTCGTCAGTCTCTTCAGGATCAGCCCTTTGACGATGAGCTTTTAGGGCAATTTCTTTGTCTTTGGAGCAGGTTCGTCGAAGTCTTTGAGGTCGAGCTCGTGGGTCATCAGCTTTCCCATCAAAGTTTCCATAAACATTATGGTGAGATTATTACCTTCTATGATAGCTGTTACCTTAGGGTTCCAGATCTTCGGTAGCCCCCTAAGTAACTTGCGGATCTTCTCATGATTTGTATATTGTTTGCCAAGAGATGACAGAGGGTTGATGACGTCAAGGAACCTTATAAGCATTTGGGTGATCATCTTATTTGGCTTCATCTTGAACGCTTCGTATTCTTAAGTAAGACGACTAATTTTAGATTCCTTGACTTGAGTGGTTCCTTCATGCGTCACTTCTAGAAGCTTCCATACTTCGTGCGAGGTGGTGCATGTCGAGACCCTGTTGATTTTATTCCTGTCTATTGCACAGAAAAGAGCATTAATAGCTATAGTATCTAGATCGCCTGTTTCTTTTCCTCGTCAGAATATTTGTCGTTGGGTTTTTCGATGGGATCTCCATCGACAACTATTCTGGCGGGCTTTTTGTAACCATCGGTGACAATGGTCCACAGGTCGAAGTCTAGAGACTTGAGATAGAAACTCATCCTAGTTTTCTAATAGATGTAGTTGGTACTATCAAATAGGGGTGGCCTATGAGTGGACTGTCCTTCACCATGATTGGAAAACATAGGTTGTGTGGTTGCCATGGATCAGCTCTAGGATGTTAGTCCTTGTAAAGAGAATAGAGCTCTGATACCAATTAAAGAACAGGTAGGCAAGTCTAGAGGGGGTGAATAGAGTTTATAACAATAATGGCTAAATAAAAAATAAAACTCTTTTCACCAACAGTAAATAATCAGAGTAAATGCGGAAATAGAAAGTTCAAGAGAGCATACGCAAACACAGTCATTTTTAACCTGGTTTCCCTCGTGGAGGACTAGTCCAGGCCTGAGAACTCTAGCTCAGGATTAAATCCACTATTTGTGAAATAGTAGTTACACCCTGTGCCTTTTCTTCAGAAGAGCACGTCAACTTCTTACAAAGATCGCTGTGGCGATGCTTGGAATTTTCCAAGCGACTTTTTTGACTCTTGCACAAACTTCTAACTGAATAGCACTGATCACTTTGAGTCTTAGGAAACTTGTGGCTAGTAGATGAGAAGGTTTAAGGCTTATATGAGGCTTATAAAGAAGAGAATAAAAGATTGGATGATTGAAAATGAGAGAATTCAAGGCCTATTTATACTAGTTGGAATAGGCAGAATTCGGCCAGAATTCTGTGTCAAGAATTCAAATTTTTGGCCGTTGGATAATTAGCGTACAAAAAATCCTAAAAATTAGGGTCCTATAATTTAGGGGACAGAGTTCGGTCCGAACTCTGTGTGGAGGCAGAGTTCGGCCCGAACTCTGTCTCCAGAGGACAGAATTGCTCAAATGGGCTTTGGTGGGCTAGTTTGGTTTGGTGGAGCTTTTGGTTTTGTTTGGAGATAAGGTATAGGCCCAAACTACTCAGTGCTACTGAGTTTACATTTAGCTAGACTCAATAAATATAAAAATACAGACTCAAAAACTAAGTACGCTGCGGGAGAGAGGCAACGTCCATCTTGTACTGAGTTCTGTCTTGATGTGTCATATTGAATTATGACAAGTATCATTTTGTCAATTTTATCAATATTTGGTTGACTGTGATTTTGGGTCAACAAAGGAGATGATACAAAACGAATATTGATGGTTAACATGAATTGCTAAGAGACGACCGTGTTGGTGCTAGTAGAAATTCATAGGGGATGCCTTCGAAAGAAACACGATTATATAGTTGCCCTATTTTATTGGTTAAAGTATAGAGACCGTATCGATGATCTAAAAATATGGGAATTGAATATGTCGCAAAGAGACCGAAATAAAGAGATGCTAAATAGTAGACTATTGGGGTAACAATGTTGGATTATGACTCAGAATAGTTGACCCGATTGAATAGACAATTTGAGTACGATATGAGGATGCAAGTCAGATTGAGCAAATGCTATGTCTATGCAAGTGGAAATTGAAAGTTTGGATGTTCGATTGAGAAATTTATATGATGGCTTCGGGATTGACCCTTAAGAATTGTCGGATAGAATTGTTGGATAGATTATGTCAGTTGTGGGTAAGTCTAGAATGACTTCGTTGGATATGGTCCGAGTATGAGTACGGATAGAAAGACTTGACCCTAGAATGTCGTTTGGTTGCCTAGAATGTCGGTTGGTTGCCTAGAGTGTCAGTTGGTTGCCTAAGTTTCGGATTGGTTGGCTATGTTATCTCAGTTGTCCGTATTGAAAATAAGTTCATAACACAAGATTGGGGTGGTGTCCCATGTCCCTTAGGTTAGTCGGATTATATATTGTCCCTGAGATAAGATAGAGTTGTTTCTATGATAAGAGTTGGTTGCTTCTAAGATAAGAGATAAGTATGTCCCTGATAGCTATCCATCTCAGATGAGTTAGCTGAATGTCTGGTTTAGCTTAGATTAGCTGACCGTAGAGACTTGACTAAATGCTATGTTGACTATTGGAAACCCGTAGGATGTCCCTATTGATGTTGCGTGGGTATAGTCAGAATGAGTAAGATGTGTCAGAAAGTAAACTTCGGAATGGAATGGAGATTGGGAAAATTGATGTTATAATGTGGATGGGATGGAGGATCATGTTAGTTTCAAAACTTTGTTGTCTTATTTGGGAATGTCAAAAATTTGCTAAAGCTGGCTGGCTTTGGTTGGTTGAATCATATTGAGATGCTTAAAATGATGATAGTTGCCTTGAGACAGTCGAAATAAAATTCATTGATGGATAATCAGATTGGAATTGGAGGGAAAGTGTAACGACGGAATGGGATAATGCATATAGTCGAGATCGACGAGAGCGAATGTAATTTGAAGTGACCCTCGGAATTAATACTGCTGGAAATAAGAGTTACTTATGCGAGATGATAATATATTGGCTTGATAAGTACGAGAAAATGTTTGAGTACGTCAAAAACTTTTGCTAGAGTAGAATGATGGTACGACTTGAAAGTTGAATCATGATCAAAAAAATTACGAGTTGCAAATAAAGTGTATGGATACGAACGATGATGAATACAAGATTTGATCGATGAGAATTGGGATATCGAAATGAAATGTGGCTATTGACTTTTATTAAAATTTGGTGGTATGGATGACAATAAGACTTGGAAGGAAACTCTGGATTCGTTGAATACTTGATATTACTATGTCGGGATACTTTTGGAATTTTGGGTCGGTTGAGAAGAAATCTCTAAAGTTGGAATTGATAACATTCATTGGGTTATAAGTTGGTTGGAAAATTGAATAAGTGAATTGAGACTATACAAGATGCTCGAGAGGAATTGCTAACATTTGGGAATGAAGTTATACCATAGCTCGTTCGTTTTCTTTATCACTGAACTTGGCTGAAGTGCATATATTTCTGGGAAGTCTAAGATATGTGTATGATTCCAACTAAGTGGTACACTGAATTCAAAACGAAACCACGGGGAGAATTATCATGTGCTAAGGAAATTGCACGAGTGTTGGAGGAAAAACAAAGATGGTAAACTATTTTGAATCAAATTGGAATGCTGTGATGAGATGGTGCATTACTTGAAATCAATCAAGATATTGCAAAGAAATGTTAAATGGTGCAAGTTGATCGTTGAGAAGTTTCATAAAAGTCGGTTAAAGTTTTGGAGATGAGTTTTGTTTTAAGTTTCGAGGACGAAACTTTTTCTGAGTGGTATATATTATAGTGCCCCGACCAGCAAGATGCCTTATGATGGATGGTTGATTCAATGAAGCCTTGTTGGACTTGGGAATATACGAAGGATCGCTTGAAAGGCTATACGATCGTGGCGGAAATCGTCTTATAAAAGTGAGTATAGTGTTGAACCCTTCGAAGATCCTTTAGCTTCACGCTTAAAATAAGGATGAGTACGCTATGTTTCTTGTTGAGTTGCTCAATAACACCTTGCATGGAATTCAAAAAGATAATGAAAGATAAATAATCACATGACCGTAAACTGTTGTTGCTCGATGAACTGTATGATTGTACGATGTTGCGATGAATTAAATAACATGTGAAGGCAAAGTCCCAAATACTTAGGCGGTGAGTATATCGAGCCTTAACTCGATGAATAGATGGTAACACAGACATTAAGACCCAAGAACTAGACAATGAGTATTCTTGAATTATGTCTGAATGAATGTATGCTAAAACAAATGCTAAGTCCCAACAGATTAGGCGGTGAGTACATTGAATTGGTTGAAAAGATGTATGGTATCAAAGATGTAGCAAAGGGATTGGGTAACAACATTCTATTATCTCGTCGTCGATGTAGAATGTTGATTACGCCATGACCATGGAAAGCTGGCAACATGGCAATACGAATGAGAATGGTGGCTGAATTACTTAGTTTTTCTTATCATGTATTATATGTTTTCTTCGTAGATAAGTTGCATATATTTGCATGGTCATGGACAACTTGTATACAAGGTAGTTCCCAGAACAATAATCTACGGCCACGGACCGGGTTCATCCTAGGGAGAACAAGGATGGTGTCGACGTACTGACAACGGGATTTTGGGACTTGCAGTGGTGGCTTGCAACAGCCCACTGAAAGGGGCACCAAAATCCCTTGGTGCTGAAGTAGTAGCATGGTGTTTCGAAAACCTCCCATGTATTCGTACCCCATTCGAAATTATGCGTTCGCCGGTAAGATGGTCCAAGATGGCGTGTCGCCAGTGACCTTCATATAGATAGGTCCAGTGCTAATGAAGTCTTATGCAGGCAGAGTAAGTTATTACTCAATTATAGGAAAGGATGTCGACTGTTGGTAAGAATCACCTGAACGGTGATAATTATATTGACTCGTGATATTGTTCCTAACAATGTCTTATGCAGGGTGAGTAAGTATTATATATGTACAAGGATGGCTACACGACCGTGGGTAAGAATCACCAAAGGGTAAAAATTGTATGCTTTAAATTATGCTGGCTATGAGATTTGCATGCTTTACTTCTTGTCGGCTATAAAGATAAAATTGACCCCAAGATAACGAAAAAGACCACTTTAATAATGTTCTACAACATGATTACTTAGTGTTGTCTTCTTAGGTGAGTTGGGTCAGTACCGCTTGCCAGTACATTGATGATGTACTAACCCACGTTGTGGGCAATATTACAGGTGCTTGCGTATGGAAGAAAATTGTTTGATCAGTGCTTGGCATCGATGATTCAGATGGGTGTGCAAAAGCTCTTCTTTCAAGACGATGTCTTCTTCTATACGGGACACAATGTATGAAAAAGTGTAACTCAGTTGTACTAGTGAGATTATAGCCAAATTGGCAAGTTCATTGTAAAGGAGTCGGCATATTCAGTTGTAGCCTAGAGGGGCAAGTGTTTATATTCAGTTGGCTATTCAAGAGTATTGTAATCAGTTGTAAACTCTGTATTTCGCTGCAAGTCTTGTAAACCATTGCAATTATCAATAAAGAGATACATTTCTTCATATCTTGTGTGACTTTAATTTATCTGCTCGATTTTACTGTGCTGTCGTTGTTTTCTGAGAAATACCAGGAACAGTAATAGTTTTTCCTTGTGCGAGTACAATCTAGACTTGTATGACATTATGCCAATTGGCTAGATTTCGATCCTCCGGGATCGAGACGTGATAGTGTGTTTCTGACAATCTAATGTTGAACGATACCTTCTTGAGCACAGAAATCTTTGAAAGGTCCATAGGTATATTCAGTACCATTAGCAGACCTCAATGTCTTAACCTTTTTGTCCGTTCTGTTCTCCACCATCTCTTTTTACTACTTGAACTTTTCAAACACTTGATCCTTGGTTTTGATGAAATACAACCAAACATAACGTGTATAATCATCAATAAAAGTAACATAGTACCTTGCTCCATTCTTGGAAGGAATCCTGCTAGGTCTCCATACATCTGTATGCACATAGTCGAGAATATCTCTTGTCTTCTGGTTGCTTGTACTGAAGGTCACTCTGTGCTGCTTGCCATAAACGTAATGCTCACAGAAATCCATACTTTGCTTCTTTAAGTTCTTCAGTAACCCTTGCTTGCTCAGTAAGGATAGACCTTTCTCGCTCATATACCCAAGCCGCATATGTCAAAGACGCATGCTATCAGACAAATCAGATGTACTGACTGCTAAAGTCCCAGTCACAATGCTTCCCAATAAGATATAAAGGTTACCCTGTCGGTGACCTTTCATCACCACCAAAGAACCACGAACAACCCGCAAGACTCTACCCTTGGCGACGAACTTGTTACCATTCGAGTCAAGCGTACCAAGAGAAATAAGATTTTTCTTGAGGCCGGGAACATGTCTGACATCGGCCAAAGTCTGCACAATTCCATCATATATTTTTACCTTGATAGACCCAATGCCAACAGTTCGACATGCGTTGTTGTTGCCCATCAGCACAGAACCACCATCTGTCGCCTTGTAGGAAGAAAACCACTCCCTCTTTGGACACATATGGTACGAGTATCCAGAATCGAGAATCCAAAGGTCACTCACGTTGTTATGTGCCACCGAAAAATTGACTCCATCACTGTCAGCTTCTGAAGCATAGTTTGCTATCTCATGTTTTCATGGACCTATTTTTGGACATTTTCCTTATATATATATATATATATATATATATATATATATATATATATATATATATTTTTTTTTTTTTTTTTTTTTTATATATATATATATATATATATATATATATATATATATATATATATATATATATAAAGCCCCTCAACCGATAACTACCCGCCTTCCTCTACTAGTCTTCCTCCTAATAAACACAGGATCCCCTTTTTCTACATGTTGGCAGTTGATAAGAGCTTTGTTCACTTGCCTTCTGATCGCCTGTATCAATTTAGTGGTATGCCACCCTCTTCCTTCATACCTGATTTTGTTCATATTCTTCCAAATTACCTAAATGATCGTCGCCACCATAACCCACCGCACATAACCCGCTCCACAAGCAGCTTAATCTCTCCATCAGCACATCCCTGTCACTCTTGAGATCCATTGTCGCATCAAATACATCCTAAAATTTCCTAGCTGTCTTCCCTTGGGATATAAGATGAGAGATCGATTCCACTTCACTTTCTACACAACACGAGCATTTCGACGCCATCGAGAACACAATCTTCTGGACCCCTGGTCCGTGGGTAGTTTGTCCTTGACTACCCTCCAAAGAAGAACCAACCACTTCAAAGGAATGCAAGCGCTCCACACCACCGACACCGCCACATCTCGATACCTCTTGCCCCTAGCTTCCCATCAAGTCAAGGAAGTAGAGAATCTCCCATTCGTTCCTGCCACCCATTCAAAGTTGCCGTTGCCGCTGGTAACCACCAACCCAGATTCATTGAAGATTTGTGCCGCCTTTTGGCCAAAGATAGCAGCGCACTTGGCCACATTCCAGCCATTACCTCCTCATAAGTCTTTGATAGGGGTCGTATTATCCAACGCCTGCTGAGTGCCATCTCCCACCCACCATGTCGCATCTGTCGCCATTAGGCCATCCCCCAACCTGAGGTGCATATGCCCCTCGCCTAGATCCCAGCCCCTCAAAACTCTCCTCCACAGCATAGACGCTGTTTAGCCAGCAAATAGGGAGAAGGGATTTTGTAACTTGATATATTTTGCTCGCATGTATTGGCACCAGAGGGAGTCCTGGGTTCGCACTTTCCACCACAGCTTGACAGAAAACACCTGCACCACCTCCTCCATTTTTCTGATCCGCGACCCCCCTTCCTCCGTAGGCCTAGCGATAATGTCCCAACTCGTCCATCTCCTTTTGCCCTCGCTGTCTTGTTGTCCCCAAAAGAATGAGCAAAACAACCCTTCGATCCGCTTCAAAATCTATTTAGTAGGATGACAAGCCGCAAGCATATATATGGGGATAGAAGCAAGAACCTGCCTTATCAGAATTAATTTCCCACCCGGCGATAAGATTCAATTGTGCCCACCCGTCAATCTGCGCTTTGATTTTTTGAATGATCGGATCAAACACAACAAAAGTATGCCGACCGCATGACATAGGGCACCCCAGATACGAGAAAGGAGTGTGCTTGATCTCGAATCCACAATGAAGTCCTAGTTCCTGCCACCGTGTCTCCTCGAACGTATGATGGACATAAGATCTCTTCTTCCTCGGCCCGAGCACTTCTCATAGCCCTTCAGAGTCTTGAGGACCTTGGAAATCGTAGACTTGTCCGCCGTGCAGAAAATCAGTATGTCATCCGCCTATGCTAAATGTGTGACTAGAGGTCAGCCCCGAGGGGTATAGAACTAAGCAAAACTGCTCGAAGTCCCCGACCTATTTAACATTCTACTTAACACTTCCGCTGCGATAACAAATAAAGCCGGGGATAACGGGTCACCCTGTCTTACCCCCCCCCCCCCCCCCCCTCTAAATGATTGGAAAACCCCCCACGCTTCATCATTGATAAGAACCGAGAACCGGCAACTACTGATAAGTCTCCACACTATGTCTATCCATCTTTCTTCGAATACGAACCGACGCATGACCCAGATAAGGAACTGCTAGTCAAGCCTATCATATGATGGAAGGGAGGATACACGACAATCTGTTGGCCACTAATTTGGAGAGGATTTTGTTGATAGAGTTGCATAAACTGATCGGTTGGAAATCGGCAAAGATTCTAGGATTGTCCCCTTTCGGAATTAGAACAATATGAGTTTGCGTAATGGCCCTCCCCACTATTCGGATCCATCACTTTAATGATCCCATGTAGTTCCTCCATGCTAGCCGGCGCATGCAGGGCTGCGTTATCTACCTCCAAAACAATTGATCAATATATATTCAATTAACAATTTCTCTTTTTTGCTACTAAAATATTCGACCAGGCAATATAGAGGACTTATTCAAAGGTTCAATTTTTCAAAGGCAATATAGAGAACAATTTTAGTCGCACAATATAAGAAGTGACAATTTTCCAGAATATTAATAACAATTTTTACAACAATTTAGCATTAGCAATTTAAAAACAGACTACTATATACTTTGCTGCACGTTTATCCAGAATAAATATATTTCTACAGTAGATTTAATAATTCGAAGAAGATAGAATTTTTTTATAACAAATTTCAACTCTTAGATTGTCAGAATTAATCCTCTCAATTACTTAGCAATCCTGAAAACAAAAACAAAAAATAAAAATAAAATAAAAAAGTAAGTGTTACCAGTCTCTGGAAAAGTCATGCAAAATGTACTGCCCTAAGAGTTGATCCGAGGTCTATATGCAGACTCTTCTCGTACGCTCATAGTGGTGAAACTCCCACACTACCGGCTTCTTCTCGTTGCACACAACTCGGATAGATCGATCCGAACTTAGCTTGCCCAAGAAAGAAATCGAAGAACAAAATGATGTTGGAGGTAGAGAGGTTTCAAGTATATTGAGAATTTTTTTCATCCGCCAAAGGAAGGAGAAGAGAATATATATAGAGGATTCCAAGCATTAGCCAAGGGACAAAAATTAATTGCCATAAGAGAAAACAATAAAATAACATAAAATTTGCTTGAGCGATAAACACAAAATTGGATAAAAAAATAAAAAGTTGTGAAAAATTAAAAATATGAACACCTTCCGCTAGATTGTATGGCAAAAATTGGACATGCCGTATGGCAAAAATTAGACATGTTCAATTTCGTCCAAACCGTCTGGCAAAATTTAGTTCTGGTTTTGTAGGAGTTTGTTTGGTTTGGTTTAGTTTGCTTTGGTTTATCTTTTAGTTTGATTTGGTTTAATCTTTTAGTTTGTTTTAATTTATTTTTTTTGTTTGATTTAATCTATTAGTTAATTTGTTATTATCTAGGATAATAAAAAATATTTAGTTAATATATTTATTTGTATATATTAATTTTATATTAACTAATAGATTTTTTATTATCCATATTAGTTTATATACGAATTAATATAAAAGTAAATATAGATGTATTTATATACAAATTAATTTGTACATTTTTATTTTTATTTATTTGTATTAATAACAAATTAATATGTATAAATAAACATATCAGTATAGATAATAACAAATTAATTTATTAGTATACAAATAAATATATTAATATATACAATTAAATATAGATTCTTTTCTAAAAAAATATAAAATATATTTTCTAAATTAATATAAAATTGTTATTTATAATAATTTTTAATTAGTTTGTTATTATATATAATAATATATTTATTTGTATATATCAAATTGTTATATATATATATATATATATATATATATATATATATATATATATATATATATATATATATATATATATATATATACACACACGGATATATATGGATATATTTATTTGCATATATTTATTTGTTACTAATATATTAATTTTCACTTGTATATTAATGTATTGTTATCTATAATATGTATATTTATTTGTATACTAATATCTTAATTGGTTATCATTTATATTAATTTTTATATTAAGTTATTATTATCTATACTAATATATTTATTTGTACATAGTAATTTGTGATTAATACAAACAGATAAATATAAATAAACAAATTAATTTGTATAAAAATATTATAGATAGTAAAAAAATATTAGTTATTATAAAATTAATAGATACAAATAAATATATTAACTAAGTATTTTATTATTATCTTAGATAATCACAAATTAACTAATATATTAAATCAAACTAAAAGATAAATTAAACCAAACTAAAAGATAAACCAAACCAAAATAAACAAAACAAAACAAAACCAAACCAAACCAAACCAAAAAAAAAAAATCCAAAGCAGATATACTCTATTTCCGCCAGACAGACTGGACGATTTGGCAAAAAAATTTCTTATTCTTAAATTTTCAGAACTTCTCATCTTTTACCTAATTTCTTTAAATATTTTATCGTTCAAGCAAATTTTCTGATGAAATAAACGTGGTACAATAAATCTGGACATAATAAATGTGTCCAACATTCAAAACTAATTTAAAATAGTCATGGGCCAATGAAAGCAAAGTGAAATTTACGGTCTCAGCCCGAACATTTGGGTTGCTCGCAAATGTGGACACGTACACGGTCCGATCTGTTGGTTGTGTGTGCTGTTTGAGCGCACACACAAAGTCAAAAGCTCAATTCCAATTTTAGTCCCACATCGGTTGGGAAGGTAGAGTGAGTTGTGCTTATATTGCTTCACCTTCATTTGCTCCATTGAACTATTGTGTGGGTGCTCCATGGGCCACACGCGCGCGCCGCCGCCGCCTAGCCCGACTCAGCTCGGTTCGGTTCGGTTCGACGCACGTAACGGGTGCGGGTACGTGCCCACATCTGCGGGCGCTGAATGCCGATCTAATTTCCTCTTCGGGTTCGGGCTGAGACCCTAAAAATTATTTTTGCTCCTCATTCATTTTTTGACCGTTATAAATCAATTAATTATGTAACGTTTGGATACATGTCCAGGTTCAATTACCATATGTTTTGTAACGTTCCATCTTAATTGATGGATTAATTGCCTTTACTCTCATGTCCGTTGGGAGTAATCAGCTAAGCCTATATATATTCATGAGCTTTCTCTTCTCAAGACACACCGAAAAACTCCGTACAAACTCTCTCAAATTCTCACCTTCTCCGAAACGCTGTTCTTCTTCTTTCTTGTTGCTCTAGGCAGAGCTAAGTCGAGGGTTACTCTCTCTACGTCGTGTGCGGCAAGGAGATTCCGGTAGAGCGGAGATTTTACCACTAGGAGCGTTCGAAAATAGTCTGCACATAGATCTAGACTAACTCTTAGGGCAGTGCTACGTGCGCAACTTTTCCGGAGACCGGTAACACCTACTTATTTTTATTTTGTTGCAGATTTAAATCGAAGAATTTTGAAGATATTCCAACAATCTAAGATTTAGTCAAATTATTATTTTCATACTGTTAAAGAATCATATATTCTGTAGACACATGGAAACTTTTAAAACATCTGCTTTCTTCTTGTTTGCCACTTTTATGTACTGACATGTTTAGTGTGTTTTCATAAGTATTTTTTTCACAAGGACTACTTAAATGGTCCATGTACATATCTTTCTAAACTCGGGCACAAGTCCACTTAGGTATTAAATGTCTAACATTTTATTTGACTTATCAGAGTGAGTATTTTCTTCTTTCTTGATATACAAATATATCTAAAAGGAAAATAGTGTAGACATAATTGGACAGTCTATTGTTCCAATTATTGTATTTCTAGATAATTGGATGATTATATATTTTTACAAGAAATTTTACTCTCATTTGGCATTGAACTCAGATATGCATTTTTCACTCAAATATTCTATTATCAATACACATTCTTGTGCAATAAGACATCACATATGGATTCAAAGTTTCTCTCTCAGGCATAATGGACATACTTTTCCATTTACAAATAACTTTAATGTTGGATTAATCAAAAATTAAATGGCCGAGTAATGCATTGATAAATCTTGAATACAATTAATATCCAGATCTAATCATATTTACAAGCATTCATTTCTATTTTGAGAACTTTCATATTCTAAATTTAGTTATGAATAAATTCTAAATTAGGAATAGTTTTATTTTGTGCAGATTTTTAATTAAATATGTTATATGTAATATAAATATGATACAGGTTGTCATTCTTATTTTGGACGTTATATACATTGTCTATATATACGTTATATACATTGTCTATATATATATATATTTTTTTATACGTTATATACATTGTCTATACATTATCTATATTTTTTTTTTTTTTTTTTTGAATAGGAAAATTTATTGAAATAAAAGGGGTACTCCGAAGGAGTGATACATACTGGTGCTGGGCCTAAACACACAAAACAGGCCCAGAAAGACAAGGAAATCGAAAGCAAGGTTAAAATTCGAAAATCGAAGCCGTAATATCGAAAATTCGAAGACACAAAAGGTGAAATTTCGAAATTTCAAAACACAGATTATAAAAATTTCGAAATTTCAAACGGGGTGGGCAACGGTGCGTAGGGGGGGGTATGGGCAGCAAGCCCAAGGGGGGAACACGTGGGGAGGGGGGGTTCTGCTCGATGGGGGGGGGGATGGACACACGGCCCGAGGGGAGACCACGTGGGGGGGGTGGGCAGGCGCCCTGCCCGAGGGAACTACGCGAGGCCCGAGGGGCCTCGATCCCCCCCCCCCCCTCTCAGCCCAACATCGGAAGACCCGGCGAGAGCAGAAGCTCCGACGAGAGGCTGAGGGGCACACCGGCGGGGCGGTCTCCGGCTGGGCGGTCACCGGAAGGACCCCCCAGCGCGCAGGCGGCGCGAGGCACGAGCCCAGCAGGAAGCGGCTGCGGCGGGGATCGAGCGCCCGGAGGGATGGGCGGCCGGAGGAGGGGCTCGACCCCCGGGGGGAGGGAGTGGGGGGCGTCCAGCGGGGGGGGGGGCGCGGGACGGAGAATGGACGGAGAGGGCGGAGAGGACCCTCGGGGCGACACCGGGTGGCGGCGAGGGGCTACGGCGAGGAAGGGGAGGGGGAGCTCGACCGCGGGGTGGAGGATCCGCAGCGGGAGCCACGGCCGGAGGGGGGGCTCGACCCGCAGGGGAGCCGGAGGGGGGCGCCGTCGACGCGAGCGCTAGGGGTGGCAACTCGCATCGATGGAGAGGAGGACCGCCTCCGCCGGGTGGTACGCGGGGACCCAGAGCAATCCCGCGTAGGCCGGGTGCTGCCAGTAAGCGCCGGCGGAGGAAGGGAGGGGGGAGGCAGCGTCCGCGGCAAGAGGAGGTGCTGCGGGAGGAGGATCCGGGAGGAAAGGCGCTGCCAGGGCGCGGGGAGACTCCGGCGGGAGGACCGCGGCGGGGGAAGGCACTGGGAGGGGATCCGGCGAGGGGAAGACTCCGGCGGGGGTGGAGGGCTCCCTGGCCGGAGGGCGGGAGGAGCCTGACGGAGCGACAAGGGGATCTAGAGCCGCGGAGAGGCCGGGCGCCGGGGGAAGGAGGTGGGGAGCCTGGGCGGAAGCCTCGCGGGGCTCAGCTAGGAGCCTCGGAGCGAGGGAAGCGGAGGGAGGGGAAGCCTCCGCAGGGGAAGGCTGCGCGAAGACGGAGACCGCCGGGGGAGGCGGCGCAGGTACGGAAAAGGAGGCCAGCAGGGGCGCCGGGCCTGGGCCGAGAAGGGAAGGGGCCGAGGCAGCACAGGGGCGCCGCCCTCGGCGACGCCTGCGACGACGAGGGCGTCGGTGGCGTCGAAGACGAGGAGGAGGGGATGCGGGGGCTCCACAAAGCTGGCAGAAGCCGGCCGGATGCGACGGGGGAGGAGGAACTCCCCAATGTAAGGGCGGCCGGAGGAGGCCCGGCCAGCCACCGAGGCCGGGGTGGCCGGGAAGGAGAGGGGAGCCTCGGCAGGGAGATGGACGCCGGGGGGCGGCTGGCCACCGACCGGGCACTGGAGGGGGATACTCGAGGAGATGGCGAGACCCTTCCCAGGGAATCCAAGCCCAAGCGCCATACTCCATCTACATTATCTATATATATATATATATATATATATATATATATATATATATATATATATATATATATATTCTTCGAACAAGTCACATGATGTTTTATATGCCAATATACATCTCATTATTGTCTGCTATATTTTTACTAAGTGCATTCATTAATTTCTTTCATTTTCAAACTTAACAATCTCTTACTTACCAAGAAGGGAACACCCCTAAACTTAAACTGTGTAAGCGTACATATGTACACTAGAGTTGTTGTATCCACTATGTGTAATAATATCCTTGGAAGCTCGTATATTTTTGTCACGGTTATATTGTTAAATTCTTCTTATTGTTATAAAGGAATTCATCTACTAGTACATCCTAATAAGAGGACTAAAAACATGTACATGAACAAACAACCATTTCGTTATAGTTTGTATTGGTCATATTAGAAAAAGGAGAGTATATTAGAAATGTTGCTCTGGACATAAAAATGACATCTAAGTGACTGACTTTGCTTCCTCGGAAAGCATGCTTTAGATGTTATTTTGTACATGTTATTTAAGAACATAAAAATTAAAAAAAAGATGTTAAGTCATTTTATGTTATTAAGTAATTTTTCGTGTGTTTAAAAATACTTTGTTGTACAATTGTTTCCATTGGAAAGAAATGCTGCTATAATTAGAAGAAAGTGATGTAATCTGATATATCAAATATCTTCATATTAAAGAAGTCCTCTTGTGTGTTTTAAGGACTTGAGCAAGTCTCTCCTCCCATCCAAACCTTAAAGGTCTTATCTTTAAATGTCTGACAACTCCTTAGTTTAATTATTTTTTTAATATATATATATATATATATATATATATATATATATATATATATATATATATATATATATATATATATATATATTCTTCCATGTATTTGTATATTTCTTACTGATAGTTTTTAAGCACTTTAATGCACTCTAAATGTTGTGTACGTTGGCTAACGTTTACGCTTGAATTCTTAAAATTCTTCAAATGGGCCAGATGTTCAAAAATTGAATGCTTTTAAATTTTCACATGTTTGAACCTTAAATGATTTGTTATCACAATATTAGAATTTCTAATCAGAAAGAAATCACGATATTATTCTGTCACAATATTTAGACAAACTTTATTTTTGCTTATATTTCGTAATGTTATAATTCTTTAATTCATTCAAACAATTTTGTCACAAGAAAATAGTTAGTGAAATTGCAAATTCCTTTAAATCTAAAGTTTTTAAAAGTTAAGATCAGTTTGGGTACAAGCCGAAAGGGTCCTTCTGTCAACCGGGCGTAAATAGCTCTAAGCTACACGGTATTTAATCATTCCCCTGTGGACCTCCGCTAGCTGGGAACCGGCCCCTATAGCTAACCCAAGTTGATCAAAACTTAATAAACTAAAGATTTGATAAGGTCGATTAGCAAAATTCACTTAAACTATTATTATATTACTTTAGACTGTCATTTTGTAGAAATAACTTGTAAAGATAAATCTTGAGAGTCAAGGATGGAAGTTACTATATCTTTCTTATGGGATGATAGAGTCAGATGAGTGTTTTGCTCACTGTCATAATGTTTATATCAATAATTAATGAAATCATATACTTTTTAAATAATTGTGATGTCACAAAATTTGATATAGAAATTAACTAAATCAGTCAAACCAGTTCCAGAATATTTTTTTAAAAGGATATTCTAGACTATAAAATTGTATCATATTAGATACTCTTATGTCATAGAAAACCATTTTAATACAAATTGGGTAACTGACTCATATGACATTTAATCCATTTATGGATATTTTTTCTTCTATATGAGGAGTTGTCATCTCTTTAGTTTATGTAAGAATAATAGCTAAAGAGTATTATATACTCAAAAAATTTATACTAAAACTGTATGGCTCAGACAGTTTATACTTTACATGATCAATATATTTCTATACCTGTCATTTATTTTAAAAATTATGCTAAAAGCATGATCATGTGAATTCTAAGATGAACAGGTACCTGCAGCTGCGTTTCAAGACATTAAAAGAGTTTTAAAAGGAAAAAAAATGTTGTTCTTGACTATAAATTCATAAAAGAACATTACATATCTCTTAACGAAGAATCTGTTTACTCTTGACGAAGAGTTTGTCTAGGAAATTAATCCTAGAATCATCGAGGGGGATGGGGTCAAGCCCATAGTTTAGTCACCAGCAGGGGCAACCCAACCGAGTCTGACTGGAGATCCCAAGAAGCCGGTTCAAGGGGTAGGAACAAGCTAGACTAGGTGACTATTATGGAACACTGACCTTGAGATTAAATTCTCTTAAAATAAAAGTCCAAGAGGCTGTACATGTGTACATTGAAACCCCCATCCCTATGGTGACAGTGTTTCTTGTGTGATATGGATAGGGTGAGTTTAAACTCTTAATAAGTCTAAGCATGATATACAGGGTTGATTCCTATCACCAACCCTTGAGGACTTACCTATATGAGAGATCGTGAGGGCCGCGACTAGGACGATCCTAGACAACTCTCATGAATGTGTAAAAGTGCGCATGGCTAACCAAATGCGCCACCCGATAGACCTAAGTACCTCTAGCGTACTATGTGTGTTATTGTCTGAATCTGGTTCAAGAAGACAGATTCAAGATGTAGTCCATCAAGCTCTTCTTCAGATAAAGACAATAGTCACTACGTGAGATTGAAGGTTGTAGTCCATCTCATTTATGCATAGTATACAATTGCCCAAAAATTCTCTTACTTTTCTCTTATCTTTCCTTCTATCTTCTTTTCTTCTTTTATGTAACTCCACTTTTCCTGAATAAATAAATTTGAGTATTTTTTCCTATGATTTTATTTGAATTAATTTAAGAATTTATTTTTCTCTTAACTAATCACTAATTATTATTATTGATTTCATAAATTATTTTTAATTTAATAACTAATTTTCTTAGATTTTATTTAAACTTATTGATTAACTTTTCCTTAATTAATCTTTAATTATTTCAGCCTTTCTTTGCTTGGGCTAGCCCAGCCCAGCACTAGCTGACTGGCGTGGGTCCGGGTTCAAACCCTTTAACCCGTGACCGATAACCCATTATAACTAACCGTTGGTATTTAAATCCATTTCATCCCATTCATTCAAATTACTCAACATTTTATTCCCTCCACTCTTCTCTGTTACTGCTTTGAGCCAACGACGGCGACGTCGAGAAGACCCGATCTCCTCTAGAAACTTCTTCCCAACTGTCTAACTACCTCTTTCCTCCCCACCGTTGATTCTCAACCACCCAAACTCGTCCTAGCCGTCGGATCGTAACCGTCGCTGCCCGTCCAACCGTCGGTCAGTGCCCACCCAATCGCTTGAACGACGTCCCCGCCTATAAATAGAGCCCTGCTCCTCCCTTCTTTATCATTGCTTGGACGATGAAGCCCTGGCGAATTTCCAACCGATCTCAATTTCTCCTTCCCTGTTCTTCCTCACGAGCTCGGCCATGGCAGATTCCTAGAGGAGCCGAGCAACGGTGATCATATCCCGATCCAACTGCGAAGGTCGATCGGCGTTGATTCTCCTTACGACGAGCTTCGTCGTGGTCGTCTACGAGCCGGTGACCGATTCTTTTTGGTAAGCAATTTGTATCGGTTTTTCCTTTTTGATTTGGATTCGAATCATTCGTTTTAATCAAATTTTCTGAGTAGATCCTTTTGGCTTCTTGATTTGTTTGGATCAACATTTGGTTAGTTCTTGAGAGTATTCTCCAATTTCGGAGTTGATTCGATTCGAATTGAACTCACATGATTTTATTTATTTTATGCACGTTACCTATTTGACATTATGTCTGAACCAGAGCTCTGTAGAAGATTTGGACACGGGGACTGCGCTGTATCAACCCCTGGAGATGTGAACAACCTATTAACGAGCACATGTATGATTCTGTATTTTGATTCTTACTCTGTGTTGAACGGGAGTATTTGTGTGGTGTTAGAACAGCCATCGCGTAGAGCAGTGGACTCGACTCTGTGTCGACGTGTCCAGCTGGGTGTCACGAGACACTGGCAGGTGATATTCCTGACACAAGTATCAGAGTAGTCCTGATGGAACCAGTGTATTGTAGAGGGTGTTCTGGTATTTTGAATTCCCAGTAGCCGTTAGGATTAGGTTATTTGAACCTTGACCATTCCAAGTAGAGTTCACAGCTAGCTATGTTTACCTGAGTTGAGTCTGGGAAATGGGCCTTGGGTATAGGAGTATATAGACATGAATAGATGGGCTGGACCCTTAGTAGTGGACCTACAAGTTAGTAAACTGTAGGAATTTACTAAGTGTTGGGCTTAGGCTATAGTTGTTTGGGCCATAAGTTTTATGTTGTTTAGTAAGCTAAAAGTTTAGATTGGAAATATTGAGTGTGAGACTCAGCCTACTTGATAATATTGAGAAATGGGGGATTAAGGCTTTTGGAGATTTATGAATTTTAATAGGAAATTCTTTATTGGATTTCTATTAGGTTTTGGACTCGGAGCAATCTTGGACAAACTCTGAAATAAAGGCAAGTACATGTACTCAGTATTACCATCATTGCATGCATTGCACTCACACTTGTTATCGTGTTATTTATTTAACTTGTTCTCGATTGATTGATTGCATTGTTTCTCGTGTCGGGTGGGGGACGTTTGTGATGTATGTTGTTCGTATAACGTATTTTTAGAATACGTGTACGTATCTTGAACCGTATTGTATGTTTCCTGGCTTCGTTCGGCTTGTTTGGGTTGGCTTGGTTCGACTTGGGTTGCTTATTGGTTCATCATGAACCAAGGGGTGAACCCTTACCTACGACCACCACTACCATTTATTAACCTCCACTTCTTTCTCTCTCTTCATTACTTTCTTCTTCTCCTCCATTAACTTCTTCACCTACCAGAGAGAGAGAGAGAGAAAGAGCTTAGGCAAGTGCATCTTGCTTCATGGAGGAACCCACATTTTATTGTTCCATTCTCTCCTTCACTGCATTCTAACACAATTTAATATTTAGCATTTTCAATTTCCATGGCTAAATTCTTATAGATCTAAGTTTATTATATTTTTGGATTTTCTTTGGTTTGATCTATTCAACATTGTTATTTCCAAGTTTTAATGGTTCCATGTTGTAGAGAATTTCATTCTGTCCCATTTTGACCTATGGAAGTTCGGATTTGGACTCTGGATAAAGGTTTTATGAAGCTTGGAAGCCATGGCTTGCATGGTTCTTCTTCTCGGAATAATGGAGAAGAAGGACAGTACTTAGCCGTATGAACTTAGCCGCATGACTTCTCATACGACGAGTTTACTTCCAGTCGCAAATGAATCATCTGAACTTAGCCGCATGCGGCTGACTCTTCCCTGTCGCATGAGATGTTTCTTCCGCTGGCCGCATACACCCCTGATCGAATCCAGCCGCATGGGCTCCTAACTGAGCCGCTTGCGCCCCTTTTCCATTTCTAGCCGCATGAGGCTCCGCTCATTCTCAGCCGCATATGCCCCTACTTATTTCCAGTCGCATATGGATCCGCTCCCCGCGAGCCGCATGGATCCACATCCCCACCAGTCGCATAGGCCTTCCCCCTGGTCGCATGGGACTTAGCTCGTTCCCAGCCGCATAGGCTCCATTCCCACTGAGCCGCATGAACCTATCTTTCGTCAGCCGCACAAGGCCCCTCATTCCCAGCCGCATAGCTCATGTCCCCTTCTTAGCCGCATGAACTTGAAATTCTAGGTCGCATGAGATCCGATCTCTTGGCCGCATAAGCTCTATTCTTCCAGCCGCATGGCTCCCTCCCATGCCTTGCCTGGTTATTTAATTATTATTATTATTATTATTATTATTATTATTATTACCATTATGCTCATGTCTTGTAACACTCAGTATAACTTGGGTCTCTTGATTGAATGATTGTACTATGCTATCCTATACTTCTAACTCAAATACGGTAGTGACCCGTAGTGGTGCACTCTTGACAAGTAACATGACCCGATAGTGGCCCGTCGTGGCGCACTCCTAACAAATAAACCTGACATGATATATCTCGGACTGCTGTTGCGACAGCTTACATGACATGACATGACATGACAAGTATAAATAACCTGGACACCATGGGCGATTGTGCTTGTACAAATGAACCTGTTTTGTCTTGCATCATGCTTAGGATGGGACTCCTGAGTACCACGGTCAGGAGTACCCTCTGAAATGGACTAAGGTTAATAACTAGAATAACACAGTAGTCATGAAGAGATTTTCCAGCTACAGTCAATCCCGTTACCTGGGCGCTCTTGGGATCTGTAGCCTGCCGTCGAGCAAGGCACATTTCCAGCACACTGTCATGTGTTGCACCCTCTAAGTCACCTAAGGGTACATGCGTTTCCTGGACGATGTACCCACCTGAATTCAACCCCTAATATTTCGAACTGGGTAACCTGGATGGTCAGCAGGGCTTGTGGCTGTGGAATAATCTCACTGCATCTTGTTAGTAATTAGGCCTGTGATAACCCTAGTTAGTTAAAGTATCAAGCCGTACGTATTGCTTGGCCGTGATTGATTGGATGGCACAACCAGTCTAGTCTTGTCTTGATCATGTACAAGATTGTTACATGTTTCAATTTCTTATGTTAAGCTGCCGATAAATGGTAGGGGGCCAAGTTCCGTTCAGATGAAGGGTTACAACCCCGGTCCTTGTTTGGTTTACGGGTTGTAACCTGGTTATCTGAATAGTTCTATAGTTATCTTGTCGTATATCATCCTGATATGTTCTTCCTTATTCCCAGTTCTTACTACTTATTATTATTCTGTGTTAATTGCTGGTTTTAGTTCCTAAGTGAAGCTTCCTTTATGGAACTTGCTCTTTCTGGGGACTGACCCAGCTGGTTTTGTATGGCTAGATTTTGGAGCAGCTCTAGAGGATCCACCTGTCTTCCAGCCAGATGGTGACCACCAGGCGTAACCCTGACAACGAGTGGGTTATTATTTGGCTCTCCCACTTTATTGTAAAAATATTCTTTTGAGGCGTTTAGCCGAGGAGCACCTGTTTAGCTCGATTGCACCTTTTCTTACTGTCTGCCTACGGGCTGTAACATGATTGACAGATCCTAGGGTTGATCATGTATGACTTAACTCTTGCTAGTCCTGATATTTTGTAACGACTAGCTTCATGATCAACTAAATATGTAATGTTTGGAGCGCCTTACTATTGTATATTTGGTGATCTTACATCTTGTAACATTTACTTACTTGCTTGTGAATGAGATATTAGGCTTGTACATGACCTTAAGAGACTGTTGGCTTGTAGTTAAACCCTCATGTATCTAGACAGTCGTGACCGTATAGCGAGGTGGGTTACACTTCAATATACGTAGCTGGCTATGTACGCCCCCGCTCTCCAGTATTCTAGTTCTGGGGCATGACATGGTTTAAGTGGTGGCCCATGCAGGTCTTGTAAATCAAGATATGTGAGGATTTACCGAATAGATGTCTCAATCAGTACTCTCCCTTGATCTCTGCTCGTATCCTCTTGATCCCTGAAAATCTTGACCTGATCACATGCTTGTATCGTTGATCTGTCCTAGTCCTTTATTATTGTTCCCTATGTCGTCTTTTTCAGCGGCACTATTCCTGGCCTTGCCGATCAGCAAGGCGGAGCACCTCCTGTAGACCAGCAGCAACCTGGAGATCAAGCCCAGCATTCCGGAGTAGCCTCCAGAGTCGTACCTATTGAAGGAGAGCCACCAGTCCAGCCAGTCCAGCCTGTAGAACCTGATGATGACACTTTGGTAGGTCTCATCATGACCTTGATAGCTTCCTAGGATCGTCGAGGAGATGCCTTGCACCGGGCAGTGACAGATGCTTTAACCAGAGGCGGTCACCTAGGGAACAGCACGGCCAACAGCTTCAAGCGCTTGAACCCTTCATTCTTCGATGGTAGCGAAGATGCTATCGCCGCAGATGTTTGGCTTCAGGACACATAGGTGATTCTAGAAGCAGCCAGGACTCCAGAGAACGAGAAGGTGGCCGTAGTGCGCCTGCAGTTATTAGATCTTGCCCGCAGCTGGTGGGCGGCGTAGGCCGTTGGATTAGTGGCCCCCATTGCTTGGGCAGTATTCAAAGAGAGATTCCAAACCAAGTACTTCGATGCTGTAGCTCGGTACGATCTACAGACGAGGTTCACCAATCTGAAGCAGATGGGCCTGACGGTGATGGATATACGGCCGAGTTTTCCAGACTCAGTCGGTTTATTCCCACTTTGGTGGCAACCGAGTATGATAGAACTCAGCAATTTCAGCAGGAGCTTCACTTGGAGATTTTATTGGCAGTTGAGCAGTTTGAGCATCAGACCTTTGATGCAATCTTGAGAGCAGCTAGGAGGCATAAGTATACCTCCTAGAGGATCGTAGATAGGACCAAAGGTCGAAAGCGATCCTACAGCCAGATGAACCAGTCATCAGCACCAGCCCCGGCAGCCAGGACTTTGACTATTGGAGCTCCGAGGCGGGCGGCCTCAGTGACGTTGGTTCAGCATTCAGCCCCTACGTGCCCTCAGCAGCAGAAGCAGAAGCCCTCTTCCGTAGTGGGATGTTCGCATTGTAGGAAGCTAGGACATGTGGTAGCAGAATGTCGCAGGGCGCAGGGATTGTGCTTGGCTTGTAGAGCAGCAGATCATAAGGTTGGATCTTGCCCGGATAGGGGTGGTTCATCATCGTCCAACCTTTATAGCTCTTCGGTGAGAGGACCAGCACCAGTCCAGCAGCAGCAGTATCAGCCTCAGAGGCCCTTGCCGCCTCAGTCCCAGGCATTCCGGCAGCAGAACCCCCAGCAGCATGCACAAGCCTAAGCCCAGATCCAGAATAGGCAGAGAGGTTTCCAGCAGAAGGGACCCGCACCCAGAGGGCATGGTCAGGCTATGATGATGACTGTAGAGGAAGGATTGGCACCAGAAGAGGTAGTGCCAGGTACTATTCTCGTCAATTCCTTTTCAGCTTCATCTTTATTTGATTTTGGTGCATCGTATTCATTTATGTCTGCACGATTCGCGACACGGGTAGGATTGGAGCCCGAGTCATTGTCAGTAAGGCTCAATATACTTACTGGTAATGGGCTTGTGGGAGTAGATAGAGTATTTTCCTCGTGTTGGATCGTAGTTAGCGGTAGAGAATTCCCCGCCAGATTGATAGAGTTCCCGATGGTCGATTATGATGTGGTCTTAGGGATGGATTGGTTGAGGAACCAGTATGCTAGAATAGACTGCCATATTGGCAGGGTTGTTTTTAGCATTCCAGGCGAGCTAGAGTTTTTCTTTTCCCGAGGCAAAGTAGAGCCTTCTCCTCCAGTATTGCGGATGGCCGTAGCAGCAGTGTAGTTACCCCGGATAGTTGAAGAGTTCTCGGATATTTTTCCAGAAGAGCTTCCATGGATGCCGCCAGAGCGGGAGATTGAGTTCACCATTGACTTGATTCCTGGGATAGCCCCAGTATCGGAGAGAGTCTACAGAATGACGCCGTCAGAGTTGGAGATATTGTACAAGATGATTGAAGAACTTTGAACCAAGGGATTCATTTATGCTAGTGGATCGCCTTGGGAAGCCCCGATGCTTCTTGTGAAAAAGAAGGATGGTACGACCAGGTTATGTGTAGATAACCGTACCTTGAACTCAGTGACAATCAAGAACAGATACCCTCTCCCGAGGATAGATGACTTGTTTGATCAACTCAAGGGGCAGCAGTATTTTCGAAGATCGACTTGCGCTCATGAGGGTACCATCAGATCAGAGTCAGAGAGCAGGACATCCCGAAGACAGCTTTCAGATCGAGGTATGGGCATTGGAAGTTCCTTGTGATGCCATTTGGAGCAACCAATGCGTCGGCTGTATTCATGGACCTCATGAATCGTATCTTCATGCCTTATTTGGATCAGTTCGTGATTGTGTTCCTAGATGACATCCTGGTCTACAGCAAGAGTGAAGCGGAGCATGAGCAGCATCTCCGAGTTGTTCTTCAGATTCTCAGGGAGCACCAGTTATATGCCAAGTTCAGTAAATGCTAGTTCTGGCTCGATCGTATTTCATACTTGGGTCACATCATCACCAGAGGAGGAGTAGAAGTGGATCCCTAGAAGGTCGTGGCTATTTAGTCGTGGCCGGTGCCTAGCACAGTTACAGAAGTCCGTAGTTTTTTTGGCTTGGCCGGCTACTACCGACGATTTGTTTCAGACTTTGCTCGAATTTCAGTACCATTGACCCAGTTGACCCGCAAGGAGGTGCAGTTTACTTGGACAGCAGAATGCCAGGATTCTTTTGAGAAGTTGAAGCGAGGATTGATTACAGCTCCTATTCTCACGCTACCAAATGGAACCGGAGGATTTTCAGTGTATTGTGATGCTTCAGGCAGAAGCTTAGGATCTGTTCTGATGCAGCATGGAAAGGTAATAGCTTATGCGTCACGACAACTTTGTGATCATAAGAGGAATTACCCAACCCATGATTTGGAGCTAGCAGCCGTAGTGTTTGCACTTAAGTTGTGGAGGCACTATTTGTATAGAGATAGGGTGGAGATTTTCACCGACCATAAGAGCCTGAAGTATGTGTTCACTCAGAAGGATCTCAACATGCGTCAGAGGAGATGGCTAGAGCTACTTGTAGATTATGATGTCAACCTACAATATCATCCTGGGAAGGCCAACGGCGTTGCAGATGCGTTGAGCAGGAGAGTCGGAGTTTACTTCCTAACAGCGCAACCAAAGCTGTTAGCAGATCTTCAGAAGATGGGTATCGAAGTTGTTCTCCCTTCCAGTGTGGCATTGATAGCCAGTATGCAGGTTCAGTCCACTATAGTTGAGAGGATCAAGATGACTCAATCAGTAGATTCCAAGCTTCAGCGACTCAGAGCAGAGTATGAGGCAGGACGGCGACCAGAGCTATGCATTCATGAAGATGGTGCACTTAGGCATGGTAATCGTCTTTGTGTACCCAGTAGGGATATCAGACGGGAGATTATGGCAGAAGCTCACAGTTCGCAGTATTCTATTCATCCTGGTGGTACGAAGATGTACCGCGATATTCGTCAGCACTTTTGGTAGAATGGCATGAAGAGGGAGATAGCCCGGTTTGTCTTTCGATGTTTAGTTTGCCAACAAGTTAAAGCTGAACATCAGAGGCCAGCTGGACTTCTTCAGCCCTTGTTGTGAAATCCATATTTTTGTAATTAATTATTAATAGTGTTTTTAGTATTTCTAATTTTTTATTATTATTATTATTATTATTAAATATTTTTGGGTGCAAATTATTGCAAAATTATTAACAACATGGACTTTTGATTTAGACCCAGACCCGAGTCCGAACCCAGACCCAGGCCTGAGCCAAACCCAATCCCATTTTCTTAAAATCTGATTTTGACTTGGCTAATTATTATTATAAAAAAAATATAGTTATAGCTGGTCCCGAAGGACCAGCAACCCAACTCTCCCCATGTTTTGGTAAAAGCCTTTTTCCTTCCTTTGCTTCATCACACACGTGAACCCCCTCATTTCCGTAACTCCCCAACTTAATTCCCATCTCCTCATAACTCCCAACCCATCAACTCCCCACTCCACTCTTTATTAACTCCCCTCACCTTCTCCACGTTCTCAACTTACCAGAGCATAACCCATTCTTCCTCTCACAAACAAACACCAGAATACTCACCTCCCCATTCTCACAAATCTCTTCTAATCTCATCTCTCCCCCTCTCTCTGTGGAGTAAACATTTCTCCAAACCCACTCCCGAGCAAACCCCTCTCCGGCGATCTCGCGACCGCCGACCACCCGCGCGGCTTTTCCCGCCGTCAGAGCCCCCGACCGCGCCGCGCTCGCCCGCGCCGCCACCGCCCCGCGGCCAGCGCCCCTTCTCCGGCGAGGCGCTGCCCTAGCCGCCCCTCCGCGGCTCCCCGCTACGTTCGTCCGATGCCCACAGCGCGCGTGCGACCCCGAGCCCCTCCGCGGCTCCTCCGCGTTCGTCCGCCACTGTCCGTGGACTCCCCGCGGCCGACCCCCTTCCCGGCGGACTTTCCTGTCCAGCGCGAGCTCTCTCTCCGCGCAGGATCTGTTCCGGCGAGGCGTGCCCTAGCGCAGCCGACCGACCTCCCTCCCGTGCGCGCCCCTCTTTTGTGCGTGGCTGAGTCTGGATCTGCGAAGTTTGCTGTCCAGGATCTACGACCTGCTGCCGAACTTCGTTTTGGATTTTTCCCAAGATTTTCCCGCGGCTCCCCGCCAACGGAATTTGGTAATTTCTTGGTAATCACAGTAGTTCGTCCCTCCCGTAGAGTCGGTGATGAAAATCGGTCCCCGAATTCCCTTCGGGAAATCCGGTTAGCAGCGTAGTATCTTTGATTAGTTGCGTTAGCATATTTTCCTGTGTTTTATCTGCTGGTTTGGTGTGAATTGGATTGATTATGGGATTCCCGGATATTTCGGGAAATTCGGTGGATTGGGAATTATTTTCTGGTGGCTTGGAAATATTTTGGTGGATATATTCTGTGGGATTATTTTGGGTTGGAATATTTGCAGGTTTTCTGTGGCGCATTTCCCAGTTTTGGGTTGTCCCGAAATAGAGGAAATGCTGCCCAAATTTTTACAAAACTTTATTTAATTTGATTTCAAAATCGGTTTTCGGAAAAATGAATTTTAAAACTGATTATCGGGCGACGACCGTACCGGTCTGTGGGCCCCGGCGAAATGCAAACGCACCGGTCCGACTGGACGTTGTGGTATTAGCCGAATTTTGGGGAATGGACCGAGTCTGAGACTCTTAGCTTTCTTTTAAATTATTTTAATTAATATTTAGGCTATTTATATTAGTTATTTAAATTCCTGCACTTTATTTAATAATTAAGTCAATTTCTCTTATTTGATGTAAAAGAAAATTGTACAGGGCATAAGCCCACCCTAGGATCATTAGCTGTGCCATTGTATTGTGTAGCATAGTTTTTATCTTTATTTTCTGGGTGGATGTTGATCTTGGGTGGTATTTTGATTAGACGTATAATCGTAGATTAGAACGTAATTTACTGATTAATTAAGAATTAATTAAAATGGATAAAATATTAGTAAATAACTAGTTCATGATTTATCACTATAAGAAACTATAATTTTATAAATATATTACAAAAACATAAAGTTTTCCAAAGTTAATTGGTCCTTGTTATTATTTCCAAATAACCAAATTAATCGGTTTAATCAACGCACGTAGTTGCGACGTAATCGTTAGCTGTTTATTAATACAACTTAAAACCTGACTAGGACTTACTACTAGAGATTGCAACTAGCACACTTAGCCAGGTTATTCAAGGTTCTAAGTCGAGTTCTCAACTGTAGGAACTCGAAGATACACCTGACGTTCCTCCTCGGTACCGACTCGTCTTTCCAGTCATTTAAAACAAGGCAAGTTTCAAACTGTGTATTCCTGTATTTTATTTAGTAAAGTTAAGATGCATGTTAAACCACACTGCTGGCACGGAACTCTATCATAGGGTTCAACTACCGACTGAAACTGTTACTGAATCTGGGACTGGGGGAATAGTGTAGACGTTTATGACCAAAACCCCTACTGAACTGACTGTGTTAGCTTACCCCTCTCACACACGGGGATAAGCCATATCGTATCGCTAGGATACTACTGATCAACCCAAGCCGGTCATAGACGTTTGCATATTCAAAACACACTGAACTGTTTTAAACTGCTGAAAATATTATTTCAAACTGTTTACCCTGCACTTTCCAATTACTATTTAAATTATGAGATGCATATTTCGTTCTTGCTCCCTCCTGACTGGAGACAACATTTTAGGTATCACTGATGAGGCTTTGTTTCGCAATTTTTTCCGAGGTCCCAACTAGAGGACGATGATCTCGAGACTGATGAGCTGGTTGCCTAGATTTTTCTTCTTCTTTATAATTCATGATGTTTGTGGAAAGCAATGTACTTCAGATGTATTTTTCATTTTATTGTAAAAAGTTTTAAACTATTCGAATTATTAAAGTTGTGGCAATTAGACTGTGTTGTTTTATTTACCTGCATGAGTGATACCGCTTACTGCCGCCGTCTCAACAACGGTGTAGGCTGGGCATGATCTGATTCGACCCAAGAAATTGGGACCGGGTCGTGACATGTTTTTAGTGGTGGCCCATGCAGGTCTGAACAATAACTTAGGAAAATATACCTAGAAACAATTAGAACACTAGAACATCAATTTGTCACAACATAGGACCAAAATATATTATAAATAAATATTTTTGTTTGATTATAGACTGGTAGGATACATTGCTTATGTTTGCATCCTAAACCATCCAGAGAATAACCGTTGACCAAATCCTGCTGGCGATGAGGTGTCATCTCCGGATCATACCCCATCTCCTCAACCAAGCCCAGGGTCTTTTCCCTCGCGGCTGTTTGACCGTCCCCATAATGCATCCAGTGAAGTTTTCACTACACTGACGATTCCTACCTTTTCTCAAACTGAGTGGCATTTCCTTGGGGAAGTACCCACTTCTGTTGCTCCACCAGTACCAGCAAACACTTTTCAAATGGTTGTCCTATTTCAAGAAATCCTGGAGTTCCAGAAAGCTCAAGATGAAGCCCAGCAGGAACAGATGAATATCACGAGAGAAGACATGAAGAACGTCAATGATGTAGCCTTAGTTATCTCCAACCAAGTTAGAGCAGAACTTTTGTCCTAGGAAAGATACCCCTGAATCTAGAAGATACTCGGGTCCCATCAAGTACTCTACTTTCCGGCAGCCTTGTCGTAAGAAGCTATGGGCTTGTAACTATTGCAAGAGGCCTGGTCATCAGGCTGTTAGTTGCCGCAAGAGATTGGGACAATGTTTGGCATGTGGATCTGCTGAACATCGGGTAAAGGACTGCCCCTTATTTTTCTATCAAACCAGAATACCTATTCCAGCAACACCTGTTAGGCCACAACCTAGGGACTCTCTTTCTATCCAGCAGACCCTGTCTCTTACAATAAGGCATAATGCATACTCGAGGTTCATAGAAAAGGAAGCAGTTGGAGACTGCTCAAGCAAGAGCCAGAACCATGAAGAATAGTACCTAGAACCGCTGAATAGCATCATCTTTTTGGAAGTTGTAACAGGATGTCCTTTGATCAATCATAAGAGTTTTTGCTGTAATTCTCCACATGAATAGAAATTTTTAGTTACACCCTTATGGCAGATGTTTTCCCTGATAGTCTCCCCGGATTATCCCAGATCTAGACACAGGATTCACCCCTGACCTAGTCCCTGGCTCTTTTCCTAAATTCTAAAGGATGTTACAGAGTCAACCCGAAGGTGGCCAAGAAGATGAAGGACCAGAGCAGTGCAGGCTCTAGAATATATTCATGGTGGAATTTCTCCTTAGGGAACACCTATCTTGTTTTTGCCCAAGAAGGATGGAACAACGGATGTGCATCGATTACCATATACTAAAGAACAAGTACCCTCTGCCCGGATCGAGGATCTGTTTGATCTGTTTGTGTGGAGTTAGGGTGTTTCGAAGTTTGACTTAAGATCTGACCACCATCAAATCGAAGTCAGGAAAGAGGACATTTCCAAGACCGCGTTCGAACACCAAGTATGGGTAGTTTTCTTTGGTCGGGACGTTAGACTGACAAATGCTCCTGCTGTGTTCATGAATCTCATGAACAGAGATTTTTATGAGTATTTGAATCAGTTTATCTTCTCCATATATAATATTCTGATATATTTGAAGACTGAAAAAGAGCACGAAGAACACCTGAGGAAGTTTTTGGAAACTTTGAGGAAAAAGAAGTTTTATGGTAAGCTATCTGAACGTGAATTTTTGACAAGGTGGACTTCTGGCCATGTTGTCAAGAGAAGAAATTTCGATGGAAGATAGCTGTTGTTGAAAAGTGGTATACCCCAAGTTCAATTCGGAAGATTCTTGAACTTGGTCGGCTACTATCAGAAGTTCGTGAAGGATTTCGCCAAGATTCTTGAACTTGGTCGGCTACTATCAGAAGTTCGTGAAGGATTTCGCCAAGATTACTGAGCCAATGACGAGGCTCACTTGGAAGAATGAAGAGTTCATCTGAACGAAAGTTTGCCAGGCGGCATTGAGGAGCTGAAGAAGAGACTTACCACTACACCAATCCTTGCGCTACCCGCAGGAACCGGTGGGTTCTCAATTTACAGTAATGCCTCTGGAAAGGACTGGGCTGCGTTCTTCAACAACATGGGAAAGTAATTGCTTACACATGTAGGCAACTACAGACTCATGAGAAGAATCATCCCACACCTAATTTGAAATTGCTGCAATTATCTTTACTTTGAAGCTATGATTTTTATGGAAAGGGAGTGAAAATATGTACGGGCTACCAAAGTCTGAAATATATCTTCACTCAGGAAGGACTGAATGTTAGACTAAGAATATGGCTGAAGCAGATGAAGAATTTTGACATCAACCTGTAGTACTATTCAGGTAAGGCTAATGTGGTCGCTGATGCACTTGGTCAATACTGATGGCGAACTTCTTAACCAAGGACTAGCACCTGCTAGAAGATATCGAGAAGTTTGGACTGGAGGTTATACTACCTGGAGATAGAAGGACGGAGCTGGATGCTGATTCAGTATTGATGAAGTTCGAGGCTGAGGGATAAAAATCAAGAGAACGTAGTTTCAAAACGAGGCACTTTGTAGGCTTAGAGCTCAAGTGTTGGCAGGAACACCTGAGGGTTTCTAAATTAATCAGCATTGGAACTCTGAAGAATGGTGCAAGACTTTGCGTTTCGGCTGACAAACGGAGGAACGAGTTGATGAAAGAAATGCACCAGTCGCAGTATTCTATATATTCAGGAGATAATAAGACGTATCTGAATATGCCTCCATTGATTGGTGTTATGGAATAAAGAAGGACAATTCCAGGTATGGGATTAGATGCAAATTTATCAACATGAGGAATTTAGCAAGAGAACAACAAGTTGTTGGAGCCGCTGGACAATTCGGAGTGAAAGTAGAAGCATATAACAATGAACTTTGAGTAAGGATTGCCTTGTTCCCAAGGAGGAAAGGGCACCAATTAGATTTTAGTAAACCGACTGACTAAGTCAGTACACTTTATTTCCCTTCAAAGTTGGTTATCCACTAAGAAGTGGACAGCATTGTACGAGAAGCACATCTACCGGATTCATGGAGTACCGCGGGACGAGCAAGCAGAGAGGTCAATCCTGACGCTTGAAGATGTATTGAGATTTTGCGTCTTGGATTTTGGTAGGTCTTAGGAAAACCAAATTGCTTTTGGTGAAGTTTTTCCTACTAGAGGAACAATCAGTTTTGACGGAGCTGGAAATTGAGGCTAGATACATCAGGCCATTCGAAGTTTAAGACGCGTTGGTAGTAGCATACCAGTTAGATCTACCAGCTAATCTTGAGAGGTTGCAACGTTTTCTATGACACAGCTCAGACGTTACATTTCGGATCCGAGTCACATTTTGGATAATTCAGAACTGAAGTTTGGAATCAACCTTTCACTGCCAGAGAAACCAGTTGCAAGTCTAGTCAGAGATGAGAAGAAATCAGAATTTGAGCCATCACTTAAACTCCTATTCCTTATCTTTTCTTTTTTCGTTCTAAATTTGACTAATGCTGCTAAGTTAGCCTAGTTTTGCAAGCTATCTTTTTAAATCAAGCTTGATCATGACGATATTTTATTGGGTGCACCCACTAATATATTGTCTAATCAGGACCGGTGCATGATGGTCTGATCAACCTCATGTACTTTGGTTCGCTTTTGTATTTTTCTATATGGATGATATCATAAATCGTCTCATCCACGACTGCCTTGGAAATTCTTATTGTTGGACCTGAGTTACGGGCGTAATACCCGTACCTGTTTGATTCTCTTACCCTGCCTTTAAATTTCGAGGACGAAATTTTCTAAGGAGGGAAGATTGTGAAACCCATATTTTTGTAATTAATTATTAATAGTGTTTTTAGCATTTCTAATTTATTATTATTATTATTATTATTATTAAATATTTTTGGGTGCAAATTATTGCAAAATTATTAACAACATGGACTTTTGATTTAGACCCAGACCCGAGTCCGAACCCAGACCCAGGCCTGAGCCAAACCCAATCCCATTTTCTTAAAATCTGATTTTGACTTGGCTAATTATTATTATAAAAAAAAAAAATAATATAGTTATAGCTGGTCCCGAAGGACCAGCAACCCAACTCTCCCCATGTTTTGGTAAAAGCCTTTTTCCTTCCTTTGCTTCATCACACACGTGAACCCCCTCATTTTCGTAACTCCCCAACTTAATTCCCATCTCCTTATAACTCCCAACCCATCAACTCCCCACTCCACTCTTTATTAACTCCCCTCACCTTCTCCACGTTCTCAACTCACCAGAGCATAACCCATTCTTCCTCTCACAAACAAACACCAGAATACTCACCTCCCCATTCTCCCAAATCTCATCTCTCCCCCTCTCTCTGTGGAGTAAACATTTCTCCAAACCCACTCCCGAGCAAACCCCTCTCCGGCGATCTCGCGACCGCCGACCACCCGCGCGGCTTTCCCCGCCGTCAGAGCCCCCGACCGCGCCGCGCTCGCCCGCGCAGCCACCGCCCCGCGGCCAGCGCCCCTTCTCCGGCGAGGCGCTGCCCTAGCCGCCCCTCCGCGGCTCCCCGCTGCGTTCGTCCGGTGCCCACAGCGCGCGTGCGACCCCGAGCCCCTCCGCGGCTCCTCCGCGTTCGTCCGCCACTGTCCGCGGACTCCCCGCGGCCGACCCCCTTCCCGGCGGACTTCCCTGTCCAGCGCGAGCTCTCTCTCCGCGCAGGATCTGTTCCGGCAAGGCGTGCCCTAGCGCAGCCGACCGACCTCCCTCCCGTGCGCGCCCCTCTTTTGTGCGTGGCTGAGTCTGGATCTGCGAAGTTTGCTGTCCAGGATCTACGACCTGCTGCCGAACTTCGTTTCAGATTTTTCCCAAGATTTTCCCGCGGCTCCCCGCCAACGGAATTTGGTAATTTCTTGGTAATCACAGTAGTTCGTCCCTCCCGTAGAGTCGGTGATGAAAATCGGTCCCCGGATTCCCTTCGATAAATCCGGTTAGCAGCGTAGTATCTTTGATTAGTTGCGTTAGCGTATTTTCCTGTGTTTTATCTGCTGGTTTGGTGTGAATTGGATTGATTATGGAATTCCCGGATATTTCGGGAAATTCGGTGGATTGGGAATTATTTTCTGGTGGCTTGGAAATATTTTGGTGGATATATTCTGTGTGATTATTTTGGGTTGGAATATTTGCAGGTTTTCTGTGACGCATTTCCCAGTTTTGGGTTGTCCCGAAATAGAGGAAATGCTGCCCAAATTTTTACAAAACTTTATTTAATTTGATTTCAAAATCGGTTTTCGGAAAAATGAATTTTAAAACTGATTATCGGGCGACGACCGTACCGGTCTGTGGGCCCTGGCGAAATGCAAACGCACCGGTCCGACCGGACGTTACGGTATTAGCCGAATTTTGAGGAATGGACCGAGTCTGAGACTCTTAGCTTTCTTTTAAATTATTTTAATTAATATTTAGGCTATTTATATTAGTTATTTAAATTCCTGCACTTTATTTAATAATTAAGTCAATTTCTCTTATTTGTTGTACAGGGCATAAGCCCACCCTAGGATCATTAGCTGTGCCATTGTATTGTGTAGCGTAGTTTTTATCTTTATTTTTTGGGTGGATGTTGATCTTGGGTGGTATTTTGATTAGACGTATAATCGTAGATTAGAACGTAATTTACTGATTAATTAAGAATTAATTAAAATGGATAAAATATTAGTAAATAACTAGTTCATGATTTATCACTATAAGAAACTATAATTTTATAAATATATTACAAAAACACAAAGTTTTCCAAAGTTAATTGGTCCTTGTTATTATTTCCAAATAACCAAATTAATCGGTTTAATCAACGCACGTAGTTGCGACGTAATCGTTAGCTGTTTATTAATACAACTTAAAACCTGACTAGGACTTACTACTAGAGATTGCAACTAGCACACTTAGCCTGGTTATTCAAGGTTATAAGTCGAGTTCTCAACTGTAGGAACTCGAAGATACACCTGACGTTCCTCCTCGGTACCGACTCGTCTTTCCAGTCATTTAAAACAAGGCAAGTTTTGAACTGTGTATTCCTGTATTTTATTTAGTAAAGTTAAGATGCATGTTAAACCACACTGCTGGCACGGAACTCTATCATAGGGCTCAACTACCGACTGAAACTGTTACTGAATCTGGGACTGGGGGAATAGTGTAGACGTTTATGACCAAAACCCCTACTGAACTGACTGTGTTAGCTTACCCCTCTCACACACGGGGATAAGCCATATCGTATCGCTAGGATACTACTGATCAACCCAAGCCGGTCATAGACGTTTGCATATTCAAAACACACTGAACTGTTTTAAACTGCTGAAAATATTATTTCAAACTGTTTACCCTGCACTTTCCAATTACTATTTAAATTATGAGATACATATTTCGTTCTTGCTCCCTCCTGACTGGAGACAACATTTTAGGTATCACTGATGAGGCTTTGTTCTGCAATTTTTTTCGAGGTCCCAACTAGAGGACGATGATCTCGAGACTGATGAGCTGGTTGCCTAGATTTTTCTTCTTCTTTATAATTCATGATGTTTGTGGAAAGCAATGTACTTCAGATGTATTTTTTATTTTATTGTAAAAAGTTTTAAACTATTCAAATTATTAAAGTTGTGGCAATTAGACTGTGTTGTTTTATTTACCTGCATGAGTGATACAGCTTACTGCCGCCGTCTCAACAACGGTGCAGGCTGGGCATGATCTGATTCGACCCAAGAAATTGGGACCGGGTCGTAACACTTGTCGATTCCAGAATGGAAGTGGGAGCATGTGACCATGGATTTCGTAACTGGGTTACCTAGATCCCAAGCTGGTCAAGATGCTATTTGGGTTATAGTTGACCGGCTCACGAAGGTGGCTCACTTTCTTTCATTCAGAGTCGGTCAGTCGACGGCTCAGCTAGCAGAGATGTACCTCAGGCAGATTGTCAGATTACGCGGTATGCCAGTCAGTATCACCTCGGACCGAGATTCTAGATTTATGTCTCACTTTTGGCGTAGCTTGCAAGAGAGTTTGGAAACTCATCTCCAGTTCAGCTTAGCATACCACCCGCAGACGGATGGTCAGTCGGAACGCACGATCCAGACCCTTAAAGATATGTTACGGTCCTGTACACTTGACTTTTGTGGTTAGTGGGAAGATCACCTGCACCTGGTGGAATTTTCATACAACAAGAGTTTCCAGGCCAGTATCCAGATGGTACCGTTCGAGGCACTGTATGGTAGGAAGTGCATATCCCCGCTAGTCTGTCTTGTCTTGCATATCACCGTGGGCGATTGTGCTTGTACAAATGAACCTGTCTTGTCTTACATCATGCTTAGGATGGGACTCCTGAGTACCACGATCGGGAGTACCCTCTGAAATGGACTAAGATTAATAACTAGAATAAAACAGTAGTCATAAAGAGATTTTCCAGCTACATACAATCCCGTTACCTGGGCGCTCTTGGGATATGTAGCCTGCCGTCGAGTAGGGCACATTTCCAGCACACTATCATGTGTTGCACCCTCTAAGTCACCTAAGGGTACATGCATTTTCTGGACGATGTACCCACCTGAGTTCAACCGCTAATATTTTGACCTGGGTAACCTGGATGGTCTGCAGGGCTTGTGGCCGTGGAATAATCTCGCTGCATCTTGTTAGTAATTAGGCCTGTGATAACCCTAGTTAGTTAAAGTATCAAGTCGTATGTATTGCTTGGTCGTGATTGATTCGATGGCACAACCAGTCTAGTCTTATCTTGATCATGTACAAGATTGTTACATGTCCCGATTTCTTATGTTAAGCTGCCGATAAATGGTGGAAGGCCAAGTTTCGTTCAGATGAAGGGTTACAACCCCGGTCCTTGTTTGGTTTACGGGTTGTAACCTGGTTAACTGAATAGTTCCATGGTTATCTCGTCGTATATCATCCTGATATGTTCTCCCTTATTCCCAGTTCTTACTACTTATTATTATTCTGTGTTAATTGTTGGTTTTAGTTCCTAAGTGAAGCTTCCTTTGTGGCACTTATTTTTTCTGGGGTCTGACCCAGCTGGTTTTGTATGGCCAGATTTTGGAGCAGCTCTAGAGGATCCACCTGTCTTCCAGCCAGATGGTGACCACTAGGCATAACCCTGGCAACGTGTGGGTTATTTTTTTGCCTCTCTCATTTTATTGTAAAAATATTCTTTTGAGATGTTTAGCCGACGAGCACCTGTTTAGCTCAATTGTACCTTTACTTACTGTCTGCCTACGGGCTGTAACATGATTGACAGATCCTAGGATTGATCATGTATGACTTAACTCTTGCTAGTCCTGACATTTTGTAACGACTAGCTTCATGATCAACTAAATATGTAATGTTTGGGACGCCTTACTATTGTATATTTGGTGATCTTACATCTTGTAACATTTACTTACTTGCTTGTGATTGAGATATTAGGCTTGTTCATGACCTTAAGAGACTGTTGGCTTGTAGTTAAACCCTCATGTATCTAGACAGCCGTGACCGTATAGCAAGGTGGGTTGCACTTCAATATACGTAGCTGGCTATGTACGCCCTCGCTCTCCAGTATTCTGTTTCTGGGCATGACAACATTCTAGAAACATGAGATTGACTAATATTGGACAAATATTGCCTGATAGCATACTCCATATGCCTGAGTCCACTTCGTGCGTGACTGATAGCATTATCGTCAGACATGCCTGATTATTGCGTGACTGATAGCATTGTCGTCGACATGTCTGATTATATATTGACTGATAGCATATTTTATATGCCTGATTACATATTAGTCCCCACATGTTTATAACGTCCAATTGCACATGTACACGTAGCTAGTGCATGCTTATTGTTCAGCTTGTTCTCTATCTTTCAGTTATACTTTGATGTACCGTTCCATTAATTTTCTATGGTGAGTTTTATTGAGTTACAATGTACATTGCTCCTTTTCTGACTGGATCGTGATTACAGGTGAGATGGATCTTTAGATTGGCTTGGCTAGCATTGGAGCTCACTTAATATTGATATATCTAGTTTCATGTATAGAGATTGATAAAATGTATTTGATTATATATTGTTGTTGTATCATTTATCTTTTACCGGCTTTGTACCCGGACATTCATGTATAAGTTGTAATAATTATGTAGTGGATTGCTGTGATGGTTAGTATAGATTCCGTAGTTAGATGCTGTGATGAGATTATTTTGTTATTGATGACTAGACGGCTCACTACCGCTGTCAACGACAGTGTAGGCCGGGCATGCATCGGTCCGTACCCGATTATTCGGGAGCGGGGCGTGACATATTTTTGTGGTGGCCCATGCAGGTCGATCTAATGGTGCTTAGGATTAGAGTACCATTGGGAGCCTGCGAAATAGAAAACTCATCACAGCATAGGCCGATTGTGTGATTGCATGTATTTTGTTATCTATAGAAAATTCTGAATTTTTTATGTCTCGTCGTGGTCTCAACAAAAGTCGTGAACCATGACTTTTAGGGATTATCTTTTCCTACAGCATTATTGGATTCTAACACCCTTTAGGGTCTGGGTTTCCTTGCCACTTAGGGATTAAAATCAGAGTTTCCAAACTCCTCATTTAGCCAGACATTTCAAAATTCTCCATTGGTTTTTAAAGTCTATTTGATTTTCTTTAACCATTCCAAGCTCAACTATTTTGTTTAAAGCCATAGAGCTCATATATTAGCTATTCCATCCTTTCGTAAAACCATTTCTCTATCAATTTCCCATTTAGAGTTTCAACTCATCTTTAGCCGTATTAAGTACTTATCCCATTGACATTTCCATGACTAGTGTATCAACTCTATAATATATTTCTAATCACTCTTCTATTTTGATAGTCAATCTCTTGATTCTCAAGAACAAATATTTATACTACATGTCCTTCCTAGTGTGATTGAATCTCTTTAGTAAATCAGAAAGCTTGCTTGAATTAAATTATTAAGGTACTCTTTTAGAATTCCAGTAGATAACCATTGAAGGAATATTCGATATCCTACTATGGCGTGGCAGCCGCGTACTGCAGCCATTTATCTGGATCATGAAAACTGCAGGTCCACTGCAGCCATCAGTGTATTGGCGAGGCAGGGGCTCTAAGTCGAAGTGATCTCAGGTATGTATAGATTTCGAATATTCTCGAGATTATGATTCTATCCCTTGAAATTGTTTTGTCCATGGGTAAAGTTTAGAAATTATTCGGTACTTAACATTCTTGAGTCACGGAGCCAAGAGTTCACTGCATCCAGATGTACACTGGCGTGGCATGAATTTTAGGCAAAGTGATTCCGGATATGCATGAGTTCCGAATGTTTTTAGACTAAATTCATGATTAGCCTCCTATCACCATTGACAACTTTAACATAATTTATCTTAATTTTCAACCATGACTCGAATTTAATCGTGCCTAGACGACTTCAATAGTTATGAGTAGATCGTGCCTAAATGATTTGAAACTATCATGCCCAAATCATGTTCTAATCATGCCTGAGTAACTTAGATTCTCAATTGACCATGATTTGTTTTAGATCGTGTCAAATCTTTTGACCTTTGATTCATTCATGCCTAATTAATTATGATCGTGCTAATTATCCTTAATCTTGCAAATTTTCATTGTATTTGATTGCTCTTAATCGTGTCCGATAGGTTCCTTCTATTTTTGTGCTTAGTTGATTATCATGCCAGTTATTCCTTGTCGATGTTTTTTAAATTTCGAGGACAAAATTTTTCTAAGGTGGGTAGATTTGTAACTCCACTTTTCCTGAATAAATAAATTTGAGTATTTTTTCCTATGAATTTATTTGAATTAATTTAAGAATTTATTTTTCTCTTAACTAATCACTAATTATTATTATTGATTTTATAAATTATTTTCCATTTAATAACTAATTTTCTTAGATTTTATTTAAACTTATTGATTAACTTTTCTTTAATTAATATTTAATTATTTTATCCTTTCTTTGCATGGGCCAGTCCAGCCCAGCACTAGCTGACTGGCGCGGGTCCGGGTTCAAACCCTTTAACCCATGACCGATAACCCATTATAACTAACCGTTGGTATTTAAATCCATTTCATCCCATTCATTCAAATTACTCAACATTTTATTCCCTCCACTCTTCTCTGTTACTGCTGTGAGCCAACGACGACGACGTCGAGAAGACCCGATCTTCTCTAGAAACTTCTTTCCAACTGCCTAACTATCTCTCTCCTCCCCACCGTTGATTCTCAAACACCCAAAATTGTCCTAGCCGTCGGATCGTAACCGTCGCTGCCCGCCCAACCGTCGGTCAGTGCCGCCCAACCGTCGGTCAGTGCCCGCCCAACCGCCTGACCGACGTCCCCGCCTATAAATAGAGCCCAGCTCCTTCCTTCTTCATCATTGCTTGGACGGCGAAGCCCTGGCGAATTTCCAACCGATCTCAATTTCTCCTTCCTTGTTCTTCCTCACGAGCTTGGCCATGGCGGATTCCTAGAGGAGCCGAGCAATGGTGATCATATCCCGATCTAACTGCGAAGGTCGACCGGCGTTGATTCTCCTTACGACGAGCTTTGTCGTGGTCGTCTACGAGCCGATGACCGATTCTTTTTGGTAAGCAATTTGTATCGGTTTTCCATTTTTGATTTGGATTCGAATCATTCGTTTTAATCAAATTTTTCGAGTATATCCTTTTGGCTTCTTGATTTGTTTAGAACAACATCTGGTTAGTTCTTGAGAGTATTCTCCAATTTTGGAGTTGATTCGATTCGAATTGAACTCACACGATTTTATTTATTTCATGCACGTTACCTGTTCGACATTATGTCTGAACCAGAGCTCTGTAGAAGATCTGGACACGGGGACTGTTGTATCAACCCCTGGAGATGTGAACAACCTATCAACGAGCACAGGTATGATTCTATATTTTGATTCTTACTCTGTGTTGAACGGGAGTATTCGTGTGGTGTTAGAACAGCCATCGCATAGAGCAGTGGACTCGACTCTGTGTCGCGTGTCCAGCTGGGTATCACGAGACACAGGCAGGTGATATTCCTGACACAAGTGTCGGAGTAGTCCTGATGGAACCAGTGTATTGTAGAGGGTGTTTTGGTATTTTGAAATCCCAGTAGCCGTTAGGATTAGGTTATTTGAACCTTGACTATTCCAAGTAGAGTTCACAACTATGTTTACTTGAGTTGAGTCTGGGAAATGGGCCTTGGGTATAGGAGTATATAGACATGAATAGATGGGCTGGACCCTTAGTAGTGGACCCACAAGTCAGTAAACTGTAGGAATTTACTAAGTGTTGGCCTTAGGCCATAGTTGTTTGGGCCATAAGTTTTATGTTGTTTAGTAAGCTAAAAGTTTAGATTGGAAATATTGAGTGTGGGACTCAGCCTACTTGATAGTATTGAGAAATGGGGGATTAAGGCTTTTGGAGATTTATGAATTTTAATAGGAAATTCTTTATTGGATTTCTATAGGTTTTGGACTCGGAGCAATCTTGGACAAACCCCGAAATAGAGGCAAGTACATGTACTCAGTATTACCATCATTGCATGCATTGCACTCACACTTGTTATCGTGTCATTTATTTCACTTGTTATCGATTGATTGATTGCATTGTTTCTCGTGTTGGGTGGGGGACGTTCTAGAAACATGTGATTAACTAATATTGGACAAATATTGCCTGATAGCATACTCCGTATGCCTGAGTCCATTTCATGCGTGACTGATAGCATTGTCGTCAGACATGCCTGATTATTGCGTGACTGATAGCATTGTCGTCAGACATGCCTGATTATATATTGACTGATAGTATATTTTATATGCCTGATTACATATTAGTCCCCACATGTTGATAACGTCCAATTGCACATGTACACGTAGCTAGTGCATGCTTATTGTTCATCTTGTTCTCTGTCTTTCAGTTATACTTTGATGTACCGTTCCATTGATTTTCCATGGTGAGTTTTATTGAGTTACATTGTACTTTGCTCCTTTCCTGACTGGATCGTTGATTACAGGTGAGATGGATCTTTAGATTGGCTTGGCTAGCATTGGAGCTCACTTGATATTGATATATCTTTCATGTATAGAGATTGATAGAATGTATTTGATTATATATTGTTGTTGTATTATTTATCTTTTACCGGCTTTGTACCAGGACATTCATGTATAAGTTGTAATAATTATATAGTGGATTGCTGTGATGGTTAAGTATAGATTCCGTGGTTAGATACTGTGATGAGATTATTTTGTTATTGATGACTAGACGGCTCACTGCCGCTATCAACGACAATATAGGCCGGACATGCATCGGCCCGTACCCGATTATTTGGGAGCGGGGCGTGACATTCTATTACCTTGGAACTTGACCTTTTGGAGGGGATTGTTGGCTGTGTGTGCTGTTTGAGCACACACACACAGTCAAAAGTTCAATTCCAATTTTAGTCCCACATCGGTTGGGAAGGTAGAGTGGGTTGTGCTTATATTGCTTCACCTTCCTTTGCTCCATTGAACTATTGTGTGGGTGTCCCATGGGCCACACGCGCGCGCCGCCGTCGCCGAGCCCGACTCAGATCGGTTCGGTTCGGTTCGGTTCGGTTCGACGCGCGTAACGGGTGCAGGTACGTGCCCACATCTGCGGACGCTGATTGCCGATCTAATTTCCTCTTCGGATTCGGGCTGAGACCCTTAAAATCCTTTTTACTCCTCATTCATTTTTTGACCGTTACAAATCAATTAATTATGTAACGTTTGGATACATCTCCATGTTCAATGAACCACATGTTTTGTAACGTTCCATCTTAATTGACGGATTAATTGCCTTTACTCTCATGTCCGTTGGGAGTAATCAGCTTAGCCTATATATATTCACGAGCTTTCTCTTCTCAAGACACACCGAAGAACTCCGTACAAACTCTCTCAAATTCTCACCTTCTCCGAAACGCTGTTCTTCTTCTTTCTTGTTGCTCTGGGCAGAGCTAAGTCGAGGGTCACTCTCTCTACATCGTGTGCGGCAAGGAGATTTCGGTGGAGTGGAGATTTTACCACTAGGAGCGTTCGGAAATAGTCTGCACATAGATCTGGACTAACTCTTAGGGCAATGCTACGTGCGCGACTTTCCCGGAGGCCGGTAACATCTACTTATTTTTTATTTTATTGCAGATTTAAACCGAAGAATTTTGAAGATATTCCAACTCGATCCAACCCGAGCCATGTTGAACAGGACGACAATAGCGTGCACGTGTGATCCATAGGGTTACCCACACAAGATCAAAAGAGAGTAAGGGGAAGAAACTAATATATACACCATAATATTCCATGGTCTAACCCATGTGGGACTAAAAATTTATGAGGAAGTGGGTTTTTGCAACAAGCAGCAACAACAGATTTTTGGTTTCATATGAGTCAGGCAATACTTCAGCCCACCTCTGCGTAACCTAGTCCACCTGAATTTCTAGCACCGCCACTTATTATCCTCACCAACATTATTTTGAAAAAAAAAAAAACTACACTGACATACGCAAATAGCTATCATATATGTATCGAATGAATAATCAATTTTGGATGCATTGTAAAATATAAAATCCTGTGTTGATTTCTCCTCAAAACCTTGACCAAATGAAGGAACCTACGTCCACCAGGCTCATATGTATCTCTACCCTCCCCTAAACCCTCCAAACGTACAACTTCAATTCCACAGAAACCTACAAATTAAACGACTGCTACGTACGCAGGGGCGGAGCGTAAGGTGGGCTAACCCGGGCTATAGCCCGGGCTTAATTAAGTAGTAGAAGCTAGTATTGTATATCACATGAAAGCTGTAGCTCAGGTGGTTGAGTGAATGTGATTTGATTACTTTGGTTCTAGGTTCGAATCCTTCTGTAGTAGCTGTATAGGTTTTTTTTTTTTTTTTTTCCTCATCGATTGCTTAGCCCTCCCTAAAAAAATTTTCTGGCTCCGCCCTTGTACGTACGTAACCCCTCCCTTCTCCTCTTCTACGTGTAGCCATTGTATGCTGCATGCATCCCAATCCCACCACGTAATCCCTCCGTTCAAACCTATAAGTGCCCTGCGGCCTCATCCCCAACTCCAAATACCCCCACCATTATTCATTCTCCATCACATTAATCTACCATGAAGACGCTTGTAGTCATCCTCCTCCTCTCTCTGTTGGTAGCCCTTACGGTCGCCGAAGCGGCACGAGAGAGCTGCCAGAGGGAGCTGATAGGCCGCTCGCTCGACCGGTGCCGCTCCTGGCTGGCGCATGGCAGCAGGCAGGGGACGATGACCGAGGAGAAGGAGGGGGAGAACGAGAACGTGCCGAGGGAATGCTGCCAGCAGCTGGGGCAGGTGAGCGAGAAGTGCCGTTGTGACCTGGTGAGGAACATGGTGAAGGAGGTGGCGTGGGAGGAGGGTTTCCGCGGCGGGCGGTGCAAGGGACGGTGCGGGGAGATGGCGATGAGGGCCGTGTACCTGCCCGCGATGTGCAACATGGCGCCACAGAAGTGCAGCATTCGCAGCGGCGGAGGCAGCAGCAGCGTCTACTGAGTGAGGCTGAGTTGGTTGCATGCATCCTATCTATGTATAGTAGTATGGAATAAGGCTCGTTTGCACACTATCGTGTGTGGCTGCTGTCAAATGTGCTAGAGTTTGTTAAATGTTGTACGTGTTCTGTATAATTAATGTTTCCCCAGTTATTTTCTTCCTTTAAATATCTGTTTTTCTTTTTATTTAAAAAAAAAAAATGTTATTTGGTTCCTAAAATTTTTGGATGATATCATCTTCCATTATATGACATATGACATGACTGATAAACTTGACAGCTGACATAACAAAATTAAACATTAAAATTAATATTAATATTAAAATTAATAATAATATCAAATTAACATGAATAGTAATATTAAAATTAATATTAATATTAACTTTAATATTAACATTAAAACTAATATCAAAATTAATATTAATATTAATATCAAATTAACATGAATATTAATATTAATATTAATATTGGCATTAACATTAACATTAAAATTAATAGTAACATTAAATTAAAATTAATATTAACATTAAACTAAAATTAGCATTAGCATTGACATTAACAATAAAAAAAATTGGGTAATTAATTTTTTGGATTAAAATATGATATGTCAGCTGTGCTATGTCAGTTGCCATGTCAGATTCCACATAATGGGAGATGACATCCCCCAAAAATTTTTGGAGCCAAATAGCATAATTGTTATTTATAAGTTAATATTTTCTAGGAATTCGGTCCCACATGTCAATTACTTGGCAAAGGACTGGATCAGTTGTTTCTGATCTGGTGTCCCAATCATTTTTCCCTCTATGACATTTGAGCCCCACTGATAATCTAAAGATCAATAAAAGGCTCACATGTTATTGGAGGGAGGGGAATGATTGGGACACCAAATCAGGAACCGCTAATCCGCTCTCACTCGACAAACTCCAACATTTAGTGTATATTTTAATATAATTTTTTTGGTTGTCTTGCACGTATGTGGAGATGTAATCCATGTGGTGATTATGGTGTGGGTTTTTAAACAGAGGACGAGATTGGAGCAGTTTAAGGAATAATTATTTTTGTCACCTATTTTTTTAGAATTTTTATTTGTACCAAGGCTCAAAAGCAGGCTCGGCCCAAGATAGGGGCAAAGTGGGCGACTGTCATAGGCCCCCTATTTTATAAGGACCCATATTTTTAAATTAGCTTAGCCCCCAACTATGTTAAATGTTGGATATATCTATGAAAATTTTGCCATTTTTAAATTAGCTTAGCCCCCAACTATGTTAAATGTTGGACATATCTATGAAAATTTTGCCATTTTTAAATTAGCTTAGCCCCCAACATGATTGGAACACCAAATCAGGAACAACTAATTCGGTCTCACTTGACAAACTCCAACACTAAGTGTATATTTTAATATAATTTTTTTTTTTGGTTGTCTTGCACGTATGTAATCCATGTGGTGGTTATGGTGTGGGTTTCTAAATAGAGGACGAGATTGGAATAGTCTAAGGAATAATTATTTTTGTCACCTATTTTTTTATAATTTTTATTTGTAACAAGGCTCAAAAGCAGGCTCAGCCCAAGATAGGGGCAAAGTGGGCCACTGTCATGGGCCCCCTATTTTGTAAGGAGCCATAATTTTAAATTAGCTTAGCCCCCAACTATGTTAAATGTTGGATATATCCATGAAAATTCTGCCATTTTAGGAAGAAGAAAACTGCCCGCCTCTTCGTCTCCGTCTTGGAAACAACCTTATGCCGCATGTAGCTGACAAATCCACTATTTTTTTTTCGTGTACATAGAATGACCATGCCCTTTTTTTTTTTAACTTTGAAACTCACCCAACTCAAGTTACCAAGTTTCATTGATGATCCACTCTAGAAATATGCTGCCTCTTCATCTCCCTTTAGGTCTCGTTTGGTTCCCGGAATGGAAGGAAAAGAAAATCAATTACTTGGCATTTTTTTCTTTGAAAAATTACAGTTCCATTGATTTTCATTTCCGATGTTTGAAAATGCCAAAGAATTTGGAAACAAAAGTGAATAGTTCAATGTGGAAAAGTAATTCCTTGATTGGATGGACGAAATCACTTTTTCCCCTAAATTTTTTTTTTCCATTGGAAATCATTTTTCTTTCCTCCTCAATTTCTTTGGCACTCAAACATAAAAAAAATAATCGCTTTCCTTTCCCACCCGATGATTCCGTAAACCAAACGTGGCCTTACTTCACATCTCTTACCAGCCTCCTAGGAAATATACTAATAATAATATCATCTCTCTCCTCTCTCTTTCTCTCTCTCACCAACATCATAATACCCTCTTCTTCATGTCCCTCTATTACTAATATCATCTCAGTCTTAACCACATCACAACTACTACTATAAAGATATTTGACCATAAGTATCAATATCTAAAAATTTATTACATTGTAATCAATAGGATCCTGATAATATTGCTTAGATTTGTAGAAAATTAATTAGCTACTATATATTGGCAGTTACCTATTATAGAGACATTATTGTAGGAGATTAATTATCTACTAAAGATTGGTAGTTACCTATTTTAGATTGATTGTATTTTATATATTCAAGTTGATTCGATATAATGAATATGCAATAAGTCTCCAATATTACTTTCCCTCTTACATTCATCATGGTATCAGAGCCATCTTCTTTGCCGAATGGATCAAGGATCATATGGACGCACACCAACTCCAATATGCGGACTGATCGTCCCTCTTCTCGATCATTATTTTAGAAAGTGTCAAGGGTGTTGTGCTCAAGGACACACAGTTCAACAATGTCCTCTATTTCGCTTGACACCAACAAATATGCAGTCCAATCCACACCAACGTGCATTTCTATAATGGCAAATTCAACCTCCAGCTCCATGAGACCCACGTGCCAACGTTACTTACAACAACAAACAACTTCGAAAGCACAAATTGGCTTCTTGACAGTGGTGCATCGCACCATTTTACTATCGATTTGAGTAATATCTCAACTCAAGCTCCTTATTCAAGGACCGACGACGTTGTGATTGGCGATGGCACGGGTCTTCCTATTTCACATAATGGTTCTTCATTTCTACACACTTCTTCACATAGTTTCTTACTTTAAAATGTGCTTTATTTTCCTACCATGCGTAAAAATTTTATTTTATTTCTCAATTTTACAAATCTAACAATACATCCATCGAACCCTCTTCATTTCGTGTGAAGGATATTTGCACGGGAGTAACACTTCTATAAGAACAGACTAAGGATGGTGTGTATGAATGGCTAGTCAGTTCACTCAAGTCTTCTCTATTGGTAGCTTTCTCCAGTGCCAAGACCACTTTGTCCGAGTGGCATCATTACTTAAGTCATCCGTCACCGACAATCCTTAGACATATTATGTTTGACTTTCAATTAGAAGTCTCAAGTCCATCATCTTTGAATTTCAATTGTAATGCATGTCAATGCAATAAAAGTCATAAGTTACATTTCTCTGTTTCCACTCTTGTTTCAACTTCCCTGCCAAAAATAATATTTTTCGATATGTGGACCTCTCCTATATATTCAAGTGATGATTTCAAATATTATGTTATTTTTGTCGATCATTTTACAAAATACATATGTCACTATCCACTTAAAAGAAAATCCAATGTCTATGACATTTTTATCCGCTTCAAATTACTCGTAGAGAACTAGTTCAATAAATAATTATCACGCTCTATTCTGACATTAGAGGGAAGTACGAAGCACTTCCTACATATCTCAGTTCTAATAGAATATCTCACTTAACCTCACCCCCACACACTCCTCAACACAATGGGTATTCTGAACATCGTCATCGTCATATTGTAGAAACAAGCTTATCACTTCTCTCACATGCATACATGCCCTTGTCATATTGGTCATATGCATTCTTCACTGCTGTTTATCTCATTAATCGTTTAGCCAGTGCCACACTTCAACTTCTATCACCATATACAAAACTCTTTGGCACATCTCTCAACTACTCTAAACTACAAATTTTTGGATGTCTATGCTATCCTTGGTTGCGTCCATATTTGTCTCATAAACTATCTCTTCCCGTTCCACCCCTTGTGTATTTATGGTTATTCCTCCACCCAGAGTGCCTATCTCTGTCTTGATCCAGTTACCTCACATCTCTATACATCTCGTCATGTTAGATTCGTCGAGTCGTTTATGCCTTTTAAAGCCAAGCAATTCAACCTTTCATATCCTTCCTCTTCTATATCTCATGTCTGGATCCCTTCCGAGTCATCGCCTCCAGCCACCATCACATCATTTGTCAATCTAGTACCCACCCCCAAGTGGAATCCAATCAAGACTCCACAATCATACCCACCACAATTATTATTTCATTGAAAAGTATCACTCGTGCACCAAACTCGAGATTCAGCTCCGCGACTCCACCTTTATCGCCCCCTCCACTTAAATGTCATCCCAAAATCCACCATAATAATCCAACTCACTCATATCCCAATCACCACAACGCCCAGAACCGACACCTATTCTACCTCCATATCAGGGTATTGTTACTCGATCCAAAAATAATATCCACAAACTAATCCAAAAACTCAATCTCGATGTCCAACTTTCCATCAAATCTAACCTAGAACCATCTACAGTAACCAAGGCCATCAAATATCCAAAATGGCGTCAGACAATGTTTGAGGAGTTTGTGCTCTTGTTCGAAATGGGACATGGACCCTTGTTCCCTCTCAACTGGTCCAAAATATCGTTGCTTGCAAGTAGATTTTTTGGGCTAAACATCTATATGATGGTTCTGTTGATAAGTACAAAGCATGTTTAGTTGCCAAAGGATTTCACCAATGACCAGGTCTTGACTACCATGACACCTTCAGTCCTGTGGTCAAACCAACAATAGTACGACTCGTTCTCTCTATTGCCATCACTTGTGGTTGGTCACTGCGCCAACTTGATATCAATAATGCATTTCTTCAAGGCTCTCTCTCAGAGGATATTTTTTTGGCACAACCACAAGGATTCATTGACAAAAACCATCCTTATCATGTTTGTAAACTACATAAAAAATATACAGTCTCAAACAAGCCCCTCGTGCATGGTACCATGAGCTACGTCAATTCTTCATCAATTCTGGCTTCACTAACTCTCATGCCGATACATCACTATTTGTCTGCAATGCTTATGGCATCATGATATATCTCTTAGTTTATGCTAATGACATCATTATCACATGAAACAACGATACAATAGTCAAAAATTCTTTCATCTTTTTGCCAACAAATTCTCCCTTTAAGGATTTTGGCCACCTATCATATTTCCTTGAAGTTGAAGTTATTCAATATCCGCAGGGCATCTTTCTTTCTCAATGGCGATATATCCATGATCTCCTTACTCATACTCATATGACCGATGCCAAGCGCATGTCTACGCCACTTGCCACTACTCCAACACTTACTCTTCATTCTGGATCATCCCTCTCTAATCCAACTGAATATAAAGTCATTGTTGACAGTTTCTAATACTTATCACTCACGCGTCCGGACATTGCTTACACTGTCAACAAATTATCATAATCCATTCACTGCCCCAAGACTAATAATTGGAATGCATTAAAGTGTCTACTACGTACGGTGTCTTTGTGGTACTATTTTTCATGGTGTTATTATCTACCACAACTCACCACTGTCACTACATGCATTTTCAGATGCCGATTAGGCTAGAAACAAATATGATTTTACCTCAATAAGTGCATATCTCATCTACATTAGTCGCTATTCAATATCATGGAATTCAAAGAAACAAAGAACTATGGCTCGCTCTTCCATCGAGGCCGAGTACCGAGATGTGGGCACCACAACTGCAGAAATTAGTTGGATTTGTTCTCTACTCACCGAGCTTCATGTTTCTCTACCTCAACAATTGGTTATCTACTGTGAAAATATTGGTGCTACAATCTGTGCTCAAATCCAGTATTCCATTCTAACATGAAACCTGTTGCTCTTGACTATAACTTAATTCATGAACAAGTTTAAGGAGGTTATCTTCAAGTTGCGTATGTTTTCTCTGCTGACCAGGTAGCTGATGCACTCACCAAACCTCTTTTTCGCTCTCGCTTCCAATAATTGGCGAACAAGATTGGAATCACCTCACGGTGCTCCATCTTGCAGGGACATGATAAAGATATTTGACCATAATATTAATATCTAGGAATTTATAACATTGTAATCAATAAGATCCTAATTTGGAATATTGCCTAGATTTGTAGGAATTAGTTAGCTGCTATATATTGGTAGTTACCTATTCTATAGGCATTATTGTAGGAGATTAATTACCTACTAAAGATTGGTAGTTACCTATTTTAGATATATAGATAGTATTGTATATATTCAAGTTGATTCAACATAATGAATATGTAATAATTCTCCAATATTACTTCCTCGCTTACATCATCATCATATCTCTCTCTCTCTTTCTTTCTCTCTCAACAACATTATAATGCCCATGCTCCTGGAGGTGAAGTGGAGCAGGCCGTCGAATTTCAGATTCCGAGTCGTCGAGATTCGACAACTCTGCTCTGTCTCCAAGGAGCACTGTGCCGTCTCCAACTCCAAGAAGCCATCAGCCCTTGTGAGACTCGTCTCATAGTATCGATATTTATATACGAATACGTATTTTTGTACTATATTTTGTATTTTCTTGGTTTTCAGAATGTTTTAAAATTTTCCAACTTATAGATTTTCTCCTTGATCGGAATACCGCCAGTATACCAGTGTTTACCGACGGCATGCCTGTCACTCCCATTTTTTTGTTATACGTATTTTCAGTATACGTATACGAATTTCTGACATTTGTCAGGTGACCCGTATTTTGACTTGTATTTCTTAGCCTTGCCTTGGTTTAATCTTGACTTGGTTTAATTTGGTTTGGTTCAACTTGGCTTGGCATGGCTTGTTTTAGGTTGGTTTTTGATGAGAGGGTTGGTATATAAACCAATTTCTCTCTCTCTCTCTCTCTCTCTCTCTCTCTCTCTCTCTCTTTCTTTATTACTTCATTTATTTCTTCATTTTCTTCCTCCTTTACTCCTCCCCCAACACTAGGCAAGTACATCTTGTCAAATCTTGAACATTATTATTTTGCCATTTTGTTTGTTCTACTCTCTTCCTTGCATTATTCTAAGCCTCTTTAGAACTTAGACTTTCCGATTTTGATGGTTACATTTTTGTAGATCTAAGTTTGTAACTTATTTTTTTTGGTTTTGATCTCTTAAACTTTATTATTTTGGAAAATTAAAGATTCTATTATAGGAAATTCAATTCTACCTAATTTTGGCTTTTGAACCACTTGATTTTGATTTTGTATGATAAAGTTATATCATTTTTCGTGTTCATGGGTTCCCCACACCATTTGGTGCTGTTCGGACGATGAACAATGCCGCGTGCAGCGTTTTTGCCGTGCGCCGTACTTGTACCGTGGGCATTTTTGCCCGTGCGTGCAGCGCAACTTGTGCGCCGTGCGCCCGCACGATTTTCTGCCGCGCGCTCGCACGATTTTTTGCCGCGTGCCCGCGCGTCGTGCTTGCGCGCACCTTGTATCGTGGGTATTTTTGCCCATGTGCGCATCACAATTTATGCGCCTCACGTCTACGCGATTTTTTGTCGCGTGCCCGTGGCCACCTTGTGCCATGGGCATTTTTGCCCTTGTGCGCAGCGCAACTTGCGCGCCGCACACCCGTATATTTTTCTGTCGTGCACCCGTGCGTCGTGCTTGCGCGCACCTTACGTCGTGGACATTTTTGCCCGTGCACGCTGTTGTTCAGAACGCGCGCCGTGCATGTGCGCACCTTGAGCCGTGGGCATTTTTGCCCACGTGCGCAGCGTCCCCGTGCGCAGATTGCCTTGAATGGCTGTTTTTGTTCGTTTAAGCTATTTTGTAGCTATAATCTTGAAAAACTCAAAACATCAAAGTTGTAGATCTTTGTCTTGGCTTCAAGAATGTTCTTATTTTACTTTAATTGGAGTTTATATGCAACTGATAATTTCAATTACCGTTTTTGATCTTCTTTGTATGTTTTCTATATTTGACCTAAAATACGACGACCCAACTTGATGATCTTGCATAGTTAGATAATAATTGTACAACCAATATACACTTGACACTAGCACATGTTTAATTATTATTCTATGTCATTGTAGAAGCTAAAAATTAAGGGGCACCATTTATTAAAGTACGCCATCATCAACTGGCGCCAGATCATTAGGTTGCGCTAAAGCCAGGGTGCATGGCGCCACGTGGCAAGCCTACTCGAGAAGCTGTAACGGCTGTCATCATTACTGACAGTTCTTACATCACAAAAATCGAAGAAAATCTATTCAAATCCTGCGCAACGTGACGCTCGAGAAGATTTTGTCAGCAAGTCGTCAAGTGGTGCACGAATTAATAAATACAGTACAGAAGACCCAGTCAGAGGCGCCAGTTGTTTAGTTGCGCCCGTGCGTAACCTGGCTAGACAGAACAAAGGAAAGCGTCCTTTGGCCTTTCCTCAACTAGCGCAACTTGCGCTTGTGGCCTATCAACCACAAAACAAAGGACAATGCTTTTTAGCTACTCCCTCTCTTTCCTCAAATATGAACTTGGCAAAGAATACATTTATTCCTGCCTTATCACAGAATAAAGAAAAGCGCCCTTTGGCCTTTCCTCATTCTTCCCCAGTTCTTGACTCGACGAAAAACAACTCTGGTTGTGTCTTTGCGCCAATCAGTACAAAAGCCCTTTTGGGCAGAAACCTTAATCCTCTTGACAGAGACAATCAAATCTTTGCTAAAAAAGTGAGTTCTGTCCAAACTGAACTTTCTGCCATGTAGTTGCGCCAGGCCAACGCACAGAAATATGTTACACAACACAAAAAAGGATTCTGCCTACTCCCAAGAATACAACTCAGGATCTTCCAAACCTGCGCATCTCAAGATCCAAGCAAGGAAAATTATTAGTATCTCAGACAGATACACAAGTGCCACACTTTTTGTCACGCCCCAATTCTGTGGAATCGATAGTCGTCCCCTGGTTATGATGCCGTGCGAACCTAAGTTGCGATCGCACAAGACATAATCGTAAGGTTATCCGAAATACAACATCAAGTAGAGTACGTAGAGAAATTGAACGAACACATTTGAAAACAGAAGGAACTTTTGTTTCATTTATAATAAACATTATTTACATGACTCTGTTACATTCATTTGCCTCGCGAGCTACAACATGACTCGATTACAAAATAAACACTGATGGGATAGTCGTTCCATACATTACATCCCCATTAACAGCAAAATATTTCCAAAGGCCTGGAATCGTGGGGAGTCGAGACGTCATTTTTTGGGACTGAATGTGGAGTCTTTAAAAGGATCAAAACAAGCCTTCAACATAAGGACGAGGCTTCAAATGTACTAGCGTCGCTTGAGCTTAAGTGACATGCCCTACTTGGTTTGGGGTACCTGTGGAGAGCGAGGATTAGTACATTACACTTTGTACTGGCTAGTAGCTAATTTATATACCACACTCTCATTTGTTTCAAGAAATGTTATGACTTAATTTTATGTTCTTTCTAGCCATCCTAATAAATTTTAGACAAGCAATGATCGACATAATATAAATTATGCTAGAACTTAGCCACGACAGAGCGTGCCGTGCAATGTGAGGCTTACCACGTTCTTCCTTGTCAATCGTTATCAATTTACGTATGCAGTTTGTATATGTGAAGGTCACTGGCACCACAAGCCATTTTGGACTATAGTTGGGTTAGACGGCGACCCTTTCAGTACAGGTAGCGAGCCCCGCTGCAAGTTTCCCAAATAGTTATGTTTTGCTTTCGTCGAGCTCAGCTATCTCTTGCTTCCTCTTAGGCCGAAATGATCCCGTGTCTCGGGGTATCGCTCGAGGAAGCCGTTCCTCGTGCACGAGTTGTCCAATGACCGTGCAAGGTTAGATTAGTTATTTACGTAAAATCTTTAGTTCGTGAGTAACATAACCATTGTCATCGTTGCCTTGCCGTGTTATGGCGACAGTTATTTAATGATTCAAAACATTGTTTATCTCAGTTTTATAACATGTATAAGGTATTAAGCATGCAACATTTTCTTGGCATAATAGTTCTATAGTGTGCATACGTGATGAATCTTGCAACGGTTCATTGAAATCTAAGCTTTTGTGCACTTACATAACTAATTAGCATTCTATTGATTGATTTGAGATTGAAGAAGGTCAAGAAAAAGAAGGGTCCAGCCTCTCACTTTGATTGTTTGTTTGAGGCAAAAGACCCGTTGGTTACGCTAGAAGGCACCTACGCGATCACCTGAAATCGCATAAGCAACTAATTAGAACACTGCACAATTCAAGGAGTTCGATATGTAAATACGAGTTCGAAAACACAAGCCATGAAAACCATCAAAAACATTCACGAAAATGCATTCAGAAAAACCAAATCCAAAGGGCAAGTGTGACATAAAAAAAGAGCAACGGGAGGTCTCTTCCGATTCAGCCACAGAGTCTATACTTGAGGCGCAACCCATTGAATAAGGGACTTGATTCCGAAGAAGCCTTTCTATAACGAAAAAAGGATCTTAATTCAATTGTTTCCGTTCGACTGATTCAACCGATCCCGATCTATCGATTCTTATTCAATTGGTAGCGACGATGTTCCTTTCTTGCGCACCCCGTGGACGAAAACGGGGACGATATAGGGACGGAGCACTACATCATAACCAACTAAGAAAAAGTTTCATCTTCGAAACATAAGAGGAGAACCTACCGCTAGGAAACAACGAAGGAAACTTCTCCTTCATCTCGGATTCGAGCTCCCAGGTCGACTCTTCAACTGCATGGTTCTTCCAGAGTAGACGAATGAAAGGAATGGTATGATTTCGAAGTAATTTATCCTTGTGCTCCAAGATTTGCACCGGCTCTTCCACATATGATAAGTCTGCCTTCAGATCTAGCTGTCCCAAATCTACCATATGGCTTGGATCATGCACATACTTCCGTAGTTGCGAGACGTAGAAAATATCGTGCACATTTGACAACGCTGGCGGCAATACGATTTGATAAGCTATTGGGGCGACTCGCTTCAATATTTCGAAGGGACCAATAAATCTTTGACTCAACTTCTCCTTTGCTCCAAATCTGGTGACTCTTCGCATGGACGCTACTTTCAGAAACACATGGTCGCCTTCTAAGAACTCAAGGGGTCTTCGTTGGGTGTCGGCGTAGCTCTTCTGTCGACTCTGTGTAATCTTCAGTCTTTCCCGAATGAGCTTTACATTCTCCATGGTCTGTTCCACCAACTCCGGGCCGAGTATCTGTCATTCCCCGACTTAACCCCAACAAATGGGCGATCTACACTTTCGGTCGTATAAGGCTTCAGACGACGCCATTTGGATGCTGGACTAATAGCTATTGTTATATGCAAATTCGGCCAATAGTAGATGAACATTCCAGCTTAGCTTCAAGTCAATTGTAAAGAGGCATAACATGTCTTTGAGAATCTGGTTCACCCGTTCTGTTTGGCCATCGGTCTGAGGATGGTAAGCTGAGCTAAACTTCAACTTGGTCTACATTGCTGAGTAAAGACAACACCAAAAGCGTAATACGAAGCCCATCCTGATCTGAGACGATGGATACCGGTATCCCATACAGCCAAACTATTTCGTCAAGATAGATCTGAGCAAGGCGATTGACGCTCCAAGTGACTTTAATGGCAATGAAGTACGCTGACTTGGTTAACCGATCGACGATAACCTAGACGACATCGTTCTTCCGTGGCATCTTTGGTAGGCCAATAACAAAGTCCATAGTGATGTGATCCTATTTCCATTTTGGAATTACAAGGTTCTGCATCTTTCCGTCCGATCTCTGATGCTCAGCTTTCACATACTGACAGGCTATACATTGCGACTTGAAGAGCGGTACATCTATCTTTATTCCGTGCCACCAGAAGGTCGTACGGAGGTCCTTGTACATTTTAGTGCTGCCAGGATGCAAGGTATATTTTGCATAATGTGCCTCCGTCAATATCTCCTTTTCTAAGTTCTAAGTCATCCCGAACGCATAGTCGGCCTTTCAATCGTAGCACGCCGGTGTCATCTTCCGCAAAATTGGTCGTCTCTCCTGTTGAAATCAGCTCTCGCATATTCTTTAGGTACGGATCGTCCTTCTGAGCGGTCTTGATCTTTTCTCGTAAGCTCGACTCTAACTGTAATTGTGCCAACTGCACATCTCTGAATTGAATTCGAAGGTCGATGCCCATCTTTTCAAGGTCCTATAGTAGTCTGCTGTTGATACACAATGAGGAAAGATATTTATGACTCAGAGTGTCTGCCACAACATTTTTATTACCCGGCGTATAGTCGATCGTCAAGTCACAGTCTTTGATCAGTTCTAGCCAATACCGCTGTCGTAAGTTTAGTTCCTTCTGAGTAAAGAGATATTTGAGACTTTTATGATCGGTATAGATCGTGCATGCCACACCATAAAGATAGTGGCACCATAATTTTAATACGAACACAATCGTCGCTAACTCCAAGTTGTGCATATAGTTCTTCTCGTGTGGCTTCAACTGTCTGGAGGCAAAAAAATCACCTTATTTCGTTGCATGAGCACACATCCCAAGCCCTAGCCTGAAGCATCGTTGAATATTTAAAAACCCTCTACCCCATCCGGAAGAGCGAGTATAGGGGCCGAAATGAGCCATTGCTTCAGCTCCTGAAGGAAGCTTCATAGTCGTCCGACTACTCATACACGACTCCCTTTTGAGTGAGGCAAGTCAATAGCGATGCAATCTTCATAAAATCTTTTATGAAACATCTATAGTATCCCGCCAAACCAAGAAAACTATGAATCTTACTAGCTGACGCAGGCCGCCTCCAATCAGCAACGGCTTCAACTTTCTTCGGGTCGACTGTAATACCTTCGGATGAAATAATGTGTCCAAGAAAGGATACACTGCTCAGCCAAAATTCGCACTTGATCCTCTTCACAAACAACTGATTATCTCGGAGGGTCTGGAGTATGGTCCGCAGATGTTATGCGTGTTGCACTCGATCCTTCGAGTAGACGAGGATATCGTCTATGAAGACTACCACAAACTTATCAAGGAACGGACGAAACACCCGATTCATTAGATCCATGAAGGCGGCAAGAGCATTTGTTAGGCCGAATAGCATTACCAAGAACTCGTAGTAGCCATAAAGAGTACGGAAGGCTGACTTTGGCACGTCGTCTGACTTAATCTTGAGTTGATGATAGCCTGAGCAGAGGTCGATCTTCGAAAATACTGAGGTACCTTGCAAATGATCAAATAAATCGTCTATGCGGGGCTATGGATACTTATTCCGGACGGTAGCTTTGTTCTGCTCACAGTAGTCGACGTACAGACGCATTGACCCATCCTTTTTCTTCATAAATAATACGTGTGCTCCCCACAGTGAGACACTAGGATGAATGAATCCCCTGTCGAGCAACTCTTACAATTGGACCTTGAGCTCTTTTAGTTATGTAGGTGCCATTTTGTACAGGGCCTTAGAAATTGGTCAGGTATCAGGGAATGTGTCAATGCTGAACTCGATTTCTCGGTCGGGTGGCATTCCTGGTAGCTCGTCCGGGAATACGTCGGAGAATTTTGGCACAATGTCGGTCTGATCCGCGTTTGCACCATCCTGTCGCGTGTCTCGAACGGATGCCAAATAGCCTTCGCATCCTGAATGCAGCATCCTCCGAGCAAAATTTACCGAGATCACCATACAGGTCGACGATGCTTTACTACATGAGTAGCAGAATTCTGGCACTCCATGTATGCAGAAGGTAACCTTCTTTCCTGCACAGTCAATGGTGGCGTTGCAAGGGCCGAGCCAATCCATTCCTATAATGATATCATAGTCCTTAATGTCTAGAACTATCATATCAAGATAGACCTTTTTCCTCCTATATAGATGATTCCGTCTTTGCAGGCTAAGTTTGCGAGTAGTGACGTGCCCGAAGATATGTGAATGCTAAGATCAAGGCCTAACGGTGTCACAGGAATTTTGTGCTCGACGGTTAAGTCCGCCGATATAAAACTATGCATGGCACCTGAATCAAATAGTACACAAGCATGTTTATTATTAAAAAGTAGTATACCTGTCACGACTGTATCTGAGGCGAATGTCTCATCTCGAGTCATGGCGTAGATGCGCCCTTAAGCATTATGACGACGATCCTGGCCATTCTGTTGTACATGTTTAGGAGCTCGAGGAGTTGGGCCTCGATTTTGATGATTTGGTTGCGGCGGAGCGTCCTGTCTTCGCAGTCGGGAAAGACAATCTCTAGCGTAGTACCCCATTTTTCTGCAAAAGTGACAATCTATGTTCAAGGTACGACACTCGCTGGTATTGTGTCCGATATAATTACATTTTGTAGAACGAGGCCTAATGTTCTGTCCCTGGTTGCCCCCGTTGTTTGGATGCTTTGCAGCGTGATTGTTGCCTCCCGTATAGCTAGGATGTTTATGATTGGAGTGATGCACAACATCAACAGCGACGGGAGGGTACTGGCTCTCAAGGTGTAGAGCATGATTTAGAGCATCGTCCGTAGTCTTGTACTCTGGTACCGCCATATGAGCAGTAATATAGGGCTGTAGACCCACTTCGAATTGTCGTATATGACATTCCTCTATAGCAAGAAACACACCAGCAAATTTGGACAATCTGTTGAAATCTGTCGTATACTGTTGTACTGTCCGATTCCTTTGTCTCAACTGCATGAATTCATTTTCCTTCTTTTGACGAACGACTGAGAAAAGGTACTCGACTTCAAAGACTTTATGGAACGTGGCCCAAGATATCGGTGCTGAGCTGTTATCGCATCGGATCGCTCTTTTATGCATGGCCCACCAGTCGTGCGTGTTCAAACATAGTTGAAGTTGTGCGCAGGTGACTTGTTTGGATTCTTCAGTGCCGAGGAGCTCGAAGTGATCTTCCCGCTCTTCCAACCAGTCGATTGCCATAGAAGGGCCATCGGTGCCGCTAAAGGAGGTGTAACACGCTTTCTTGAATTCTGAAACTTCAAAGTTGTAACTTCTTGGTGCTGCAGGTTGACGCTCGGGCTCCTCTTGATCGACTTTGATTAGTTGAACCGTCAGCTCGGTGACAGTAGGGACAGTTGCATAGTTTCTATTAGCCACCATCGTCTGGACGATCTGCTGTAGAGTATCAAGCTGCTTTTGTTGTATCTTGGTTTAGGCATCGAAGCGATCTTCGAATTGGGCCTGTCGCACCTCTATCTACTGATGTCGGTTCTGGGACTATTTCTGCTGCGCCTCCATCATGTGCAGCATCCTCTCGATGGCATTAATAGAAGGTCCGGCCCGTGAGCTGTTCGAACCGATCGAAGCACTTTGTTCTTGCTCGGTCGCGATTTCTGCCACGGGTTCTGTCACTTCTGTAATATGTAAACACACACATTAGTCTCAAGGTATTACAGACTCAATGTATGGAACAACTTATCTCATCGATGCGAGGTCAAAGGTTTGAGACTCTAGACGGAAGGCTAAAGGATGTAAAGTCATGCTCTGATAGCATTATTTTACTCCTTGATCATGTGGAATTGATAGTCATCCCCCGGGCGTGATGCCATGAGAACTTAAGTTGCGATCGCACAAGGCATAATCATAAGGTTATCCAAAACACAACATCAAGTAGAGTACGCATAGAAATTGAACGAACACATTTGAAAACAGAAGGAACTTTTGTTTCATTTATAATAAACATCATTTACATGACTCTGTTACATTCACTTGTCTCGCGGGCTACAACATGACTCGATTACAAAATGATTGCTGATGAGATAGTCGTTCCATACATTACATCCCCATTTACAACAAAACATTTCCAAAGACCTGGAATATTGGGGAGTCGAGACGTTATTTCTTCTGGACTGAATGTGGAGTCTGCAAAAGGATCAAAACAAGCCTTCAACACACGAATGAGGCTTCAAATGTACTAGCGTCGCCTTGAGCTTAACTGGCACGCCCTTCTTGGTTCAGGGTACTTGTGGAGAGCGAGGATCAATACATTACACTTTGTACTGACGAGTAGCTAATTTATATACCATACTCTCATTTGTTTCAAGAAATTTTATGACTTAATTTTGTGTTCTTTCTAGCCATCCTATTGAATTTTAGACAAGCAATGATCGGCATAATATAAATTATGCTAGAACTTACCCATGGCAGTACGTGCCATGCAATGTGAGACTTACCATGTTCTTCCTTGTTAATCATTATCAATTTACGTGTGCAGTTTGTATATGTGAAGGTCACTAGCACCACAAGCCATTTTGGACTATAGCTAGGTTAGACGACGACCCTTTCAACGTGGGTAGCGAGCCCCACTGCAAGTTCCCTGAATAACCATATTTTGCTTTCATCGAGCTCAGCTATTTTTTGCTTCCTCCTAGGCCGAAATGATCCCGTGTCTCGGGTATCCCTCAAGGAAGCCGTTTCTCGTACACGAGTTGTCCAATGAACGTGCAAGGTTAGATTAGTTATTCAAGTAAAATCTTTAGTTCGTGAGTAACATAACTATTGTCATCGTTGCCTTGCCGTGTTATGGAGACAGTTATTCAATGATTCAAAATGTTGTTTATCTCTATTTTATAACAGGCATAAGGTATTAAGCATGCGACATTTTCTTGGCATAATAGATCTATAGCATGCATATGTGATAAATCGTGCAACGGTTTATTGAAATCTAAGCTTTCGTGCACTTACATAACCAACTAGCATTCTATTGATTGATTTGAGATGAATAAGGTCAAGAAAAACAAGGGTCCAGCCACTCACTTGATTGTTTGTTTGAGGCAAAAGATCCATTGATTGCGCCAGACGGCACCTATGCGATCAACTGAAATCGCATAAGCAACTGATTAGAACACTACACAATTCAAGGAGTTCGTTATGTAAATGCGAGTTCGGAAACACAAGCCATGAAAACCATCGAAAATATTCACGAAAACGCATTCAGAAAACCCAAATCCAAAGGGCAAGTGTGGCATGAAAAATAGTGCAACGAGAGGTCTCTCCTGACTCAGCCGCAGAGTCTATCCTTGAGGCGCAATCCGCTGAATATGGGACTTGATTTCGAAGAAGCCTTTCTATAACGAAAAAAGGATTCAATCGTTCCCGTTCGACCGATTCAACCGATCCCGATCTATCAGTTCTGATTCAATCGACAGCGACAATATTTCTTTCTCTCGCACCCCGTAGACGAAAACAGGGACGATTAGGGACATGGCACTACACCTTTATGACCTGTGCACCTATCTCCACATGCGCCAGCTAGTGTTAACTTCAGCAAGACACAAGCAGCCTGTGCCAGTGGCTAACTTGCACCAGAGACAGATTTGTAATGTCAAGAACCCTTTTACATATGCTAATCAACTTAGCACTTCCTTGTACACACAGGGAACAAGACATCTCAAGAATCGAAATTATGTTCCTAACATCGTTAAAGAATATGTTCCTCCGAATTCTTCTCACCATGTTGTGGTAACCGATCTCCGTGAACTTCTTGAACAGAAGTGGAAGATCACAAATCTGTCTCCTCCACCTATAATACAGCCACAAGAACACCACTGTAATCATCACCATGAAGTGTTTATCAAATGCTATTGTCAGTCAGCTAAATGGTCTATCTTTGACCGTCTTAACTACGTTCAGGTTCCTCAACCAATGATAGTAGATAAAGATGAATTGTTGTACGCTTCTGTCAATATGATGTCTCAAAGCAATGGTGGTAGAAAGCGTCCAAGACGTAATGCATCCCACCATCCCAGCCAACAGTACTTAGATCATATTCGTAAGTTCAGCGAAGGAGTATATCGACACACCAGATCAATAAACTAAGATACAATCGGTCAAAAGAATCTTCCTGATTCCAGTCAAGATGCCTTCATCTAAAGGGATCTTCCTATCACTCATCCTGGGGTTAGTTTCTTATATGACTTTGATACCGATAGTACAAGTTCTGAACGGACCACCTTTTCTACTAGATCTTCTTCGATAGTTAGAGAAGTGACTACTTACGTCGTCACAAAAGATTAAGATGCTTCCAGTTCTAACAGTCAAGAGCAGAGAATTGCTGCTTTGGAGGCCAGTTTGAAGAGCATGGTTAAGATGATGACAGGCATGGATGTTGTGATTATGGCACAACATACGGTTCAACCGATTGTGAATCTGATTCCGACCCAAGAACCTGTAACGACATCTGCTCCAGTCAATATTGGTTTGGGGGTACAGTCTCCTCACAACGCTTCCATACCAGTGCAGGCTATTCCATGTCAATCTGGTGTTGGGGGTAGTACTTATCATGTAGTACCTCCTCCTAGCATCAAATCACTCTACTGCTCCACAATCATCAGGAGATACTAATGAGGCCATAAAACTTTTATGTACTCAATTTGAAGCCTTCAAGCAGAAAGACGGCTTACAGAAGCTTAGGATCAAGCAGCTTTATCTTATAGAGTGGAAGGAATTTCAATCTCCCCCCAAATACAAACCCCCTACTATTATGATGTTTGATGGCAGCACATCCCAAGTTAGTACCTCAATCATTTTGAGGTAATAACGGATCAATTACAGCCAAACGATGCTCTACTCACTAGGGTGTTCATCGAATGCTTAGTAGGTGCAGCTTACGACTGGTATCGCAGTTTGTCAGATGGTTGTATAACCTCCTTCTTTGGATTCAAATAAATATTCCTGGAATAATTTTATGTGGAAACAAACGACATGACTATGTCTGCCCTCATTAAAATTAAATAGCGACATAATGAAACGACCGAACGGTTCATTGAACGATTCTGCCGTGAGGCACTCAAAATGCTCTCAAAACTCCAGATGCTTTGACTATAGACACTTGCAAATCAAACTTATTGCCTATAATTAGCATGTGGATTGGATCGGCATAGTTCTAGGATTGGCCTTCATTCATAGTGAATGCTAAAGCAGCAGAAGAAAGTGCTAAGAAGTTCAAACAACTAGGCATTTAGATGCCTAATCATGACAGAGATGAACATGTAGCATCTAATAGCGGTGGCCGTCAGAACAACCGCAAAGGTAAGGAGACTTTGGCTATCAATGTCAAAGGTAAAGAAGCTTTAGCCGTCAATATAGGTCAATCAACACCTACTCCAACGGCACCACCACAGAGAGCACTACGTCCGAAAGAAGAATACTCCTTCGATGAAGATGATGTCATTAGCATCTTTGATTGCCTGATCAAGAGCAATAAACTTTAGCTGTCGGATGCAAAACGGCCATAGGAAGTAGGTAAAACTGACCACACTAAATATTGTGTTTACCACAGGTTTATCGGCCATTCGACTCGAGTATGCTACATGCTCAAAGGCAAGATCCAAGAGATGGTCAATTCTGGTACAATCAATCTCCAACAAGACGAAAAGACTGTAACAACTAACATCGTCTTTCTACGGTTTGGAGATTTTCCTGCTCAACTTGTGCAGGACGGCGTCGTCCCCATCACGAGAACCACATTTGAGATTATTAATCACCCACCTGCACGAACTAATGGTCTTGTTCCTCTATCTACTGATAAGGGAGAAATCATGAGGATCCATTCGAATTTAGTGACTGATTTTGAAGTACCTTCTTCATCCACAAAGTCCAAGAAGACAACCAAATGCAAGTCATGTCATATGACTTCATTGGGGGAATATTATCTTCCACCTTTAACTAATATCTTCACCTCGGTGGCAGATTCTTCTTCTTCCTTTGAAACAATACTGCTAAAGTTAGAGGCTAAATATGAACCAGCTTTCCATTTGTATAGTCTACAATTCCGTGAACTAATGACAAAGATAGGATATGATCTACAGAAGGCTCCGGCTTGAATCATAGAAAAGGATCTCCAATACCTCTTTTTTTATGCCTTCCACAAAATTAATCTCATGTTAGCTTGGGTTTCTGGACGAACTCTTCATCCTGTCAAAAGAAACATTCTAACAAGTGTCGTATGAAGAATTGCAATTTGGTATCCTTCGAACCTGTATCTGAAGAAGAAGATTTAACTGGTACCAGGTCTGTGAGACTTTACTTACGAAACTACTCAGAAGGTCAAGAGAACATTGCTCCAGCTCCGGAGGCTACCCCAGCACCTTCTTCCCCTGCTGTGAATGTTCCATCTGCTTCATCACCCTCAGTGGAATTGACTCCTTCCAAACCAACGACGGCAGACAAGGGAAAATAGTCAGTTCATTTCGATAAAGTATTAAAAAAGACCCCACCTCTGGGACTCGAGAAGTCGTATAACTTTAATATACTGGCTCAGCTGGCTAATACCCCAACAAGGTTATCAATCTTTGAGCTCCTGCGTCTCTCGAAGGAAACTCGAAAAATATTAAGTGAAGCTTTGATGCAAGGTGATACTTGTATGACACTCCTTAAGAAGCCAGAGGATGAACCTGTGACTTGCTTTCACTATCATAGTGTGATGGAGTTAATGCCCAACATCACCTTTATGTAGGATGACATGCTACTGGAAGACAATCGTTATAACCGACCCCTCTACTTCACAGGATATGTTGATACCATAAAGTTGATCGCATCCTGATCGACCCTGGGTCTGCACTTAGCATCATGCCGAAGACTCTACTGGATGCATTGAAGATTCCTGTACATAATCTTTCTACAACTATCACAACGATCTTAGGATTTAATTCTGGAAGAAGTGAAACCCTGAGAAAAATTCGCCTGAAAGTTCAAATCGACAATCTTCGTACAAAGGTTACCTTCTACGTGATCGATAATCATGGCTCCTATAATGCTTTATTGGGAAGTCCATTCCTGCATGAGCATAATATTGTACCATCCACTCTCCACCAGTGCTTCAAATATGTGGACGTCAATAGAGAAGTTCAGAAGGAAGTAGCTGATCTAAATTCTTTCAGAGGCATCGAAGCATATTGTACTGATTCTCGTATCTGCAAGGAAGAGTTCATGAAGGTTGTACTGGCGATGGATAGTGAAGAAGATCAGGGAGATACCTCAGATGATGTTCTCATAATCCCAGTCAAAGGACGTACTACTCGTCCACCTTCTTCTCAGATATTAACTATCCATCTTTCCTCTCATAACAAGCAGCCTCCTTCTGGAAAGATGGAACAAAGGGAGCTCACCTCTTTTGAGCCACTTGTTATTGACCTCCGTCGTAACAAGCCTTCTCCTTCTTCTTCTCCTCTGGTTATCAATCCGACTAAGCCTTCTGCTAAGGCCAAGAATTCTGTTGTAAATGATGATATACAAATCAATAAAATAGCGTCTCCTTTGTAGTATACTGATGTATTTTATTATACTCAATGTTATTTGGAAATGTTAGATAAATTTGAACCACTTATAATATGAGCAGTTCAACCTCTCCAAAATGAAGTACTACTTGAACCGGTATTAGATTCCTTCTTTTTAGTTTCTTCCAGAAAAAAATGAACTTCTAATACTTTTTAGTAAAGGAACAGAACATGAAACTACTCTCAATAGCGAAGACGAAAATGAAGATAATAGGAGACTCTAACTTCGTCGTTATAGCCAACAATCAAAATATATTATTCAAAAGATGGGTTATAATTTTAAAGCCGGTCTCAATGATGGTAAAGAAATATGAACTCCCATTCGTATCTCTGCTCCAAAAGGAAAATTATTGCAATACTACAGCAAAATGAAGCATAGATTAAGATATACCTCGCCAATTCCAACGCCAGAAGCTTCCGAATCTGACAAAGAAGAGCGATCTAACTCTTCTGATTCTATTTTATGGGATTCTGACACTAGCGTCGGACACGTCCATCGTGTGACACTATCTTCTAATATGGTGTCTGTCAAATTCTTAGAGGATGATGAGGATGACGTAGTTGAAGCTCCTGAAGTATATCCTTGGGCATAAAGAATGGACACTCAGTGGGAACTTTGTTCCGAAAAACGAGAAACACCTATTGAAGATCAATTAATTCAGGTCGATGTTGGAGAAGAGGGCTCGCCAAGACCTATCTTCATCAGTAAAAGCCTTCCAGAAGCAGACAAGGAAGAATTAATTTAGCTTATTCGGGAATACATTAACGTCTTCGCCTGGAGTTATGAGGATATGCCAGGACTGGATCCTCAGATTGCTACCCACAGGCTCAACATCTTGCCCAATGTAAGGCCGATCAAACAACAACAACGTCGATTCTGACCTGACATGATGGATGCCATAGAAACTGAAGTCAAGAAACTAATCTATTGTGGTTTTGTCAGAGAAGAATATCTTGACTGGGTGGCTAATGTCATCCCAGTTATGAAGAAAACGGAAAAGGTCCGAGTCTGCATTGACTTTAGAGATCTCAACGATGCTTGTCCCAAGGTTGAGTTTTCTCTTTCGAACACTGATGTCATGATCGACAATACTTGCGGATTCGAAAAAATGTCTTTTATGGATGGATTCGCAGGATACAATCAAATTAAGATGCATCCAGAAGATGAAAAACATACACCTTTTTGCACTCCTCTCAGAGTCTACTGTTACACTGTCATACCGTTCAGTCTTAACAACGTTGGTGCCACCTATCCGCGGGCTATGAGTACCATCTTCTGTGATCATTTACAGAAGACTGTTGAATGCTATGCTGACGATATTGCTGTCAAAAGTCGTCTAAAGGAAGACCACATCCAAGACTTGAGAACTATCTTCGATCTAATGCGCAAGCATCAACTCAAGATGAATCCTACCAAGTCATTTCTGGGAGTCTCTAGTGGCAAATTTTTTGGATTCGTCATTACCTCTAAAGGTATACACGTTGATCCCAAAAAGATTAAAGCCATTCAAGAGATGCGTCCTCCACGCAACCTAAAAGAGCTATGAGGATTCCAGAGTTGGCTTGCTTACATCAGGAGATTCATTTCAAATTTGTTTGGACATTGCAGACCATTCACTCAATTGATGAAGAAAGGTGCGTCTTTCATTTGGACTGAAGAATGCTATTAAGCATTTAAAGACATAAAGCGGTACTTGATGAACCCACCAATTTTAGTACCACTAATATCAGGAATAACCTTCTTGATATATGTTCGAGCGATGGATCATTCGTTAGGTGCATTACTAGCTCAGAAGAACAAAGAAGGTCATGAGCAAGCTATCTATTATATCAGTCGTACAATTATCGAAGCTGAACATCGATATAGCCAACTGGAAGAAGAATGTCTAGCTTTGATGTTTGCTGTTCAAAAGACGAGACATTACATCACCGGCCAAACTATTCATGTTATTTCCAGAGTTAATCCTCTTCGGGTCTTAATGAAGAAGCCCAGTACACTCAATTCCAGGCTTGCTATAAGGGCCATATTATTAGCACAATATGATATGGTTTATGTTCCTCAAAAGTCTGTTAAGGGTCAAGCCCTTACTGACCTCCTAGTGGCTCATCCAATTCCCGAAACATCTAAACTCTATGACGAGATTCTTGACGAAACTTTAGAGTCTAACATGATTTCAGAAAAAACTTCTTGCCTTGCGTTTATTCTTCGGTAGAGCATCCAGAATCGGACCGAAAGGAGCCATTGTCGCAGGAGTTATAATTGTCCTCGTATCACCGGAAGGACTAGCTATTCAAAGAGCTTATTCCTTTGATGAGTCATGCTCCAATAATGTGGCCGAATACAATACCCTGCTCATTGGTCTCTAATTAGCTAAACGATCGGATATTAAATATCTTGAAGTGTATGGAGACTCTAAACTGATTGTCAATCAGGTTAGAGGAACATATGAGGTTCGACATCAAGATCTTATCCCATATCAAGAGGCAGCAGTCAAAATTGTAGCGTCCCGCTTTCGATAGGCGACGGAACTTCATAATATGCTTGTGCCGAGTCAGATCGGCCGGGAACTTAGATGGCCATCTGACTCGATTGCTAAGCTTGGTAAACGATAACGCCTTGCGGCATCGATTCAAATCGATTTGGACGAAAGATACGAGAATCGATCCAACTAATGGAACGACTTCTGTCGGAATAAGTCCTAGATGCAGCAGGCTGCGTCTCGGCGAGTGAGCTCTATATAAGAGTCCCTTCGACGGGACCGAACCACTGTATGGTTTTCTTGGAGCTTTGCCGCTGGGCTTGATGAAGTGCTTTTGCGTCGTTTTTATGGATGCAATTTCAAATTTCGATGTAAGGAGAAAAGAATGAATTCTAACAAAGCGTTGGTGCCATTGCAGGAGCTCGCGTAACTAAGGATTGACGTTGCGTAGCGCTTCGATGACCGACACAATGCAAAGTAATTGGTGGGTGATTCGGCCTTCTTTTCTACTTCGTCCCGCAAATTATTTCCTTGGCTCGAATTTATTTAAATTGAACGATGCCAAGTTAATTACATGCCAATCCACTAAGTCAAGAACTCGGAAAAAACGTATTGAATTAGAGTAATCTACTCTGAAAAATACAAGTTTATCACATAACTTAAAAAGTTTAAGGTTTTCGGAAAAAGATAGACTATTTCAAGTGCTGCAAAATAATACAAACGTCGATTATGGGTTAGGATGCCTCGGACAATTTGGTGCCTGCGGGACGCTAAATCGGGAGTACGACTTGGGGAAAAATGAATCGTGCATGACTTGGAGAAAAATGATAATGTCTCAATACTGTCCGCGCTATACAAAACTGTTGCATATGTTAAACTGTTCACGCATTGGCATAGTCATGGACAACTTATGCACAAGTTGATATTTTTCCTCGAATCGATATCCGGGGCATCGGAATTGAATCGACCTGGGGGAATGAATAATCGTGCTTCGGCACTGATGCATTGCGGGACCGTCAGTCAGGCTTGCAACCTAGACTATGCGGGCCGAAATGCCGTTGAGATAGTCCCACGTGATGTGTAACATCAATGACCGTATATAAGATAGTAGCATGCTCACCTATTGTCTTATGCAGGGTAAATATTATCTCTGTTTTCATGCAGGGACGAGCACGACCGTGGTAAGAAATATGAGAAATTGCTATGTTAAACTGTATGCTTTATGGCTATCGAATATGAACTGAATTCATTTAATTCTAATAGAAAGACAACTCTAAAGCATGCCTACCCTAACAATCAGAGTCGGTTTAGATGAGTGGGTTCGTCTCGTCCACTTAGGAAGTGTGCTAATCCCATTCCCCCAATTTCCCCAGGTGCGACGGGCGCTCCCAACTAAAGGAAAGGTGAAGTGCGGAAAGGTGTTTTGAAGCTCTTCCTATGCTGAAGTATTTTGAAGCCAATTCAGTCGACGGCTTATGTATAAAGGGACAAATGTATGGGACGACAAGTGTTAGTTTAGGCAGCTTGTCAAATTTATTTCCTTCTGTTTTTAATAAATGTAGCCGCAACGGCATCCAATGTAAATTATGACTTGTACTTCATTACAAGCTATGAATGAAAAGTATTTCTATCTTCCTATACTGCATCTTATATTCTGATGTGATTTGTGAAGTTTTAACTTGGCGTATTAATATAAAAAAGCAACGTAACGTTCTTGCCTTGTACGAGTGCAATTCCAGACTCGTACGACATCACGCCTTACCGAGGACGATCGAATCGACAAAGTAACATAGGGGACGAACGGTTTGTCGACTCGGGGCGTGACAAATTAGTATCAGAGCACAGTTATGTTTCCTCGAATTTGCGAAAGATGTTTCATTGTTGGAATATACGTTGCGATGGCTCGATTGAATGCTTGTCGACATGCTGTATGAAATAAAAGTTCCATACAGGTAAGCCCGTAGATATTTTTGAAAAATACTAACGGGTTTAATCTGTTTTGTAGGAATGACTAAGAAAAGAAACAATCCCGACACAACAACCCAAACTGTAGATAGTACGTCGAGCACAAAAAGTGCTGGCCCTAGCGAGACGACTATGGAGAAGATGCTACAGTTGATGGAACTGCAGCAGCAACAACTTCATGCGCAATTTAAAGCCCAATTTGATGCGCAGCAGAAGCAGATGAACGCTCTGACTCAGATAATGAGTAGAATGGCGGGCAGTACCAAGGATACGGATGAGGTACCCGAGGAGATGCAAGATGATCAAGAAGAAGACGAGGAGGAAGAAGCTCAACCGCAAACGAAAAATTCTTCTTCTTTGTTCAAGGCGAAGGAGTTCCGCAAGATGAATCCCCCAAAATTCAACGGCCGAGCAGATCCTGATGTGATCGTAGGGTAGCTCGCAGAGATGGAGAACCTGTTTAATCTGCTCAATATTGAAGGGTTCTAGAGGGTAATTTGTGCAGTATTACAGCTGCAACTGAGGGCATACGACTGGTGGGCAGCTAAGAAGCAGAAAATCTACGAAGCCGATACAGATGCCACAATTTTCTGGAAGATATTCAAGGAAGCTTTTCTTGAACAATATGTTCCTCGTGCCGTTCGTCGTCAAAAAGAAGACGAGTTCATGATGCTGTAACAGGGAAATATGTCTGTCAAAGATTACGACTTGAGATTCTCAAAGCTGGCAAAGTTTGCCGGCGCCTTCCTGCCCAACAAGGAAGCATGGTGTGAACGTTTCCAACAAGGCCTAAACGACGAATTGCAAAGGGACGTCATGAATCAAAAGTGCCGAATATACCGTGAATCCTACAATACCGCTCTCGATAGTGAGCATGTCTTTGGCCGTATGTCGCATAGAGCCGTGCCTGTTGTCCGTAACCACTTCAACAAGCGTCCTAACAATGCCGGAGGATCGGAAATAATAAAACGTCCGAACAGATTCGATGACCAAAGCCATGGCAGTCAACACTGCACCAGGTGCGGTAGACGTGGGCACCGAACCGTCGATTGCGTCACAAGATCTTGCTACAAGTGTGGCAAGGTAGGCCATATAGTTGCATATTGCCCGCAGAAAGGTCCGAATCAACACAACCCACCAAGGAACGTTCCGAATCCGCATAAAGCGTCGATGCTACAAGGCGGGAAAGCGGTGCCCGTCAACCAGCATAATCAACGCCATGGGGCTCAAAATCGAGTGTATACATTAACTCGGGACGAGGCGTTCGCATCCGATACTGTTGTAACAGGTATATTACTCTACAAAATATACCTATTCGAGTACTATTCGATTCGGGTACGACGCATAGCTTTATATCTACTGATTATGCGAAAGAAAATAAAATAACCATACAATCGCTAGATATAAATATTAGCGTTAGCACTCCGTCAGGAGTCGATATGCCTATGAACTTTATTTGTAGGGATGGCTGCATTTGCTTTGGGGGAAGATATCTATCCTTGGATGCCGTCGTACTAGACATCAAAGAGTACGACATAATCCAGGGCATGGATTGGTTGGGCACTTGTCATACAACGATCGAGTGCGCGGAGAAGAGAGTGGTGTTTCGTCTTCCTGGCGAGACAGAGTTCTCATATTCGTGCGGTACGGTCTCGAAGACGGCAATGATGGTATCGGCAATATCGGTGCGGCGTATGCTGCGTTCCGGCTGCACGGGATACTTGGCATCAGTTCAAGACACGCGGAAGGAAAATACAAACGCAATGCAGACTGATATTGTGGCAAATTTTCCTGACGTTTTTCCTGACGAGATGTCCGGGATGCCGCCGGATCGAGAGATAGAATTCAGCATCGACACCTTTCTGGATACACGACCGATATCAAAGGCGCCTTACCGAATGGCTCCAGCAGAACTGAAGGAGCTGAAGGTGCAATTACAATAGTTGCTAGACAGCATATTTATTTGCCCTAGCATCTTTCTGTGGGGAGCTCCTATATTGTTCGTAAAAAAGAAGGATAGATCGATGCGGCTATGCATCGACTATCGGGAACTCAACAAGGCGACCGTGTGAAACAAGTATCCTTTTCCACGAATTGACGACTTGTTTGACCAACTGCAAGGCGCGTCAGTATTTTTGAAAATTGATCTTCGTTCAGGCTATCATCAATTGAAGATCAAGTCCGACGACGTATCGAAGTCTGCCTTCCACACTCGATATGGTCATTACGAATTCCTCGTCATGCCGTTCGGTTTGACGAATGCCCCAGCCGCTTTCATGGATCTGATGAACCGAGTCTTTCGATCTCAAATCGATAAATTTGTAGTCGTATTCATCGACGATATCCTGATCTACTCAAGGGACCGAGAAGAGCACGCAGAACACTTGAAGACGGTACTGCAGATTCTGTGTGAAAACAAATTGTATGCCAAGCAGAGTAAGTGCGAGTTCTGGATGAGAAGCGTGACATTCCTCGGACATGTAATCCTCTGCCGAAGGTGTCGCGGTGGACCTAAAGAAGATTGAAGCAGTGGTTGATTGGAAATGACCTGCCTCGGCTAGCAAAATTTGGAGTTTCCTGGGCTTAGCGGGCTACTACCGAAGATTCGTACGAAACTTTTTAAAACTAGCGTCGCCTCTGACTCGCCTCACCCAGAAGGGAGTAGTATTTGAATAGAGTGACGACTGTGAATCCAGCTTTCAAGAGTTGAAGCAACGGCTCGTCTCAGCTCCAATCCTTGTACTTCCAGACGGTCCAGAAGGCTTTCAGATATTCAGCGACGCATCGGGAACTGGCCTCGGGTGCGTACTCATGCAGAGAGACAAATTCATCTCCTACGCTTCACGGCAGTTGAAATAGCACGAGAAAAACTACCCGACGCACGACTTAGAATTGGCGGCGGTCGTGTTTGCGTTGAAACTCTGGCGGTACTATCTCTATGGCGTGGCTTGCAGAATCTATACAGATCATAAAAGTCTAAAATACTTGTTTACGCAATAAGAACTCAACCTACGACAGCGACGTTGGCTCGAACTCATAAAAGATTATAAGCTAACGATCGAGTATACGCCGGACAAGGGAAACATTATAGTCGACGTGCTTAGCAGAATGTTTATGGGAACACTAGCCATAAACAAGGAGATACGACGAGACCTTGAAGCGATGGGTATCAAACTTGGAATTGAGTATCGACACCTGCACCTAGCTCAGCTGAAGTTAGGATCGAGCCTGCTTAGCAAGATAAAGAACGCACAGAAGGGCGACTCATTCCTGAAGAAGATACGCGAGCTGATTTCAACAGAAAGGGCGACTGACTTTACGAAAGACAGAGACGGAACGATGCGACTAAAGGGAAGGATCTGCATTCCTGAAACTGTCGAACTCAGGAAAGAAATTCTGACGGAGGCACATTATGCGAAGTACTTGTTACATCCTGGAAGCACCAAGATGTACAAGGACTTGCGCACAAACTTCTGGTGGTACGGCATGAAGAAAGACGTGGCTACGTTCATATCGTAGTGCACGGCGTGTCAGCAAGTAAAGGCGGAACACCAAAGGCCAGGCGGAGAGCTGCAGAACATCGCCATTCTCGAGTGGAAATGGGACAATATCTCTATGGATTTTATTGTAGGATTTCCGAAGACGTCGCGGGGGAATGATGCAATTTGGGTCATTGTTGATAGATTGACCAAGTCGGCCCACTTCAGCAATTAAAGTAGGATGGAGCATCGACCGGTTAGCGCAAATCTACGTCGATTATATTGTTCGACTGCACGGGGTACCGGCCTCAATAATTTCGGACAGAGACGGGCAATTCCTATCGCATTTTTGGACGTGCCTACAAGCGGTGATGGGGACCAAACTGAACTTTAGTTCTGTGTACCATCCTCAAACAGACGGTCAGACGGAGAGGGTAAATCAAATCCTAGAAGATATGCTGCGTCTGTGTGCGATCGACCTAAAGACTAGTTGGGATACGCATTTGCCGCTTACGGAGTTTGCGTATAACAACAGCTATCAGTCGAGCATTCAGATGGCTCCATACAAAGTACTCTACAGGAGGAAGTGTCGTTCGTCGATATGCTGGAATGAAGTCGGAGAGCGATAAGTGCTTGTACCAGAACTGGTGGAGCAGGCCGTCGAAACGGTCCGCATGATTCGAGATAGACTCCGCATCGCACAAAGTTGACAAAAGAGCTACGCAGATCTTCGTCGACGACCGCTAGAGTTCTTGGTCGGGGACCATGTGTTTCTGAAAGTAATGACCATGTGCGGTGTGATGCGGTTCGACGTTAAGGGCAAGTTGAGCTCGAGATTTGTAGGCCCTTTCGAGATCATCGAGCGAGTTGCAACGGTTTCTTATCGGATCGCACTACCTTCTGCCTTGGCTGATGTGCACGATGTCTTCCATATTTCACAACTTCGAAAATACGTGCACGATCCAAGTCATGTGGTTAGCTTCGTTCAGTTGGAGCTACGTACTGACTTGTCTTACTCGGAGGAGCCTATTTAAATTTTGGACCACAAGGAGAAGGTGCTACGCAATCGGTCGATGTCCTTGGTCCGCATGCTTTGGCAGAACCATTTAGTCGAGGAGTCGACGTGGGAGATGGAGACGGAGATGAAAGAGAAGTACCCTGCGTTGTTTGTCTAAAGTAAGGTCAGACCCTTGTTCTTAAGTTTTGGGACGAAACTTTTTCGTAGTGGTATATTATGTAGCACCCCACTTTCGATAGGCGGCAAAACTTCATAATGTGCTTGCGCCGAGTCAGATCTGCCGATAACTTAGATGGCCATCTGACTCAATCGCTAAGCTTGGTAAACGATAACACCTTGCGACATCGATTCAAATCGATTTGGATGGAAGATACGAGAATCGATCCAACTAATGGAACGACTTCTGTTGGAATAAGTCCAAGATGCAGCGGGCTGCGTCTCGGCGAGTGAGCTCTATATAAGAGTCCCTTCGACGGGACCGGACCGATGTATGGTTTTCTTGGAGCTTTGCCGCTTGGCTTGATGAAGTGCTTTCGCATCGTTTTTATGGATGCAATTACAATTTTCGATGCAAGGGGAAAAAATGAATTCGAACAAAGCGTTGGTTCCATTGCAGGAGCTCGCGTAACTAAGGATTGACGTTGTGTAGCGCTTCGACGACCGGCATAAAGCAAAGTAATCGGTGGGTGATTCGACCTTCTTTTCTACTTCGTCTCGTAAATTAATTTCTTGCCTCGAATTCATTCAAATCGAACGATGCCAAGTTAATTGCATGCCAATCCACTAAGTCAAGAACTCGGGAAAAATGTATCGATTTAGAGTAATCTACTCTAAAAAATATAAGTTTATCACATAACTGAGAAAGTTTAAGGTTTTCGAAAAAAGATAGACTATTTCAAGTGCTGCAAAATAATACGAAACGTCGATTATGGGTTAGGATGCCTCGGACAATTTGGTGCCTGCAGGACGCTAAATTGGGAGTACAACTTGGGGAAAAATGAATCGTGCATGACTTGGGAGAAAATGATAATGTCGTTCAATACTGTCCGTGCTATACAAAACTGTTGTATATGTTAAACTGTTCACGCATTGGCATGGTCATGGACAGCTTGTGCACAAGTTGATATTTTGCCTTGAATCGGTATCCGGGGCATCAGAATGAAATCAACCTAGGGGGAATGAAAAATCGTGCTTCGGCACTGATGCATTGCGGGACCGTCAGTCAGGCTTGCAACCTAGACTGAGCGGACCGAAATGCCGTTGAAATAGTCCCATGTGATGTGTAACATCAATGACCGCATATAAGATAGTAGCATGCTCACCTATTGTCTTATGCAGGGTAAATATTATCTCTGTTTTTATGCAGGGACGAGCACGGCCGTGGTAAAAAATATGAGAAACTGCTATGTTAAACTGTATGCTTTATTACTCAAAGATGACTATCGAATATGAAGTTCTAATAGAAAGACAACTCTAAAGCATGCCTACCCTAACAATCAGAGTCGGTTTAGACGAGTGGGTTCGTCTCGTCGACTTAGCAAGTGTGCTAATCCCATTCCCCCAATTTCCCTAGGTGCGACGGGTGCTCCCAACTAAACGGAAGATGAAGTACGGAGAGGCATTTTGAAGCTCTTCCTTTGCTGAAGTATTTTGAAGCTAATTCAGTCGACGGCTTATGTATAAATAGGCGAATGTATGGGACGACAAGTGTTAGTTTAGGCAGCTTGTCGAATGTATTTCCTTCTATTTTTAATCAATGTAGCCGTAACGGCATCCAATGTAAATTACGACTTGCACTTCGTTGCAAGCTATAAATGAAAAGCATTTCTATCTTCCTATACTGCATCTTATATTCTGATGTGATTTGTGAAGTTTTATCTTGGCGTATTAATATCAAAAAGCAACGTAACTTTCTTGCCTTGTACGAGTGCAATTCCAAACTCGTACGGCATCACGCCTTAGCGAGGACGATCGAATCGGCAAAGTGACACCGGGGACAAATGGTTTGTCGACTCGGGGCGTGACAAAAATGGCTTCATCATTCAAAGAATTTTCATTGAACATGTACGTCGAGCATGCAATATTGAAGCTGATGCATTGGCCAATCTTGCAGCAGTATTGGCAATTCCAGTCAGAAGACATCAGATGATTGTTATTACTAATAGAGAGTTATTTTGTTTCGAGAATATTTTAAACATTGAGTTTAGCAATTCAACTGAAATCGACGCATCAACAAAGACTGGAGAGTACCTTTCATTGACTTTGTGGTATATGACATCTTACCCGAGGATCCTAAAGAAGCTACAACATTTGTCAGCGATTACTCCGGTTCTATTATAATCATACCAACAAAACCCTTTATCGACGAACATTTGACGGTATACTACTACGGTGTCTTGTGGGAGATAAAGCAAAACAAATACTATAGGATGCTCACGATGGTATTTGTGGTGCACATCAGCCAGGTCCTAAACTGCAGGATCGTATTCGACGTGTGGGTTACTACTGGTCCACTATGGTATCAGATGCTATTAAGTATGCAAGAAAATGTCGAGCGTGTCAAATCCTTGCAGACTTTATCCACCAACCATTGAAATTTCTTCATCCGACTGCCGCATCATGGCTTTTTGAAGCTTGGAGCATGAATGTCATTGGTCCTATCAATCTACCATCGTCTAGAGGACATCGGTTTATACTGGCTATAACCGATTACTTTTTGAAATGGGCCGAATCTATACCTTTATCCGAAGTTAAGACCAGCAATGTCATCAACTTCGTCAAACATCATGTGATATACATATCTGGCGTTCCTCGATGAATCATTCATGATAATGGACCACAATTCATCAGTCAGAAGTTTACTCAATTTTGTGATGACAACAGAATCGACAATGTCGCTTCCACCACCTATAATCCTGAAACTAATGGTTTGGCTGCAGCATTCAATAAGACTATCATCAAACTCCTCAAAAAGTTTTTTTTACCAACAAACGTAATTGGAGTGAAAATCTTAGAGAATGTCTATGAGATTATCATACTACTGTACGCAGTCCTATTGGTTGTACACCTTTCTTTTTGGTGTATGGGTGTGAAGCTGTTCTACCATTGGAAATTCAAATTCCCTCACTGAGGATTGCAATTGCCAATTAACTCACAACAGAAAACAGCAATCGTCTTCGACTTTAAGAACTGGAAGCGCTTGACGAAAAAAGGCTGCTAGCTCAACAACATATCGAGCTATACCAAGCGCGCATCTCAAAAGCTTTCAGTCGTAAAGTCAAAGTACGAGCATTTCAGAAAGGCGAACCAGTTCTTACTGTCAGACGTCCTATGACTATGACACACAAGTGCCAAGATAAGTTCGAAGCGAAGTGGGAAGGTCCATATGTTGTAAGCAAGGTTTTCTCGAACGGAGCTTATCAACTAACCAGGATGGATGGCCGAGTCGCTATGATGTCTATTAATGACAAATTTCTAAAGAAAGTCTATGTTTGAAGGATGTATAAGATATCTTCTGAATGTTGTATATATATAAAAAGGCATTGAGTTATTGTCTCTTATTCACTCTTTTGATAAACTTTAAATCCTCAGCAGAGTATATCAACATTGTATCACTTGATCATAAACCCTATCTTTGAAATTCCAGCTAATTCAAAGATAATCAGAATAAATATTTGAATTCACGTTCACATTACCTCTGAATTCTACTATCTACGTCAGTGACCTATCACGTCCACATTACCTCTGATAAGGTCGTCTATTGAAATGACAATATTTTAAATATTATATTCTGTCACGTCCATATTACCTCTGTACAGATACAATAAATATTATTGTTTTCTAAGGAGATATGTCACGTCCGGTACCTCTGAACATATTTCCTGCTTTTGATCTATTACTTATGTCTATCACAGGCATACAACAAGTAATGGAAGCATAAAAAGATTATTAATTTTATTGATGATTCAAAATATCATGATTACATCATAAAAAAAGAGAGAGACAACAAAAACCTTATTGGGTAGGTCAAGGACTGAGCTCCATGATCAATCTCTTCAAGTTCTCAGCTCTTTTTACCCTAGAATTGAGTACCTGTTGTCTAGCTTGAGTTCTTCTAGACTCCGGATCAAAAGGTATCAGTGAGGCAGCTTGGCGCTCTAATTCAGCATACTCGCTTGGAAAAATTCATCTTTTTGCCGCCTCAGTTCATCTAGTTGGCTGTCACGCCCCGCTCCCGGATAATCGGGTACGGGTCGATGCATGTCCGGCCTACACTGTCGTTGACAGCGGTAGTGAGCCGTCTAGTCATATAAATACAAGAACATCTCATCACAGCATCTAATCACGGAATCTATACTAGCCATCACAGCAATCCACTATATAAATATTACAACTTATACATGAATATTCGGGTACAAAGCCGGTAAAATATAAATGATACAACAACAATATGTAAACAAATACACTTAATCAGTCTCCTATACATGAAACTAATGTCTCGATATCAAGTAAGCTCCAATGCCAGCCATGAAAATCTAATATCCATCTTACCTGTAATCAACGATCCAGTCAGGAAAGGAGCAAAGTACAATGTAACTCAATAAAACTCACCATGGAGATCAATGGAACAGTATAACAAATATAACTGAAAGACAGAGAAGCAATGTGAATATAAAGTATGCACTAGCTATGTGTACATGTGCAATTGGACGTTATCAACATGTGGGGACTAATATGTAATCAGGCATATAAAATATATATGCTATCAGTCATGAATAATCAGGCATGTCTAATGACAATGCTATCAGTCACGCAATAATCAGGCATGTCTGACGACAATGCTATCAGTCACGTACGAAATGGACTCAGGCATACAGAGTATGCTATCAGGCAATGTTTGTCCAATATTAGTCAGTCACATGTCTCTAGAACGTCCCCCACCTGACACGAAAAACAATGCAAGCAAGCAATCAATCGAGAAAAAGTGAAATAAATGACACGATAACAAGTGTGAGTGCAATGCATACAATGATGGTAATACTGAGTACATGTACTTGCCTTGATTCCGGAATTTGTCCAAGTCTTCTTAGATCACCTATAAATAGGAAAATAGGTTTTAGAAATACATCAAAATATTCTCCTAGTCCACCATTAATGGTTTAACCATTAAACCCATTAACTTACTTAGTAAGGTCAAGCCCTAAAGAAACCTAAATCACTCTTTAACTAAAATTGTTCAACCTAATCACTGCTTGATCAAGAAATATGCCAATACCTAATAATCTAATACTCAGCCTAACTATACTGGCCCATAGACTCGGCCCATACCACAGCCAATACAATATCCTGCTAAAACTAATACATATCAGTGCCATTTTTAAATAATGGAGCCAACGGTCACTAAATAGTGACCAACTCCTCACATTAGTACACAGGAAGCTTATACTTCGAAATACATGGCTACTGATACCGTGTCCAGTACAAGTAAGACACAAGGCTTGCTACTGATCTCACCCAATCTCGTGTCCGAATAGTGATTCTTGCCTGCAAACAATTCGTGTCAGCTTCTGACACCCCAACTGGACACAGATTCTCTTCATGACTCTTATACAACAGTCTAAACCTCTGCACCGTGTCGATACTGACACGTCCACAACCAATCCCAAGCTAGACTCGATGAAAACAGAGACTGAAAGGAAGAAATAACATACCTAATGCTTAAGATACTGCCAGACGTGTCTTCAATGTCCGATACAGGAACTCCTCGTGTCCAGAGCTGCTAATCGATGCGGTTGAGACAATTTGTCGAACACCAAAAGTGCACCAAACAGAAAGGAATTTGCATGAGTTCAACTTGAATTGCTCGACTCCAGAATTGAAGAATTCACTAGGATCAGATCAAGAAACTCACCAATCCTTCAATCAAGCTTCCAGAAAAAGAAATCGATCAAGAATCACTCCTAAATCAACCCCCGCCAATATCGATCACCAACACATCAAAATACTCAAGAATCAAAAGGAGATAGACGAAGAAGATGAGGACACTCACCAGTATCGGATCGAAGTACGTCGCTCACGGCACGGCCGCTCGAGGAAGAAGAAGGCCTCGGCCTTGCCGCCAGTTTGTCGTCGCCGAGGTCGCCATGGCCAGATGTCGAATCCGCGCCTTCACCGAGAACGTCACCGATCGCTATTGCCACAATCTCGTCGTTGACGAAGAAGAACAGGACGAGAGAGAATTTTAGCAGGGCTTCGCCAAGGGAGGGTGGATGAAGTAGAAGGGGAGGTCGGCCACTTTTATAGCTACGGTGGCGTCGGGCAGGCAGTTGCACGGGCAGGCGGGCAGCGGTGAAGTAGTTGGGCGGGCAGGCGAGGTGGTTAGGCCGTTAGAGAATCAGTTAGGCGGTTGGGGGAAGGAGAAGCTTCTGGAATCGTGGCGCGGCCGTCGTCGTCGTCGTCGTTCCAACCGCAGCAGAGGAGTGGGAAAACAGAATGAGTTGAATGAACGAATGGGATTTGAATATAACGGCTATATAGAAGAATTGAGGGATCTGGGTTAGTAATGGATATTGGGTTTGGACCCAATATGGATCTGCGCTCAATGAAGGATGGGTCGGGTGAGCGGGTGATTGGGTTATGGGATTTGGACCCGCGCCCCATTTAATAGAATGTTGGGCTCAGCCCGACTATAGAGTTGCTGGGCGGCCCAACAGCAAAATGTGGGTTTAAGAGAATAATTAAGGAAAAATTCTAATCTTAATAAAAATCTAAGAAAATAAATTACTAAATGGAAAATAATTTATAAAATCAATAATAATAATAATTAGAAAAAATCATCAAGTCAATCTAATTATTGTAAAATACCTTAATTATAAGAATTTTAGAAATTACCAACAATCATTAATAATAATCAATAATTAGTTAAGAGGATCAAAATAAATTCTAAAATTAATTCTAATAAAATTAATAAAAAAATACTCAATTTATTTATTTAGAAAGTGGAGTTACAAATCTCACCCCCTTGAAAATTTTCGTCCTCGAAATTTCAGATGTCACGATTAAGAGCAATGAAATACAATTTAAAATTGGCACGATTTAAGGTGATACAAAGTGATAGTCATGAAACATGATCAAAGGATAATAGTCTCAATAGTATCCGGCAAATATACATATCTGGAGTCACTTTCCCTACAGTTCATGCCCCGCCAGTATGCATCTGGCTGTAGTGAACCTTCGGTTCCATGGTCCCGATAGTAATAGATTTCCAAAATATTCTCTCAACTTTATCCGATATCAGAAACAATATAGATTTAGGACTTAGTCTCAATAATATCCGAGAGCCCATGATTACCTGCAATTACTTCCACTTAGAGTCCATACCTCGCCAGTGTGCAGCTGGTTGCAATAAACTTTTAGTTTCCATAATCCAGGTAAATGACTGCAGTACACATCTGCCACGTCATAGTTGGTCATCGAATATATCTCAACCTTATCCAGAAATTTCCAAGGATTTATGAAGAATCAAAAGAATTTTTAACAGTCAAAAGTCATGACAGGAAGTGAACAAGTAGTTTTATTAGGTACTAAGAGACGACAACGGCCAATATGAAAGAATACAGAGACTTTAGAAACAAGTCTTGAATATGAAACAACAAGGAAAGTCTAGATGCTAGGAAGAATCACAAAGGAAAATGAGGACCCACGGTCTACTCCAGTTATGCGAGAATGCCTCCGGTCTTTAGTCCTCGTCAGGAATCGAAATAGCCTCTGCTCCCTCCTCTGCCATAAGGTAGACGCGTCCCTCTGGCTGTGGAAGTCCTGAAGGTCCTGCTGCTGTACGAGCAATGGTACACTCCCTAGCCTGATGATCAACCGTACCATAGATAAGGCACTGTACAAGTCTCTTCCTACACACCTGCCAGGTATGGCCCATTTTCTGACAAAATCCACAAGGCTGCTGAACTGGTCGTTGCTACTGCTGTGTCTCCTGAGAAGGCTGGGATGCGAAGGTCTTCATCTGATGGTTATTGGGACGTTTGGGTGGTCCCGAGTGGCTACCTCCTTCACTAATGTCACGGTCTCTCTTGGGTCGAAGGCTCAGATCAATCTCCAATCTCTGAGCAACGGCGACCATCCCAGCATAAGTAGTCGCTCCGTTAGCCGTGACTAGGTAGCGAAGGTCGTGGCTCAAACCCTGCCTGAATCTCGTGGCTCTCACGACTGGATCTCTGGCTTTACCCTCTGCAAACCGACTGAGTCGTCCGAACTCTGTCGCGTACTCATCAACCGAGCGGGTCCCCTGCTCAAGAGTCTGAAACTGGCGCTCCAAAGCCTCTCTAGCAACCGTCGGGAAAAACTTCTCCTTGAAGATTTCCACAAACTGCTCCCAAGTCAATCCAGGTACGGCGAGCTGAGGATCACTCCTAAACCAGGTACGTGCCAGATCATGCATCTGCACGCCGGCTGCCTCCACCTTGAGGTCCTCCGGGAGCCTAGATAGTCTCATCACCCTCTCCATATCCTCTAGCCACTAATCGGCGTAGAGTATACCCTCGGTCCCAAGGAACACTCTAGGTGCCATCCTTTTAAAGTCTAGGATGGAACCCTCTCTCTGATGGGGAGTGGAAGTAGTAGGGGTATAAGTGGGAGAAGCATGAGTATGGATGGGAGGCAGAATGAAAGAAATAGGCTCAGGCTGAACAAAAGTGGTAGTAGTAGGCTGTACAGGAGCCTGGGTGGGTGGTGGTGGAATATGTGAAGGATATGAAGCGTATGACGGATGTGGGATGTATGATGGGGTCAGTATGGTAGTCGGTGGAGGTGGAATATGTGATGTCGGTGGAGCGGTAGTAGTAGTCTGGGGAAGTGGAGGTGGTGGTGGTAGGAATGGGCTAACTAGTCTCTCAATACCCTCCCGTAATATAGTGGTCTGCTCCCTCTGAGCATCCAACAAACTCTGGGTCTGGGCTCTTTGGGCCTCCAATAGCCCATGGACTAGCTCATGCATCTGGGTGCCTCTCATGGAACTAATGGAGTGTCGTGAAGAAGCTCTCGTGATAGGTGACACGTGGGTACCGGAGCGCTCTGGGTCTACTATAGGTAGGGCAGATGATCCTCTCTCGGAATGGGCTACAGTCGGAGTGCGACCTCGCGGATGCGGTTCCTTCCTTCCTTTGGCCATCTCTGGAATTGTAGGAGAACCATTAGTGACTCGTAGGTGTACTGTGTGTGTTAACAATATATATAAATGACAGAAAATAAGCAATAAGATAACGGTCCTATGCTGTGATGAGTTTCCTATTTCCGCAGGCTTCCAATGGCACTCTAATCCTAAGTACCATTAGATAGTGACCTGCATGGGCCACCACAAAAACATGTCACGTCCCGCTCCCGGATAATCGGGTACGGGTCGATGCATGTCCGGCCTACACTGTCGTTGACAGCGGTAGTGAGCCGTCTAGTCATATAAATACAAGAACATCTCATCACAGCATCTAATCACAGAATCTATACTAGCCATCACAGCAATCCACTATATAATTATTACAACTTATACATGAATATCCGGGTACAAAGTCGGTAAAATATAAATGATACAACAACAATATGTAAATAAATACACTCAATCAGTCTCCTATACATGAAACTAATGTCTCGATATCAAGTAAGCTCCAATGCCAGCATGACAATCTAATATCCATCTCACCTGTAATCAACGATCCAGTCAGGAAATGAGCAAAGTACAATGTAACTCAATAAAACTCACCATGGAGATCAATGGAACAGTATAGCAAATATAACTGAAAGACAGAGAAGCAATGTGAATATAAAGTATGCACTAGCTATGTGTACATATGCAATTGGACGTTATCAACATGTGGGGACTAATATGTAATCAGGCATATAAAATATATATGCTATCAGTCACGAATAATCTGGCATATCTAATGACAATGCTATCAGTCACGCAATAATCAGGCATGTCTGACGACAATGCTATCAGTCACACACGAAATGGACTCAGGCATACAGAGTATGCTATCAGGCAATATTTGTCCAATATTAGTCAGTCACATGTCTCTAAAATGTCCCCCACCCGACACGAAAAACAATGCAAGCAAGCAATCAATCGAGAACAAGTGAAATAAATGACACGATAACAAGTGTGAGTGCAATGCATGCAATGATGGTAATACTGAGTACATGTACTAGCCTTGATTCCGGAATTTGTCCAAGTCTTCTTAGATCACCTATAAATAGGAAAATAGGTTTTAGAAATACATCAAAATATTCTCCTAGTCCACCATTAATGGTTTAACCATTAAACCCATTAACTTACTTAGTAAGGTCAAGCCCTAAAGAAACCTAAATCACTCTTTAACTAAAATTGTTCAACCTAATCACTGCTTGATCAAGAAATATGCCAATACCTAATAATCTAATACTCAGCCTAACTATACTGGCCCATAGACTCGGCCCATACCACAGCCAATACAATATCCTGCTAAAACTAATACATATCAGTGTCATTTTTAAATAATGGAGCCAACGGTCACTAAATAGTGACCAACTCCTCACATTAGTACACAGAAAGCTTATACTTCGAAATACATGGCTACTGACACCGTGTCCAGTACAAGTAAGACACAAGGCTTGCTACTGATCTCACCCAATCTCGTGTCCGAATAGTGATTCTTGCCTGCAAACAATTTGTGTCAGCTTCTGACACACCAACTGGACACAGATTCTCTTCATGACTCTTATACAACAGTCTGAACCTCTGCACCGTGTCGATACTGACACGTCCACAACCGATCCCAAGCTAGACTCGATGAAAACAGAGACTGAAAGGAAGAAATAACATACCTAATGCTTAAGATACTGCCAGACGTGTCTTCAATGTCCGATACAGGAACTCCTCGTGTCCAGAGCTGCTAATCGATGCGGTTGAGACAATTTGTCGAACACCAAAAGTGCACCAAATAGAAAGGAATTTGCATGAGTTCAACTTGAATTGCTCGACTCCAGAATTGGAGAATTTACTAGGATCAGATCAAGAAACTCACCAATCCTTCAATCAAACTTCCAGAAAAAGAAATCGATCAAGAATCACTCCTAAATCAACCCCCGCCAAAATCGATCACCAACACATCAAAATACTCAAGAATCAAAAGGAGATAGACGAAGAAGATGAGGACACTCACCAGTGTCGGATCGAAGTACGTCGCTCACGGCACGGCCGCTCGAGGAAGAAGAAGGCCTCGGCCTTGCCGCCAGTTTGTCGTCGCCGAGGTCGCCATGGCCAGATGTCGAATCTGTGCCTTCACCGAGAACGTCACCGATCGCTATTGCCACAATCTCGTCGTCGACGAAGAAGAACAGGACGAGAGAGAATTTTAGCAGGGCTTCGCCAAGGGAGGGTGGATGAAGTAGAAGGGGAGGTCGGCCACTTTTATAGCTGCGACGGCGTCGGACAGGCAGTTGCACGGGCAGGCGGGCAACAGTGAAGTAGTTGGGCGGGCAGGCGAGGTGGTTAGGCCGTTAGAGAATCAATTAGGCGGTTGGGGGAAGGAGAAGCTTCTGGAATCGTGGAGCGGCCGTCGTCGTCGTCGTCGTTCCAACCGCAGCAGAGGAGTGGGAAAACAGAATGAGTTGAATGAACGAATAGAATTTGAATATAACGGCTATATAGAAGAATTGAGGGATCTGGGTTAGTAATGGATATTGGGTTTGGACCCAATATGGATCCGCGCTCAATGAAGGATGGGTCGGGTGAGCGGGTGATTGGGTTATAGGATTTGGACCCGCGCCCCATTTAATAGAATGTTGGGCTAAGCCCGAATATAGAGTTGTTGGGCGGCCCAACAGCAAAATGTGGGTTTAAGAGAATAATTAAGGAAAAATTCTAATCTTAATAAAAATCTAAGAAAATAAATTACTAAATAGAAAATAATTTATAAAATCAATAATAATAATAATTAGAAAAAATCATCAAGTCAATCCAATTATTGTAAAATACCTTAATTATATGAATTTTAGAAATTACCAACAATCATTAATAATAATTAATAATTAGTTAAGAGGATCAAAATAAATTCTAAAATTAATTCTAATAAAATCAATAAAAAAAATACTCAATTTATTTATTTAGAAAGTGGAGTTACATTGGCTCTTAGCAATTTGATGCAACTCTAGCGCTTCCTCTTCACGTCGCCAAGCTGCTTTAAGTACTTATTGGAGCCAGGTCAACTCAGCTTCTAGCTCCCGAATGTGAGTTTGGCACTTAGAAGCTTCTTTTTCCTTCTCGATAGCTTCAGTCTTATGCCTCTCAACAGTAGAAGCTGCTTCAACAATATGAACTTCCATTTCTGCAGTATGTTGTGAGAAGGCCACCACAGAAGCTTCGAATTCAATCTTTCGTCTTACAGCCTCGTTAGCCATTGCCTCAAACTCAGCGTCTACAAATTTCTGAATATTTTCTCTTATCTGATCTTTGTAAGATTTGATAGATTCCTCGAGTGCATCTAAGATATGCTCCAGATAGGTGGCTCTATCCATATCTTCGACCTTGCGAATGGCTGCAATTATACAGAAGGAAGGACCCTTTACCGATTCATAGGGATTATTTTTCTCCAGTACCCTCTGAACTAGAGGCCTCAAAGATGTGAAAAAAGCATTGGTATGGGACTCTACGATGAGATTGTTCATCGCTAAGACGCCCGGAGTAGCTACCTCTGCTGGAATTTCTCCTCCTGCAGTAGTTGGAGGAATCATAGACTGTGCACCAGGAGACCCGACTACAAGCATCATAGTCGAGCTTCCTTCTCCAGTATGGGTCCCTATATCTGGAGGAGCCATTGTTGAGCTGAAGCTGAGAGCCATTGAAGGAAATGGCACAATCGTCCCTACAAGATCTGTTACGGTCAAGATACATAGTCAGTATATATATCATAAAAAAATTAGGGTGATTAAAAGTTAGAAATTTACCCAAACTTGGCAGTACATGTGTGGTATCGTAGGGTGTAACCAAATCCGTACAGAGCCCGACTTTGGTAGTTTCAGACACTACCACCTGACTACTTCCAGTCTCAGAACCGCCTAGTAGGAAATGGCTGCTTCCGACCCCCAACTCTACTTGGTTAGCTGAAGCAATCACTTCTGCATCCTTGACCTTAAGAGCTTGATCGGCAGGTGTCTAAGTCTCCGCAATGTTGCTAGAATTTTCATCATTCCCAGCATCTTCAGGATTCGTAATCTGATATTTGTTATTTTCATGCTCATCAGTTTTTGGTCTTGGATGCCTCTTATAAACAACGGGGTGTTCTTCACCCTCAACAGTTATATGGACTTCTTCAGCCGGTATCAGAGGGACATCTGCTGAAACTGGTTCTTTTTTAGCAGCACTTGCAGAATTATCTCCGATTGACGCATCGCCATAGTCACAATCCAGGAGGGAGTCTATCATTTCTCGTTCTTCTTGAGAACGAGTAGGAGTTTGAACGGCCGAAAGATCGATAACCCTAGCTTGAGATTCGATAGGAGGCAACTCCTCCTCGGGGAATGTAGCCTCTGTGAGATCTGGAGTCGAGGAGGACAGTGTTACTCCTGCTGCAGCCAATGCAGTTATGTAAACAGTCGTCCGTACAACTCGATATCCTGGGATTTCCTCGGTAGTAACTGAGACTGGAATATCAATTGCTATAGTCTCTGTAAATGAAAAAAAATAATATTAATATATATCATTCATATCTTAAATTATGCTTAATAGTATATAAATTACCTTTTAGAGATGGCAGATCCTTCTGCGAGGGTAATGATATATCAGATTCCTTTGGTCTAGAAGGGATGGAGGAAGTGTCAATTGTTTGACGTTCTGCTCGAGTCACTAGCAATTTTCTTCTGGCCTTCCATAGCAGAGGTGCTACAGGTTCTTCTTTGACCTCATCAAGGTCGTCTTGCATTCTGGGCACTTCTTCTCGGGCAACTCCACTCTGTTTTGGAACTGAAGAATGAGTTATCTCTCCTTCCCCAAGGGATGCTCCAGTATGCATCTGCTTCGACTGGGACCGAGTTGTCATGGTAGTAGGCTATTCACTAATGACCAAAGTGGTCTTCATCTTTTTCTTCCTTGGTGCCTTAGGTGAAGAAGGAAGATCATCATGATGTGAAGGAGCAGATGAATCTCAAGTCTTCCTTTTCTTAAGCCCCATGGCGGGAGACTTTTCCTTTTGTACTTTTAATGATACGTCCAATAGATCATTTACTTTATCTAGGAAGCCTACAAGAGAAGCCTCCAGAGGTTTATTGGCAGGGTCTCGATCTTCTGCATCCCTGAACAATTGTGCAGTACAGACTCCAGCCTTTGATCGCTTGTCACTGGCAAAGCTATGGGCCAGATGAAAGTTTTCGACAAAAGTGTTTGCCGAAGTATAGAAATTCGCGTATGTGTACAATATACGTGAACCCTGAGCAAGATTATTGGGCATAGAGAACATAGCTTTGGTGCCTCTGGCATTATAATATTTCCAAGCTCTAGCACCATCAATCAAGAAACGCTTGGCCTAAAGGCAAGTAGTGGCATTCCCCATAGCTGGTCATAGCCAAATTGTCGAGCGAATCGACTTGGCAAATACGGTTCCAGAAAATACTCTTCCTCAAATTGATATACTAGGTAAGACGACTGGATTGTCTTCAACCATGCAAAATTAGCTGGAGACAGATGGAGAGATGCCATTTCTAAATCCATGAGTTATGGGGGAAGATTCTTATATCCTGGAGGAGGAGGGATACATTGAAATCTCCATCCAGATCCTCGGTTCAAAGCTCTTCTTCATTCTGAAAGTGCGTTTATATTCCATCGAGCATTAGAAAAATGTCTGATAAAGTTGCCTCCAACTTCACCCATATCAGGGTCCATCAAGCTGGGATGGTGTAGCAATAACCACCCAAACAAATAAGTATAAGGCATTTCGGTGCGGGAAAAATCCAGCCAAGCAGCCTTATCGTGCATCATAAACAAAAGAACGTAGTCCTACGTTCAGGTGACAAGTTATCGCTGAAAGAATGTCCATCTTGTGGCCAAATACTAGACGCACAACAACAGATAGTATGCCTCGATAAAATCTATCGACTACACTGGCCCCGGGAACTACAAACCGTCGTAGCCACAAAGAAAGAAAACCTGCCAACTGGGCTTCTTTTGACATGGGTCTGTAACCCTGCCTGAGATAACTCTCAATAGTAGCACCAGCCTTAAATGGGTGCTAGTCCACATCCAAGATGTTATCGGTATGCTTGGACTTTTCTATCAGTTTTTCTATGTCTCTACGGCTGAGCGGTTTGAAGAAGCAAGGATCGTAAGCCTGACTGTCGACTATCTTGTCTTCAAAGATATGGCATAAAAACAAATACGACAACCACTTGGTTGTATAACAAGTCCCTGTGGAAGCGCTTTTGTAATAAATGGAGCATATCTTATAATGGCACAGAAGCATATTCTTCATATGGGTTGTTACCCATTGGAAGATGTGAGAGATATTTTATCTCAGGAAGTGCAAAACCAATTTCCCCGTGAGGGGTCATGAGGGTACCGATTCTATCATTGTATCTTTCAATCAGAGCCAAGAACATATGGGTATTTGGGCAAAAGCCGTGGTCCAGATGGCCTCATAAAGTTCTAGTTCGAGGAGTTTGTCCTTGAACTGATCCAGAATCTAAATCACTAAGCTGCTCCATTGTTTCATGTCAGGATTCACTAGGCCTGTCAAACGCATGGCCTGATCTGGGCATCTTCCTTCAGCTTTAACAAATGTGTTCGTGAAGATGGGTACCTTGACGGGAAGAAGCATCGATGAATCTTCCGGAGGTATACAGCTCGGCTTCAAACCCCTCAGATGGGAGCTGTACTTGTCTAAAGTACTATAAAATAGGTCCTTGCTCTGCGGACCTAACTTGTAACATATTTTCTGGACTCTGGCTTACTGAATCAGAGTCATGTCCCATACCATCCGTCGAGGGTGACTGGAGAATTCATATTGGGACAAGGACATGTGTCTTGACATCTCAGTGCGATACATAATTCTGTCCCTACATTGATAAGGCTTTTCTTTTTTCTTGGTCTTTAGCTGAGATATCTTCTTGACTGCATCTCCAAACAAGAAGGCCAGTTTCTTATGAACCATATTGTCTACACTCTCCAAAGGTTCACCGTTCATTAGACATAACAAAGTGTTACTTTCTTGAGCAGTGAGTATGGCCTTTATGGATTCAGGTGCATCGTATTGTGGATATGAGATATGAGATAAGTCTTCATTATATTTTGGTACTTTGAAAGCTGAAGCAAAATTTTCAGCATCAGGGTCTTCTCTAAGATCAACTATAAAAAGAAGAAGAACAAACACAAGTTGTCTAAAAAAAGCCTGATTCTATAAAGCAGAATACACAAAATCACAGGTTGCACGACATCTTTGTTGCGCGACACCTGTATTGTGCGATAATCTGTGTTGTACGACACCTGTGTTGTACGACATCTGTGTTGTGTGAAATCTGTGTTGTACGATACCTAAGTTGTGCGACACCTGCATTGCGCAACATCTGTGTTGCACGTGGCCTCAAGTTGCACCAATTTGACATGTGCAATCACATAAAATCAGAAGTCACAAGTTTGAAACTTGTGCAACACAGTTCGTAAAAATGAATAGTGTGTGGACAAAAACCAAACCCTGAAAAGGGAAGGCGTAAGTTATAAAGCGCGCCTACACTCTAAAAAAGGAGGCACACGTTATGAAATCATACAGATTAAAACCAAAACTCTAAAAAAAGTCGGTCAATTCTGTCGATAATCGGTTTGTTCTCGAAGAGTCACCTTCCAGTGCCGGGTTGGCTGTCTCAATTCTCGAAGAGGGCGGTACATATTGAGATACTCTCTTCGGTGATGCACGCGACAAAGGCCCAGTAATGGCCTTTCTCTTGTCAGTAGCAGATCTCTTTGGTACCATTAGAGGATTGGAGAAGCTCGGGAAGAAGAAGGCAAGAAAGGGTTTTTGAGGAAATTAACTCTCAGTAAAAAATGAAAAGTTCTCTTTGAGTGGCTATTTATAGCCTAAAGAGTATTTCAGACTGTTGCGCAACTTGCGCTTAAAAAACAGAGTTGGTTAAACAAAGACAGACGCAACTCGTGTCAAAATTTTCTAAATTCAAAGTATTTCAAAATTTTAAAATCTTTCAAACTTTGAAAACTTTGAAGGGGGTCTTGTAGAAGCTAAAAATAAAGGAGCGCCACTCACTAAAGTGTGCAATCATCAAGTGGCACCAGATCATTAGGTTGCGCCAGTCTCAAGTTGTGCCAAAGCCAGGCTGGGTGGCACCACGTGGCAAGCCTCCTCAAGAAGCTACAACGGCTGTCATCTTTACTGACAGCCCTGACAGCACAAAAATCGAAGAAACTTTATTCAAATCCCGTGGAACGTGGCGCTCGAGAAGATTTTGTCAGCATAATTAATGCTGACAGTTGGCCCACGCAAGTCGTCAAATAGCGCACAAATTAATCAATACAGTACAGAAGATCCAGTCAGTGGCGCCAGTTGTTGAGTTGCGCCCGTGCGCAACCTGGCTAGTTGGCTCCACTTGATCAAATTTTATGTCCATAAGCAGGATGACGTGGAGCGCATGCCACTAATATGGAAGAACGTGTCCACTACACTACCCACGACCACGCGTATCTTACTCAAACGATGCCACACGTTCCCAGCAGTTGAAGTAACCGCTCGCGCAACTGGACAAGAGGCGCACAGCCTGAAGTGTGTACCACTCAAAATAGCTACTTAACAGTTATTTCATGAACTCTATAAATAGAGTTTCAAATCATTCTCAAAGCATCATTAAGGATCACAATCTCCTGACAAAGTGCTGTTGTATTCTCCAAAGGCTTGTGTCTTCGATATTACATTGTCCAAGGGATAAAGTGATCGTCTTCTGATCAGATTTCTACAGTTGTACTTCCCCAAAAATCAATTGTACTCTTTTCTAAGTTTGTAATAAAACTTTTGTTTTTGCAAACAAAATGACGACTCTGCTGGAGACGACTTTCTTCTCCGACAAGAAAGTGACAACTCATAATATAGAACTTGAACTTAACTCATATATCCCCATGAAGATAATTATACAAAAATATAAGAAACATATAAGCAATATATAAATGACAATAAATTATTCATGTATCAATAACAAGCATAAAAAAATTATCACAAGATCAAAAAACATGCATAAATATGCTTTATCAGACAAAGATGTAATTGATTCATTAGAAGTTAATCAAAATAAAATATGAGAATCAATAGTGAATATATTATGCAAGCACAAGGTTAACATAAAAATATATTTATATTCTTTTCAAGTAAATAGAAGACTCAAGCTAAACATACATACTTACAAAATACCGATCATGTTAAAGACAAATCGGTAAGAAGTGACCATTAAAAAAATATTAAAGACATAAAAGTCAAAACATATTCAGCAAAACAAAATTAAGCTCCTATGCATGCTTCAATAATAAAAATTAAAAATAAAAAGCATATATAGACAAATGTGTCACACTAGTAGGAAATAACATACTATATAGTGTGAACTAATCATTTAAGCTAAATAGCTAGTCAAACTAGGATTATATCTCACATTGATTCAAACAATAAATAATTAAAAAAGATATAAAAGAAAGCTAATAGCATGACATCAGTAAGAATATGCTAGATATTAAAAACAATTTAGGAAGCATGTTACCGAAGTGGTTCCAGTGACCATACTTCTGTTGGTGCAATTGCATGGAAGATGACCTTTGTAGCTTTGTAATCACAAACATGTTCCATGGTTCTATTTGATATAAAAATATTCACCTGCAATATTAGGTGAAGACATTGGTATCCAATACTTGGATCCACATTTGTTAGCTTTGGAAACCCATTTGCACAAGTTCATATCAACTAGCTTTCTAATCTGACAACAATTAAAAACGTGTCAATTCATACCACAATAATGACAGAAAGAATCAACATTAGTGCTATGTGCAGTAGTATAAGAACGTGTAGTGGTGTGGTATGATCTTCGTGGATACATGTAATAGAAAGCATGGTTGTGTGACGCCTTAGCTTTGCTTACTTCTTTTGTAAAAGATCTGACGTGTGTGACTTTGTGATGTGCTAAGTGTCTTGTGTTAGACTGAATCGTAGGTAGTACTACATGCTTTTCCAGTCTAATCTCTAACTTTTTAGAGTTAGCACAAATCTCATCATTTTTAACAGTAAGAGCATCAATTCTAAGAGCAGCTATAGAATACTTCTTCTTTTCTATTTCTAACTCCTCCTTAAGTTTAGCATTTTCTTGAGTGCTCTTCTCAATGCATTCAAGCGCTTCATGCCATCTAAACTCAAGTGTGGATATCTCAATAGATTTATCAGAAAGTAGAAGTAACTCTATCATTATTCAATAAGCACGTAAGCTTTTTATTCTCACGCTTATAGGATAGGATATCCTTTCTAGCTTGCTTATACTTATCTAATACTTTCTTGTATTCTTCTAACAGATCACTGAAAGCATCAGATAAGTCATCATGAGAAAATTTACTCTCTTCATAAAAAGAATATTTTGTACCTCGTTAGATAATGCCATTGAGCATAAATTTGCAGCTTGATGAGGTTTCTCTTCTTCTTCTTCTTCTTCTTCAGAAACTCTTGCTTCGCTTTCACACCATATGATCGTGCTAGTGTACTTGTGAGATGATGATCTTTCTTCTTTTGATCGTTCGTAGTGACTCTCCTTTCTAACATTAGTACAATCTTCTTGGATGTGGTCTATCCTCTTGCAGTTGTCACATACAAGCCCTTCTTCATATAAGGGATTGTGTTGTACCTTAAATCCTAATTCCATCATGCATATATTTGTATCATTATGAAGAGTATCCTTCTCTCTGGAGTTGTAGCTTTGCTTTCATACCTGCACTCATAAGTAGCTTTAAGAACTTTCCAAATTTTATGAGATGTTGTGCAAGTAGTAATAAGATTGAATACATTTGTGTCTACAGCACAATAAAAGATATGCATAGCTTTTGCATCAAGGCTAGCTAACTTTTTTTCTTCCTCCGTGTAACTATAATAAGGCTTATTGATTATAGAGGATGTGAGAATAGAAGTGATAGTAGGCTTTTTGTATCCATTGACAACAATTGACCATAAGTCAAAATCCTGAGACTTCAGGTAGAAGCTCATCCGTGTCTTCCAATAACTATAGTTTATTCCATCAAATAGTGTGAGTCTATTTGAGGATTGCTCTTCAGCTGTGAAGTACATACTTTCCATATGTGATATAGTGATCTATGTAATAGCAGTTATAAATAAGAATATAATAGCAATGTTACCTCGCTTTACCTGTATAACCCGCTCTGATAATGAGGATCTGCTCAAAGGATGTTAAGCCAAATAATAGAGTCCTTGCTAGGATACGAATTGAAGGAGCAATTGGTATAAGCAATAATATCTCTATAAGGAGCACCTGCAATAATATCTCTAGAAGGAGCACTTTCTCTGATACCAATTGTAGGAATAATTGGTATGATAACAATACCTATATAAAGAGAACCCGCTCTGATACCAATTGTAGGAACAATTGGGATCAGAATATAATACCTCTAGTTGGAGCACTGGCTCTGATACCAATTGTAGGAACAATTAGGATCAGAATATATTACCTCTAGTTGCAGTACTGGCTCTGATACCAATTGTAGGACCGATTGTAGGAACGAGTTGTAAAGCACAATACTCTAGTGGGGGGTGAATAGAGTAAGCAGCGAAAATTAACTATTTAAAAAATGTTAGTAACAAGATCACAGATATGTAAATGAAAAGTAGAGAGTAGAGAGCAAACGCAAACACAAGAATGTATTCTGGTTTCCCTCTGGTGAGGACTAGTCCAGTCGAAAGAACTCTAGCTTCCAGTTGAATCCACTATGAAAAATTACCACAAGTTTTCATCCGAAGTTCTTGCAACTTCTACAACGCGAGCTTTGATCCGAAGTACTCGACCAACTTCAATTATGAAGAGTCTTTCTTCAATCAAGCCTCTGATTACAATCACTCTGAAACTTTTAGACCGTACGGTACTGACAAATTGACTAGAGGATTGTAACTGGCTTAGAATTTGAAAATGAATAGCTCAGAACACTTTGAAAGAAGTAGTAGGCTTATAGAGAAGAGATATAAAAGTGAATTGGTTTATGAATGAATTGAAATGATCGAAATCCTTCTCTATTTATAGTTTTTCTAAAGGAAGAATTCTGACAGAACTCGGACTAAACTCTATGAGAAAATCTCGTTGGGATTCGTAACTGCAGAAAGACCAAGTTCAAAAATCAACGTTTACTAACCGAACTCTGACCGAACTCTGACTGAATTCGGGCCGAGTTCTGCTAGGGTTCTGTTAGGATTTTGTAAATTGCTTTTGGGATTTTTGAAAAAGTCAAACAATTTGGAAGTAGCTTGGGCTTTTGTAAGTGGGCTTGTTTTCAAAATGAAAGGGTATTTTGAAAACGTTTCTTGGATAGCCTATTTGCCATTACGATGCAGTTTACATCGTATTCCTAGACTCAATAAATATGCAAAATTACATTAATGAAATAGGAAAACTAAGAGCCCTTTGATGATGCCTTTCTTCAAATATTTAAGCAGACTTAAAGATGTCTTTTTCACTTGACGGCAGTCGTCCAAAGATAAATAGATCTGGAAATCTGAATACCTTTCGGGGGCTTCGCCTACGCCGTATTTGGCCCATTAATAATTCTCCATTGCATATGTCCTGGTTTGTTCATGTTTGATCATGCTTACAGCATGTCTACAAAGACATGTTAGGCAAACAAAACATTATGATGTATTATGATACAAATATAAAAATATGATATAGAACATTTAGGACAATGCTAACATAAGGACAATGCTAAGTTTTAAGTAGCAACATGATAGTGATTATATGAATATTAGTGATGTTATTATGTTAAACTTAATCGATTAGCCATATGCAAAAACATGATGTAATCATTGGGCTAACACTACCAACATTTGAATGCTCAGCCATCCAGTATTATTCAAAACCAAATTCCCGCCAACCCACATACACAGAGCTAGGCTTCTCGACTCAGCTCAGCAACACAACATAAGCCCCTAACCCAGCAATTATACAATTCTAAAATTAGTATACAATTCTAAAACTGTTTCCCCAGCTAACACCTAGCAATCATTTGAACTTAACATTCAAATAATTTCAAATGATGTGCTAAGCATGCATTGCTCAACCGTTCCACACAGGTACCCCTTGCAACCCTCCAGTCCAGTCGATCCCCTAGTCCACACTGATATGAACACACATGTGGACACGAATAAGCTTGGATACGAGTACACTGAACATGAACCGCCAACCAGACACGAATCCCAGAACTTCATTTCCCTGCATATAACCACACCCCTGACCAATTGTTCATTACTTTTAGCTACGAATTAAACAAACAACACCTAAGAATAATATAGTAGTACCTGAATGTAAAGATTTTGTTCTGGAACGGAAACACAACCTCAGGAAAATCGGACACAACCTCTTCGTGTCTAGGAAAAGGCAAAACTCTGTTTAGGCGTTTTGTCAAATAGATGTAGTGCATAAGAAACGAAACAAGCTCTTAAGGAAATCAGTATGTTTCTTTAAGAAAATTCTCAAGAAAACATTAAAAGGGATCACGAAGACTATACTCACAAAATAATTTGATTAAAACCAAAGCCAATCTTCGATTGAATCAACGATCTACCGATCTAACACCCTGCTTCATCCAACCAGCAAGGAGGATCCAATCACAACTTAATTTACAAGCACTCAATAATTTCCCAGATCTGAACAATTTTGAGGTCGATACTCACTGACTGTCCATTGTTCTTGATAGAGATGAAGAATCTTGATTGATCGATCAACTGGACAGGACTTCCTACACAAGAGTTCGTCCGACGAGAAGAAGGATCGATCAATAAAAAGGATCGAAGAATCAGTTTATACAAAAAAGAATTTAGGTTCGATTGAGTTGTCGATATGCTTACTGGGATCTAGAACGAGCTCGATGAAAGAAATAAAGAACGACGCAGATCCGCTCGTTGGAGGCAAACTGTATACAACCGTCATCGCTGAAAGAATGAAACGTCATCGAGGAATGTCCTTGCAGTCGTCAGAAAGGACGATGAGCGATCATCGAAGAATTCTTGTTGTCACCGGAGTCGGAGATTTCTGGAGAAGAATACAAGTCCTCACAGTGGGATGTCGCTGTCGGAGAAGAATGTGAAGCCTCAATTGCCGCTGTCGGAGGAGCTGGTCGCCGATCTAGAAGCTTCCTCCATGGCCAGATTACACGAATTTAGGGTTAGGGTTTGAGGGGAATTGGGGAAGAAGGAGATTGAGAGGATGGAGTTGCTTTGCTCTCGTTTCTTTAACAAAACAAAATGAGAGAAGAGAGAGAGAATGGTGGTTTATATAGTGTGAGGAGTCGGTTAGTTAGCTGACTTGGGAAAGAGGAAAACTTTTGGAGGGAAAAAATTTGAGATGAAATTAGAATGTAATAAATGGTTTGCTCTTCTTCAGTTGGAAGAAGAAATATATATGAGTAGGATTTATTAGGAAATTGTTTTATTAAAATAGTAAAAATTAAATATAATAATAAGTAACAATATTTCCTCCACAGCAATTCATAAAAAAATTAAATAATTTATTTTCAACATTGCAAAATAGTATAAAAATACCATATTTAATAATTTCGGGAAAGTTGGGTTACACAGGTACATTTATATTGTGTTATAGTTAGTTGTGCAACCTAGGACAGCGTTCTACCATCGATGCTGCGGCGTAGGCTGGACATTGTTCAATACTCATACTCCTATATCAGGTGTGGGTCGTGACATGTTTTTAGTGGTTGCCCATGAAGGTCGAGATTCGCAATTAGTGTGATGTCATGGTAGTATAATGATTTAGTTGTACTACTGCGAGCCTGCAATCCAAGATAGGGAATAGGCTATAGGATGAGAGGATACTCAACCATAATTAGGACTTCTTGAGAGATTCCTGGGATGACTCCTGTGAATCTCACTCTAAACTTTATCTCGGATTCTGTTTTTACTTGTCTCTATCTACTCTCCCTTGTTCGTTGTTGAATTTGATTCTTGGTATTTATTGTTGACTTTGATTTTATACCAAGATAAATTTTATGGACTAAGTTGCCTTGGTTATGGAATCTATTGTCTACAACAGCCATATTAGCTGGCATGGCAAAAACATAGGGCCTGATTTTGGATAAATCCTCTTGGTTATGGAATTTAGAGTTTTTGCAGCCAAGCATACAGCAGGACGAAAATTCTAGATACCATGATACTAGAGGTATGTACCTTAGTTATGGACCCTATAGTTTATCGTAGCCGTACTTACTGGCTTGATGAGAATTCTGGGTAACATGATTCTGGATAGACATGTATGGTTATCAGATTATAGAATAGATACCCTATAGATAGTATCTTAGTATAGTGGAGTGAAGTATCAGTATGGATATTTTCTGAGTATCATGAAGTAGGGATTTAGCTAGGCCACCTGTGATGCAGCATCATGTCTCGTACCATCAGAGGGATATACCCCAGAGGGGCAGGGCTTTTACTTTGACGGTCGAAGAGGCCGATGCTACAGGTGACGAGTTAGCAGGTCTATCTTTTTTTTTGTTCTTCTTCATGTCCTTTTCTATCTTGTTGTGTGATTTTATTAGTACCTGTTAGAATGCTTTGTGCCATGGTAGATAGTGTAGTGACCCCATTTGAGACAATGGAATCATGACTAGTAGGACCATGATCATGCATGTTGATAGGTAGAATTTCTTGACCTTGATTGTTGGAGGTTTGACCTAGAAGGAGTACAACCAATTTTAAATTTCCAAAAGAGGGGTATTTTTGACTTTTTCATATTTGTTGTTATTATTGTGAATTTAAATTATATTTTGAGTGATAAATCTATTTTTACAAAACTAACAATTATATTTTGGATTAATTATTTGTAATAATTAATATAGTGCATATGTTATATTATTGTATATGATTAGTGATTAGCCATTAGTTGGAATAGTTGTTAGTAACCCTAGAGGACTTAAACCAACTTGACATGACCACCTAATTAAATGATTAGGACTTGCCTAATTAAACTTTAGTTAGTCTCTAGTTAGACTAGCAAGATTAAATAGAATTTAGGCTAAACACCTAATTAGAAACTATGGCTTTTTTTCCTAAACTTGTCATGACAAAAGAAAAGGGCTTAGTAGACATTTCCCATTAGCCATAACCCTAACCCTGACCTAATATGGTAGCCCACATTCCTTTATAAGCCTCACTTCGTCTTCTTCCTCTTCCCATTTTCAAAAGAAACCCTAATTTGAGAGCTTTCCTTCGCCAATTATTCCTACCACTAAAACTCCTCCAAATTAGCCAAAATCAATCTCATTCTCTTCCCTATGGAGAGTAGAAGACTTTAGAAGCAAGACATTGGAGGTTGGAGCACTTGGAGCTTGAGGACTTCTAGATCTTGGATCCATTTTCATTAGGAATCTATCTTCCAATAGGTATATGCATTCTAAACCCTCTAATTTGTAGAAAATAGTATAGAAGCATCAAATAGGAACTCCCATGAATTAGAGTTACCTATGGTAAGGAGTTTTGACTCTTTTTCATCCATTTAGAGACTTTTTCCTTTATATTTTGAGCCATTTTGGGAGAAATCCGAGAATAACATTTTTATAGTTTGTGAATAGGTTTGTTACGCCCTACTTGTGAATTAGAACATGTGGGTATGCTTCGGGTCAAGTTTGGATCCATTTGGAGTGCGTATCCCAACGTATCCCAATACGCATGCCAAGTGTTTGACAAAATGATCAAAAAAGCACCTAATGCTCTAAATTCAGAATTGACACTTGTGTTTAGGAGTATATTATTATAGATCATCATTGGTACGGTTATTAGTGATATATATGAGTAGGTATCCTATGTTTTGTTTAGCTTGGGGTGATAAAAACTGTTATGGGACTATTGTGATATATTGTAGACTGATTTTGAATTGTAGTGTGTGTTATAAACCTACACTTGAGTGTGGTGGGGATGAACTGATTTTGTAATTTGTGTGTTTTTATTATATATTTATGTGTCTATGAAGAAAGGAGGACCATATGTGTGGTAGTTAACTTACTATTATGAATGGAGGAAATGAAGTGAAGAGTGGCTATATATCTATTGATGTGTTAGAGAGAGATGAGTGGTATGAAGTACAGTAGCTACATGTGAGTGATAGTTAACTGATGTTGGTAGAGGAAAATGTAGGTTGTTAGTGAAATAGTATTAAGAAGAACAGCTCGGGTTGAAAGAATGGGACTCATATGTTAACATATGTATCAGTAACATATAAGGGTCGGGCTATATCGGCATAAGAGGAAATAGTATCAGTATATAGGGCATGCATCAGTCATATAGGCATATATGCCTCTCTTAACTGTTATATAGGGGGAAAGACTAAACTGATATGTATATAATATATATATATATGTGTGTGTGTGTGTGTGTGTGTGTGTGTGTGTGTGTGTGTGTGAGAGGGGAAAATATGAGGACTAATATGTTATTTATGAATGTGTTAGAGTAGAGTGTAGGAGAATGCTTAAGGACTCATGCGCACAGGGGGTACAGGGCATGTGAGTCAAACATGAGAGGTTGTGGGCAGTGTATCATTTTACACTTGCCAGTCCTTTGGCAACAGGAATTTGACCTGTAGGCACTGAAAGGTGAATATATATAGGTTTGTATATAGATGAATGTGTGTGGGGTTAATGGGGATGGCTATAGGTTTAGGAGATACCATATGTTATTTATATAAGAATAAAAATGTATAAGTGTGTTTGGCAATTGATAGATAGATTGATAGGTAGTGAAGGGTTAGCAACAGTGATGGAGAGGGGGACTACCCCCTGTGTCTTGCATAGGCCCTTGGCCTAATGTGCAGTCGGATTTAAGTATGGGAATGTGTAGGTCAGTTAATAGATGAGTGGATAGCAGTAGGTAAGCAACATACACATGAAAGGTCAGAGGTTACTTGTTGTTTAAGGGCAGCAGGGCAATTGTCATTGCACAAGTTGGTGTAGGTATAGATCAGGGATAGCCATAGCAGGCAGTGAAGAGGGTCTGCAGGACCTGTGAGCAGTGTGTTAAGGGAAAATTTAAGGCAACAGGCCAGATGGGGAACACCTAGGTATAAGTAGGAAGATGGGGAGTATGTGGACTGAAATTGGAACTAAGTATAGTGGTATGTGAATATATATATATATATATATATATATATATATATATATATATATATATATATATATATATATATATGTATCAGTTGTGGGGGAAATTATGTATCAGTATGTAGGTTGCATATATCAGTGTATATAGGATTGTCTATATCGGTGTAAAAATGAAAGCATGTATCAGTTAAGTTGGTGGGGGGGGGGGGTTCTCCTCTCTAAGCAGCGTAAGTTGGCATGTGCACTAGGTGCACAGAGCCCTATGCTATGCACAGATCAGGGGAGCATATACAACAGAAGTACCTTATTTTTGGGTAGGAACAGGGTATTATACAGAAGGGGGACTGATATTATAAATGTGTTTGTGTTATGGGGAAGGGTGACGGTAGTTGGAAGGAGTTCAGCCTGTGAGCAAATTATTAGGACAGTAGGCCATCTCCAATAGGGTTCCATCTTCCCTATTGCTAATCAGTTAAGGGATGGAGAGTGTACTCTTGTAAGATTAGCTATAGTATATATATTTCTATCTATATTCAATGGATATGTATATATAAATATGTGGGTGTATGTGTGTGTGTGTGTGTCACGACCCGCTACCCAAATTGTTGGGCCGGACCGAGTCATGTCCAGCCTACGTTTGGGATAAAATACAGTAAGCTGTTTTAGAGATAACAAGATAAGAGTAAATGTGCTAACAGTTCTATAAGTGAATAAAAGTCATAAATGCTCCAAACACAAAAGTCGTCTCATATAGTAATAAGTCCAAAGTACAAGTCTGAAATGTAAAACTGGATACATGTCCAGTTACAAAATACGTAGTCTAATACATGACTACACTAAGTATCCCAAGTGACTACGCAAACTAGGCGAGTTTCCCTGCAGGTACATCCTCGTAAAGCAAAGCCGGGTCCTCGACAGTATCTCCATAATATGAGTCGCAGAGTAACTCCTCCTCAGTAAGGATACCTACAATGTTAACCTGTCAGGACGGAAGCAAGTACTGATTCTAGCAAACTAAATATACTAAGCATGAACAAGAATGTAATAAACTGGAATCATGGCATATGATGGTTTAATTGGTTCATTTTAGAAATGACAACATATAGTTTAAAAGTTTAAAACTGTAGCATGTACGTGAATCGGTCAATAGGTGAATAGGATGTACAGCGGCACATATCAAGTTTTTCTGGCATGTACATACGTGCACGAACGGCATCGGTGTATATCCATACACAAACGCGGGATCAGAACATACGATAAGGTCACATATAGAATGTCACCGAGCGCGGTAAATACATACGGAGAAGGGGGGTCATGTTCACGTACAATACTAACAGTTTCCCCTTAACCCGTTATTTAAACATGTGAGAGATATGAGATACTGTCTAAACATGGTAGAGACTAAAAGTAATACAACATGTAAAGTTCTAACTTGCTACCCCAAGGATCAGTATTTAACATGGTTGGTAAATCGCAGTTTATTGTTATAGCAGTATGTAAAGTTCGTAGAAAGTACTTGCCTCTAGCAAAGCAAGCTGCGATAAAAGTGCTATAGATGTCTGGTAACTCGTCACTGTAGAAATAAATACATAAACTTAGTTTTTACACTAAGCTAAAACACTAGGACACTAATTGGTACAACACGACTTGTGACTGGGCACCTAGCCAAAATGATGACTTTAGCATAGAAGACCAACGTGGGGTGACACACTACTTTAACTAACTTTCTAGGGTCTTTACACTAGTGAGGGGTGAGGTTCAATACGGCTAAAACTCAAAATAACACAAAAAGTTACAAGTCGTAATTATTCAATAAATAAAACAAATGAACATTGTGTTCCAACAATTTTTGAGATAGACAAAAAGCTTAATTTTATATAAAATAAAGTATTATAATGATCCTTATTAAGTATAGAAATTTACTATAATTGTTCTGGAATTTATTAACCAGTACAAGTATTTTATAAAAATCAGTTTTCGTAAGTACACAGAAAATGAGTTTTGGTTTCATATGCCAAAATAGTGGCAAAACTGTAAATTAAATATTGTAAAAATTATACTAAATTAGCTAAATTAACATAGTATCTAAATACTACTTTTCTAGAATTTTAACAGCAATTAAAGTATTTTTTGAAATTGAAAAACTGTATTGTACACAATTGAAATTAAATAATTAATTATCTGCGTATTTTGTCCATGTACATAATTTGAACCAAAGTTCAAATACAGGATCCAAGGCCATGACTTGTACAGGTCTTGAATGTGTGAAAACACATTTGGGCCCAAAAACCCATGCTAGGCTTGGACACCAAATGGTTGCAGTAATTTAAATACACATAAAATATAAAGACGTAAAAATACATAATAAATACTAATATTTTAATAGGGCAAAATTTTACATAGTAGCCATAAAAATATGACAAGTAATATTTACATAATAATAATTTGCACTAGGTATAGTAAAATACATATATAAAATAGCATATATATAATAATATATATACACATGAACATATATACATATATACATATATATACATAAATATGTTCCCACTTCCACTCAGGAATGGGTAACGGCTGCAAAAAACCAGCTGGCCTCTGGCGCTCTGCCTTGACCTGCTGGCAAACTAGGCATCTCGAGATGAAACGCGATACATCCCTCTTCATCCCGTGCCACCAAAGATGTTCCCGCAAGTCACGGTACATCTTGTTAGCACCAGGGTGAATAGAATATCTAGATCGGTGCGCCTCCTACAAGACTGCCTCTACCAGCTCTCCCTTCGGCAAGCACACCCGGCTGCCATGCCTCAAGGATCCATCCTCGGCTACAGTGAAGTCATCCAGCAATCCAGCTAAAGCCTGGGCTCGAAGTCTACGAAGGCTCTTATCTGTAGACTGTGCCTCCCGGATCTTCTCCATCAAACCTGACTGAATGTTAAGCGCCATCATCCGTATCACTGATCCTAGCCGAACTAGCTCGATACCGAGCTTCTCCAGATCTTCCCGCAAATGTCGATCTATCATCAGATACCATGCCATCGGATGCCTGCTCAGCGCATCTGCAACCATATTTGCCTTCCCGGGGTGATACTGTAAATCGATGTCGAAGTCTTTCATCAACTCCAACCATCGTCTTTGCCTCATGTTCAGCTCTTTCTGCGTGAACACATACTTCAAGCTTTTGTGGTCAGTAAAGATTTCTACACGCTCTCCGTATAAGTAATGTTTCCATAACTTGAGTGCAAAGATCACCGCAGCTAACTCTAGGTCATGGGTAGGATAATTCCGTTCATGAGTCCGCAATTGCCTAGATGCATAAGCAATCACTTTCCCATGCTGCTGTAGGACACATCCTAGCCCCTTTCCTGAAGCATCGCTGTATATGGTGAAACCTCCAGAACCTGAAGATAATGTCAGAACTGGAGCGATCGTCAGCCTCCTCTTCAGCTCCTCAAATGTTGCCTGGCAGTCCTCTGACCAAATGTACTCTGCGTCCTTCTGTGTCAGCTTCGTCATGGGTTCAGCTATCCTAGCAAAGTCCTGGACGAACTTTCTATAATAGCCTGCTAAACCCAGAAAGCTCCTGATCTCTGAAACTGACGTCGGAGCCTTTCATGTCTCAACTGCAGCAATCTTTCTGGGATCTACCGAGATTCCCTCTCCAGTAACTACATGGTCGAGAAACTCCACTCGGTCTAAAAAGAACTCGCACTTCAGTAATTTGGCAAACAATCTCTCCTGTCTCAGAATCCCCAAAACTATCCGCAAGTGCTCTGTATGCTCCTCCGACGTCTTCGAGTATATCAGGATGTCGTCGATAAACACTACGACGAACTTATCCAGATACTGGTGAAATGTCTTATTCATCAAATTCATAAAGACAGCTGGCGCATTTGTGAGACCAAATGGCATTACTAGAAACTCATACTGCCCGTACTTCATGTTGATTGTCGTCTTCTGGATGTCTGCTGCCTTGACCTTCACCTGGTAGTACTCGGATCTCAAGTCTATCCTGGAAAACACCTTCGCTCCACTCAACAGGTCGAACAAATCATCTATCCTGGGCAGAGAATATTTGTTCTTGATGGTGATGGCATTCAAGGCCCGGTAGTCAATACACAACCGGATTGTACCATCCTTCTTAGGCACAAAGAGCACTGGCGCTCCCCGTGGAGAATCACTAGATCGAATGAAACCCTTTTTCAATAGGTCATCAATCTGCTCTTTCATCTCTACGGACTCCTTGGGATTCACTCTATAGCAAGCCCGGGATACTGGTGATGAACCCGGCACTAAATCTATAGTGAACTCCACATCTCTGTCAGGTAAAAGTCCTGGAAGATCCTCTGGGAATACATCCATAAACTACCTAATGATAGGGTGTGGCGGTGCTACGTCCCCAACTGTCGCACAACAGTTCGGCTCTAGGCTGATCTCCGGCCCTGTCCTCCTGACACTGAATGGTGTTGAGCCTGGGGGACTGAACAAAATACTACCCTCATGACAGTCTATAGATGCATGGGCATAGCTAAGCCAGTCCATCCCCAATATGATATCATAACCGGGGAGTGGCATCACAAAGAATCGTCCCCTGAACTCTCTCTCGGCTATAAAAATAGAACATCTATAGATAGCTCTAATAGGCACTGGTCCTCCTCCCGTCATCACTCTACTAATCTCTGCAGTAGTTGTAGCTACTAGATGGTGTTTATGCATAAACTCTAACGATAGGAAGCTATGAGATGCACCAGAATCAAACAAGCATAGAGCTAGAAAAGTATGCAAATAAACATGACCTGTGATGACGACAGCTAGGTAATCTTGCTCCGAAACCTGCTCCGGCTCCGGCTCAAGGGCTAGGCTATAAGTCTTCCCCTGAGGCCCCTTCTGCTGCTGCAGATACTACCCAAACCTCTGTTGCTGAGTCGGAAGCGGCCCTCTAGTCTTCGCTACTGGGCACTCTCGAAGCTGATGGGTGGGAGACCCACAAGCCAAACACTGACCTAACCTCTTCCTACAGACGAAAGAGTCGTGGCCTACCCTCTTACAGAAAGTACACAAGGTTCCCTTCTGCAGCTGTCGGGGTCCCGGGGCTCTAACTGGCGGGGTCTGATGATGTGGTGCAGGGGGACGGTATGTCTGCTGGTGCAGTGTCAGTGCTCTCTGCTGGAAAGCCTGACGCTTGGACGGTCCCTCATGATGTACAGAAGTCGGCCTCTTGCTAGACAGAAGACGCTCCCCGATGCTGTCACGCCCCAGAACCAGAATACTGGAGAGCGGGGGCGGACATAGCCAGCTACGTATATTGAAATGGATTCCATCTCGCTATACGGTCACGGCTGTCTAGATACATGAGGGTTTACTACAAGCCAACAGTCTCCTATGGTCATGGACAAGCCTAGTGTCTCAATCACAAGCTAGTAAGTAAATGTTACAAGATGTATGATCATTAAATATACAATAATAAGGCGTCCCAAATATTACATATTTAGCTGATCATGAAGCTAGTCGTTACAAAATGTGAGGACTAGCAAGAGTTTAGTCATACATGATCAACCCTAGGATCTGTCAATCATGTTACAGCCCGTAGGCAGACAATAAGTAAATACAATCGAGCTAAACAGGTGCTCGTCGGCTAAACGCCTCAAAAGAATATTTTTACAATAAAGTGGGAGAGCAAAAATAAACCCACTCGTTGCCCGGGTTACGTCTGGTGTTCACCATCGGGCTGGAAAAGCGGTGGATCCTCTGGAGCTGCTCCGAAATCTGGCCATACAAAACCAGTTGGGTCAGATCCCAGAAAGAGCAAGTGCCACAAAGGAAGCTTCACTTAGGAACTAAAACCAGCAATCAGCACAAGATATAAATAAAAGTAAGAACTGGAAAATAAAGAAAACACATCAGGATGATATACGACGAGATAACCGTGGAACTATTCAGATAACCAGGTTACAACCCGTAAACCAAATAAGGACCGGGGTTGTAACCCTTCGTCTGAACGGAGCTTGGTTTCTCACCATTTATCGGTAAAATAAATACAAGCATTCTGGTCATTCAATAATCTTGAACAGGATCAGGACAGGACTAGACTGGTTAGACTCCATCCAATCATTTCACGGCCAAGCAAGAACTACGGCTTGATACTTTAACTAACTAGGGTTGTCACAGGCCTAATTACTAACAAGATGCAGTGAGATTATTCTACAGCCACAAGCCCTGCAGACCATCCAGGTTACCCAGGTCGAAATTAGGGGTTGAATTCAGGTGGGTACACCGTCCAGGAAACGCATGTACCCTTAAGTAGCTTGAAAGGTGCAACACATAACAGTGTGCTGAAAATGTGTCCTGCTCGACGGCAGGCTACAGATCCCAGACGCGCCCAGGTAACAGGATTGCCTGTAGCTAGGAAATCTCTTCATGACTAATGTGTTAATCTAGTTATTAACCTTAGTCCATTTCAATAGGTACTCCTGACCGTGGTACTAAGGAGCTCCCTCCCTAGACATGATGTAAGACAGGACTGGTTTATTTGTACAAGCACAATCGCCCACGGTGTCCAGGTAATTATACAGGTCATGTCATGTCAGGTAGTCGTCGCAACAGCTTCTCAAGATATATTATGTCAGGTTATCATGTCAAGTGTACTTGTCAGGAGTGTGCCACGGCGGGCCACTATTATGTCATGTCAGGTTTTCTTGTCATGAGTGCACCACGACGGGTCACTGTCTGGTCGTGCTCCATTATCAATTCCAAACATGTAAGTAAAAATCAAGTTCATGACAAAAGGCGTGAGGATATAAAATGGACGTAAAATATCTAATAAAGGAGTTACAAAACATGGGCAGTTAATGATAAATAATAGTACACAGGAACATGAGAAAGTCATGTGGCTCAGTCATATGCGGTCAGGAAAGGGTAGACTCATGCGGCCCAATTAGGAGGACGCATGCGGCCAGGGTCGCTGAATCACATACGGCCAAGACAAGGGGGCGCATACAGCTGGAAGTGCAAGGGCGCATGCGGCTCCAAGACGTTGGGCCTCATGCGGCCAGCGGAAGTGTCGAGTTTATGCGACTGGGTATAGAAGGAGGCGCATGCGGTTAAGTCAACATGGCTGCTTATGCGGCTGAGAGTGAAAGGTACATATGCGGCTGAAGGGGCAGGAACCTATACGGCTGGGAGTAGGACTAGCTCCCATGCGGCAAGAAGGAAGGCTCCATACGGCCAGGATAAATTGGACTCATGCGGCTCTCGGGGTAGGGGCACAAGCGGCTAGCGGGGAACCAAGCCTATGCGGCTGAAGGCAAGTAGGACTCTATGCGGCAAGAAGGAACTGAGGACTCATGCGGTCAGGTTCAATTCATATTCATGCGGCCAAGGATGGAAGCAGGCTTATGCGGCTAGAACGCAAGGGCCTCATGCGGTTTAAGAATGAGACTCAGCCCATGTGGCTAGAAGTCTCATGCGGCTGAATCACTTGCCGCATGGATTGCCATGCGGTCAAGTCAAGCACTGTTCTTCTTCCCCATATTTCAGAGAAGAAGAACACCATGAACCCAAGCTTCCAAGCTGCATAACTCTATCATCCGGAGCCCAAATTCGAACTTCCATAGGTAAAAATGGGGTAGAACGAGATTCTCTACAACATGGAACCATCAAAACTCGAAAATAACATGATTTAGTAGATCAAAACCCAAGAAATCCGAAAATAATGCAAACTTAGATCTACAAGAATCTAGCCATGGAAATTAGAAAAGCCAAGTACTAAAGTATTTTAGAATGTAGTAAAGAAGAGAATGGAGCAATAAAAATCAGAGTTCCTCCATGAAGCAAGTTGCACTTGCCTAGAGCTCTCTCTCTTCTCTCTCTGGTAGGTAGGGAGTAATGAGGAAGAAGAAGATGATTAATGAAGAGAGAGAATAGAGAGAATGGATTAATAAATACAATGGTGGTGGTAGGTAGGGGGTTCACATTGGTTCATATTGAACCAAAGAAAACCGAGCCAAGCCGAACCAAGCCAAGAAATAACCAAGCCAAGATACAAGCTAACAAGGAATCATGCAAATACAGAATAAAATACGTACACGTATTCCAGAAATACGTAATACGGACCACAAGCATTACACCTCTACCCACCTTAAAAGAATTCCGTCCTCGAAATTTAATCAAGAGGCTAGAGGAGCAATGACAAGCTACATTAATCACATACAAGCTATAACTAGGCAGACAATCACTCATTCAAGCAAGGAATCGAAGGCATGAGGCATAAGAAAGACATTATACCTCACGAGTCAAACAAGTCGGGATATCGCGATCGGATATCATCCTCACGCTCCCACGTTGACTCCCCCAAAGAGTGATGACCCCAAGCAACTCGGACTAACTTGATAGTCTTGTTCTTGAGTATCTTCTCTCTCCGGTCCAATATAGACACGGGCCTCTCCTCATACGAAAGGTTGGTACCAACAACCAATTCCGAATGATCCAGGATGTGGCTCGGGTCCGGGATATACCGTCGTAATTGGGATACATGGAACACGTCATGCACCTCGTTTAGCGACGGCGGAAGAGCGAGACGATAGGATACATCTCCTACTCGCTCCAGAATGTCGAACGGTCCTATATACCTAGGACTAAGCTTTCCCCGGACGCCGAAACGAATGACGCCACGGTTAGGCGAAATCCTCAGGAATACATGATCGCCGACCGAAAACTCGAGAGGGCGTCGATGAGAATCGGCCCAATGGCGCTGGCGATCTTGGACAACTCTAAGATGATCTCGGACTCTCCTGACCACCTCAACTGTCTGAGCAATCATTTCTGGACCGAGCATTTGTCTCTCTCCAACATCATCCCAGGCTAGCGGAGATCTGCACTTCCTACCATACAGTGCCTCGAACGGTGCCATCTGGATACTGGCCTGGAAACTGTTGTTGTACGAGAATTCCACCAGGTGCAAGTGATCTTCCCATGAACCACCGAAGTCAAGTGTGCATGATCTCAACATATCTTCAAGAGTCTGGATTGTGCGCTCCGACTGACCATCTGTTTGCGGATGATACGCTGAACTGAACTGGAGGCGAGTCCCCAAACTCTCTTGCAAGCTACGCCAAAAGTGTGACGTAAATCTAGAATCTCGGTCCGAGGTAATACTGACTGGTACACCGTGCAATCTGATAATCTGCCTGAGGTACATCTCCGCTAGCTGAGCCGTCGACTGACCAACTCTGAATGGAAGAAAGTGAGCCACCTTCGTGAGCCGATCAACAATAACCCAGATAGCATCTCTACCAGCTGGGGATCTAGGTAATCTAGTCACGAAATCCATGGTCACATGCTCCCACTTCCATTCTGGAATCGGTAAGGGCTGAAGAAGTCCAGCCGGTCTCTGATGTTCGGCTTTAACTTGTTGGCAAACCAAACACCGAGAGACAAATCGAGCTATCTCCCGCTTCATGCCATTCCACCAGAAGTGCTGACGGATATCACGGTACATCTTCATACTGCCAGGATGGATGGAATACTGAGAACTGTGTGCCTCTGACATGATCTCCTGCCTGATATCTCTACTGGGTACACAAAGACGCTTCCCATGTCGAAGTGTACCGTCCTCATGAATGCATAACTTTGGTCTTCGTCCAGCCTCACACTCTGCTCTGAGTCGCTGAAGCTTGGAATCTGCCGACTGCGCCATCCGGATCCTTTCGACTATAGTGGACTGAACTTGCATACTGGCCATCAATGCTACACTGGAAGGGAGAACAACTTCTATACCCATCTTCTGAAGATCTGCTAACAGCTCTGGTTGCGCTGTTAGGAAATAAGCTCCGGCTCTTCTGCTCAATGCATCTGCTACGACATTGGCCTTCCCAGGATGATACTGCAGGTTGACATCATAATCCACAAGAAGCTCCAGCCACCTCCTCTGACGCATGTTAAGATCCTTCTGGGTGAAAACATACTTCAGGCTCTTGTGGTCGGTAAAAATCTCCACCCTGTCTCCGTACAAGTAGTGTCTCCACAACTTAAGTGCAAACACCACTGCTGCCAGCTCCAAGTCATGGGTTGGATAATTTCTCTCATGATCACGAAGTTGTCGTGACGCATAAGCTATTACCTTCCCATGCTGCATCAGAACACATCCTAAACCCCTGCCTGAAGCATCACAATACACGGAGAATCCTCCGGTCCCATCTGGAAGTGTGAGAATAGGAGCTGTTATCAATCTTCGCTTCAACTGCTCAAAAGAACTCTGACACTCAGCTGTCCAAGCAAACTGCGCATCCTTGTGGGTCAACTGCGTCAATGGTGCTGAAATTCGAGCAAAATCTGAAACAAATCGCCGGTAGTAGCCGGCCAATCCAAGAAAACTGTGAACTTCTGCGACTGTGCTGGGCACTGGCCATGACTCAATAGCCACAATCTTCTGGGGATCCACTTCTACTCCTCCTCTTGTGATGATATGACCCAAGTACGAAATGTGATCGAGCCAGAACTCGTATTTACTGAACTTGGCATATAGCTGGTGCTCCCTGAGAATCTGAAGAACAACTCTGAGATGTTGTTCATGCTCCGTCTCACTCTTGCTGTAGACCAGGATGTCATCCAAGAACACAATCACAAACTGATCCAAGTAAGGCATAAAAATGCGATTCATGAGATCCATGAATACGACTGGCGCATTGGTTGCTCCAAAAGGCATAACAAGGAACTCCCAATGCCCATATCTCGATCTAAAAGCTGTCTTCGGGATGTCCTGCTCTCTGACTCTGATCTGGTGATATCCTGAGCGCAAGTCGATCTTCGAGAATACTGAAGCCCCCTTGAGTTGATCAAATAAGTCATCTATCCTCGGAAGAGGGTATCTGTTCTTGATTGTCACGGAGTTCAAGGTACGATAATCAACACATAGCCTGGACGTACCATCCTTCTTTTTCACAAGAAGCATCGGGGCTCCCCAAGGCGATCCACTAGCACGAATGAATCCCTTGGCTCGAAGTTCTTCAATCATCTTGTACAATATCTCCAACTCTGACAGCGCCATCCTGTAGACTCTCTCTGACACTGGGGCTGTCCCGGGAATCAAGTCTTTAGTGAACTCGATCTCCCGCTCCGGAGGCATACCTGGTAGCTCTTCTGGGAAAACATCTGGGAACTCATCCACTATTCTGGGCAACTGCACTGCTGCTACTACCATCCGCAATACTGGAGGAGAAGGCTCAACTGCGCCTCGGGAAAAGAAAAACTCCGGCTCGCCTGGAATGCTAAAAACAACCCTACCAATATGGCAGTCTATTCTAGCATACTGGTTCCTCAACCAATCCATCCCTAAGACCACATCATAATCGGCCATCGGGAACTCTATCAATCTAGCGGGAAATTCTCTACCGCTAACTACGATCCGACATGAGAAAAATACTCTATCTACTCCCACAAGTCCGTTACCAGTAAGTATATTGAGCCTTACTGATAATGACTCGGGTTCCAATCCTACCCGTGTCGCGAATCATGCAGACATAAAAGAATGCGATGCACCAGAATCAAATAAAGCTGAAGCTGGAAAGGAATTGACGAGAATAGTACCTGCCACTACCTCTCCTGGTGCCAATCCTTCCTCTGCGGTCATCACCATAGCCTGACCGTGCCCTCGGGGTGCTGGTCCCCTCTGCTGGAATCCTCGTTGCCTATTCTGACTCAAGGCTTGGGCTGGAACATGCTGCTGGGGGTTCTGCTGCTGGAACATCTGGGACTGAGGCGGCAAGGGCCTCGGCAATGGATACTGCTGCTGCTGCTGGACTGGAACTGGGGCTGGTCCCCTCACCGAAGAGCTAGAAAGGTTGGACGATGATGAACCACCCCTGTTCGGGCAGGATCCAACCCTATGGTCTGGTGCTCCACAAGCCAGACACAATCCTTGCGCCCTGCGATATTCTGCCACTACATGGCCTGGCTTCCCATAATGAGAACATCCCACTGCGGAAGACTGCTTCTGCTTCTGCTGCTGCTGAGGGTGCGTCGGAGTTGAATGCTGAACCGACGTCACGGAGGCCGCTCGCCTCGGAGCTCCAATAGTCAAAGCCCTGGCTGCCGGGGCTGGTGCTGAAGACTGATTCATCTGGCCGTGAGATCTCTTCCGACCTCCGGTCCTATCCACAATCCTCTGGGAGGTATATTCGTGCCTCCGGGCTGCTCTCAAGACTGCATCAAAAGTCTGATGCTCAAACTTCTCTACTGGTAACAAGATCTCCAGGTGAAGCCCCTGTTGGAATCGCTGGGCTCTATCATACTCGGTTGCCACCAAGGTGGGAGCAAACCGACTGAGTCTCGAAAACTCGACCGCATATCCATCGACCATCCTACCTCCTTGCTTCAGATTGGTGAACCTGGTCTGCAGATCATACCGAGCTACGGCATCGAAATACTTGGTCTGGAATCTCTCTCTGAACACTGCCCATGGAATGGGTGCTGCTAATCCAATATCCTGTGCTGTCCACCAGCTGCGGACAAGATCTAACAACTGCAGGCGCACCACGGCTACCTTCTCGTTCTCTGGAGTCTTGGCTGCGTCGAGAATCACTTCGGTATCCTGAAGCCATGCATCCGCGGCAATCGCATCCTCGGTGCCGTCGAAGAAAGGAGGGTTCAAGCGCTTGAAGCTGTTGGCCGCGCTGTTACCCTGATGACCTCCTCTGGTCAAAGCATCCGTCACTGCCTGTTGCAAGGCATCTCTACGACGATCTTGAGAAGCTATCAAGGTCCTGACGAGTCCTACTAATGTGCCATCATCAGGTTCGGCAGGCTGAACTGGCTGAACTGGGGGCTCTTCTTCAATAGGCTCGACTCTGAAGGCTACTCCGGAGTGCTGGACTTGATCCCCAGGTTGCTGCTGGTCCGCGGGAGGTGCTCCGCCTTGCTGATCGGCAGGACCACGAACAATACCGCTGAAGGAGACGACATAGGGAACAATAAGGAAGGACCAGGACAGATCAACGATACAAGCATATGATCAGGACAAGAATCCAGGGATTCAGAAGATACGAGCAGAGATCAAGGACGAATACTGATTGAGACATCTATTCGGTAAACCCTCACATATCTTGATTTACAAGACCTGCATGGGCCACCACTTAAACCATGTTACGCCCCAGAACCAAAATACTGGAGAGCGGGGGCGGACATAGCCATCTACGTATATTGAAATGGATTCCATCTCGCTATACGGTCACGGCTGTCTAGATATATGAGGGTTTACTACAAGCCAACAGTCTCCTATGGTCATGGACAAGCCTAGTGTCTCAATCACAAGCTAGTAAGTAAATGTTACAAGATGTATGATCATTAAATATACAATAATAAGGCGTCCCAAATATTATATATTCAGCTGATCATGAAGCTAGTCGTTACAAAATGTGAGGACTAGCAAGAGTTTAGTCATACATGATCAACCCTAGGATCTGTCAATCATGTTACAGCCCGTAGGCAGACAATAAGTAAATACAATCGAGCTAAACAGGTGCTCGTCGGCTAAACGCCTCAAAAGAATATTTTTACAATAAAGTGGAGAGCAAAAATAAACCCACTCGTTGCCCGGGTTACGTCTGGTGTTCACCATCGGGCTGGAAAAGCGGTGGATCCTCTGGAGCTGCTCCGAAATCTGGTCATACAAAACCAGCTGGGTCAGATCCCAGAAAGAGCAAGTGCCACAAAGGAAGCTTCACTTAGGAACTAAAACCAGCAATCAGCACAAGATATAAATAAAAGTAAGAACTGGAAAATAAAGAAAACACATCAGGATGATATACGACGAAATAACCGTAGAACTATTCAGATAACCAGGTTACAACCCGTAAACCAAACAAGGACCGGGGTTGTAACCCTTCGTCTGAACGGAGCTTGGTTTCTCACCATTTATCGGTAAAATAAATACAAGCATTCTGGTCATTCAATAATCTTGAACAGGATCAGGACAGGACTAGACTGGTTAGACTCCATCCAATCATTTCACGGCCAAGCAAGAACTACGGCTTGATACTTTAACTAACTAGGGTTGTCACAGGCCTAATTACTAACAAGATGTAGTGAGATTATTCCACAGCCACAAGCCCTGCAGACCATCCAGGTTACCCAGGTCAAAATTAGGGGTTGAATTCAGGTGGGTACACCGTCCAGGAAACGCATGTACCCTTAAGTAGCTTGAAAGGTGCAACACATAACAGTGTGCTGGAAATGTACCCTACTCGATGGCAGGCTACAGATCCCAGACGCGCCCAGGTAACAGGATTGCCTGTAGCTAGGAAATCTCTTCATGACTAATGTGTTAATCTAGTTATTAACCTTAGTCCATTTCAATAGGTACTCCTGACCGTGGTACTAAGGAGCTCCCTCCCTAGACATGATGTAAGACAGGACTGGTTTATTTGTACAAGCACAATCGCCTACGGTGTCCAGGTAATTATACAGGTCATGTCATGTCAGGTAGTCGTCGCAACAGCTTCTCAAGATATATTATGTCAGGTTATCATGTCAAGTGTACTTGTCAGGAGTGCGCCACGGCGGACCACTATTATGTCATGTCAGGTTTTCTTGTCATGAGTGCACCACGACGGGTCACTGTCTGGTCGTGCTCCATTATCAATTCCAAACATGTAAGTAAAAATCAAGTTCATGACAAAAGGCGTGAGAATATAAAATGGACGTAAAATATCTAATAAAGGAGTTACAAAACATGGGCAATTAATGATAAATAATAGTACACAGGAACATGAGAAAGTCATGTGGCTCAGTCATATGCGGTCAGGAAAGGGTAGACTCATGCGGCCCAATTAGGAGGACGCATGCGGCCAGGGTCGCTGAATCACATGCGGCCAAGACGAAGGGGCGCATGCAGCTGGAAGTGCAAGGGCGCATGCGGCTCCAAGACGTTGGGCCTCATGCGGCCAGCGAAAGTGTCGAGTTCATGCGACTGGGTATAGAAGGAGGCGCATGCGGTTAAGTCAACATGGCTGCTTATGCGGCTGAGAGTGAAAGGTACATATGCGGCTGAAGGGGCAGGAACCTATGCGGCTGGGAGTAGGACTAGCTCCCATGCGGCAAGAAGGAAGGCTCCATGCGGCCAGGATGAATTGGACTCATGCGGCTCTCGGGGTAGGGGCACAAGCGGCTAGCGGGGAACCAAGCCTATGCGGCTGAAGGCAAGTAGGACTCCATGCGGCAAGAAGGAACTGAGGACTCATGCGGTCAGGTTCAATTCATATTCATGCGGCCAAGGATGGAAACAGGCTTATGCGGCTAGAACGCAAGGGCCTCATGCGGTTTAAGAATGAGACTCAGCCCATGTGGCTAGAAGTCTCATGCGGCTGAATCACTTGTCGCATGGATTGCCATGCGGTCAAGTCAAGCACTGTTCTTCTTCCCCATATTTCAGAGAAGAAGAACACCATGAACCCAAGCTTCCAAGCTGCATAACTCTATCATCCGGAGCCCAAATCCGAACTTCTATAGGTAAAAATGGGGTAGAACGAGATTCTCTACAACATGGAACCATCAAAACTCGAAAATAACATGATTTAGTAGATCAAAACCTAAGAAATCTGAAAATAATGTAAACTTAGATCTACAAGAATCTAGCCATGGAAATTAGAAAAGCCAAGTACTAAAGTGTTTTAGAATGTAGTAAAGAAGAGAATGGAGCAATAAAAATCAGAGTTCCAACATGAAGCAAGTTGCACTTGCCTAGAGCTCTCTCTCTTCTCTCTCTGGTAGGTAGGGAGTAATGAGGAAGAAGAAGATGATTAATGAAGAGAGAGAATAGAGAGAATGGATAAATAAATACAATGGTGGTGGTAGGTAGGGGGTTCACATTGGTTCAAATTGAACCAAAGAAAACCGAGCCAAGCCGAACCAAGCCAAGAAATAACCAAGCCAAGATACAAGCTAACAAGGAATCATGCAAATACAGAATAAAATACGTACACATATTCCAGAAATACGTAATACGGACCACAAGCATTACAGATGCTCCGGACCAACTCTAGGCTCTGGTAGTAGTCAGTCGTACCGTTCGTCACTATAAGGATGCCAATGTCTGGAACTAGACCATGGCAAAACCTACGAGTCATCTCTTCTGGGTCTGCAACCAGACTAGGAGCGAAATGGCTCGGACGACTAAACTCTGTCGCATACTCGTCAACAGAACGGTTCCCCTGCTGGATGTTCTGGAATCGTAGCCCCATGGCTACTCTAGCAGTGGTTGAGAAGAATTTCTTCTTGAACTGGGTCTTGAACTGATCCTAAGTGGCCCTCCCTCTCGCAAACAACGGCTCATTCCGGAACCAAACTCCTGCCAAGTCTATCAGCAGAAATCCTGCTGCCTCGACCTGGAGGTCATCCGACATCCTAACTCCAAGAAACTTCCTCTCTACCGAGTCTAGCTAGTCATCTGCTACTACTATGCCCTCAGTCCTTGAGAACTTCTTGGGGTTCCGACCCATGAAGTCCTTGATCATCCCCGCTCTCTGTTGTGGCTCTACAGGTGGTGTGTAACACCCAGTTTCTGAAATGAGGGTAATTTTGAAATTTGTATTTGAATTATTTAATTATGGTATTTAAAATTTAATAATATAATTTTTGGTGATTTTTAATAATTTTTAAACTATTTAAAAACTGGTTTGAGTCATGACTTGTGATTTGGTGTACAGCTAGTGAAGCCGTAGTGACTGTCTGCCCTAGAGCCTAACCATGTGGGTAGAGATTTTATTTAGTACATTTAGCTTGAGGGTATTTTGGTTATCTTGAATTTATTTGAATTTATTATAATTATTTAGAAATTAATATATATTATATTAGATGGTGTGATTTAATATTATTTAATTAATTGCCATATGATTGTTATTAGCCCCAACCTAGAATTGACCTAACCTAGGTTAGTCCTAGTTAGTCATGGTTAGACTAAGTTAGAATTGATTGGTCATGGTTAGTCATGACTAGTTAGAATAAACTAGGTTGCAACTTGATTAAGGGGGACCTTGATTTTGACCATTGAATATACTAGATGGGATGAGAGCCCTTGGATTGAATCCCAAAACCTTAATCCTAACTATTATGACCAGCCAAGAGACCCCCCTTGCCTATATAATGTCTCTATGGGGATTTGTGCCTCTTTCTTTAATAGCTCTTCATTTCTTAAGGAAATAGGTGAGTCTCCTTAATTTTTTCCTAGTTTAATCAGTAGGACTCCTTTTTGATTGGAATTTCTTCTATCATGATCTAATTAATGTTTCCTTGCTGATGGTGGAGTCAAATCTCAGATTTGCATCAATTTGGGGATTTGGGGTGGCTTTGAAGAACTCCTTGGAAGAGACTTTTTGTGTGAAGAACAACCAATAGGTACATTCTATTCCGCCCATTAAAATTAGGTTTAAATGGCATATTCATCTAGCCCTAGGAGTCCTAATTCTGTAGGTATAGGGTTTCCCAAGTTTTGTGACCTATACGTGTCCGTATCGGACACGTATCAGTGACAGGTACAGGTGTTCGACGAAATGCCACAAAGGGCATTTCGTTCGAATTTTCAAATTGTGTTTGAATAGGAATTTAGGTCTTTGTGTCACTTACACGATTTTGATTCACTAAGGTAGCCTTCGTGTCGTGTCGTATTTTGGACACGAAAATGCTGTGCCACGCACGCACGAGCACGGTTGGCTTCCCTGCTACCACGTGTCCCGTGTGCCTTGTACACGACACTAGGACACGCCAAAATTTGCATGGACACGAGGGCAGTGTCTGCGCACACTCCCCCAAACTTTCAGTGCACCTCGATTTGTGTCGGACACGAAATCGAGGCTGCACTGGTCACGCACTGTGCTGTACCGCGCGAGAAAATACGTCAGATACGCACGTGTAGCTATGACACGACACCACTTGAACACGTTTCGGTCACGTGGAGACATACCTATACCCTAGGTGTACACGTGTGCATGGCCACGTGTCACCACGTGGCCTGTGTCGTGCACTAGACACACGTGCACGCGTGCACGATACTGTCAGTACACAGTCTGTGTCTGTGTGGGAGTTTTGTTGTTTGGACACAAATGTGTCGACTTGGTTGGACACGAGGTGACCTTATGACACGTACACATGTGTTAGAACAATTACCAACCTTTTGTTTTGCAATATATTTGATTTTCAATGTATTTGGGGTTTGAAATTGGGGTTCACTGATACGCAGTATCTATTTCTGTTGTTTCCATAGTTCTTCCCAATTTTAACCGATTAAACGATGCTTAAATTGATATGTTTAATCCCTACTTGTGTATTAGCCTACTACAAAACTGTTTACAGATTTAGATTTGGTTTTTGTATTTCAAATGGAATTCGAACATTTAGAATGAGCTGTTAACTAGTATAGACTGAGTGTTTAAATGAATGCATGTTTCAGGAATTCATCCTGAATTTAATCACTATTTTCAACTGAATTTTGATTCTTGAAATTTCATGTTTTATTCCTGGGCATAGTATTAGTTCACTTGGATTGTGTTGATGATAGGAAATCACTGATTTGGTATTTTTTTTTTGCATTTGGTTTGGGGTTCTCCCTTTCAAGTTCCGGAAACTGAACTTACTCACTACTATTCCTTACTTTGCCACACATACTGGTTCACACACACATACACATATAATTTCCAATTTTCTCTCAACTCTCACACTACACACGCTCCAAGATTTAACTCACAGTTCACTCATACCCAAGCTGAAAACTGTTATACTGTTTTTCCCCAATTCTTCCCACACAGCCCCTCACATGTTGTACCCTGTTATCATGAGCATACATACACAATGGCATGACACATGGTTATTCATTAACCCTTCTATGCATTGATAATGTATATCACACACACACACACACACATTTCTGAAATTGGTTTACACTATGGTTCACTGCACACCCATGTTTCCCTGTCACAGCTCACCCTCATATTCCTAAACACTAGATTTCTGGGACTAAACTGAAGTGGTCCTAAAACTGGGATTGATTCCTTTCTTTCAACCATGTGCTGATTTTTCTTCCTATAAGTATTAAACCTGAGAATTAGGATTGATTTGATATGTTGGTACAGGAATCTGGATGTTAAGTATGGACTGTTTTAAATGATTTAATGTGTGAGATTGTGTGTTCTCATGAACTGAATTGTTTTCCATTCCTTTTGAATTGACTGATAACCTGTGAATGGACAGTATTGAACTGAAACTGGGTTGCCATGTTCACTGTTAATGCAGATGGGGTTCTTGTCTTCAGGAATTTACTATTTAACTGGAAATTGTTCCAGCCCTCTATGAACTGAATTCTGGAAATATGTCACACTGATTCCAGATTTCATTGGATTGATTTGGGACTGATTTTTTGGGGTTAAACCTGAGATTGAAGTGTTGGACTGAAACCTATTTTTTTTACTCACAAACTTTTTACTAATGCATGTTTCACTCATTCAGATTTCTGAAACCTACGTTCTAAACCTGGGAAAGAGGAACCCTGAAACCTGATAATTTTCTGCACACTCTTCACAAGTGTCACTCCACATTGCATTCACATATAGCCCCACACACTCTCACACCCTCTATCCTCACTCACACACACATTGTTTTCCATTATACATTACTGTCCATAATTTCTTGTATCACACTGATTTCAGTTTTGCAGAGCACCTATCACTATTTTCCTATGTATTTGACACAAACATTCATAGCACACACACCCATGTTTCCTTGCCATATATTTGAATTCATGTGCCCCCTCTCTTTACATATGTAAATATATAATGTATTGAGATAGATATATTAGTTTCCTATATACATAAATGAGTCTTTGTGCCTATATATATATTTTAGATATATAAAGTTTATGGGTGATACATATGAAATAATGTATTATAAATATGGTTGTGTGGTGATATGTTTAGATAGCCTATGGGTATATTCTAATTAGATTATATATATATCAATATGTGTATTGATTAGCTATAGAGGATGTCTTGGTAGTTGTGTATTGGTAGGCTTGACATGGTATAACCTAGAATAGTCTTGTTAGCCTAGTATAGACTAGTTTGACTTAGGTTTGACCAGAGTTGACCAAGAGTTGACTTTGGTCTAGATTGACCTAGAATCATGTAGAATGCATAATAGGACTTCATTATATCATTTCAGACTTGTTGTGATTTGTGTTGCTCCAACTAGGAGCCAGGTACCTCATCTCGGACAGTACATTTTCACAGCTATTTAGATACCAGGCGAGTACATTCTCTGATCATTTCATAACTTGCTTAGAATTATATTCCTGCTCTAGTTTACCTTATTTGATGCTGTCACGATATTATCACGGATTGGTACTATATGGATCCCTACATTGAGATGTTATCCCCCTCGGGAGCATCGTATACATTGTGTCATGTGTTTCATGTGCATCGTGTATTCCTCGCTCTCATGTTATTCATGTTTCTCATGTGCATCATGCTCGTTCATGATCGTTCGTGTACTCTTATGTGCTCTCATGAATCGATCGTGTTTCCCATGTATCTCGTGTATAACCTATATTGCATGTGCACTCATTTATGAGTTTTCATGTAAATTTCATATGCACCCGTTTATAGGCCCCCATGTGAACTTTATGTGCACTCATGTATGAGCTCTCGTGTATATTTCATGTGCACCTATTTATGGGTTTCATGTGAAAACCATGTACGTAACATAACTTGTTTGGATCCTTGTGTATTGATTGGGGTATGGGGGAGTATAAATAGTCATGTGAACAATTCCAAAGTAGTATAGCCATGTGCACATCTTTACTATAGTTATGTGCAAATCCAGTCGTTCACATGTCGACTTTGTACTCTAAATCACTAGTCACTGGTAGCTCTCTACTTATAGTAGATATTTCTATTACAGTTCTCTTCCTATTACATCGTGTACTTTCTTTCAGTTTCATGTATCATACTCTCTTGCATGTTTATATTCTCTAACCTATTATGATCTGCGTGAGATGTATTGTGCTTGCTCCCGTCCTGACTGGACCTGTTAAAAATTTTACAGAGGATGATGAGGAACCCTGCACCCCATACTTTGGAGCTTGCCTAGATGACACTCGTGACCTGGACCCCTGGGGAGGTTCAGGCAGCTGCTGAGGATGGCACCCTTGCATAGTATAGTTAGCTTAGTCTGTTCTTCTTTTCATGTTTAGCTGTTGTCTTTGTTTTAGAGTTGTATATTGTAGAGATGTTGAGATTGTTATTCATTTCTGTTGTACCTCAGTTGAGGATTTCTCTTATCTATCTTATCGTGCTACATTTCGCCTTAGATTGTGATTGAGTTGTACCTCTGTATTGGGCTCCGTATAGAGAGTATTTCATGTTAGTTAGTTATAGTTCTTGACCTAGAATAGCGTTCTACCGGCAATACTACGGCGTAGGCTGGGCGCTGTTACGTACTCGTACCCTCACGGTGGGTGCGGTTCGTGACACATTTTTAGTGGTGGCCCATGCAGGTCTAGTTTGTGTAGTGGTATTTGAATTAGAGTATCACTACAGCCTGCAGTAGGATTATAATTATTTTGAGGTACTCAATCACATTAGGAAAGACTCTTAACTGGATTCCTGCCATCTAAATTCCTGTTAAAAATTTGCTTCCTTGGATAACTGTCCTCCCTTGAATTATCGATTCTATCTCAGTATTAATTCCTTGTTTGATCTGTCTCCAGGATGGTGATTGAGACACGATCGCATCGCTCTGGCCCAACAGACGCTGGTGAGAGGCCTACCACCCCTCGTCTGATTATGGACGCTGGGACCACATCACCCCCTATTTCTTCTTATATAGGAGCTTCTGCAGCATTTGGGAGTGCACCTCCACCTGTCCGGAGGTCTTCCCCCGTTATTCCAGATATGACTCAGCAGCAGTTACCTTCAGGGACAGTAGATGCGGCTCAGATTTTTACCCTCTTCCAGCGATTCATGGAGTTTCAGCAACAGATACAGCAGAGCCAGTCTGCTGATATCCGACAGAGCATGCAAGATACTCACCAGTTGGTTAGGACGACAGTGGAGCTGGTGGCTGCTCAGCCACAGGGAGGCCAGATGTAGCCGTATCAGCCGAGGACTCCAGACATCCATTCCTTCAAGAAAATGGGACCCCGAGACTTCAAGGGTACAGAGGGCATCACATACGCTGACGATTGGATAGAGCACATTAAGGAGATATTCCAATTGGCACAGATACCAGCAGGATTACAGATCGAGACAGCCGCTAGTCAGATGCAGGACTTGGCCCGTACCTGGTACCAGACGGACCCGAGGATTGGTACAGCCGGTCAGACTTAGGCAGCATTCAAGAAACTGTTCAAGGAGAAATTCTTTCCCGATACCGTACTCCGTACTTTGGAGGCGCAGTTCAAGAGTTTGGTTCAGGGGAACCAGACCGTTGAGGAGTACGCTGGAGAGTTCAGCCGTTTGAGCATATTCATCGAGGATCTTACCAAGGTCGGGAAGGCGAGAAGGTTCCGCAGGGGTTTGATCGGAGAGATCAAGTCATATACCAAGAGCGACCGTGACGCCACTTTCGAGCAGATTCTGGTAGGAGCCATGATAGCGGAGGACGATCTTGGGCTGAAGGAGAAGAGGATGCGAGATACTCAGGGAGCTAGTGGCAGTACGGGACCGGCTAAGAGGCTCCACCTACAGATTCAACAGCAGGCCCCGGAACAACAGCTAGTTATTATTTGCCCCTTCTGTAAGAGACCAGGGCATGGTTGGGGCGAATACAGGAAGAGGCTGGGCAGATGTTTGCTTTGCGGAGGATCCGATCATCGTCTGAGAGAGTGTCCCGAGTCGTCGGGACAGACATTTCAGGGAGCAGGAGCTAGGGCTCCGGTAGACCAGCAGACGGGATTACCCTTACCAACTCAGCAGCAGAGGTACATACAGCATCAGCAGCAGGCCAGGGGAGGCCAGCAAGGACGAGCTTTTGCCACGACAGTCGAGGATGCTCAGGCCGTTGGAGATCTAGTTGCAGGTTCCGTTCTTTTGACTCGAATTCTGCAATTGCCTCTTATAACTACCTTAAAATTTCGATTCCCTCTGTTCCTTGTTGATTTATTAATTCTGTCATATTGTTCTTGTGTTATGTTTAATTTTCTTCTGAGATGAATCATATGGGCTAGGTCACCTTGGTTATGGAATCGAGAATCTTCGATGGTCGTGTTTAGCTGGCATAGTGAGGACATATAGTCAGATTTAGGACGTATTTCTCGGGTGTGAGAATTTAAGGTTTTCGCTGCCAAGCATGCGGTAATGCAAAAATTTTAAATACCATGATTCTAGAGATATGTGCCTTAGTCGAGGACTCTGTAATTATCGTAGCCTTGCTCACTAGCACGACAAAGATTCTGAGTATCATGATTTTGGACAGACGTATATAATTATCTGACGGTATGTTTGAGACTTTGATTGTGGGGTGTTTGACCTAGAAGGACTGCTACCATCTTAAATTTCGAGGACAAAATTTTTATAAGGTGGATAGGATTGTAACATCCAATTTTTGAAATGAGAGTAATTTTGAAATTTTTATTTAAATTATTTAATTATGGTATTTAAAATTAAATAATATAATTTTTTGTAATTTTTAATAATTTTTAAACTATTTAAAAACTGGTTTGAGTCATGACTTGTGATTTGGTGTGCAGCTAGTGAAGCCGTAGTGACTGTCTGCCCTAGAGCCTAACCATGTGGGCAGAGATTTTGTTTAGTACATTTAGCTTGAGGGTATTTTGGTTATCTTGAATTTATTTGAATTTATTATAATTATTTGGAAATTAATATATATTATATTAGATGGTGTGATTTAATATTATTTAATTAATTGCCATGTGATTGTTATTAGCCCCAACCTAGAATTGACCTAACCTAGGTTAGTCCTAGTTAGTCATGGTTAGACTAAGTTAGAATTGATTGGTCATGGTTAGTCATGACTAGTTAGAATAAACTAGGTTGCAACTTGATTAAGGGGGACCTTGATTTTGACCATTGAATATACTAGATGGGATGAGAGCCCTTGGATTGAATCCCAAAACCCTAACCCTAACTATTATGACCAGCCAAGAGACCCCCCTTGCCTATATAATGTATCTATGGGGATTTGTGCCTCTTTCTTTAATAGCTCTTCATTTCTTAAGGAAATAGGTGAGTCTCCTTAATTTTCTTCCTAGTTTAATCAATAGGACTCCTTTTTGATTGGAATTTCTTCCATCATGATCTAATTAATGTTTCCTTGCTGATGGTGGAGTCAAATCTCATATTTGCATCAATTTGGGGATTTGGGGTGGCTTTGAAGAACTCCTTGGAAGAGACTTTTTGTGTGAAGAACAACCAATAGGTACATTCTATTCCGCCCATTAAAACTAGGTTTAAATTGCATATTCATCTATCCCTAGGAGTCCTGATTCTGTAGGTATAGGGTTTCCCAAGTTTTGTGTCCTGTACGTGTCCGTATCGGACACGTATCAGTGACAGGTGCAGGTGTTCGACGAAATGCCACAAAGGGCATTTCGTTCGAATTTTCAAATTGTGTTTGAATAGGAATTTAGGTCTTTGTGTCGCTTACACGATTTTGATTCACTGAGGTAGTCTTCGTGTCATGTCGTGTCATATTTTGGACACGAACACGCTGTGCCACGCGCGCGCGCGAGCACGGTTGGCTTCCCTGCTACCACGTGTCCCGTGCGCCTTGTACACGACACTAGGATACGCCAAAATTTGCATGGACACGGGTGCAGTGTCTGCGCACACTTCCCCAAACTTTCAGTGCATCTCGATTTGTGTCGGACACGAAATCGAGGCTGCACTGGTCACGCACTGTGCTGTGCCGCGCGAGAAAATACGCCTGATACGCACGTGTAACTATGACACGACACCACTTGGACACGTTTCAGTCCCGTGGACACGTACCTATACCTTAGGTGTACACGTATGCATGGCCACGTGTCACCACGTGGCCTGTGTCGTGCACTAGACACACGTGCACGCGTGCACGACACTGTCAGTGCACAGTCCGTGTCTGTATGGGAGTTTTGTTGTTTGGACACAAATGTGTCGACTTGGTTGGACACGAGGTGACCTTATGACACGTACACATGTGTTAGAACAATTACCAACCTTTTGTTTTGCAATATATTTGATTTTTAATGTATTTGGGGTTTGAAATTGGGGTTCACTGATACGCAGTATCTATTTCTGTTAATTCCATAGTTCTTCCCAATTTTAACCGATTAAACGATGCTTAAATTGATATGTTTAATCCCTACTTGTGTATTAGCCTACTACAAAACTGTTTACAGATTTAGATTTGATTTTTGTATTTCAAATGGAATTCGAACATTGAGAATGAGCTGTTAACTAGTATAGACCGAGTGTTTAAATGAATGCATGTTTCAGGAATTCATCCTGAATTTAATTACTGTTTTCAACTGAATTTTGATTCTTGAAATTTCATGTTTTATTCCTGGGCATAGTATTAGTTCACTTGGATTGTGTTGATGATAGGAAATCACTGATTTGGTTTTTTTTTGCATTTGGTTTGGGGTTCTCCCTTTCAAGTTCAGGAAACTGAACTTACTCACTACTATTCCTCACTTTGCCACACATACTGGTTCACACACACATACACATATAATTTCCAATTTTCTCTCAACTCTCACACTACACACACTCCAAGATTTAACTCACAGTTCACTCATACCCAAGCTGAAAACTGTTATACTATTTTTCCCCAATTCTCTCCACACAGCCCCTCACATGTTGTACCCTGTTATCATGAGCATACACACACAATGGCATGACACATGGTTATTCATTAACCCTTCTATGCATTGACAATGTATATCACACACACACACATTTTTGAAATTGGTTTACACTATGGTTCACTGCACACCCATGTTTCCCTGTCACAGCTCACCCTCATATTCCTAAACACTAGATTTCTGGGACTGAACTGAAGTGGTCCTAAAACTGGGATTGATTCCTTTCTTTCAACCATGAGCTGATTTTTCTTCCTATAAGTATTAAACCTGAGAATTAGGATTGATTTGATATGTTGGTACAAGAATCTGGATGTTAAGTATGGACTGTTTTAAATGATTTAATGTGTGAGATTGTGTGTTCTCATGAACTGAATTGTTTTCCATTCCGTTTGAATTGACTGATAACCTGTGAATGGACAGTATTGAACTAAAACTGGGTTGCCATGTTCACTGTTAATGCAGATGGGGTTCCTGTCTTCAGGAATTCACTATTTAACTGGAAATTGTTCCAGCCCTCTATGAACTGAATTCTGGAAATATGTCACACTGATTCCAGATTTCATTGGATTGATTTGGGACTGATTTTTTGGGGTTAAACCTGAGATTGAAGTATTAGACTGAAACCTATTTTTTTCACTCACAAACTTTTCACTAATACATGTTTCACTCATTCAGATTTCTGAAACCTATGTTCTAAACCTGGGAAAGAGGAACCCTGAAACCTGAGAATTTTCTGTACACTCTTCACAAGTGTCACTCCATATTGCATTCACATATAGCCTCACACACTCTCACACCCTCTATCCTCACTCACACACACATTGTTTTCCATTATACATCACTGTCCATAATTTCTTGTATCACACTGATTTCAGTTTTGCAGAGCACCTATCACTATTTTCCTATGTATTTGACACAAACATTCATAGCACACACACACCCATGTTTTCTTGCCACATATTTGAATTCATGTGCCCCCTCTCTTTACATATGTAAATATATAATGTTTTGAGATAGATACATTAGTTTCCTATATACATAAATGAGTGTATGTGCCTATATATATATTTTAGATATATATAGTGTATGGGTGATACATATGAAATAATGTATTATAAATATGGTTGTGTGGTGATATGTATAGATAGCCTATGGGTATATTCTAATTAGATTATATATATATCAATATGTGTATTGATTAGCTATAGAGGATGTCTTGGTAGTTGTGTATTGGTAGGCTTAACATGGTATAACCTAGAATAGTCTTTTTAGCCTAGTATAGACTAGTTTGACTTAGGTTTGACTAGAGTTGACCAAGAGTTGACTTTGGTCTAGATTGACGTAGAATCATGTAGAATGCATTGTAGGACTTCATTATATCATTTCAGACTTGTTGTGATTTGTGTTGCTCTAACTAGGAGCCAGGTACCTCATCTCGGACAGTACATTTTCACAGCTATTCAGATACCAGGCGAGTACATTCTCTGATCATTTCATAACTTGCTTAGAATTATATTCCTGCTCTAGTTTACCTTATTTGATGCTGTCACGATATTATCACGGATTGGTACTATATGGATCCCTACATTGAGATGTTATCCCCCTCGGGAGCATCGGATACATTGTGTCATGTGTTTCATGTGCATCGTGTATTCTTCGCTCTCATGTTATTCATGTTTCTCATGTGCATCATGCTCGTTCATGCTCGCTCGTGTACTCTCATGTGCTCTCATGAATCGATCGTGTTTCCCATGTATCTCGTGTATAACCTATATTGCATGTGCACTCATTTATGAGTTTTCATGTAAATTTTATGTGCACCCGTTTATGGGCCCCCATGTGAACTTCATGTGCACTTATGTATGAGCTCTCGTGTATATTTCATGTGCACCCATTTATGGGTTTCATATGAAAACCATGTACGTAACATAACTTGTTTGGATCCTTGTGTATTGATTGGGGTATGGGGGAGTATAAATAGTCATGTGAACAATTCCAAAGTAGTATAGCCATGTGCACCTCTTTAGTATAGTCATGTACAAATCCAGCCGTTCACATGTCGACTTTGTACTCTAAATCACTAGTCACTGGTAGCTCTATACTTATAGTAGATATTTCTATTACAGTTATCTTCCTGTTACATCATGTACTTTCTTTAAGTTTTTTGTATCGTACTCTCTTGCATGTTTATATTCTCTAACCTGTTATGATCTGCGTGAGATGTATTGTGCTCGCTCCCGTCCTGACTGGACCTGTTGAAAATTTTACAGAGGATGATGAGGAACCCTGCACCCCTTACTTTGGAGCTTGCCTAGATGACACTCGTGACCTGGACGCCTGGGGAGGTTCAGGCAGTTGCTGAGGATGGCACCCTTGCATAGTATAGTTAGCTTAGTCTGTTCTTCTTTTTATGTTTAGCTGTTGTCTTTGTTTCAGAGTTGTATATTATAGAGATGTTGAGATTGTTATTTATTTTTGTTGTACCTCAGTTGAGGATTTCTCTTATCTATCTTATCGTGCTACATTCTGCCTTAGATTGTGATTGAGTTGTACCTCTGTGTTGGGCTCCGCATGGAGAGTATTTCATGTTAGTTAGTTATAGTTCTTGACCTAGAACAGCGTTCTACCGCCGACACTGCGGCGTAGGCTGGGCACTGTTACGTACTTGTACCCTCACGGTAGATGCGGGTCGTGACATGGTGGGACCACGGTACGTTTCTCAAAACGCTCCATGCTCTGGCGGAGTAGGGTAGTCTGCTCCTGATGGGTTGTTAGGAACCCCTGGATCAGAGTGAACAGTTGGTTCCCGTCGAGTGTGACGGAAGCCTGGGTAGGTATAGTGATAGGGGGTGGTAGAAGTATCGGGTCCTGCTGGGACTGCGATGTGGAAGGTGGTGGGGGTATCTGGGTTTGTGGATCTGTGGAGTAGGAGAATGTGGTAGGTGGAGGTGTATCAGTCAACTGGTCAGCTGACTGGATAAGGAGTGCGCCATTCTCAGGTGTGACATACTGGGACGAACGAGTAAGCACCATCTAATTACAATAAAAAGGACTTATAAGGACTTGTTAAAGTAAGCAATCATAGACAAGGAAATCTAATTATAATAGCAAGCATGTGATGTATTTCCTATGTTGTAATCCTAGCATTCCTCTAGGTGTTCTAAGCGTCATTCCTAATGTTGTCTAATTACCTTAAGTTCCTGATTGCAGGCATGCTTGGTACAATAATGTAACCAAACAATTTAGTCAGGACCTGCATGGGCCACCACTAAATATATGTCACGACCTGCTATCCAAATTATTGGGCCGGGCCGAGTCATGTCCAGCCTGCGTTTGGGATAAAACGCAGTAAGCTGTTCTAGAGATAACAAGATAAGACTAAATGTGCTAACAGTTCTATAAGTGAATAAAAGTCATAAATGCTCCAAACACAAAAGTCGTCTCATATAGTAATCAGTCCAAAGTACAAGTCTAAAATGTAAAACTGGATACATGTCCAGTTACAAAATACGTAGTCTAATACATGACTACACTAAGTATCCCAAGTGACTACGCAAACTAGGCGAGTTTCCCTGCAGGTACATCCTCGTAAAGCAAAGCCGGGTCCTCGGCAGTATCTTCATAATATGAGTCGCAGAGTAACTCCTCCTCAGTAAGGATACCTACAACGTTATCCTATCAGGACGGAAGCAAGTACTGATTCTAGCAAACTAAATATACTAAGCATGAACAAGAATGTAATAAACTGGAATCATGGCATATCATGGTTTAATTGGTTCTTTAGAAATGACAACATATAGTTTAAAAGTTTAAAGCCGTAGCATGTACGTGAATCGGTCAATAGGTGAATAGGATGTACAGCGGCACATATCAAGTTTTTCTGGCACGCACATACGTGCACGAACGGCATCGGTGTATATCCACACACAAACGCGGGATCAGAACATACGGGAAGGTCACATATAGAATGTCACCGAGCGCGGTAAATACATACGGAGAAGGGGGGTTATGTTCACGTTCAATACTAACAGTTTCCCCTTAACCCGTTATTTAAACATGTGAGAGATATGAGATACTGTCTAAACATGGTAGAGACTAAAAGTAATACAACTTGCTACCCCAAGGATCAGCATTTAACATGGTTGGTAAATCACAGTTTATTGTTATAGCAGTATGTAAAGTTCGTAGAAAGTACTTGCCTCTAGCAAAGCAAGCTGCGATAAAAGTACTATAGATGTCTGGTAACTCGTCACTATAGAAATAAATACATAAACTTAGTTTTTATACTAAACTAAAATACTAGGACACTAATTGGTACAACACGACTTGTGACTGGGCACCTAGCTAAAATGATGACTTTAGCATAAGAGACCAATGTGGGGTGACACACTACTTTAACTAACTTTCTAGGGTCTTTACACTAGTGAGGGGTGAGGTTCAATACGGCTAAAACTCAAACTAACACAAAAAGTTGCAAGTCGTAATTATTCAATAAATAAATCAAATGAACATTGTGTTCCAACAATTTTTGAGATAGACAAAAAGTTCAATTTTACATAAAATAAAGTACAAAAATGATCCTTGTTAAGTATAAAAATTTATTATAATTTTTCTGGAATTTATTAACCAGTACAAGTATTTTATAAAAATCAGTTTTTCTAAGTACACAGAAAATAAGTTCTGTTTCATATGCCAAAATAGTGGCAAAACTGTAAATTAAATATTATAAAAATTATATTAAATTAGCTAAATTAACCTAGTATCTAAATACTATTTTTCCAGAATTTTAACAGCAATTAAAGTATTTTTGAAATTCAAAAACAGCATTGTACACAATTGAAATTAAATAATTAATTATCTGCATATTTTGTCCATGTATATAATTTGAACCAAAGTTCAAATACAGGATCCAAGGCCATGAATCAAGTCCAATATGACTTGTACAGGTCTTGAATGTGTGAAAACACATTTGGGCCCAAAAACCCATGCTAGGCTTGGACACCAAATGGTTGCAGTAATTTAAATACACAAAAAAATATAAAGACGTAAAAATACATAATAAATACTAATATTTTAATAGGACAAAATTTTACATAGTAGCCATAAAAATATGACAAATAATATTTACATAATAATAATTTGCACTAGGTATAGTGAAATACATATATAAAATAGCATATATATAATAATATATATACACATGAACATATATACATATATACATATATATAGATAAATACATATATATATATAAAAAAAAAATATATATATATATATATACACATATATGAGATTGTTATCCATTTTACATGTATATATATACATATATATATATATATATATATATATATATATATATATATATATATATATAATAAAACAAAAAGAAAAAGAAAAGGAAAAGAAAAAAAACAGAAACAGCACAAAGGGGGGCTCGAACTCGGCCCTATGGGTCGGGTTTCTGAGTCGGGTCGGGCTGGCCAGGGGGTCAGCCCATTCGTTGTGTTAGGGTTAGGATTTAGATTTTATTTATTTAGGTTTTTTAGTTTATAACAGTACACCAGAAAAATCACTCTGTGTCCTGACAGTTTGGGACACAGAGTCTACGTGTCCGTGCTATTTACGACATGTACGAGTCATAAAACGCGTGTCCAGTCCTACCCTCGTGCTCGTCAGGACACTACGAACCACATATGTGTGCACGAGACACACATGACACGGATTGGACACTGCTACTTACGTGTTCAGCTTTAATGGGGGGTTCGAGAGCCATAGACGGCGGAGGAAGCGTCGGCGAGGTGGCGCTTGGGTGGCGCTGGGCGTAGCTCGTCACGACGAATCGACTGGGGGTGGTCGATGACGACGGCAACTACGGTGGAGGCTGGACGGGGTTCGTGGTTACGGCGACGGGGAAGTGGGGAAGAACGGTGGTCGTGGGGGTCGAAGTATAATAGGGTCAGGGTTTCTGGGGTCGGGGTAGTTTTATGGAGACGTAGGTCGGTCGAATTAAAGGTAAAAATTAGGATTAGGGTTAGGGTTTGGGTGCGGATCGCCGAAGACGACGACACGCAGAGGCGGTGTTCGGTTAGGGTTAGGTTTTAGCATAAAACCCCCCAAAGTTTGGGAAATCGCAAAATAACCCTGTGCCCAAAAGTTTGCAAATATAATTTGCAACCCGCAATTTAAAACAATTTATTAATTACAAACTGATATCGTAACAATTTAATAAATTACATAACTATATTAAAATAATTCTAAATATTACAAAATGATATTAAAACATTTTAATTAATTACAAAATAATATTTTTGTATTTAAAACTCATTTAAAAATTATTTAAAAATTCTAAAAAATTTCTAAAAATCTTAATAAATATTTTAAGGCTAAATATGACATTAACAAATAATTAACACTAATTAAATAAATTTTTGAAAAACAGGGGCTCACAGTGTGTGTGTGTGTGTGTGTGTGTGTGTGTGTGTGTGTGTAAGCACAATAAAGGTTGGTGTCCTGACAATATATATGTATTCTGTGTATTTATTAAAGTGTTTGTGTGTGTCTTATATACATATAGATGGTATAGAAATATGTGAGTAAGGGATTGGGGGCTTAGACAGGTGCTAACCTCCTGTGCAGTAGTAGGCAGAGAGGGGGAGGCTACCTTGGCTTGGTTTGGCCTGTGTTTGCCAGCAACAACAGGGGACTTGAAAGATTGGAGGACTGACAATGAGAGTAATAAATTCATGTTGTGTCATTTATAGAGGTAGAGTACATATGTGTCATGGGTATCAGTGGCATATAGGTGTGAGTTAGTGTAGGAATTGGTTGGGGTATGCACCTAAATAGGTGGATGCACATGAGAGTGGGGTATAGGCAAACAGAGATAGGAAAAAGAAGGCATGTTTGGCCTTGGCCTTCCCAGGAAGTGAGAGGCCTTGTCTTCGACCTGTGACCGTAGAAAATATTAGTGATTTTTAGAGTGTCAATAGGAAGAGCAGTATCCAGTGTATGGGTTAGGGAGACACAAAGACATAGGGTATACCAATATGCCAGGGCAAGGTAAATATCGAGTATAGGTAATTACCTAATGTTAGGGTAAAGGTTACCTAGTGTAGGTCAAGTAAGTGTGTGTGTGTGTATATATATATATATATATATATATATATATATATATATATATATATATATATATATATATATATATATATATATATATATATATATATAAACATGGCTAAAGCCTTCATTGAAAAGAAAAATGAGAGGTTGGAACCGGAAGATAGCCCAAGTTCCTACAAAATGTGGGAAGGAACCCTAAACAGAGATCTAGACGAAAAACGTCATTAACCATTAACAGTAATAATTAAAACTATATTTTTTTTTGAAAATACAAAAAATTGAAATTCAAAAACTGCCGAATTTCGAATTTCAAAAGACACAAGCGTTGGGCGGGGGGCGATGGGCCTGAGAGGGGAGAGTCGGGTGCACTGCCCGAGGCTGGGGGGGCACTCGGCCCGAGGGGGTGCGCTGCACGAGAGGGGCTCGCAGCCCGGAAAGAGGGCGCGCAACCCGGGGAGGAGGGCCCGGGTGCTCCGATGGGGGAGGCCGGAAGGAGAGGGGGTTGGCCCGACCTCAGGGGGAGAGAGAGAGTGAGGGAGGGGGTCGACCTCCTGGCCTGCGAGGAGGGGGCTAATCACCGTCGACCCGGAGCCGGGGGGCTCCGGCAGCGGAGGAGAGCTGGCCCGGAGAGGCCCGAAGATGTCCGGAGGGAAGACGAACGACGGAGGACCGAGACGCCAGCGGCCATCGGGTGGACCGGACTGGAAGGCGATCAGGGGAGAGGGATGGGGTGAGGCAGCGATGGGCGATGAGACCGTCGGGCGGAAGGAGCTGGGGGCTCGACCTCCGGGTGACCTAAGGCCTACCACCTTCTAGAGGGAAGGCCTCCAGCATGCAGCTGCGGAAAACTCCGGAGCGCGTAGCGGGGGGTGGACGTCGAGGGCGGCGGCACCGCAGACATGGGTCCACCGACCGCTGTCGGAGAGGGCGTCAGGATGGGGGAGAAGCTCACTGAGGGCCACAGCACGGGGGCCGGGTTGGGGGGGATCGAGCACGAGGGCGCAGCGTGGCCACCGTCGACCACGAGGGGGGCCTCGGACACTGGAGGGAAAGCCGGCGGGGCTGGAAGGGCGGAGGCGGGGACTGCTCCAGGGCTGCCAGGAGCCGGGAGGAACGAGGGCTTCGGCCACTCGAGAGAGAGAAATACGGAGGGGGGGTTCCCCCGCGGGGGAAGGAGCGGCTAGGGGAGCGGCAGAATGAGGAGGCGCCAGCCACGAAAGCGAAGCAGCAAGGGAAGGAGGCACCGTGATGGGGGGCGCGCCAGATGGATCGCGACTCAAACCTGGCGGAGGGCCGTGGGAGGGCGGTGGAAAGACGGAAGGGGGGCCAACCGGCGTAGGAGGAGGGCCAGCCGCCCGACGTCTCGCCTGGTTGCGCCGCCTAGGACGTCTGTGCCGAGAAGGATGGGGGGAGAAAGGAAGGAGGGAGAAAGGGAGGGGAGAGACTACACGACTGGAAACCGCCCGGCCAGGAGGACCCCAGCCAGCCGGGGTGACGGGAGGGTAGGAAAACGGAGGGGGAGGATGGCTGCCGATGGGGAAAAAGAACCCCGGCGCCACGGCCAGGCCAAGGTGGCTGAACGACCACCAGAGCCATCCGGCCACAAGGGGGCTAGGGGGGCTACGGCGAGCAGAATGGGGACATCTGACGGACGGAGTCCTCGTTGCGGCCCCTTCCCCTTTCCCATAGTAAGTGTGTGTGTGTGTGTGTGTGTATATATATATATATATATATATATATATATATATGTATATTTATATATTTATATATAGGTAATGTATCTAGGTAGGTAATATGTTGGAATAGGTTAACCTAGGTTGACTCGATTTGTCCAGGGTTGACCAGTTTGACCCAAAAGTCAACATTTAAGTCAAATTAATCTAGTTTGACCCCGAAAGCCTAGTTTGACTAGTATTGACCTAGTTTGACTAATTTTGACCTAGATTGACTAGCTTTGACCTGGTTTGACTTTCATGACCTATAAAGGGCCTAGAAGCATATAATTAATGTATTTAAATTTTTTTACTCTAGACCACCGAGTAACTCTGTATATCTCATAAATAGGTTTGTGTGATATCAGTTTGGACCTCGATCCATATTTACTGCTCAGGACGAAAGACGAGTACATTCTCTGATAGTTTTTATTTATCTGATAATTATTATGATTCAGCTTCTAGTATAATGTTATCTGATTCTTTGACATGACATAGATTGGTATTTCTGGATTTATTCACTTGCGACACATGCATCTTACCTGTCGTGCCTCTATTTTTGGAATCACCCACTGGAACCACCTACTAGAAACATCTACTGGCATCACTTACTATCTAACTGCACTTGTACTTGATTTATGTGTCGGGATATGGATTCACTTGTACTAATCGGGGTGAGAAAATACTTGAGTAGATATGTAAACATTCCAAATCATGCTGGAATCATCCCTACTAATCTAATCTGGAAAGATAGTCGCCGTACACTTGTCAAGTATGCGATGTACCATATTTACTACTGTTTTAATCTGGAAAGATAGTCGTCGCATACTTGCCAAGTGTGCAATGTGTCATATTTTTCTCCTAGCTGTTTATATGTCGGAACCGATATTTTAAAACACATTAGTTCAGTGCTTTCTACTTTATTCACATTATACTGGCTGGACTCACATCACATAAGTTCTGGTCTAGTTATCTCTATTTGCAGTATTTATTGCATGCTCTTCTGGTTCACCATATTTACTTTTTTTGTACTTTAGCTAGTTGTTTTTCTATTTTATTTCCTGACTCATTCTTTCCATGTTCATCAAGTACTACTTACTATAACTATTTTATAGTCTTTGTCATTTAATTGGAATTGCTAGAAGAGATGTGCTCGTTCCATCCTAGCTGGATATATTTTTCAGATGATCACTTAGGGGGTAGCAACCATGGGACCTGATACTCAGGAGTGATTACCGAGGAGATTAGTTACTATTATAGCTTCGTGATATATTCACTATTAGAAATCTTGGTATGTATATATAAAGGAGATTTTGTTATCTTATTTACAATTTGGATATGGATATTGTATTTAGAAGTTGTTGATATTTCAGACTTTGTAGTTCAATAGACTTCTTTGACATCTTATTGCGCTTTAGATTGTGATTGAGTATTCAGTGTTATCATTTATACTTGTCCTCCATTCGGACTTATCTATGACAGGTACATTTATATTGTGTTATACTTAGTTGTGCAACCTAGGACAGCGTTCTACCGCTGATGTTGCGGCATAGGTTGGGCATTGTTCACTACTCATACTCCTATACCAGGTGCGGGTCATGATATTCATTTCAGATAACCTTATGATTATGCCTTCTGCAAGCGCAACTTATGCTTGTATGGCATCACACCCGAGAGACGACTATCGATTCTACAGAATCGAGACATTACACATTTGCCTCGAATTGGCTTATACCGATCTACGTAACAGAAAAATGTAGCTGCCTCTATCCTTGTACTCCTTATAGTATGTCACCTCCGTTTTCTATATACGTATTTCTAATATACGTATACGGGATCCTGTCAAGTATTTTTACTTGTATTGTCTTGCTAGCTGATTTTGATTTAATCTTGTTTAGGTTCATTATGGTTTAACTTGGTTCATTATTGGTTTGGCTTGGTTATTTTTGGTTCAACATGTTAACCCCCTACCTACCACCATCCCTATTTATAAACTCCACCTATTTTTCTCTCTCTTTATTACTCTCCATAACTTCTTCTTCTTTTTCTTCTTCTCCTCCATTAAAAACCTCTCCCCCTCCATAGGAAAGTGCACCTTGCTCTCACTTAAGAACCAATTTTGATGGTTCCAATAGTTTTTTAACATGATTCTCTACCACTTTAGAACTTGGAGATTTTTATTTTGATGCAGGGGTATTTGTAGATCTAGAAAATGGCTATTTTTGGATTCTTGGAGTTTTGATCTATTAAACTTCTTCTTTTGTATGATTTGATGCTTTCATATCATAGAGAATTTTGTTCTACACCAAATCGACCTAAGAAAGTCTGAAAACGGACACCGGATGAATATTTGGCAGAGTTCGGAAGCCGAGTTCTTCTTCTTGAAATTTTCGAGAAGAAGAACAGTGCAGTGCTTGGGCGCATAGACATTGTTATGCGCCCAAAGCAGTTCTTCCCCCTCATGTGGGTGCATAATCCACCATGTGGGCGCATAGAACCTTATGTGGGCGCATAGCCTCATGTGGGCGCATAGAACGCATGATTTTCAGCACATTTCTTCACCTTTTTGATCCTTAGTCAATTTTCTTGGATTTGAAACTTGGAGAACTTCTTTAGTGGGCACATAAGGGGTCCCCCACCCATGCTTTGGGTGCATAGCCACTGGCAGTGGGTGCATACTGCCCTCCTTTGGACGTATAGTGCAGGGGATAGGCCCCATTTTGAGGATTTTCATGTCTTTTGCCATTTTGCTCTCCACGACTTATGATTTTGTGATGTTTCCTCATGATTGGTCTTTGTGACACAACAAGACATGTGCGTGCCAAGGCCTGGCATGGCACGGCTCGTCACGGCCTGGCCCGTGCTAGTCGTGGCATGGCTTAGCATGATTTAGCACGATTTGGCACGACTAGTCACGGTGTGACTTTCGCGATGCGACTTTCGCAGTACGACTTTTGCGGCACGACTTGACACGACACGACTTGGCATGGCATGACATGGCATGTCATGGCATGGCAAGGCATGGCTTGGCACAGTATGGCAAGGCACAATTTTCCATGTATGGCACACTAGCACGAATTGATCATTGTTTCATGCTAAGCGGTATTTGTTTCTTTTGATTTGCCATTCTTTCGGATTCTTTATAAATGCCATGTTCTCTTCAGCCTTATTGTACTACATGCTCTATGCCATACTTTCTTTCTTAAACGGTGGCCCGTTAGGGTACACTCAGGATATGTCTCTTCTGCTTACGTGATGATATGTGATATGATCATGACCATGATATGTGAACACAAAATGATGAATGACATGTAATGAACCATGATGGCAGCCCGTTACGGCACGCTCCTAACAAATAACAAGTACAAGTAACAAAACATGACAGTGGCCCGTTGTGGCGCACTCTTGACAAGAATATGACATATAACATGACATGATGGTTACCTGTTATGGTACACCTCTGACGAGTAATCTTGACAAGATAACCCATGAACGCTTTTGCGACAGCTAACTTAACATGCTAGTAAACTCTCATCTTGAACACCGTGGGTGATTATATTGAATGTGCTTGTATAAGCTACCAGTCTTGTCTCGTATCATGTCTAGGACTTGTATCCCTGGTTACCACGATCAGGGATTCATACTGAATCTGACTAGATTACTGACTAGATTGATCAAGTAGTTCATATAGAGAGATGTTTCGGCTATAAGCAATCCCGTTATCTGGGCGCCTTCCTGGTGGACTTGTAGCCTGCCGACGAGTAGGGCACATTTTCAGCTTACTGTTATGTGGGCCACTACATAAAATGATTAATATGTACACTGTCATGTGTTGCATCCAAGTCACCTAACAAGTCAAGATAACTCTTTACATGAACCTTGCGTCTGGATAACCTGGATAGTCTGCAGGGCTTGTGGTCGTAGGAATATCTCATTGCATCTTGCTAGTAACTAGGCCTGTGATAGCCCTAGCTAGTTAACTATCAAGCCGTACTCTTGCTTGGCCGTGAATGATTGGATGGGGTCCTATCTTGGCTAGACTTCTCTATACCCAGTACATGGCTATCTCTGGACATGATTGTTTATGATTTACTTTATCAATAATTGGTTAGAGGCTAAGTTCTGTTCAGGTGAAGGGTTACAACCCCGGTTCTTATTTGGTTTACGGGTTGTAACTTGTTTACCGGAATAGTCCTTTAGTTATCTTATCGTTTATCACCCTATTTTCTCTAACTCATGTCTTATACGAATTCTCCTATGATTTTATGTGCTGGTATGCTAGTTTTAGTTCGTAAGTGAAGCCTCCTTTGTGGCACTTGCTCTTTCTGGGGTCTGACCTAGCTGGTTTTGTATAGCCAGATTTTGGAGCAGCTTCTGAGGATCTTCCAGTCTTCCTGCCAGATGGTGACCACTAGAAGAAACCCTGGCAACGAGTGGGTTTTATTTTGCTCTCCCACTCCCTTGTAAAAATATTCTTTTGAGGCATTTAGCCACCGAGCAAGTGTTAGCTCGTTTGCAACTTTACTTACTGTCTGCCTACGGGCTGTAACATGATTGACAAATCCTTGGGTTGATCATGTATGACTTAAACTCTTGCTAGTCTTCGTATTTTGTATGACTAGCTTCATGATCATCTGAATATATAATGTATGGGACGCCTTACTTTGTATGTCTAATGATCTACAATCTTTTTACATTTACTTGCTTGCTTGAGATTGAGACACTAGGCTTGTTCTTGACCTTAAGAGACTGATGGCTTGTAGTAATCCCTCATGCATCTAGACAGTCGTGACCGTAATGCGAGGTAGGATTCACTTCAATGTACGTAGCTGGCTGTGTTTTTCCCTCCACTCTCCAGTATTCTGGTTCTGGGGCGTAACACGGTTTAAGTAGTGGCCTATGCAGGTCTTGAAAATCAAGATGTGTGAGGATTTACCGGATAGATGTCTCAATCAGCACTCGCCCTTGATCTCTACTCGTGTCTCATAATCTTCCTAAAATCTTGATCTGATCACATGTTTATATCCTTGATTTATCATGGTCCTCCCTTATTGTTTCCTATGTCGTTTCTTCAGTGGCATTGTTCCTGGTCCTACCGATCAGCAAGGCGGAGCACCTCCCGTGAACCAACAGCAACCTGGAGATCAAGCCCAGCACTCAGGATTAGCCTCTAGAGTCATGCCTACTGGGGGTCAAGAGCCACCAGTTCAGCCAGTCCAGCCTGCAGAGCCTGACGATAGAACCCTGGTGGGTCTCATAAGGGAATTGCTTGCATCTCAAGATCGTCGGGGCGATGTCCTGTACCAGGCAGTACAAGATGCCATGGCCGCGTTGGTTATTAAGGGAACAGTACGGCTAGCAATTTCAAGCGATTGAACCCTCCCTTCTTCAACGGTAGTGAGGACGCTATTGCAGCTGATGTGTGGCTCCAGGACATCGAAATTATCTTGGATGCAGCCAAGACTCCAGAAGGAGAGAAGGTAGCTGGGGTGCGGCTACAGTTATTGGACCTAGCCCGTACCTGGTGGGCGATGATAGCAGTTGGGTTGGCGATGCCTGTTCTATGGACGGTATTTAGTGACAAGTTTTAGATCAAGTACTTCGATGTTGTAGCCCGGTACGACCTACAGACGAGATTCACCAATCTCAGGCAGACAGTTGATGGATATGCGGCCGAGTTTTCGAGACTGAGTCGGTTTGCTCCCACCTTGGTGGCAACCGAGTTCGATCGAGCGCAGCAGTTCCAGCAGGGACTCCACCTAGAGATCATTCTAGTAGTGGAGCAGTTTGAGCATCGGACTTTTGATGTTGTCTTGCGAGCAGCGAAGAGTTATGAGTACACTTCTCAGAGGATAGTGGATAGAACTGGAGGACGGAAGCGATCCCATGGTCAGATGACCCAGTCCTCAGTACCAGCCCCGGCTGTTAGGGCCTTGACCATTGGAGCTCCGAGGAGGGCAGCATCAGTCACGTCAGTTCAGCACTCGATCCCGACGTACCCTCAACAGCAGAAGCGGAGGCAGTCTTCCACAATGGGCTGCACTCATTATGAAAAGCCAGGGCATGTAGTATCAGAATATCGTCGAGCATAAGGATTGTGTTTGGCTTGTGGGGTATCGGATTACATGATAGGGTCCTGCCCACAGAGAGCCGGTTCATCTTTATCGGCTCAGACTAGTCCCTCAGTGAAGGGACCAGCACCAGTGCAGCAGCAGCAGTACCAGCCTCGGAGGCCATTGCCGCCTCAGGCCCAAGCATTCCAGCAGCAGCGACCGCAGTAGTATGCCCAAGTCCAAGCTCAGATTCAGAACCGCTAGAGAGGTTTCCAGCAGAGGGGACCAGCACCCAGATGGCAAGGTCAAGCGATGGCTTTGATCGTAGAGGAGGAGTTGGCATCATGTGAGGTGGTGGCCGGTACCATTCTCATCAACTCTTTTTCTGTATCAGTATTATTTGATTCGGGTGCATTGCATTCATTTATGTCTGCATGATTCGCGACACGGATAGGACTGGAGTCCGAGTCATTATCAGTAAGGCTTAATATACTTACTGGTAACGGTCTTGTGGGAGTAGATAGAGTGTTTTCCTCGTGTTGAATCGTAGTTAATGGTAGAGAGTTTCTTGCTAGGTTGATGGAGTTCCCGATGGCCGATTATGATGTGGTCCTAGGGATGGAGTGGTTGAGGGACCAGTATGCTAGAATAGATTGCCATATCGGCAAGATTATTTTTAGTATTCCTGGTGAGCCAGAGTTTTTATTTTTTTGAGGCGGAGTAGAACCTTCTTCCCCAGCGTTGCGTGTGGCAGTAGCAGCAACAATTTAGTTTCCCAGAGTTGTAGAAGAATTTCCTGACGTATTTCTCGAAGAACTTCCAGGTATGCCCCCAGAGAGAGAGAGAGATCGAGTTCACCATTAATTTGATTCCCGAATCAGCACCAGTGCCAGAGAGAGTCTATCGGATGGTGCCTTTAGAATTGGAGATCTTGTACAAGATGATTGAAGAACTTAGAACCAAGGGATTCATTCGTGCTAGTGGATCACCTTGGGGAGCCCCGATACTTCTTGTGAAAAAGAAGGATGGTACGTCAAGATTATGTATTGATTATCGTACCTTGAACTATGTGACAATCAAGAACAGATATCCTCTACCAAGGATAGATGACTTATTTGATCAGCTCAAGGGAGAGGCAGTATTCTCGAAGATTGACTTGCGGTCAGGGTACCATTAGATCAGAGTCAGAGAGCAGGACATCCCGAAGACAACATTCAGATCGAGGTATGGACATTAGGATTTCCTTGTTATGCCATTTGGAGCGACCAATGCGCCAGCTGTATTCATGGACCTCATGAATCGTATCTTTATGCCCTATTTGGACCAGTTAGTGATAGTATTTATAGACGACATCTTAGTCTATAGCAAGAGTGAGGCAGAGCATGAGCAGCATCTTCGTGTGGTTCTTCAGATTCTCAGGGAGCACCAGTTGTATGCAAAGTTCAGTAAGTGCGAGTTTTGGTTGGATCGAATCTCATACTTGGGTCACATCATCACCAGAGGTGGAGTGGAAGTGGACCCCCAGAAGATAGTTGCCATAGAGACATGGCCAGTACCTAACACTGTCGCGGAAGTTCGAAGTTTCCTTGGATTGGCCGGTTATTACCGGCGGTTTGTGTCAGACTGCTCGGATTTCAGGGCCATTGACTCAGTTAACCCGTAAGGATGTGCAGTTTGCTTGGACCACAGAGTGTCAGAGTTCATTCGAGAAGTTGAAGCAGAGATTGATGACGGCCCCCATTCTTACTCTTCCCGATGGGATGGGAGGATTTATAGTTTATTACGATGCATCGGCAAGGGATTAGGATGTGTCTTGATGCAGCATGGTAAGGTAGTCGCTTATGCATCACGTCAGCTTCGTGATCATGAAAGGAATTACCCGACCCACGACTTGGAACTGGCAGTAGTAGTTTTTGCATTGAAGCTTTGGAGGCATTATCTATATGGAGATCGGGTGGAGATTTTTACCGACCACAAGAGTCTTAAGTATGTGTTTACCCAGAAGGATCTCAATATGCGTCAGAGAAGATAGCTAGAACTACTTGTGGATTATAACATCAACTTGTAGTATCATCCTGGGAAGGCCAATGTAGCAGCAGATGCACTGAGCAGGAGAGCCGGAGTTTATTTTCTAACAGCACAGTCAGAGTTGTTAGCAGATCTTCAGAAGATGGGTATTGAAGTTGTTCTTCCTTCCAGTGTGGCATTGATGGCCAGTATTTAAGTTTAGTCCAGTATAGTTGAGAGGATCAAGTTAGCTCAGTCCACGGATTCCAAGCTTCAACGGCTTAGGACAGAATGTGTAGCAGGAAGAAGACCAGAGTTATGTATTCATGAAGATGGTACACTCCGACATGAGAGGCGTCTTTGTATACCCAGTAGAGATATCAGACAGGAGATCATGGCAGAAGCTCACAGTTTTCAGTATTCGATTCACCCCGGTGGTACGAAGATGTGTCATAATATTCGACATCATTTTTGGTAGAATGGAATGAAGAGGGAGATAGCCCGGTTTGTCTCTCGTTGTTTGGTTTGTCAGTAAGTTAAAGCCAAACATCAGAGACTAGCTGGACTTCTTCAACCTTTACCGATCCCAGAATGGAAATAGGAGCACATTACCATAGATTTTGTGACTGGATTACATAGATCCCTTGCTGGGAGAGATGCTATCTGGGTTATAGTCGACAGACTCACGAAGGTAGCTCATTTTATCCCATTCAGAATTGGTCAGTCGACGGATCAGCTTGCAGAGATATACCTCATGCAGATAGTCAGATTGCATGGACTACCAGTCAGTATTGTGTCCGCTAGAGATTCGAGATTCACATCGCACTTTTGGCTGAGTCTTCAAGAAAGTTTGGGGACTCGTCTCAAGTTCAGTTCTGCCTACCATCCGCAGACAAATGGTCAGTCAGAATGCACGATCCAGACTCTTGATGATATATTGCGGTCGTGTACACTCGACTTCGATGGTTCATGGGAAGATCACCTGCATCTCATAGAGTTCTCATATAACAACAGTTTCTAGGCCATTATCGAGATGGCACCCTTTAAAGCCTTGTACGACAGGAAGTGCATATCTCCTTTAGCTTGGGATGATATCAGTGAGAGGCAAATGCTTGGACCAGAGATGGTAATACGGACTATTGAGGTGGTCAGACAAGTCAGGGATCATCTTCGAGTTGCTCAAGATCGCCAGCGTCATTGGACCGATTCTCATCGATATTCCCTTGAATTTTCTGTCGACGACCATGTATTCCTTAGGATCTTGCCTACCCGTGGCATCATTTATTTCGACATGCGGAAAAAGCTTAGTTCTAGGTATATAAGGCCTTCTGACATCCTGGAGCGAGTAGGTGATGTGTCATATCGTCTCGTTCTTCTACCGTCACTACGTGAGGTACATGATGTCTTCCATGTATCCCAATTGCGACGGTATATCCCGGATCCAAGTCATATCCTTGATCATTCAGAATTGGTTGTTGGTACCAACCTTTCGTATGAGGAAAGGCCCGTATCCATATTGGATCGAAGAGAGAAGATACTCAAGAACAAGACTATCAAGTTAGTCCCTGTTGCTTGGGGTCATCATACTTTGGGTGAGTCAACGTGGGAGCGTGAGGATGATATCCGATCGCGATATCCCAACATGTTTGACTTGTAAGGTATAATGTCTTCTTATGCCTTATGCCTTCAACTTGCTTGCTTGCATGAAAGATTGCTTGATTGATTGCTTAGTTATAACTTGCCTGTGACTAGTATAGCTTGCTCGACATATCTAGCCTCTTGATTAAATTTTGAGGACGAAATTCTTTTAAGGTGGGTAGAGTTGTCTCCGTTTTCCGTATACATATTTCCAGTATACGTGTACGGGATCCTGTCCAGTATTTTTACTTGTCATGTCTTGCTAGCTGATTTTGATTTAATCTTGTTTAGGTTCATCATGGTTTAACTTGGTTTATTATTGGTTTGGCTTGGTTATTTTTGGTTCAACATATTAACCCCCTACCTACCACCATCCCCATTTATAAATCCCACCTACTTTTCTCTTTTCATTACTCTCCATAACTTCTTCTTCTCCTCCATTAAAAACCTCTCCCCCTCCATAGGCAAGTGCACCTTGCTCTCACTCAATGTCACGACCCGTACCCTAGAGTAAGGGCACGAGACGTGGATACGTCCAGCCTACGCCACAGTGTCGGCGGTAGAACGCTGTCCTAGGTTACAACATCTAACAGTTTAAGGTAATAACAGTTATACTCCCCGAATGGGGGTGACATAACAGAATATATCTCAATCACAACTAAGGTAGAACAGGATAAAGATAGATAGATAAATATCCAGAATGAAAACACAGAGATATAATCCAGAATTCTAAGTGTCTAAAATAAGTACATATCCCAAAGTCTCAAAATCCATATACAGTAATCCATGAAAAGTAAGACATCCTAATCTAGGGGAGTGTCATCTACTGCTAGTGGATCCTGCTACTGGTCCAAGTCCAAACACTCATCTAGTGTAGCACCATAGTAGGTAGGGCAGAACGCCTCAGCCTCGTCCTCTGTAAAAAATTTAACAGGTCCAATCAGGACAGGAGCGAGCACAGTACATCTCAACAAATCATAGCAGGTCAGGATATATAATCATGCTAGAGAGTAAGATACAAGATACTGAAAGAATAACATGATAAAAGAGAGAGACTGTAAATAAATAGCTACACTATATAGAGAACTAACAGTGCTAGTGATTCAGAGCACAAGATGGTTATGTAGACGGCACAATGTTGTACACGAGTAATCTACAGAGGTTGTACACGAGTAATCTACTGGATTGAATACATAACCACTTCTACTCCCCCGCCCCAATCAATACACAAGGATCTAGCTAAGTTATGTTATTGTACACGAAGTATAGTCGTACACGAAGATCATGTGAATACATGAATATACACGATTTTACACGATTTGTACACGAATGTCACGAATACAAGGTGTACACGATGCTCACGATAAAGTACACGAACACGAATACCAGATGAATCCGCTAAGGGGATAACATCGCACAACAAGATCCATATAGTACTAATCCGTATTTTCAACGTGTCAGCATCATGTAAAGTAATCAAAAGCAAGAAATATACTCCTAATGCAGGATATGAAATGATCAGAGAATATACTCGCCTGTAACCTGAGAATCTGGAGAATATATACTGTCCGAGGAGTAGTTTCTGTCTCCTATAGAACAGTACAAGTCACTATGAGTCTAAAATAATTATAAGATGCAAGTTAATGCATTCTACATGAATCTAGGTCAATATAGGCCAAAGTCAACTCTTGGTCAACTCTGGTCAACCCTAGAAGTCAAACTAGGTCAACTAGGTCAAACCTAAGTCAAACAAGTCTATACTAGTCTAACTAGTCTATTCTAGGTCTAACACGGCTATACAAGTCCAATCTAGACTCTATACTAGGCATTCTAGTCACCCATAGGCCATAGGCTATATCATGCCTATAAGCCAACCCATAACACATACACACATAGATATAATTATATAATCTAATATAGGAATACACATATTGATCTATTTATATAAGCTAATATAGAAATACATATAACATATAGGCTACTATATGCATATCACATATACATTATATATTTAATATATATGGTAGTATACACATATTATATAATATATATAGGATATATATATTTATATATATATATATATATATATATATATATATATATATATATATATATATATATATATATATATATATATATTTTATATATATATATATATATATATATATATATATATATATATATATATATATATATATATATATATATATATTTTTAATATATATGGTAGTATACACACATTATATAATATATATAGGATATATATATATATATATATATATATATATATATATATATATATATATATATATATATATATATATATATATATATATATATATATATATATATATATATTTTTTTTTTTTTTTTTTAATATATATAGGATATATATATATATATATATATATATATATATATATATATATATATATATATATATATATATATATATATATATATCCTATATATATTATATAATGTGTGTATACTACCATATATATTAAAAATAAATATATATATATATATATATATATATATATATATATATATATATATATATATATATATATATATATATATATATATATATATATTTTTATATATATATATATATATGTATATATATATATATATATATATATATATATATATATATATATATATATATATATATATATATATATATATATATATATATATACATCTCAATTTATATATACAAAAAATATATATATATATATATACATCTCAATTTATATATACAAAAAAAAAAATATATATATATATATATATATATATATATATATATACATCTCAATTTATATATACATGTATATATGTATATATACATATGCAGAAAATTACACTTGTGCTCATGTGTGTGTGTGTTAGGCTAGAGGGTTCAATGTGTGGGGTTAGTGAGACATGGCAGTGGTGGGTGTGTGTTAGCAGGATACAAGAGTGTGTGTCAAGAGATACATGATAGGGTGTGTGATATGGCATGTGTGTGTGTGTGTGCGTGTTAGGCTAGAACCTGTGAAACAGTGTAACATTTGATATCAATTTAGTGTGTGATATGTGTAGAGAAAATCAGTGAACAATGAAACAGTGAAGAAAACATGTGTCTGTAGAAATCTGGAAAACCTATTACAAAACAGTGTACTTGTGTTAAGGAAAACAGGGACTGAAATCATTAAAATGTTAAAAGGAAAGAACATGGCAGCTAACAATATGAAAACTGGAATTATAGACAGTTGAAGTAAATCCTGAAATCAGTGACTAGTAAATAGGAATCAGTGTTCTTGGCATAACTGGAAAACAGTGATCAGTGTAGTAGTGTACATATGAAATCAGTCATAGGTAATAGGAATAGAAATTAGTAAACAGTGTCTGATTGTCACCCTCATTTTCCGTATTTCGTATTATGCTCGTATTTGGATTTTGGCACGTATTTTATTATTCTCGACTTGCGGATTTTTTTTTGAATTCTTGTAATTGGGTTTTAGACCATGGCTTGGTTTTATTTTGGAGATTGGTTTGGTTTGGTTTGTCATGATGGAACACCATAGCCTACACACCACCTCCATTACACCACAACACCCTCATTATAACCCACCTACTTTCTCTCTCCTTCATAATTTCTCCATTAATTTCTTCTTCTTCTTCTTCTTCTTCCTCCACCAACACCCATAGGCAAGTGCATCTTGCCATTAAATAAGCACCACTTTTATTTGTTCATTAGCTAGATTAGGACATGGAGAACAACATTAGAACTTGGAATTTTGTGATTTGGAGTCTCCATTGTTCTAGATCTAGGTTTTAATTATTTTCGGATTTACATGGTTTTGATCTATTTTAGTTGGATTTTATGGGTTTTTGATGCTTCCATGTGGAAGATAATTCAATTTTACTCAAGTTAGAACTTTGAAAATCTAAATTTGGTTTTGATTTGGCAAAGTTATGAAGAATTGAAGTTTTTGGGTTGGGTGTTCTTCCTCTCGGACAGAGGTAGGAGAAGAACACAGCCTTTCCCTCTTGTTGGCCACGCGGCTCCCGCGTACGGCCTCTGCGTAGAGCTCCTGCGTAGTGTTGCTTGCGTAGAACCCTTGCTTAGGGTCTTCTGCGTATTGCACCTTGCGTATGGCCTGCGTATAGCCCCTGCGTATGCTGGCCTGCGTACTGTGCATTGCGTATGGCTTGCGTACTGCTCCCCTTGCGTACTGCTCCCCTTGCGTACTGCTCCCCTTGCGTACTGCTCCCCTTGCGTACTGCTCCCCTGCGTATGCTGGCCTGCGTACTGTGCATTGCGTATGGCTTGCGTACTGCTCCCCTTGCGTATGGCCTGCGTATAGCCCCTGCGTATGCTGGCCTGCGTACTGTGCATTGCGTATGGCTTGCGTACTGCTCCCCTTGCGTACTGCTCCCCTTGCGTACTGCTCCCCTGCGTATGCTGGCCTGCGTACTGTGCATTGCGTATGGCTTGCGTACTGCTCCCCTTGCGTATGGCCTGCGTATAGCCCCTGCGTATGCTGGCCTGCGTACTGTGCATTGCGTATGGCTTGCGTACTGCTCCCCTTGTGTACTGCTCCCCTTGCGTACTGCTCCCCTTGCGCAATGTAACCCTTGCGCAGCCTTGTATGCGCAGTCTATACCCTGCGCAGCCCGAACCTTGACCCCCTTGTGCTACCTACTTGTTTATGATGAATTTGTTATTTCTTAGTCTTGGCTCTTCTATAGTCCTATATATATTGGTATTGTATCAGGTATTTTACGCCCATTTTATATCCTTACGCCTTTTGTCATGAACTTGATTTTACTTGTATATTTGGAATGACTATTGTACATGGCCTGGTATGACAAGGAACTTACATAACATGATAGTGACTCGTAATAGTGCACTCCTGACATGACCAACCTGACCTGATAGTGGCCCGTCGTGGCGCACTCCTGACAAGTACCCTGACATGAATTATCTTGATGACTTGATAGTGGCCGTGGCGGCGCACTCTTAACTTGACTTGACTTGATAACTTAACTTGACTTGCCTTGACACCGTGGGTATTCCTGCTTGCTTGCTTGTACAATCCACTTGTCTTGTCTTGCATCATGTCTAGGACGTGACTTCCTGGGTACCACGGCCAGGGACTCGCGCTAAATTGGACTAGGCTAATGATTAGATCAAATTAGAACATGGAGAATTCCCGGTCACAGGCAGTCTCGTTATCTGGAGGCATTAATGGACTTGTAGCTTGCCGACGAGTAGAGCACATTTCCAGCACACTGTCATGTGTTGCACCCTCTAAGTCACCTAAGGGTACATTTGTCTCCCGGGCGATGTACCCACCTATAACTCTCAACCCGCGGAAGGATAACTGGATGGTCTGCAGGGCTTGGGACTGGGAGTTTCTCACTTGCATCTTGTTAGTAATTAGGCTTGTGATAACCCTAGTTAGTTAAAGTAGTAAGCCGTAGTACTTGCTTGGCCGATTGTGAATGAATGGTGTCCAGCCCTGTATAAGTCTTGTCTAGCCCCTGTACCTGGAACTCTTGATCATGATTGTTTTACTTATCTCTAACGATAAATGGGTAGAGACAGTGAACTATTCAGGCGAAGGGGTACAATCCCGGTCCTTGTTTGGTGAAGGATTGTAACCTGGCTCCCGGAATGGTTCCACGTCCCTAGTCGTTTATCGCTCTGCGTACTTTTATTACTTGTACCTTCTTTTATTCTTATGATCTGATATGCTGGCTTTTGTTCTTATTTGTGGCCTCCTTTGTGGCACTTGCTCTTTCTGGGGTTTGACCCAGCTGGTTTTGTGTGGCCAGATTTCGGAGCAGCTCCCGAGGATCTACCAAGCTTCCAGCCCAATGGTGAACACTAGACGGAACCCGGGCTACGAGTGGGTTTTCCCTTTTGTTTCACCCACTTATATGTAAATTTATTCTTTTGAGGCGTTTGCCGACGAGCACCTGTTAGCTCGATGCACCTTTACTTACTGTCTGCCTACGGACTGTAACATGATTAACAAATCCTAGGGTTGATCATGTATGACTGAACTCTTGCTAGTCCTATCATTTTGTACGACTAGCTTCATGATCATCCAATATGTAATATTTGGGACGCCTTATATATATATATATTTGATGCTCTAACATCTTGTAACTCTGTTAATTGCTTGAGATTGAGACAATCGGCTTGACCTTAAGAGACTGCTGGCTTGTAGTAAACCCTCATATCTAGACAGCCGTGACCGTATTGTTGAGATGTATTCTATTTCAAGATACGTAGCTGGCTGTGTCTGCCCCCGCTCTCCAGTATTCTGGTTCTGGGGCGTGACACGGTTTAAGTGGTGGCCCATGCAGGTCTTGTCAATCAAGAAATGTGAGGGTTTACCCATAGATGTCTCAATCAATATTCGCCCTTGATCTCCACCCGTATTTTCAAATCCCTGAGATTCTTGACCTGATCACATGCTTGTATCATTGATCTGTCCTGGTCCTTTCCTTATTGTTCCCTATGTCGTCTTCTTCAGCGGCATTACTCCCGGACCTGCCAACCAGCCAGAGGAAGCTCGACAAGCACCCCAGCGCCAGGAAGATCAAGTTCAGCACTCTGGAGTAGCCTCCCGAGTTATGCTTCCCAGAGGCTCAGAACCTCTAGTTCAGGAAGCTCCGCCCGTTCAACCAGCTAGACAGGATGAGGGACCTTTGGTAGGGCTTATCAGGGAACTGCTTGCATCCCAAGATCGTCGAGGCGACGCCTTGCACCAGGAAGTTCATGATGCACTAAACCGAGGAGGTCCCCAAGGAAATCAAGCGGCCAACAGTTTCAAGCGCTTGAACCCTCCCTTCTTTGACGGCAGTGAAGATGCGATTGCCGCGGACGCTTGGCTTCAGGATACCGAGGTGGTTCTAGAAGCAGCTAGGACGCCTGAGAATGATAAGGTGGCGGTGGTACGCCTACAGTTGTTAGACTTGGCTCGCGATTGGTGGGCAGCTCAGGCCATGGGATTAGCAGCACCAGTCACTTGGGCGACGTTCAGAGAAAGATTCCAAACGAAGTACTTCGATGCGGTGGCACGGTACGACCTGCAGACTAGATTCACCAACTTGAAGCAAGGAGGCAGAACGGTCGATGGCTATGCGACCGAGTTTTCCAGGCTGAGTAGGTTCGCCCCCACCTTGGTGGCAACCGAGTTCGATAGGGCTCAGCGGTTCCAGCAGGGACTGTATTTGGAGATATTATTGGCTGTGGAACAGTTCGAGCACCAGACGTTCGATGCAGTATTGAAAGCAGCAAGGAGGCATGAGTATACCTCCCGGAGAATTGTGGACAGGACCGGAGGCAGGAAGCGGTCCCACAACCAGATGCACCAATCTTCAGCTCCAGCCCCGGCAGCTAGGGGTCTAACCATTGGAACTCCGAGGCGGGCGGCCTCAGTGACGTCGGTTCAGCATTCGACCCCGACGTACCCGCAGCAGCAGAAGCAGAAGCAGTCTTCCGCGGTGGGATGTTCTCATTGCGGGAAGCCGGGCCATGTAGTGGCAGAGTGTCGTAGGGCACAGGGATTGTGCCTGGTTTATGGAGGAGCAGACCACCAGATAGGGACCTGCCCTAATAGGGGAGGTCCATCATCATCCAATCTTTCTAGTTCTTCGGTGAGGGGACCAGCCCCAGTTCCAATCCAGCAGCAGCAGCAGCAGTACCCGAGGCCATTATTGCCTCAGGCCCAGGCCTTTCAGCAGCAGAACCAGCAGCAGTTCACCCAGGCTCCAGCACAGAACCGACATAGGGGTTTCCAGCAGAGGGGACCCGCAGCTAGAGGTCAGGCTATGATGATGACCATGGAAGAAGAAGTTGCACCAGGTGAGGTAGTGGCAGGTACTATTCTCGTCAACACCTTTCCAGCATCCGTATTATTTGATTCTGGTGCATCGCATTCATTCATGTCTGCACGATTCGCGACACGGATAGGGTTGGAGCCCGAGTCATTATCAGTGAGGCTCAATATACTTACTGGTAATGGTCTTGTGGGAGTAGATCGAGTGTTCTCCTCGTGTCGGATTGTAGTTAGCGGTAGAGAGTTCTCCGCTAGATTCATAGAGTTCCCTATGGCAGACTATGATGTAGTCCTAGGCATGGATTGGTTGAGGAACCATTATGCTAGGATAGACTGCCATGTTGGCAGAGTTGTCTTTAGTATTCCCGGAGAGCCAGAGTTTTCATTTTCCAGAGGCACAGTAGAGCCATCTCCTCCAGTATTGCGAATGGCAGTAGCGGCAGTGCAGTTGCCCCGGATAGTTGAAGAGTTTCCAGATGTCTTCCCAGAGGAACTTCCAGGGATGCCACCAGAGCGGGAGATCGAGTTCACCATTGACTTGATTCCCGGGACAGCACCAGTATCAGAGCGAGTCTACAGAATGGCGCCTTCAGAGTTGGAGATTTTGTATAAGATGATTGAAGAACTTAGAACCAAGGGATTCATTCGTGCTAGTGGATCGCCTTGGGGAGCCCCGATGCTTCTTGTGAAAAAGAAGGATGGTACGTCCAGGCTATGTGTAGATTATCGTACCTTGAACTCAGTGACAATTAAGAACAGATACCCTCTTCCAAGGATAGACGATTTGTTTGATCAACTCAAGGGGGCTTCAGTTTTCTCGAAGATAGACTTGCGGTCAGGATACCACCAGATCAGAGTCAGAGAGCAGGACATCCCGAAGACGGCGTTCAGATCTAGGTACGGGCATTGGGAGTTTCTAGTTATGCCCTTTGGAGCGACCAATGCGCCGGCAGTGTTCATGGACCTCATGAACCGTATTTTCATGCCTTACTTGGATCAGTTTGTGATAGTGTTCCTTGATGACATCCTGGTCTACAGCAAGTGTGAAGCAGAGCACGAGCAGCATCTCAGGATCGTCCTTCAGACGCTTAGGGAGCACCAGTTGTACGCCAAGTTCAGTAAATGCGAGTTCTGGCTCGATCGTATTTCTTACTTGGGTCACATCATTACCAGAGGAGGAGTGGAAGTTGATCCCCAGAAGATTGTGGCTATCGAGGCATGGCCAGTACCCAGCTCAGTGGCAGAGGTTCGCAGCTTCCTTGGATTGGCCGGCTACTACCGGCGGTTCGTCTCAGATTTTGCAAGGATTTCAGCGCCGATGACCCAGTTGACCCGCAAGGATGTGCCGTTCGTTTGGACAGCAGAATGTCAGGAATCATTTGAGGAGTTGAAGCGAGGTTTGATAACGGCTCCCATTCTCACACTTCCAGATGGGACCGGAGGATTCACAGTTTATTGCGACGCTTCAGGCAGAGGATTGGGATGTGTTTTGATGCAGCATGGGAAGGTAATTGCTTATGCGTCACGTCAACTCCGTGATCATGAGAAGAATTACCCGACCCACGACTTGGAGCTAGCAGCGGTAGTGTTTGCACTTAAATTGTGGAGGCACTACTTGTACGGGGACAGAGTGGAGATATTTACTGATCATAAGAGCCTGAAGTATGTTTTCACCCAGAAGGATCTTAATATGCGGCAGAGAAGATGGCTCGAGCTACTTGTGGACTATGATGTGGATTTGCAGTATCATCCAGGGAAGGCCAACGTTGTAGCAGATGCATTGAGCAGGAGAGCCGGAGTTTATTTCTTGACGGCGCAACCAGAGCTATTGGCAGATCTTCAGAAGATGGGAATTGAAGTGATTCTTCCTTCCAATGTGGCCTTGATGGCCAGCCTACAGATTCAGTCCACCATAGTTGAGAGGATCCGGACATCACAGTTAACAGATTCCAAGATTCAGCGGCTCAGAGCAGAGTGCGAGGCAGGGAGAAGGCCAGAGTTATGTATTCATGAAGATGGTACACTTCGGCACGGCACGCGTCTTTGTGTACCCAGCGGAGATATCAGACAGGAAGTCATGGCAGAGGCTCACAGTTCGCAGTATTCCATTCACCCAGGCGGCACGAAGATGTACAGAGATATTCGTCAGCACTTTTGGTGGAATGGTATGAAGAGGGAGATAGCCCGGTATGTCTCTCGATGTTTGGTTTGCCAACAGGTCAAGGCTGAACATCAGAGGCCAGCTGGACTTCTTCAACCTTTACCGATCCCAGAATGGAAATGGGAACACGTTACCATGGATTTCGTGACTGGATTACCCATGTCTCCGGCAGGTAGAGATGCTGTTTGGGTCATTGTGGACAGGCTTACCAAGGTGGCACACTTTCTTCCATTTAGAGTTGGACAGTCAACGGCACAGCTAGCAGAGATGTATCTCAGGCAGATTGTCAGACTTCACGGAGTGCCAGTCAGCATAGTATCAGACAGGGATACGAGATTCACATCGCACTTCTGGCGCAGTCTTCATCAAAGTTTGGGGACTCGTCTCAAGTTCAGCTCAGCGTATCATCCGCAGACAGATGGGCAATCAGAGCGTACTATACAAACTCTCGAAGATATGTTGCGGTCATGTACCCTTGACTTCGGTGGTTCATGGGAGGATCACCTGCACCTGGTGGAATTCTCGTACAACAATAGTTTCCAGGCCAGTATCCAGATGGCACCCTTTGAGGCTCTGTATGGCAGGAAGTGCAGATCTCCGTTAGCATGGGACGATGTCGGAGAGAGGCAGATGCTCGGTCCAGAACTGATTTCTCAGACGGTTGAAGTGGTCAGGAAAGTCAGAGATCACCTCCGAGTTGCTCAGGATCGCCAGCGCCATTGGGCCGATGCTCATCGGCGTCCCTTAGAATTTGCCGTCGGCGACCATGTATTCCTTAGGATCTCGCCTACCCACGGCGTCATTCGTTTTGGCGTACGGGGAAAGCTTAGTCCTAGGTATATAGGACCGTTCGATATTCTAGAGCGAGTAGGTGATGTGTCCTATCGTCTCGCTCTTCCGCCGTCGCTAAGTGAGGTACATGATGTATTCCATGTATCCCAATTAAGACGGTACATCCCGGACCCGAGCCATATCCTAGATCATTCGGAATTGGTTGTTGGTACCAACCTTTCGTATGAGGAGAGGCCCGTGTCTATATTGGACCGGAGGGAAAAGACGCTCAAGAACAAGACTATTAACTTAGTCCGTGTTGCTTGGGGTCATCACTCTCTAGGTGAGTCAACATGGGAGCGTGAGGACGACATCCGATCGCGATATCCCTACCTGTTTGACTCGTGAGGTATAATGTCTTTCTTATACCTTACGCTTTCCCTTCCTTGCTTGCATTGTATGATTGTATGATTGAACTGCTTAGTGTAGCTTGTCTGTGCTTAGTATAGCTTGTCGTGACAATCTCTAGCTCCTTGATTTAATTCCGAGGACGGAATTCTTTGAAGGTGGGTAGAGTTGTCACCCTCATTTTCCGTATTTCGTATTATGCTCGTATTTGGATTTTGGCACGTATTTTATTATTCTCGACTTGCGGATTTTTTTTTGAATTCTTGTAATTGGGTTTTAGACCATGGCTTGGTTTTATTTTGGAGATTGGTTTGGTTTGGTTTGTCATGATGGAACACCATAGCCTACACACCACCTCCATTACACCACAACACCCTCATTATAACCCACCTACTTTCTCTCTCCTCCATAATTTCTCCATTAATTTCTTCTTCTTCTTCTTCTTCTTCCTCCACCAACACCCATAGGCAAGTGCATCTTGCCATTAAATAAGCACCACTTTTATTTGTTCATTAGCTAGATTAGGACATGGAGAACAACATTAGAACTTGGAATTTTGTGATTTGGAGTCTCCATTGTTCTAGATCTAGGTTTTAATTATTTTCGGATTTACATGGTTTTGATCTATTTTAGTTGGATTTTATGGGTTTTTGATGCTTCCATGTGGAAGATAATTCAATTTTACTCAAGTTAGAACTTTGAAAATCTAAATTTGGTTTTGATTTGGCAAAGTTATGAAGAATTGAAGTTTTTGGGTTGGGTGTTCTTCCTCTCGGACAGAGGTAGGAGAAGAACACAGCCTTTCCCTCTTGTTGGCCACGCGGCTCCCGCGTACGGCCTCTGCGTAGAGCTCCTGCGTAGTGTTGCTTGCGTAGAACCCTTGCTTAGGGTCTTCTGCGTATTGCACCTTGCGTATGGCCTGCGTATAGCCCCTGCGTATGCTGGCCTGCGTACTGTGCATTGCGTATGGCTTGCGTACTGCTCCCCTTGCGTACTGCTCCCCTTGCGTACTGCTCCCCTGCGTATGCTGGCCTGCGTACTGTGCATTGCGTATGGCTTGCGTACTGCTCCCCTTGCGTATGGCCTGCGTATAGCCCCTGCGTATGCTGGCCTGCGTACTGTGCATTGCGTATGGCTTGCGTACTGCTCCCCTTGCGTACTGCTCCCCTTGCGTACTGCTCCCCTGCGTATGCTGGCCTGCGTACTGTGCATTGCGTATGGCTTGCGTACTGCTTCCCTTGCGTATGGCCTGCGTATAGCCCCTGCGTATGCTGGCCTGCGTACTGTGCATTGCGTATGGCTTGCGTACTGCTCCCCTTGTGTACTGCTTCCCTTGCGTACTGCTCCCCTTGCACAATGTAACCCTTGCGCAGCCTTGTATGCGCAGTCTATACCCTGCGCAGCCCGAACCTTGACCCCCTTGTGCTACCTACTTGTTTATGATGAATTTGTTATTTCTTAGTCTTGGCTCTTCTATAGTCCTATATATATTGGTATTGTATCAGGTATTTTACGCCCATTTTATATCCTTACGCCTTTTGTCATGAACTTGATTTTACTTGTATATTTGGAATGACTATTGTACATGGCCTGGTATGACAAGGAACTTACATAACATGATAGTGACTCGTAATAGTGCACTCCTGACATGACCAACCTGACCTGATAGTGGCCCGTCGTGGCGCACTCCTGACAAGTACCCTGACATGAATTATCTTGATGACTTGATAGTGGCCGTGGCGGCGCACTCTTAACTTGACTTGACTTGATAACTTAACTTGACTTGCCTTGACACCGTGGGTGTTCCTGCTTGCTTGCTTGTACAATCCACTTGTCTTGTCTTGCATCATGTCTAGGACGTGACTTCCTGGGTACCACGGCCAGGGACTCGCGCTAAATTGGACTAGGCTAATGATTAGATCAAATTAGAACATGGAGAATTCCCGGTCACAGGCAGTCTCGTTATCTGGAGGCATTAATGGACTTGTAGCTTGCCGACGAGTAGAGCACATTTCCAGCACACTGTCATGTGTTGCACCCTCTAAGTCACCTAAGGGTACATTTGTCTCCCGGGCGATGTACCCACCTATAACTCTCAACCCGCGGAAGGATAACTGGATGGTCTGCAGGGCTTGGGACTGGGAGTTTCTCACTTGCATCTTGTTAGTAATTAGGCTTGTGATAACCCTAGTTAGTTAAAGTAGTAAGCCGTAGTACTTGCTTGGCCGATTGTGAATTAATGGTGTCCAGCCCTGTATAAGTCTTGTCTAGCCCCTGTACCTGGAACTCTTGATCATGATTGTTTTACTTATCTCTAACGATAAATGGGTAGAGACAGTGAACTATTCAGGCGAAGGGGTACAATCCCGGTCCTTGTTTGGTGAAGGATTGTAACCTGGCTCCCGGAATGGTTCCACGTCCCTAGTCGTTTATCGCTCTGCGTACTTTTATTACTTGTACCTTCTTTTATTCTTATGATCTGATATGCTGGCTTTTGTTCTTATTTGTGGCCTCCTTTGTGGCACTTGCTCTTTCTGGGGTTTGACCCAGCTGGTTTTGTGTGGCCAGATTTCGGAGCAGCTCCCGAGGATCTACCAAGCTTCCAGCCCAATGGTGAACACTAGACGGAACCCGGGCTACGAGTGGGTTTTCCCTTTTGTTTCACCCACTTATATGTAAATTTATTCTTTTGAGGCGTTTGCCGACGAGCACCTGTTAGCTCGATGCACCTTTACTTACTGTCTGCCTACGGGCTGTAACATGATTAACAAATCCTAGGGTTGATCATGTATGACTGAACTCTTGCTAGTCCTATCATTTTGTACGACTAGCTTCATGATCATCCAATATGTAATATTTGGGACGCCTTATATATATATATTTGATGCTCTAACATCTTGTAACTCTGTTAATTGCTTGAGATTGAGACAATCGGCTTGACCTTAAGAGACTGCTGGCTTGTAGTAAACCCTCATATCTAGACAGCCGTGACCGTATTGTTGAGATGTATTCTATTTCAAGATACGTAGCTGGCTGTGTCTGCCCCCGCTCTCCAGTATTCTGGTTCTGGGGCGTGACACTGATCCTCAGGAGAACAATATCAGGCAATGCATTTGCTCATTTGATTTACAGTTCAGTTAAAAAGGGAAGAATCAGTGAATGTTATGAGCAGTGCAGTACTATGAAACAGTGAGTGAACTAACAATAGGAAATCTGGAACATAGTTGACAGGAAACCATACATTAAACACTCATTTCAGTTCATTAGGAAGAGTAAAACTCAGGTATAGGAATGGAAGGGAAACCAATTCAGGACTGAGATGAATCTCAGTTCATTAGCAGATTTGAATTCCCCCTGTATCAGCTATTACAATGAAACCAAACACAAGTCTAATTCCCATTCACAAACCATAGAGCCTAATCGAATTGAAATATTTCATTATTATGAATCAACAAATATGTGGGGACATTAATCAGTGAGAAACAACAATAAACAAGGATTAATGTTTAGGAAAAAAAAAGGAAAGAAATAAGTATCAGTCCTATGTATCAGTTAACATGAATTTAACCAATTTTGAATCACATTACCACACCAATACCTAAACTAACCATGTAAACTAATTTAACAAAGATTATACATCATATTTAGGACCTAATTAACAATTAAAAACATATATTAAAATATTAAACTAGGAATTAAACAGAGAACACATAACAGTGCACTGAAACGCACAGTACACGCACAGTGCACGCGTGATACCATATCCGACACGATATGAGAGTTCGTGAAACTCTGGGAATCTTGTGTCAGTCAGTGTCCCAACACGTGTGTCAAGTTACACGTGTCAAAGTGTCGTATGCAGCTCGCAAACAGCCCCGAGCAGCAGGGAAGGGAAACTGTGCGCGCGTAAGGTGCACACGCATGTACGTGTGTCCGTGGCGACTCGACACGACACCAATACGTGTTCAGAACAATGGAAACACAGAAGCGAGGTTAAAACCCTAATTCCTATTCAATTACATTCCTAAAAACAAATCGAAATGCCCTTTGGGGCATTTCGTCAAACACCTTCATTCACGAACTGATACATGTCCGATACGTACACGTATATGACTCAAAACCTAGGGTTAGCTAGTCCTACAATTAGGTTAGGCTTAGGGCTTCCTAGATATGTAATAAAAACAATATTTTATAGAAGGGATTAGAATATTACCTAAGGATTTGCAATGTAACAAAAAGTCCCAAATGAGAGGATCCTCAAACTACCAAAACTCTCCCAAATTGTTTCTTCCCTGAAATTTCTCAATACCAACAGTAAATACAATAATTTTAGGTCCTATTGCAATTGGTTTGGAGGAAAAATGAATTGAAATAGAATTTCTATGAATTAAAGAAGATGGAGACTCACCTCTTTCTAAACATGCAAATATTCTTAATGGAGGCTAGCCCTAATTTCTAGGAGGGATTAAATAGAGGGAGAATCCCTATGCTAGTGTGGTCGGCCAAGTGGGATGGGCTAGGGCTAGGTTCACTTGGTGTTGGGTTGGGCCTTTAAGGCTTAAGTCATGACTTGTGAAATCACAAGCCATTCCCTAATCAAATAAAATCCTAATCTCTCCAAATAAGTTCTAATGAGTTAAATGTCACTAACTTAGGTCAAGCTAGGGTTCCATAACCTAACCAAATAGACATGACCTAGGTTAGCCTCTAGGACAGTCTCCTAAGTCAACACTAGTCAAAGCCTAGAATAACACCAAGTCAAATATACAAAAAATCACTTAAAAATTCTAATAAATATAATGAATACTAATAATTCCAAATTAATTCCAAAATTTTAAAAATGACCAAAATACCCTTAAGCTAGAAATGTGGTAGTGATAAATCTACCCCCTTAAAATAATTTCGTCCTCGAAATTTAAGGCGAAACTAACTGCTGAGAAGGATAGAAAAGTATACCTCAAGGTCCAAAAAGATAGGGGTACCGCTCGCGTATCTCATCCTCCCGCTCCCAGGTAGACTCTCTTGGAGAATTATGCCTCCATGCGACGCGTACCAAGGGTATCACCTGGTTCCTCAGAACCTTCTCCCAGCGATCCAGAATCTTCACAGGCTGCTCTGGATAACTGAGAGTAGGTCCAACCTCAATCTCCGAATGATCGAGCACATGGCTAGGGCCAGCCACGTACCATCTCAACTGTGATACGTGGAATACGTTGTGAACTCCTACTAGTGCAGGTGGCAAGTCTAGCCTGTATGCCACGTCACCGACCCTCCCGCTGATAACGAAAGGGCCGATGAAGCGCGGGCTAAGCTTCCCACCTCCACCAAAATATATCGTACCACGAGTCGGAGATATCCGCAGAAAAGCCATGTCTCCAACCTAATCACAAGCAAGGTCTCATGTACTAAAAATCAAACACGATCAATCAAACAAAACAAAATACAACCTACTTCTAATCCTATCTCTAAATCTGTACCTCAAACTCCAACGGCCTCCGGTAGCTATCGGCCCAGTGCCGATGTCTGTCCTGCACCACGCGAAGTCTGTCCCTGATGAGCTTCACCTTCTCGGCTGCGTCAACAACCATCTCTGGTTCCAGTAAAGCTCGCTCTCCAATATCATCCCAAGATATGGGTGTACGACACCTACGCCCGTACAGAGCCTCAAAAGGTGACATCTTAATGCTGGCCTGATAACTATTGTTGTAAGCAAACTCCACCAAATGTAGATGATCCTCCCAGGAACCTCCAAAATCCAGGACGCATGTCCGCAGCATGTCCTCAAGTGTCTGAATAGTCCTCTCTGACTGTCCGTCCGTCTGGGGGTGGTATGCAGTACTAAACTTGAGCTGAGTGCCCAAACTAGTCCGCAGACTCCTCCAGAAATAGGAAGTAAAGCGACTATCCCGATCTGAGATAATACTGACGGGAACTCCGTGAATCCTGACTATCTGCTGCATGTACAACTCTGCAAGCCTCTCTGTAGACATACCCACCTTGAATGGCAAAAAGTGGGCCGATTTGGTCAACCTGTCAACGATGACCCAAATTGCGTCTTTTCCTCCTGGTGTACGCGGCAACCCAGATACAAAATCCATGGTGATATGTTCCCACTTCCACTCTGGAATGGGCAACGGCTGCAATAATCCTCCGGGCCTCTGCCTCTCTGCTTTGACCTGCTGACAAACCAAGCATCTAGCTACGAAGCGAGCTACCTCCCGCTTCATCCCGTACCACTAGACATGCTCTCGCAGATCCCTGTACATCTTGTTGGCACCAGGATGTATAGAGTACTGCGATCTGTGAGCCTCCTGCATGATCTGCTCTCTGAGCTCCCCGTTTGGCACATATAACCTGGAATCGTGCCTCAAGGCACCATCCTCTGCAAGTAAAAACTCGCCATCCACCAACCCTGTACGAACCTGCTCTAGGATACACCGCAGAGCCACATCTTCGAACTGCGTCGCCTTGATCCTCACCATCAAGTCCGACTGTATCTGAAGGCCCCATAACTGCATCTGTACCCCGGGCACAATCACTTCAATCCCAAGGCTCTCCAAGTCTGCAAGCAAGTGTCGATCCATAGTCAAACACATGGCTGTCGGATACCTACTCAAGGCATCGGCAACCACGTTGGCCTTCCCTGGGTGATACTGAAGTGAGATGTCAAAGTCCTTCATCAACTCTAGCCATCTGCGCTGCCTCATGTTGAGCTCTTTCTGTGTAAACAAATACTTCAAGCTCTTGTGATCTGTGAAAATCTTCACCCTCTCGCTATACAGATAGTGCTTCTACAACTTCAGAGCAAAAATCACCACTGCCAACTCCAAGTCATGGGTAGGGTAGTTCTTCTCATGGGGACATAATTGTCTGGAAGCATAGGCAATCACCTTCCCATGCTGCTGCAAGACACAACCCAGCCCCTTTCCTGAAGCATCACTATAAATAGTGAATCCACCTGATCCTGAAGGCAATATCAGAATCGAAGCTGTCGTAAGCCGCTTCTTCAACTCATCAAAAGCTGCCTGACACTCCTCTGACCAAACGAACTCAGTATCCTTCCGGGTCAACCGAGTCAACGGCTTTGCAACCCGGGAGAAATCCTGCACAAATCTCCTGTAGTATTATGCCAGCCCAGGAAACTCCTGATCTCTGCTACTGAAATCGATACTGCCCAAGCCTCAACTGCTGTGATCTTCTTCGAGTCTACTGAGATACCATCTCCAGTCACCACATGACCCAAGAAGTCAACTCTATCTAGGAAGAACTCGCACTTCGAGAGCTTGCCATAAAATCTCTCCCTCCTGAGTGTCTCCGGCACTACTCTCAAGTGCTCCTCGTGCTCTTCCTCTGTCTTCGAATACACCATGATATTATCAATAAATACCACCACGAACTTATCCAAGTACTGGTGGAACACCTTATTCATAAGGTTCATAAACACTGCTGGTGCATTGGTCAGCCCAAACGGCATAACCAAAAACTCAAACTGTCTGTACCGCGTCCTGAAAGCGGTCTTGGGAATATCCTTCCTCTTCACCTTCACCTGGTGATAACCTGACCTCAAATCAATCTTGGAGAACACCCGAGCTTCGCTCAACTGATCAAAGAGATCATCGATCCGCGGCAGTGGGTATCTGTTCTTGATCGTCAGGTTGTTGAGTGTCCTGTAGTCGATACACATCCGTACCGACCCATCCTTCTAGGGTACGAAAAGAACTGGTGCACCCCAAGGTGAAGAACTCGATCGGATGAAGCCCTTGTCCTGCAGCTCATCCACCTGCTTCTTCAGCTCCACTAATTCACTGTTGTTCACTCGATAGACATGCTGGAAAATCGGTTCTGCATCGGGAACCAAGTCTATCGAGAACTCTACATCCCTATCAGGTGGAAGCCCTGGCAACTCCTCTAGAAATACGTCTATAAACTCTACGATCAAGGGATGTGGAGCCACCTGCTCCTCAACTGAAGCTCCACAGAACACTCCGATGTCCTGTTCTGCCTGCCGGCGTGTGTACTCAAACTCTGGCTCTCCTGGCGCCCCAAATAAAACTCTACCCCCTCGGCAATCAATACGAACGTGGTGTCTACTCAGCCAGTCCATACCTAATACAATACCGTAGTTCGGTAGTGGCATGACGAGTAGACTCACTCCCAACTATCGGCCTCCCAATATGACGCTCCGCCCTCTGCAAACATCACTCACGAGAATGACCCCACCCTCGGTCGTGATCTTGCAGGTCCTAGGCAATGGTTAAGAAACTAGACTGTGTCTAATAGCATACGATACTGACACAAAGCTGTGGGAAGCCCCGGAATCAAAGAGTACAAATGTTGGAAGGGAGTCGAGGAGAACCGAACCTGCTATCAGCTCACCGATGGCCTCGGCATCCTCAGCTGCCATGGCGAAAGCTCGCCCCTGCTATCCACCTCGTGCCTACTGCTGGTGCTGCTGGAACCTCTACTGCTGGGTCTGCAGGACTGGTCCCCTCTGCTGGCCTGCTGGAGCCTTTGCTGCCCCAGCTCCTCCTGGTATTGGACGCATCGACGTCACTGGACAATCTCGTATCTGGTGGTCCACTGATCCATACATCAAGCATCTGCCAAGTCTCTTCCTACACTCCTCCCACTTGTGTCTAGGCTTCTTACAGAAAGTACAACTGATAGCCTGCTGCCTGGGTGCCTGCTGCCCTCTCTGCTGCTGATGCTACACCTGCTGAAAAGGTGTACGACCCTGATGCTGATACTGCTAAACTGGCCTCTGTGGCTGTTGATGCTGGAAGTGAGGCCTCTTGGCCTGCCTATGACTGCTGCTACCACCCTGGAAGTCACGACCCCTCTTCTGCTTCAGCCCTAGGTCGTCTTCCGCTGCCATAGCCCCAGAAAATATCTCAGCAAATGTAGCGTTCCGGTCACTCTTAGTCAGCGACCGAACCTCTCTAATCAAGCCTCGACGAAACTTCCTCACCTTCGTCTTTTCGGTCAAGTCATCTATAAACCGGGCCAATGTGCAGAACTCCCCGGCATACTCAGCTACCGTCTGGTTCCCCTGAACTAGACCCTCGAACTGTGCCTCGATACCTCCCAAGGCCACATCAGGAAAGAACTGCTCCTTAAATAGGTCCTTGAACTGGGCCTAAGTCTAGCCCTCAACTCCCACCCTGGGATCTGTCTGATACCACGCATGGGCTAAGTCCTGCATCTGACTGCCCGCTGCCTCGATCTGGAGTCGATCTGGTATCTCCGCCAGTCGGAAGATCCTCGATATGCTCTATCCAGTCGTCTGCATAGTTGATGCCCTATGTGCCGAAGAATTCTCTGGGATGCATCTTCTGAAAGTCCTATATGTCCTTCTTCCTCCGATGGGGCTGATGCTGGTGGGACTCAAGAATCCTCTCTACGAAGGAGTAGAGATGTGCAGCATCTACCATCCCCGCAGGCGGGGGCTGCTACGGTAGAATGATCTCAGGAATCACAACGCTCGGCCTCCTGACTGGTGGAGGCGCTACTCCAAAAGCTGCAGAAACACCGACTCATGAGGGCTGCACTGGCCCTGTGGCACCGGGAGCTGGCTGCTGCTGAGGTCGAGAGGTGCTAGACCCCTCCCCAGCGTCTTCCAGTCCAGGGCGATGTGATCTCGTCTCAACCATCCTGGAGACATAGATCAAACAAGAAACAATTACTGAGAATGAATCGAAATATCAAAGGAGGACAGTTTAGATTTTTAAGGAAGACAATAAGAAGCAAAGTAGATATACGGAATCTGATAAGGAGTTTTCCTAGTGTGATTGAATACCTTCAAAATATACTAATTCCTACTGCAGGCTGCAGCGATATTCTAGTTCGAGTACCACTACATTTCTAACCTAGACCTGTATGGGCCACCACTAAAAACGTGTCACGACCCGCACCCTAGAGTAAGGGCACGAGACGTGGATACGTCCAGCCTACACCGCAGTTTCGGTGGTAGAACGTTGTCCTAGGTCACATCATCTAACATTTTAAGGTAATAACAGTTATACTCCCCGAATGGGGGTGACATAACAGAATATATCTCAATCACAACTAAGGTAGAATAGGACAAAGATAGATAGATAAATATCCAGAATGAAAACACAGAGATACAATCCAGAATTCTAAGTGTCTAAAATAAGTACATATCTCAAAGTCTCAAAATCCATATACAGTAATCTATGAAAAGTAAGACATCCTAATCTAGGGGAGTGTCATCTACTGCTAGTGGATCCTGCTGCTGGTCCAAGTCCAAACACTTATCTAGTGTAGCACCGTAGTAGGTAGGGCAGAACGCCTCAGCCTCGTCCTTTGTAAAATTTTCAACAGGTCCAATCAGGACATGAGCGAGCACAGTACATCTCAACAAATCTTAGCGGATACATCGGGTATTCGTGTTCGTGTACTTTATCGTGAGCATCGTGTACTCCTTGTATTCGTGACATTCGTGTACAAATCGTGTGAAATCGTGTATATTCATGTATTCACATGATCTTCGTGTATGACTATACTTCGTGTACAATAACATAACTTAGCTAGATCCTTGTGTATTGATTGGGGCAGGGGAGTAGAAGTGGTTATGTATTCAATCCAGTAGATTACTCGTGTACAACCTCTGTAGATTACTCGTGTACAACATCGTGCCGTCTACATATCCATCTTGTGCTCTGAATCACTAGTACTGTTAGTCCTCTATATACTGTAGCTGTTTATTTACAGTCTCTCGCTAAGGGGATAACATCGTACAACAAGATCCATATAGTACTAATCCGTGTTTCCAACGTGTCAGCATCATGTAAAATAATCTAAAGTAGGAAATATACTCCTAATGCAGGATATGAAATGATCAGAGAATGTACTCGCCGGTAACTTGAGAATCTGGAGAATATATACTGTCCGAGGAGTGGTGTCTGTCTACAGAACAGTACAAGTCACTATGAGTCTAAAATGATAATAAGATGCAAGTTAATGTATTCTACATGAATCTAGGTCAATCTCGGCCAAAGTCAACTCTTGGTCAACTCTGGTCAATCCTAGAAGTTAAACTAGGTCAACTAGGTCAAACCTAAGTCAAACAAGTCTATACTAGTCTAACTAGTCTATTCTAGGTCTAATACGGCTATACAAGTCCAATCTAGACTCTATACTATCAAGTCACCCATAGGCCATAGGCTATATCATGCCTATAAGCCAACCCATAACACATACACACATAGATATAGTTATATAATCTAATATAGGAATACACATATTGATCTATTTATATAAGCTAATATAGAAATACATATAACATATAGGCTACTATATGCATATCACATATACATTATATATTTAATATATATGGTAGTATACACACATTATATAATATATAGGATATATATAGATATACATCTCAATTTATATATACATGTATATATGCATATATACATATGCAGAAAATTACACTTGTGCTCATGTGTGTGTGTGTGTGTGTGTTAGGCTAGAGGGTTCAATGTGTGGGGTTAGTGAGACAAGGCAGTGGTGGGTGTGTGTTAACATGATACAAGAGTGTGTGTCAAGAGATACATGATAGGGTGTGTGATATGGCATGTGTGTGTGTGTTAGGCTGGAACCTGTGAAACAGTGTAACATTTGATATCAATTTAGTGTGTGATATGTGTCGGGAAAATCAGTGAACAATGAAACAGTGAAGAAAACATGTGTGTGTAGAAATCTGGAAAACCTATTACAAAACAGTGTACTTGTGTTAAGGAAAACAGGGACTGAAATCATTAAAATGTTAAAAGGAAAGAACATGGCAGCTAACAATGTGAAAACTAGAATTATAGACAGTTGAAGTAAATCCTGAAATCAGTGACTAGTTAATAGGAATCAGTGTTCTTGGCATAACTGGAAAACAGTGATCAGTATAGTAGTGTACATATGAAATCAGTCATAGGTAATAGGAATAGAAATCAGTAAACATTGTCTAATCCTCAGGAATATAATGTCAGGCAATGCATTTGCTCATTTGATTTACATTTCAGTTAAAAAGGGAAGAATCAGTGAATGTTATGAGCAGTGCAATACTATGAAACAGTGAGTGAAATAACAATAGGAAATTTGGAACATAGTTTACAGGAAACCGTACATTAAACACTCATTTTAATTCATTAGGAATAGCAAAACTCAGGTATAGGAATAGAAGGGAAACCAATTCAGGACTGAGATGAATCTCAGTTCATTAGCAGATTTGAATTCCCCCTGTATCAGCTATTACAATGAAACCAAACACAAGTCCAATTCCCATTCACAAACCATAGAGCCTAATCGAATTAAAATATTTCATTATTATGAATCAAAAAATATGTGGGGACATTAATCAGTGAGAAACAGCAATAAATAGGGATCAATGTTTAGGAAAAAAATGGAAAGAAATAAGTATCAGTCCTATGTATCAGTTAACATGAATTTAACCAATTTCGAATCACATTACAACACCAATACCTAAACTAACCATGTAAACTAATTTAACAGAGATTATACATCATATTTAGGACCTAATTAACAATTAAAAACATGTATTAAAATATTAAACCAGGAATTAAACATAGAACACATAACAGTGCACTGAAACGCACACTGCACGCACAGTGCACGCGTGACATCGTGTCCGACACGACATGAGAGTTTGTGAAACTCTGGAAATCTCGTTTCAGTCAATGTCCCAACACGTGTGTCAAGTTACACGTGTCGAAGTGTCGTGTGCAGCTCGCAAATAGCCCCGAGCAGCAGGGGAGGAAAACTGTACGCGCGCGTGAGGTGCACACGCATGTACGTGTGTCTGTGGCGACTCGACATGACACCAATACGTGTTCAGAACAATGGAAACACAGAAGTGAGGTTAAAACCCTAATTCCTATTCAATTACATTCCTAAAAACAAATCGAAATGCCCTTTGGGGCATTTCGTCAAACACCTTCATTCATGAACTGATACGTGTCCGATACGGACACGTACATGACTCAAAACCTAGGGTTAGCTAGTCCTACAATTAGGTTAGGCCTAGGACTTCCTAGATATTCAATAAAAACAGTATTTTATGGAAGGGATTAGAATATTACCTAGGGATTTGTAATGTAACAAAAAGCCCCAAATAAGAGGATCCTCAAACCACCAAAACTCTCCTAAATTATTTTTTCCCTAAAATTTCTCAATACCAACAGCAAATACAATAATTTTAGGTCCTATTGCAATTGGTTTGGGGGGAAAATAAATTGAAATGGAATTTCTATGAATTAAAGAAGATGGAGACTCACCTCTTTCTAAACTTGCAAATATTCCTAATGGAGGCTAGCCCTAATTTCTAGGAGGGATTAAATAGAGGGGGAATCCCTATGCTAGTGTGGCCGGCCAAGTGGGATGGGCTAGGGCTAGGTTCACTTGGTGTTGGGTTGGGCCTTTAAGGCTTAAGTCACAAGTCATCACTTGTGAAATCATAAGCCATTCCCTAATCAAATAAAATCCTAGTCTCTCCAAATAAGTTCTAATGAGTTAAATGTCACTAACTTAGGTCAAGATAGGGTTCGATAACCTAACCAAATAGTAATGACCTAGGTTAGCCTCTAGGACAGTCTCCTAAGTCAACACTAGTCAAAGCCTAGAATAGCACCAAGTCAAATATACTAAAAATCACTTAAAAATTCTAATAAATATAATTAATACAATAATTCCAAATTAATTCCAAAATTTTAAAAATGACCAAAATACCCTCAAGCTAGAAATGTGGTAGTGACACTCAAGGACCAATTTTGATGGTTCCAATGGCTTCCTAGCATGATTCTCTACCACTTTAGAACTTGGAGATTTTTATTTTGATGCATGGCTTTTGTAGATCTAGAAGATAGCTATTTTCAGATTCTTGGAGTTTTGATCTATTAAACTTCTTCTTTTGTATGATTGATACTTCTATGTCGTAAAGAATTTCGTTCTACCCCAAATCGACCTAAGGAACTCCGAAAACGGACACCGGATGAAGATTTGGCAGAATTCGGAAGCCGAGTTTTTTTTCCCGAAATTTTCGAGAAGAAGAACAGTGTAGTGCTTGGGCGCATAGACATTGTTATGCGCCCAAAGAAGTTCTTCCCCCTTATGTGGGTGCATAAGCCACCATGTGGGTGCATAGAACCTTCATGTGGGCGCATAGCCTCATGTGGGCGCATAGAATGCATGATTTTCAGCACCATTCTTTACCATTTTGATCCTTAGTCAATTTTTTTGGATTTAAAACTTAGAAAACTTCTTTAGTGGGCGCATAAGGGGTCCCCCACCCATGTCTTGGGCGCATAGCCACTGGTAGTAGGCGCATACTGCCCTCATTTGGGCACATAGTGCAGGGGATAGGCCCCCTTTTGAGGATTTTTATGTCTTTTGCCATTTTGCTCTCCACGACTTCTGATTTTGTGATGTTTCCTCATGATTGGTCTTTATGACATGACTTGACACGTACGTGCCACGGCCTGGCATGGCACGGCTCATCACGGCCTGGCCCGTGCTAGTCGCGGCACGGCTTGGCGCGACATATCACGATTTGGCACGACTAGTCACGGTGTGACTTTCGCGATACGACTTTCACGACACGACTTTCGCGGCCCGACTTGACACGACATGACTTGGCATGGCATGACATGGCATGTCATAGCATGGCAAGGTATGGCTTGGCACAGTATGGAATGACATGATTTTCTATGTATGGCACACTAGCACGGATTGATCATTGTTTCATGCTAAGCAGTATTTATTTCTTTTGAATGCCATTCTTTCGAATTCTTTATAAGTGCCATGTTCTCTTCATCCTTATTGTACTACATGCTCTATGCCATGCTTTCTGTCTTAAACGGTGGCCTGTTAGGGTGCACTCAGGATATGTCTCTTCTGCTTACGTGATGATATGTGATATGATCATGACCATGATATGTGAACACGAAATGATGAATGACATGTAATGAACTATGATGGCGGCCCGTTGTGACATGCTCCTAACAAATAACAAGTACAAGTAATAAAACATGACAGTGGCCCGTTGTGGCGTACTCTTGACAAGAACATGACAAGTAACATGACATGATGGTGACCCGTTATGGTGCACCCCTGACGAGTAATCTTGACAAGATAACCCATGAACGCTGTTGCGACAGCTAACTTGACATGCTAGTAAACTCTCATCTTGAACACCGTGGGTGATTGTATTGAATGTGCTTGTATAAGCTACCAGTCTTGTCTCACATCATGTCTAGGACTTGTATCCCTAGTTACCACGGTCAGGGATTCATACTGAATCTGACTAGGTTAATGACTAGATTGATCAAGTAGTTCATATAGAGGGATATTTCGGCTACAAGTGTAGCTTCCCTTCCCGGAAATTTCAAAATATTTTTATTTTATTTATTTTATTGGTAATTTTAGAATTTTATAAATAAGTGTTTAGTTAATTATTACGGTAGAAGATTTTAGCCATAGTTGAGTTTTGAAGTACAAGACGACTAGGAATCATGGAACGGATAGCGCAGCGTCGTGCTTTGACTAGTGTATTAGCCATGCCAAGGAAGGCCGAGCCATAGTAATGTCCTAACTAGAAAAACCAGGCTAAGTTGTGACATGACCGTTATAAATAGTTTAATTAGTTATATTTAATATTATGTGACTTAGGAGACCCGGTTGTACCAAACCAGTCCGGACTAGACCGTACCAAGCCCAAGCCCATGTAGTCATGCGGGATGTCCAATGACAGTCGTGTTGATGTATTTTGGTATGGTTGTGTCGTATCCCATTTTAGTGATCTACGGAATATTTTCAAGTATTCTTATTTGGATATTATAAAATATCCTTATTAGTTAATATTCAAGGATATTAGTATAGAATAGGTCCCTGTATACTCTGGACTATTGGACTGTACGCAAAGGCATGTACACCATTATTAGTTGTTAAATTTCATTATTATTATTATTATCATTATTATATTATTGAGGTGATTATTGAATATTATTATTATTTGATTATATGTGGGTGAATAAATATGTATATATAGTTCTCTTAGCTAATGTGGTACTAGACGATATAATTGGATGTCTAATAATATATACACCATTATGGGTTTATTATATTTCGTTGTTATTATTATTATTATTATTATTTATTGAGATTGGTATTTAAAATTATTAGTTTATTGATTATATTAGTTTTGCAGATAAATGTGATAGCATATATAGTTATATAGCTATATACGTAAAATTGTGTATATAAATATACGTATGTGAATGTATATATAAATAAATCATATACGTGTGTATGAATATATATATATAAATATATATATTTTTGTACAAGTATATTATATGTATGTGTGTATATATTTATATATATTTGTATGTATATACGTATATATATATATATATATATATATATATATATATATATATTCGTATATATACGGATATATTTATGTGTATATATATAAGGGATTATATATAATGTATTATATATATACTTGTTAATTAATATAGAGAATAAGGAATGTTAGCAGTAGGAGCAGTAGTAGATGGCCTGCAAACCATCCCGAGCCCAGCCATCGGACGGCCCGGCCCACCTCAACTACAGTTAACCCCCAAACCAAACAGAGCCTAAACCCGAACTCCCCTGTAGACTGAAATGAACTCATATAAATGAGTATATAAACAACTGAGTTTTAACGCAGTCAAGAGAACCTAGACGAAAACCGCACGAAACCCTAGCCAAATCGCGCATTACTCCCACGCCACCGCTGGGCGACCCCCGCGCGCACCTCCGCGCGCCGCTGGCGGCCGCCGCCAGTCGGCCACAGGCCAAGAACGGCGCGCGCGCGTGCGTGTGCGAATAGAAGCAGTGGCAGCACAGAGCAGCCAACAACCCCACTTCGAGGCATGTTTTCGATCTCGATACTCTACTATTTAGCGACCCGTAAATTGCGTTGGAAAGCCAACATAACTCCCTAGGAACCCATCTAGTTGGTTGGTTCGAAATAAATCCAGATTCGAAAAGAATCGGGGTCGAAATCGACGAAAAATCTGTTCCGAAATAGGACCGAAAGCAGTCCAATCACCCACCTTCAACGATCGATTCTGATCGATCCAGTCCCATATTAGAAAAACTTTTTGAAGAGACTTTTTGACAACATATAGGGCTTCTAATCCCTTCTTGCGGAATTTGAAATCATCGACTGAGCGTCGAGAAATCGAATTCCAAAGTTTCCCAAAAATCTGTTTTCAAAACATTAAAATCGCTCCACACGATGTGCGTCATGCCAATCCGGATGACGTGGTCGCGAACCGAAAGCATCGAAAGCTGCGTAACGGCTTAGTGGTCGTGTGGGCTTTGACGGAATTCAAATTGGTCGCGTGTGCGCGACGAATTTGATGCGTATCCGTCGAAATTCCCCGTATCGTGCACGTTGCAAATTCTCCAATTACTTTGTACACGCGAATCGAGACGAAACTTACGCCAACAGGACCGTATCATTTTTTTGGTCCTGCATGCCAAGTTTGGTCCAATTCTGAGACAGTTGAATCCGACGTCGTTTTGTGGGCCCCACGGTCCCACTCAACGGGCGATTTTGTGCACGGCCCGCCGGAATCCAACTTTGGACATACGGTTGGGTTCGTATCGGAAAATTGGATCCGTAGACATGTAGTTTGATGACTTTAGAGACCGTTGACTTTGGCACGCTTTTCGGTGCAAAGCGGGTCCAACGGCGGACATCGATTTTGCCCAAAATTACCGTTCTGCCCCTGTGTCCAGAATTGGACGTAAGGACAGGCAATTCTAGCTAATTGGACTATTCTGAGATCATTAGTATTGTCTATTTCAGCATCCGGGGACTGTTGTACGAGTTTTGACTATGGTGGCATTCTGAGTGGTTCAGGTTATTGGTTACACCAGCACAGGATCACAGGCGAGTACAGTTTATTGTCTGCATTTCGATATTGATCTTTACTATATTTTATTAATTAGTTATTGGTTATGTGATTATTTTTTATTATAAATTATTGAGTCGGGATTGAGAAGTACCAAGGATGTGTGATCAGACCGTAGACATTGTAGATATCGTAGACATTGTAGATCTCATAGACATTGTTTATTTTTATGCAGTAGACCTCGTAGACATTGTTTATTTTTATGCAGTAGACCACGTAGACATTGTTTATTTTAGGCAGTAGATATCGTAGACCGTGCGGTATAGCACCCCAGACCGATCACATGTCAAAGGTACTTCTAACGGTGGAAAAGTATATTGGTCTATTTATTACTATTGATTTTCTTACGGCTTTATTCAAAACTCATGATTGATGCCTAACCTTTGTCTTAGAGTCATTTTCTTTATTTGAAATTGCATTCAGTGAATTGTGCTCGTTCTATTCCTGACTGGAAACCAACATTTTCAGGTTAGCCGTGGATTCACTTAGCATGGGAGATACGGGGATACTTGCAGCCAGAAACCTAGAGACTAGCTAGATAGTTGAGTTGTAGTCATTCTATAATTGTACAAGTTTATGTTTTATGCAAAGGTAAAACTTGTGATCTTGTAAATTAAATTAAAGTTGTAAATGAGCATTGTTTGTGATTTTGATCTTCATGGCCGTGACAGCGTTCTACCGCCGATACTGCGGCGTAGGCTGGCTTGGACACATCTCGTATCCGTTTAAAAAAAAATGGGTGCGGGTCGTGACAAGTTTTTGTGGTGGCCCATGCAGGTCGGTCTTTGCAAATCATGCGAACTCGTGATAGTACTTAAGTCAGTTGTACTATTGCGAGCCTGCGACAAGAAAATGCTCATTCGCGAATTATGATTAATTTAATTTAAGTGAATGACTAGAGCTAGGATGTCCCCTATACGAATTTACCAATGGGTAGTCTAGGCCATAAAATTTAGATGAGGAGTCATTAATTTTGATAGTTGTTAGGTCCCCTTAGATACACTATTATCTCTCGATATGGCGACACGATCCAAAGTGGATAGATTATTCGCTTGGTGAGACAGGGCTTCATATAATTTATGATCTAACCTTGATGATTTGGGCAGATTCTTCTCTCTACCTCTCAGATATCATCCTCATATCGTAGTCGAACTGTCTATTTAGTTTCTAATTGCCCTAGGAATTAATATTTTGTATAAACTCTAATTATTGTTATCCCCATACGGACCTCGAGTTAGTTTCGGTTTAAAGTTCTTCCTCAACGGCTTGAATACACATAGAATAGATATTAGAATGTTGCATTTCCTTGTCCTCAGATATTTCTTTCCTGTTCAATCATTTATTTGAAGGGTTATGATTAATAGGATAAATGCTTACGCTTTATTTCATAGTCGACTTGTTTGAATCTCTAGAAGTTCAGGGATTTATTTACAGATATAGTTACGAGAATGTTAGTTAACTTATACTGGCAGGACAGCAGCGCACTGTCGCCATTTATTTAAATTTTGGAGACTAGGAATTCACTGCAGCCAGCAGCGCACTGGCGAGACACAACCCCTAGAGTTGAAATGAGATTAGGAAAATATCGGTTATAGAATTTGCTAGAGATATGACTAGTGGTCCACTCTTGATCGTAGTTATCCTTGAGCCAATATTGGATAGAGTTAAGTAATGTTCGATTTGTATCATAATTGAGTTACGAAACCAAGGATTACCACAGCCCGATTTTACGGGTGAGGCAAAGTCCTCGGTGAAATGACTTCAGACGTGATTACAAATTAAGGATACTATAGAGGATAGGACAGTGCCCTGTGTGTTCCATAAGATCCGAAGCCAATAATGGTGGAAGTTTTGTAAGTTGGATAGCAGTCTCCCGATCTAGCATTCCGTGATCCTTGTGACCTATTGACGAGGTTATCGACTAACACTAATAGGGTTACCTAAAATATGGAATTTAGAATGACCATAACCCATTAGTCAACCAAGTCCTTGTGGATCAGAAGATAGTAGAAAGACTGTATAAGCAATGACACCAGGAAAGGTTTTGATTATCTCAAAATTTGAACCATTTGTGCCTCATTTCAAATCTTACATGATTATATTTTGAACCACTTGACCAATGCTGCTATTACAGCCTAGTTTTTGCAAGCTTACTCTTTTATCGAGCTTGATTCAAGACACATGTTTATTGGGGACGCCCGCTAACATATTGTCTAAATCAGAATTATTGTATTACGGTCTGATCAACCATGATGCATTTGGTTCGCACTTCGTTTAATTACACTACGTGGATGGAGATATATAGGTATCTAGGATCTCATCCGCGACTGCTTTGACAATTCCTCTTGAATTATATGATCGCCTTGAATCACAAAATTGTATTCAGTAACATCTCCTTTGAACTCCTTATTGTTTTTATCTTTCACCGATTTGGAAAGACGAAAGCTCGTGATGGTAGAGAGATACAGAGTATTCCCATGGCTATGATAATGGTAGGCACAAGTGTAGCTACCTTCGGTCAGTCATGTGATTGAGTTACTTGTTCTTCCATCGATCCTCAAACTACTATTGAGACTTTCAAGCCATCTGAATTTGAGAATGATTATGGTTTTACCCTTAGTCAGAATGCCAACCTAGGAGACTATCTATTCTCAAGAAACCAAATGTTATGAGTCTCTAATTATTTGCTGGAAGCTTGCCTTAACTAGCAACCCTTAAAGCCTTGAACCAACCCTTCCTCGACCGAAGCCCACAGTTAGACATGAGATGAGCGGACAATAGGGTAATCATTTACCGTGACATTCCTCCCGAGATTGGTTTCCAACAAATATTATCCTAGTTATGTAAATGTTTTATATTAAGACCTAACTAGTGTTGGAACACCACAGTCACTTGTTTAGCTAATACCATAGATTAAATACCCTGTCAAATTGTGATATACCAGTTGTCAACAACAACGCATGATCACTACAGCCCATACCACTAGAACCCTTATGACAATAGTCTGACAGGTTTGACACAACTAGAGATTCACGACTCAGTTATTAGAAATCTCTTCATAGGACATGCCTTGGAGCTGGTTACCCCGTCGATAACTCTTGTACACTATGGATGGGCATATCCTCTATGTTATCGACCATGTGTTATTGCACACACTCGTTTTTTTTATTTTTTTATTATGGAGGAACGACCCTTGAATTGACTTATATCTACCGTATTCCATATGATGTGCCTTAATCTTTATCCACAAGAGTCGAGGTACAATGCCCAGACTTTTGGAATTCTTCTGACCTCATTATTCCTAAGACCATGACCTAGCCTCTAAGGTGGGTAGACTGTAAGCTTTCTAGAATTTTTGGGATACACGAGGATTACCGATTGATTAGAACAACTTCATATTTGCTTCCGATTATTTTTCCTTATCTTTCCGCCCCTCTTTTTTCAGAATGACGAATGGTCATACTTACTAGAATTCACCAATATTTCTTAACTACTCGTGTAAATTAGTTGCTTGTTAGATTTTTGGATTGCTTGGTAGATAAGAGAGGATTATAGATGCCATGAACAACAAATATCTATTGGTAGAAATTTTAGCAGTTAGTTGGAAGTTTATAAGGTTTTAGTGATAGAAGATTTGATGGAGTAGTGTGACCAAAGGTGGGTAGAAGCCCTCAAGTATTCGGAGTTAGAAAATGGTTAGAGAAGGTTATAGAATATTTTTAGAAATTAAATTTGAGGAGATCAAGGGAATACTAGACTCTAAATTTTAAGAAATAGTTATGAATTGAATTTCGAGGACGAAATTATTTTAAGGTGGGTAGATTTGTAGCTTCCCTTCCCGAAAATTTCAAAATATTTTTATTTTATTTATTTTATTGGTAATTTTAGAATTTTATAAATAAGTGTTTAGTTAATTATTACGGTAGAAGATTTTAGCCATAGTTGAGTTTTGAAGTACAAGACGACTAGGAATCATGGCACGGATAGCGCAGCGTCGTGCTTTGACTAGTGTATTAGCCATGCCAAGGAAGGCCGAGCCACAGTAATGTCCTAACTAGAAAAACCAGGCTAAGTTGTGACATGACCGTTATAAATAGTTTAATTAGTTATATTTAATATTATGTGACTTAGGAGACCCGGTTGTACCAAACCAGTCCGGACTAGACCGTACCAAGCCCAAGCCCATGTAGTCATGCGGGATGTCCAACGACAGTCGTGTTGATGTATTTTGGTATGGTTGTGTCGTATCCCATTTTAGTGATCTATGGAATATTTTCAAGTATTCTTATTTGGATATTATAAAATATCCTTATTAGTTAATATTCAAGGATATTAGTATAGAATAGGTCCTTGTATACTCTGGAGTATTGGACTGTACGCAAAGGCATATACACCATTATTAGTTGTTAAATTTCATTATTATTATTATTATTATCATTATTATATTATTGAGGTGATTATTGAATATTATTATTATTGATTATATGTGGGTGAATAAATATGTATATATAGTTCTCTTAGCAAATGTGGTACTAGACGATATAATTGGATGTCTAATAATATATACACCATTATGGGTTTATTATATTTCGTTGTTATTATTATTATTATTATTTATTGAGATTGGTATTTAAAATTATTAGTTTATTGATTATATTAGTTTTGCAGATAAATGTGATAGCATATATAGTTATATAGCTATATACGTAAAATTGTGTATATAAATATACGTATGTGAATGTATATATAAATAAATCATATACATGTGTATGAATATATATATATATATATATATATATATATATATATATATATATATATATATATATATATATATATATATATATATTTGTACAAGTATATTATATGTATGTGTGTATATATTTATATATATTTGTATGTATATACGTATATATATATATATATATTCGTATATATACGGATATATTTATGTGTATATATATATAAGGGATTATATATAATGTATTATATATATACTTGTTAATGAATATAGAGAATAAGGAATGTTAGCAGTAGGAGCAGTAGTAGATGGCCTGCAAACCATCCCGAGCCCAGCCATCGGACGGCCCGGCCCACCTCAACTACAGTTAACCCCCAAACCAAACAGAGCCTAAACCCGAACTCCCCTGTAGACTGAACTGAACTCATATAAATGAGTATATAAACAACCGAGTTTTAACGCAGTCGAGAGAACCTAGACGAAAATTGCACGAAACCCTAGCCAAATCGCGCGTTACTCCCACGCCACCGCTGGGCGACCCCCGTGCGCGCCTCCGCGCGCCGCTGGGGGCCGTCGCCGGCCGGCCACAGGCCAAGAACGGCACGCGCGCGTGCGTGTGCGAATAGAAGCAGTGGCAGCACAAAGCAGCCAACAACCCCACTTCGAGGTATGTTTTCGATCTCGATACTCTACTATTTAGCGACCCGTAAATTGTGTTGGAAAGCCAACATAACTTCCTAGGAACCCATCTAGTTGGTTGGTTCGAAATCAATCCAAATTCGAAAAGAATCGGGGTCGAAATCGACGAAAAATCTGTTCCGAAATAGGACCGAAAGCAGTCCAATCACCCACCTTCAACGATCGATTCTGATCGATCCAGTCCCATATTAGAAAAACTTTTTGAAGAGACTTTTTGACAACATATAGGGCTTCTAATCGCTTCTTGCAGAATTTGAAATCATCGACTGAGCGTCGAGAAATCGAATTCCAAAGTTTCCCAAAAATCTGTTTTCAAAACATTAAAATCGCTCCACACGACGTGCGTCACGCCAATCCGGACGACGTGGTCGCGAACCGAAAGCATCGAAAGCTGCGTAACGGCTTAGTGGTCGTGTGGGCTTTGACGGAATTCAAATTGGTCGCGTGTGTACGACGAATTTGATGCGTATCCGTCGAAATTTCCCGTATCGTGCACGTTACAAATTCTCCAATTACTTTGTGCACGATCATCGGATCGAGATGAAACTTGTGCCAACAGGACCGTATCATTTTTCTGGTCCTGCATGCCAAGTTTGGTCCAATTCTGAGACAGTTGAATCCGACATCGTTTTGTGGGCCCCATGGTCCCACTCAACGGGCAATTTTGTGCACGGCCCGCCGGAATCCAACTTTGGACATATGGTTGGGTTTGTATCGGAAAATTGGATCCGTAGACATGTAGTTTGACGACTTTAGAGACCGTTGACTTTGGCACGCTTTTCGGTGCAAAGCGGGTCCAACGGCGGACATCGATTTTGCCCAAAATTACCGTTTTGCCCCTGTGTCCAGAATTGGACGTAAGGACAGGCAATCCTAGCTAATTGGACTATTCTGAGATCATTGGTATTGTCTATTTCAGCATCCGGGGACTGTTGTACGAGTTTTGACTATGGTGGCATTCTGAGTGGTTCAGGTTATTGGTTACACCAGCACAGGATCACAGGCGAGTACAGTTTATTGTCTGCATTTCGATATTGATCTTTACTATATTTCATTGATTAGTCATTGGTTATGTGATTATTTTCTATTATAAATTATTGAGTCGGGATTGAGAAGTACCAAGGATGTGTGATCAGACCGTAGACATTGTAGATATCGTAGACATTGTAGATATCGTAGACATTGTAGATCTCGTAGAAATTGTTTATTTTTATGCAGTAGACCTCGTAGACATTGTTTATTTTTATGCAGTAGACCTCGTAGATATTGTTTATTTTATGCAGTAGATATCGTAGACCGTGCGGGGTAGCACCCCAGACCGATCACATGTCAAAGGTACTTCTAACGGTGGAAAAGTATATTGGTCTATTTATTACTATTGATTTTCTTACGGCTTTACGGTTATTTTCAAAACTCATGATTGATGCCTAACCTTTGTCTTATAGTCATTTTCTTTATTTGAAATTGCATTCAGTGAATTGTGCTCGTTCCATTCCTGACTGGAAACTAACATTTTCAGGTTAGCCGTGGATTTACTTAGCATAGGAGATACGGGGATACTTGCAGCCAGAAACCTAGAGACTAGCTAGATAGTTGAGTTGTAGTCATTCTATAATTGTACAAGTTTATGTTTTATGCAAAGGTAAAACTTGTGATCTTGTAAATTAAATTAAAGTTATGAATGAGCATTGTTTGTGATTTTGATCTTCATGGCCGTGACAGCGTTCTACCGCCGACACTGCGGCGTAGGCTGGCTTGGACACGTCTCGTATCCGTTAAAAAAAAAACGGGTGCGGGTCGTGACAACAAGCAATCCCGTTATCTGGGTGCCTTCCTGATGGACTTGTAGCCTGCCGACGAGTAGGGCATATTTCCAGCTCACTGTTATGTAGGCCACTACATGAAACGATTACTATTCACACTGTCATGTGTTGCATCCAAGTCACCTAACAAGTCAAGATAACTCTTTACATGAATCTTGCGTCTGGATAACATGGATAGTCTACAGGGCTTGTGGCCGTAGGAATATCTCATTGCATCTTGCTAGTAACTAGGTCTGTGATAACCCTAGCTAGTTAACTATCAAGCCGTACTCTTGCTTAGCCATGAATGATTAGATGGGGTCCTATCTTGCTAGTCTTGTCTAGATCCAATATATGGCTATCTCTGGACATGATTGTTTATGCTTTACTTTATCGATAATTGGTTAGAGGCTGAGTTCTGTTCAGGTGAAGGGTTACAATTTCGGTCCTTGTTTGGTTTATGGGTTGTAACTTGGTTACCGGAATAGTCCTTTAGTTATCTTATTGTTTATCACCCTGCTTTCTCTAACTCATGTCTTATACGAATTCTCCTATGATTTTATGTGCTGATATGCTGGTTTTATTTCTTAAGTGAAGCCTCCTTTGTGGCACTTGCACTTTCTGGGGTCTGATCCAGCTGGTTTTGTATGGCCAAATTTCGGAGCAGCTTTCGAGGATCTTCCAGACTTCCTGCCAGATGGTGACCACTAGAAGAAACCTTGGCAACGAATGGGTTTTATTTTTCTCTCCCACTCCCTTGTAAAAATATTCTTTTGAGGCGTTTAGTCGCCGAGTAAGTGTTAGCTCGTTTGCAACTTTACTTATTGTCTGCCTACGGGATGTAATATGATTGAACAATCCTAGGGTTGATCATGTATGACTTAAACTCTTGCTAGTCTTTGTATTTTGTATGACTAGCTTCATAATCATCTAAATATGTAATGTATGGGACGCCTTACTTTGTATGTCTGATGATCTACCATCTTGTTACATTTACTTGCTTGTTTGAGATTGAGACACTAGGCTTGTTCTTGACCTTAAAAGACTGATGGCTTGTAGTAAACCCTCATGCACCTAGACAGCCGTGACCGTATTGCGAGGTGGGATTCACTTCAATGTACGTAGCTGGCTGTGTCTGTCCCCCGCTCTCCAGTATTGTGGTTTTGGGGCGTGACATAGTACAATATACAACCATTTTGAGAACAATTAATCTGTTTGTAGCCTAGTCCTCCATTTTGTATCATTATCTTCATCTTATAGAAGTTTTCAGGCAAGTCTTTGGTCGTTTTGGCAACAACTCTCGGACGAACTAAATTATCCGATCGTAGCATTCATGAAGTAGGTTAAAATTAGACTTAAGATTAACAGCCGCACCAACATTGATAGGACATAATGTGTATCACAACCTGAATATATCGGATCCAGAGTATTAGTGTCCTTGCACATATCATAGAACTCTTTTGCATCAGAATTCGGATCCTCGAGATCAAAACAAGTCTCGACTGCAGCAAATACCATCTCCCATGCTTGATTTTGCTGTTGATATTCAAAGTGATCTCCTGGAGTGGAATCTCCCACCTCTATATTAAATGTGGACTGATATTGCAGGAACAAATATTCTCCTTGAGTCGTCCACTCCTTATAGTTCTGTACGAAATTCTTTTTATAGAGATGCTCCATTACAAGATCCACTTCTTTGAATGGTCTATTATGACATTTGACAAAAGGGCACTTGATGAGCCTCACATCCATAAAATTCCTCAACGACAATCTTGGAAGCATCATTCAGACCAATCTTGCTCTCATGTTGCCGATTGTACATCCACGTATTGTCAACTAACTATCGACTAATTGCTGAGTTTGATACAAATTATTCAAACAATATGGATTATATACAAATATGATTTTTATATAACGTTTTGTAGCAATGTAAGTGGTCCTTCGCTATGTATTTTCTGATACGGTAGCGAGGGAATAGCGACAAAAATTCGTTGTATGATTTATAACAATAATTCTGTCGTTAGCCATTCGCAATTCCGTCGCTGACTAGCTACTCATCTACTTCCGTCGCTGACTAGCTACTCATCTACTTCCGTTATTGAGTTCCATCGCTAATTTGTAGTAATTTTGTAATGATACACGTGATGGATTCATAATTTAAAGTAATTTCTGATTATCGTTCTAGGTTATATATGCTCGATAATATCAATCATTGATATCATAACCTACACTTGACTCAAATTATAGAATTTGTGGTATCATTGTGGTCAAAGAATGTAAAATTAGTTCGAACACTGCCTACGCCCAACACTACCGACACTATGACAATCAATTTTCGCTCTACATAGCCTGATATGACCTAAAGTAAATCTCCTATACGCTGGTCGTATCGTGAATTGGCCTCAAACGACACCTACAGCAAGGGCGGCCCAGAGAGTGGGGTTGCATTATTTAGAGTTAGTTTTAATTGCTCCTTGACCCATTGTGGGCCGATCCTGGAGTGTCACCCGCGACACCGAACTTTATTGGGATCGCGCTGAGCTTGGGAGTTGTCTAACGGGGGGAGGGTGTGCCCAAGTCCGAAGTCTTGTCTAGACTACCCCTTGGCCGAGCTTGAATTCGAGACTTCGAAATTGTGTCGGACGTGTTCAAAAATCGTATCGGAGGTATCTGGTGTGCCAGTGGATCTAAATAATACTAAATGAACCTAATTACTTGTCAATTACATGCAAATATAATTAGTTAAAAATCTGACAGTAGTAAATTGTTTCCAAAATTAAATTAGCGAGTCTTTGAAACCGTTTTGTAGGCCGACATAGTTATGCGATTTTGGAGGACCTAACCTACACAAGTTGTATATATGATTTTAGCTTAATTAAACATGATAGCGAAGTGGTGATGGTGGTGATGGTTTCCTCTCCTCTGCTTCTTCCAGTACTTTCCTCCTTCACTTGATTCTCCTTATTCTCCACTACTACTCCTTCACTTGATTCTCCACTACTTCTCCTTCTTCACCAACTTCTCTCTTCCTTTCTATTTCTTTCCTTCATGGATGGGTTGTCATAAACAAATGAGTCGGTGGGTTCATAACAGTGTTTTAAAATTCGGACCGGACCGACCGGTTCAATCGACTGATCCATAAATCGATAGATTTTTAGAGTCAGATCAAAATATTTCTTTCAGTAACAAGTTTCATTTGTCACAAATCATTTGCCACGGAAATTCGAATTTTTTGTAGTGTTTGACCCATTGGTGTCTCAAAAATCGATTGTAATTTTTTTTTTTTTAACTTAGTGTCCAGAAGAAATTGAACTTTGGGCTTAGGTTAACCCAATAGTTGAATTGATTTGACTTGATCAAGTGGCTTGTCCGGATCAATCTCCGATATGATGTTTAAAATAATAGTCCGTAATGAGTTATGGTGGAATGGGTATGGGCTTGCCACCTAAGTCAATTGAGGTGTCAAGGGAAAACAAATGCAATTTTGACACTAGAAAGGATATTTTTGTGAAATAAGCTAACAAAATAAATAATGATTAGGGATATATTATGGGAGGGGAGTTGGTGAGGTTGGATTAGGGTGGAGTTAAGAAAATGAAACTGGTATTGAATTAAGGAATCATATTAGGGAAATAACTACATCTCAAAAAAAATATAAGGGAAATAACTAAACGAAATGGATAATTAAAAAGAAATTGATAAATTAGTAAATAATTGAAACTCTAGTAATCAATAAGGAGAGAGATACGAGGCTGAGTGGGGAATGAGTGGCGGACGGTCTCAGAATCGAGCCACAATAATAATAATAATAATAATAATAATTTTGACACAATTTTTGAGATAAATATTAAAATATTAATTCTCAGAAGGGAGTCGTTCTATTTCCTTTAATCCATTAGTCAGGTTTTTTTAGATTGGACTCTGATCATTTTGTAATTTTTTTCTCTGAAGTTTTTATGTTAAAAATATGTGTGTTTAAGATTGCCTTGTAGGTTTCTTCCCGTTGGGAAACTATATTTTAGCTGTGTTATGTGTTCCGTTCCCAACACAGAATTCATATTGGAAATGTTATATGGGGAAAGATCATCTAATATAATCAATTTTCAGAATATGTCTGCTTTGTTATGCTAGTTGTGTGGATGATTCTGGTGCATGTTTTCTGTATATATTTTCAATGTATCGTTCTCAGCTCACATGTCGGCCGATTAAATTCTGATGTTAGTTTGGCAGTGATTTTGCTTAGATAATAGTTGATGTGATTGCTGCACTCGGAAGGGGTCGCTTGGTGAGCAATCTCATTCTAATAGAAGGCGATATGAGCCTTGAGATTGCTTGGTGAGCGATCTCATTCTGATGATGATGATGATGATAGATTGCATCTCGTGCAAAGCTATTTATCTTGACTGATTCCTGCTTGGCTAGTTTATCAGTTCAAATTAAGAATACGCAAGACTTAATTAGTTCCCCACAATAAACTCACATGTTAGTGGTTGGAGATTATGAAGAAAATCTGATGACATGCTTTTTCACTATATATAGTCGACAAAGCAGCATTAACCAGGACAAGATGAAAATCATTAATGACATACTGTAACGTTGTAGAAGTAGCAACATTGAGAGAGCATATTATATGTTTGTGTCATGATAGGATGATCTCTTAGGCTGCTTGACAATTAGTGGTATTTTTATCGGTTTTAAACTTTTTTTTTAAAACCTTTTTTTTTAGTCCATCGTCAGGGCCGAAGCTAAGATTTGTCAAGGACGACAGACCGGTATGAAAAGTAAATGGAGGCATATATATATATATATATATACATATATATATATATATATATATATATATATATAAAAAAAAAATAAAAAAAAAAAAAAAAAAAAAAAATATATATATATATATATATATATATATAAGAAATATATATATATATATATATATATATATATATATATATATATATATATATATATATATATATATATATATATATAAGAAAAAAAAAAAAAATATATATATATATATATATATATATATATATATATATATATATATATATATATATATATATATATATATAAATATATAAGAAAATATATATAAAATATATATATATATATATATATATATATATATATATATATATATATATATATATATATTTTCTTATTTATATATATATATATATATATATATATATATATATATATATATATACATATATATATATATATATATATATATATAAGAAAATATATATAATATATATATATATATATATATATATATATATATATATATATATATATATATATATATATATATATATATATATATATATATATATAGAAGAATTTCAGAAATTAAATTATCCAAAATTAACATCAATTAAGATAAATCATTCAACTAAATATCTTTCATTGGAACAAATATTAGACTAAAAGAGATAAAATAAAGCTAAACAAACAAGCATCTTTTGCCATATTCATATAAAGAACAATCTTCTAGCATTTATAGCTCTAAAATTATCAATCAGTCGTCATAATCAACACCTTCTTAGAACTCATTTCCAATGAAAATTAGAACTAGTTCATTTAATCTCCTATGATATGGTTGATTGAATATACGATTTCAATAATTTCAACTTGAAAAAACTTCTTTCTGCATATGCAATTCACTGGAATTGTCAATAGAATTATATAGGAAAAGAATTAAAAAAATCATAAAGTTTAATATCTCAAGTGCTGGATGTCTTTTGGTAGAAGATCTTGTAAAGTTTCTAGGTCCTGAAACAATTCATCTCCATCAATATCAGAGCAGTCACTATGTCTCAAAGTAATTTATAGACGACAACAACAAGCTTTAAACTATCTCTATTTAATTAATTCAATTTTCTTAACTGAACAAAAAAATCAAAAAAATTTATTATTTATAGTTTTGATATTGTTCAAACCTTCACTTGAGTGACGCAATAGCATGAACTACTATATACAAGAAGGGGTCGAGAGACAGACGAACAATGGAGTTAGAGATATATATAGTATTTTATTTGAATCCTATAAGTCATAGGATTTCCTATTAAGTGTTAGGATTTTCTATTGATTTCGAATATGAATTGAATGTAATTGAGAGAATATCTGACTTGTTTCATTAATTGGAAATAGTAGAAGCCTTAGTTAATTGATTCATTAATTTGAAACAGATATAGCCTTAGTTAATTAATAGAATATCCACAGTAGTTACCTTAGTATACTTAAGGGCGGCAAATGAATTTATAAATTTCAATTCATAAGTTACTTAGTATTATAGTATACAAAATAAATATACAAATGCATTTTTAAAATTATTTATTCATAAATTTTAATTTATTTACTCATAAGTTAATTGAGTATACATAATACATATACGAATAAATTTTTTTGGAGGACTACGAATTCATGAGGCCTAGTGCGGTCGCACCCATTGCACTCCCTCAAAACCGGCCCTGTCGATCGTTTATGAAGTTGTCACGCCCCAGAACCAGAATACTGGAGAGCGGGGGACAGAACAACCAGCTACGTACATTGAAGTGCAACCCTCCTCGCAATACGGTCACGGCTGTCTAAATGCATGAGGGTTAAACTACAATCCATCAGTCTCTATGGTCAAGAACAACCCTAGTGTCTGTAATGCCCGTGGTTCGTATTACGTATTTTGTATACGTGTACGGAATCCCGACCTGTAGTTAGACTTGTCATGCTTGTCTTGATCCTGGTTTAGCTTATTTTGGGCTCATCCTGGTATGGCTTGGCTTAGCTTGGTTTTGTTTGCTTGGGTTCGATTGGGTTTGGGTTAGCATGAACCCCACCTACCACCATCCATCATTTAAGCCACCAACCCCCTTTCTCTCTCCTCATTCACTTCTTCTTCCTCCATTAATTCTCTCCACCTACCAGGAGAGCTTAGGCAAGTGCAACTTGCTTCATGGAGGAACTCAAGTTTTATTATTCTATTTTCTTTCTCTCAACATTTTAAGACACTTTAGTACTTTGAATTTTTAATTTCCATGGCTCATTTCTTGTAGATCTAAGTTTATTGTATTTTTAGATTTCTTGGGTTTTGATCTATCTAACCTTGTTATTTTTAAGTTTTGATGGTTCCATGTTGTAGAAAATTTTTTTCTGTCCCATTTTGACCTATGGAAGTTCGGATTCTGACCCTGGATGAAGGATTTATGGAGCTTGGAAACTTGGCCTTCATGGTTCTTCTTCTCGAAAAATTGGAGAAGAAGAACAGTGCTTGACCGCATGACTTTTCATGCGGCAAGTTTCTCCCAGCCGCATGTGCCTTAACTCTCCTGGCCGTATGTCTCTCGAGCCGCATGGGACTCGGCCGCATGGATTTGCTATTCATGAGTTGCATGGACTCGATCCCACTGCCGCATAAGACCCTGTTTCCTGAGCTGCATGGACTCGAACCCGAGCTGCATGTGGCCCATTCATTCTCAGCCGTATAAGACCTCAGTCTCTCCCAAGCCGCATAGACCTTCTCCTTTCTGCCGCATATGGTCGCATGAAACTGGGCCGCATAAGCCGCTCCCGACGAGCCGCATGAGACCCATTTCTTTCTGGCCGTATGGCACCCAGCCGCATGAGCCCATGCAATTCTAGCCGCATGAGACCCTTCATCCCAGCCGCATGCGCCCTTCTTACCTGAGCCATATGTGCCTGTGTTTTCCCGAGCCGTATGAGATTCCCTCCCTTGCTGCATGGCTTTTCTCATAACCTTGCACCCCCCTTTTATTATATTGGAACGTTAGAATTATGCTTATATAACTTGGGTCGCTTGATTACATGCTTGTACTATGTTATCCTACACATGTACCATGAACACGACAGTGACCCATAGTGGTGCACTCTTGACAAGTAACATGACATGATAGTGGCCCGTCGTGGCGCACTCCTGACAAGTAAACTTGACATGATAAACTTGACATGATAAACTTGACATGATAAACCTGACATGATATATCCGATATACTATTGCGACGGCTAACTTGACATGACAAGAATGAATGACCTGGATACCGTGGACGATTGTGCGTGTACAAATGAACCCGTCTTGTCTTGTATCATGTCTAGGACAGGGACCCCTGAGTACCACGGTCTGGGGTACCTACTGAATACAACTAAGGCTAATAACGAGAATAATCCAGTAGTCATGAAGAGATTTCTCCAGCTACAGGCAATCCCGTTATCTGGACGCCCCACTTGGGATCTGTAGCCTACCGTCGGTTAGGGCACATTTCCAGCACACTGTCATGTGTTGCACCCTCCAAGCTACTTAAGGGTACATGCATTTTCTGGACGATGTACCCACATGAACTCAACCCCTAATTGTGTCCGGATAGCCTGGATGGTCTGCAGGGCTTGTGGCTGTTGAAATAATCTCACTGCATCTTGCTAGTAACTTGGCCTGTGATAACCATAGTTAGTTAAAGTATTAAGCCGTACTTATTGCTTGGCCGTGAATGATTGGATGGAGTCTAATCCTGTCTAGTCCTGTCCTGAGCCTGTACAAGATTTTTACATGACCTGATTTCTTAGATTTGTCTTGCTGATAAATGGTAGGGAAACCAAGTTCCGTTCAGATGAAGGGCTACAACCCCGGTCCTTGTTTAGTTTACGGGTTGTAACCTGGTTATCTGAATAGTCCCATGGTTATCTCGTCGTATATCATCCTGATTTTTCGTATGTCCAGTTCTTATTATTTATTTATATTCTTGTGCTAATTTCTGGTTTTAGTTCTTAAGTAAAGCCTCCTTTGTGGCACTTGCTCTTTCGGGGGTCTGACCCAGCTGGTTTTGTATGGCCAGATTTCAGAGCAGCTCCAGAGGATCTACCGACCTTCCAGCAAGATGCTGACCACTAGACGGAATCCTGGCAACGAGTGGATTTATTTTGGCTGTCCCACTCTATTATAAAAATATTTTTTTGAAGCGTTTAGCCGACGAGCACGTGTTAGCTCGATTGCACTATACTTACTGTCTACCTACGGGCTGTAACATGATTGACAGATCCTAGGGTTGGTCATGTATGACTAAAACTCTTGGTAGTCTCATATTTTGTAATGACTAGCTTCATGATCATTCAAATATATAATGTATGGGACGCCTTATTATTGTATATTTGGTGCTCTAACATCTTGTAACTGTTATTACTTGCTTGAGATTGAGACAATAGGCTTATTCATGACCATAAGAGACTGATGGCTTGTAGTTAAATCCTCATATATCTAGACAGTCATGACCGTATGGTAAGATGGATTCCATTTTATTATATGTAACTGGCTATGTTCGTCCCCGCTCTTCAGTATTCTAGTTCTGGGGCGTGACATGGTTTAAGTGGTGGCCAATGCAAGGTCTTGTAAATCAAGATATGTGAGAGTTTACCGAATAGATGTCTCAATCGGCTCTCGCCCTTGATCTCTGTTCGTATCCTCTAAATCCCTGAAACCTTGACCTGATCACATGCTTGTATCTTTGATCTGTCCTGGTCCTTCCTTATTGTTCCCTGTGTCGTCTTCTTCAGCAGCATTGTTCCTGGTCCTACCGATCGGCAAGGCGGAGCACCTCCCGTGGACCAGCAGCAACCTGGAGATCAAGTCCAGCATTCAGGAGTAGCCTCTAGAGTCATGCCTACTGGGGGTCAAGAGCCACCAGTTCAGCCAGTCCAGCCTGCAGAGCCTGATGATGGCACCTTGGTGGGTCTCATCAAGACATTGTTAGCTTCTCAAGATCATCGAGGTGACGTATTGCATCAGGCAGTAGCAGACGCTCTGAATAGAGGTGGTCATCCAGGTAACAGTACGGCCAACAGTTTTAAGCGCTTGAATCCTCCCTTCTTCGATGGTAGCGAAGATGCTATTGCCGCAGACGCTTGGCTGCAGGATACAAAAGTAATTCTAGAAGCGGCGAAAATGCCCGAGGATGAGAAGGTTGTCGTGGAGCGCCAGCAGTTATTGGATCTTGCCCGCAGCTGGTGGGCGGCACAGGCCGTTGGATTGGTGGCACCTATTGCCTGGGCAGTATTTCGGGAGAGATTCCAGATCAAGTACTTCGATGTTGTAGCTCAATACGACCTACAGATGAGGTTCACCAATCTGAAGCAGATGGGCAGGACGGTCGATGGATATATGGCCGAGTTTTCCAGACTTAGTCGGTTTGCTCCCACCATGGTAGCGACCGAGTTCGACAGAGCCCAGGGGTTCCAGCAGGGACTTCACTTAGAGATTTTACTGGCCGTAGAGCAGTTTGAGCATCAGACTTTCGATGCGGTATTGAGGGCAGCTAGGAGGCATGAGTGTACCTCCCAGATGATAGTGGACAGGACTGGAGGTCAGAAGCGATCTCACGGCCAGATGACCCAGTCTTCAGTACCAGCCCCGGCAGCTAGGGCTTTGACTATTGGAGTTCCCCAAAGGGCGGATTCGGTTACGTCAGTTCAGCATTCGACTCCGACGTCCCCTCAGCAACAGAAGCAGAAGCAGTCTTCCGTAATAGTCTGCACTCATTATGGAAAGCCAGGACACGTTGTTTCGGAGTGTCGTAGAGCACAGAGATTGTGTTTGGCTTGTGGGGCACCGGATCACAAGATAGGATCCTGCCCGAATAGGGCCAGCTCATCGTCAGCGAACTTAACCAGTCCATCGGTTAGGGCATCAGCACCAGCACCAGTATATCAGCAGTACTAGCCTCCGAGGCCATTGCCGTCTCAAGTACAAGTCTTCCAACAACAGAGACCCCGGCAGTATGCCCAGGTCCAAGCTCAGATTCAGAACCAGCAGAGAGGTTCCTAGCAGGATGTCTTTCCTCTTCCTCCTGCCTTCAAATTCCTTGCTTGCATGATTGATTGTTCGATTGATTGCTTAGTATGGCTTGTCCTTGCATCTCTAGCCTCTTGATTAAATTCCGAGGACGGAATTCTTTTAAGGTGGGTAGAGTTATAATGCTCGTGGTTCGTATTACGTATTTTGTATACGTGTACGGAATCCCGACCTGTAGTTAGACTTGTCATGTTTGTCTTGATCCTGGTTTAGCTTATTTTGGGCTCATCCTGGTATGGCTTGGCTTAGCTTGGTTTTGTTTGGTTGGCTTCGGTTGGGTTTGGGTTAGCATGAACCCCACCTACCACCATCCATCATTTAAGCCACCAACCCCATTTCTCTCTCCTCATTCACTTCTTCTTCTTTCTCCATTAATTTTCTCCACCTACCAGGAGAGCTTAGGCAAGTGCAACTTGCTTCATGGAGGAACTCAAGTTTTATTATTCTATTTTCTTCCTCTCAATATTTTAAGACACTTTAGTACTTAGCATTTTTAATTTTCATGGCTCATTTCTTGTAGATCTAAGTTTATTGTATTTTCAGATTTCTTGGGTTTTGATCTATCTAACCTTATTATTTTCAAGTTTTGATGGTTCCATGTTGTAGAGAATTTTTTTCTGCCCCATTTTGACCTATGGAAGTTCGGATTATGACCATGGATGAAGGATTTATGGAGCTTGGAAACTTGGCCTTCATGGTTCTTCTTCTCGAAAAATTGGAGAAGAAGAACAGTGCTTGACCGCATGACTTTTCATACGGCAAGTTTTTCCCAACCACATGCGCCTTAACTCTCCTGGCCGCATGTCTCTCGAGCCGCGTGGGACTCGGCCGCATGGATTTGCTATTCCTGAGCCGCATGGACTCGATCCCACTGCCGCATAAGACCCTGTTTCCTAAGCCGCATGGACTCGAACCCGAGCCGCATGTGGCCCATTCATTCTCAACCGCATAAGACCGAATCTTCTCCAGAGCCGCATAGGACTCAGTCTCTCCCGAGCCGTATAGACCTTATCCTTTCTGCCGCATATGGTCGCATGAAACTGGGCCGCATGAGCCGTTCTCCGCGAGCCGCATGAGACCCATTTCTTTCTGGCCGCATGGCACCCAGCCGCATGAGCCCATGCAATTCTAGCCGCATGAGACCCTTTATCCCAGCCGCATGCGCCCTTCTTACCTGAGCCGCATGTGCCTGTATTTCCCCGAGCCGCATGAGATTCTCTCCATTGTTGCATGGCTTTTCTCGTAACCTTGCACCCTCCTTTTATTATATTAGAACGTTACAATTATGCTTATATAACTTGGGTCGCTTGATTACATGCTTGTACTATGTTATCATGCACATGTACCATGAACACGACAGTGACCCGTAGTGGTACACTTTTGACAAGTAACATGACATGATAGTGGCCCGTCGTGGCGCACTCCTGACAAGTAAACTTGACATGATAAACTTGACATGATAAATCTGACATGATATATCTCGATATGCTGTTGCGACGGCTAACTTGACATGACAAGAATGAATGACCTGGACACCGTGGACGATTGTGCTTGTACAAATGAACCCGTCTTGTCTTGCATCATGTCTAGGACAGGGACCCCTGAGTACCACGGTCAGGGGTACCTACTGAATACAACTAAGGCTAATAACTAGAATAATCCAGTAGTCATGAAGAGATTTCTCCAGCTACAGGCAATCCCGTTATCTGGGTGCCCCACTTGGGATCTGTAGCCTGCCGTCGGTTAGGGCACATTTCTAGTACACTGTCATGTGTTGCACCCTCCAAGCTACTTAAGGGTACATGCATTTCCTGGACGATGTACCCATATGAACTCAACCCCTAATTGCGTCCGGATAGCCTGGATGGTTTACAAGCTTGTGGCTGTTGGAATAATCTCACTGCATCTTGCTAGTAACTAGGCCTGTGATAACCCTAGTTAGTTAAAGTATCAAGCCGTACTTATTGCTTGGCCGTGAATGACTAGATGGAGTCTAATCTTGTCTAGTCCTGTCCTGAGCCTGTACAAGATTTTTACATGACCTAATTTCTTAGATTTGTCTTGCCCATAAATGGTGGCGAAACCAAGTTCCATTCAGATGAAGGGCTACAACCCCTGTCCTTGTTTGGTTTACGGGTTGTAACCTGGTTATCTGAATAGTCCTATGATTATCTCATCGTATATCATCCTGATTTTTCGTATGTTCAGTTCTTATTATTTATTTATATTCTTTTGCTAATTGTTGGTTTTAGTTCTTAAGTGAAGCCTGCTTTGTGGCACTTGCTTTTTCTGGGGTCTGACCCAGCTGGTTTTATATGGCCAGATTTTGGAGCAGCTGCAGAGGATCTACCGACCTTCCAGCCAGATGGTGACCACTAGACGGAATCCTGGCAACGAGTGGGTATATTTTGGCTATCTCACTCTATTGTAAAAATATACTTTTGAGACGTTTATCCAACGAGCATGTGTTAGCTCGATTGTACTATACTTACTGTCTGCCTACGGGCTGTAACATGATTGACAGATCATAGGGTTGATCATGTATGACTAAAACTCTTGCTAGTCTTCACATTTTGTAATGACTAGCTTCATGATCATTCAAATATGTAATGTATGGGACGCCTTACTATTGTATATTTGGTGCTCTAACATCTTGTAACTGTTATTACTTGCTTGAGATTGAGACAATAGGCTTGTTCATGACCATAAGAGACTGATGGCTTGTAGTTAAACCCTCATATATCTTGACAGCCGTGACCGTATGGTGAGATGGATTCCATTTCATTATACGTAGCTGGTTATGTTCGCCCCCGCTCTTCAGTATTCTAGTTCTGGGGCGTGACAGTGTCTCAATCTCAAGTGAGCAAATGATGTACAAGATGTTATATCATCAGGCATACAAAGTAAAGCATCCCAAACATTACATATTCAGATGATCATGAAGCTAGTCATACAAAATACGAGACTAGCATGAGTTTAAGTCACACATGATCAACCCTAGGATTTGCCATTCATGTAGGCAGACAGAAATAACTTTCAACACGATCTAAAACTTGCTCGGCGGCTATACGCCTCAAAAAAATAATTTACAATAGAGTGGAAGAGCAAAATAAGAACCCCACTCGTTGCCAGAATTATGTCTAGTGTTCACTATCCGGCTGAAAGACAGGTAGATCCTCGGGTGTACTCCAAAATCTGGCCATACAAAACCAGCTGGAACAGAACCCAGAAGAGCAAGTGCCACAAGGGAGGCTTCACTTAGGAACTAAAACCAGTAGGTTAGCACATAAGACATAAATAATAACAAGAAGAGCAAGAATTAGAAATAGGGCAATAAATGACAAGATGACTAAGAAACTATTCCGGAAGCCAAGTTACAACCCGTAAACCAAACAAGGACCGGGGTTGTAACCCTTCACCTGAACAGAACTTAGTCTTTAACCATTTATTGACAAGAGTAAAACATGAATAATAATACACTGAAGTAACCATGTACTGGTACTGTTTAGACAAGACTAGACTCCATCCATCAATCACGGCCAAGCAAGAGTACTGCTTGATCCTTTAACTAACTAGGGTTATCACAGGCCTAGTTACTAACAAGAAGCAATGAGATGTTCCAGCGGCCACAAGCCCTGCAGACTTATACATGTTATCCAGATGCAAGTTGAGAGAGTTATATTAGGTGACTTGGTGGTGCAACACATGACAGTGTGCTGGAAATGTGCCTTACTCGTCGGCAGGCTACAAGTCCAATTAAAGCGTCCGGATAACGGGATTGCCTGTAGCTATCTCTTTATGAGATACTTGATCATTCTAGTCATTACCCTAGTTCGATTCAGTATGAATCTCTTAATCAGGAATCCATGTCGTAGGCATGATGCAAGACGAGACATGTAGCTTGTACAGGCACAACCATCCACGGTGTCAAGATAAGAGTTGCTTAGCAAGTTGAGATAGCTATCGCAATAACATTCAGGATTATCATGTCATGTTAGGTTCACTTGTCAAGAGTGTGCCACAATGGGCCACCATCAAGAAATGTCACGTCAAGGTTACTTGTCTAGAGTGCGCCTCGACGGGCCACTATCAAGAATTTTCATGTTAAGGTTACTTGTCAAGAGTGCGCCTTGACGGGGCCCTCAAGAATTGTCATGTTAAGTCACATTATCATATCGTGCTCATGTTATCATGTCATTATCATGTTATGAGTTATCAAGTTATCACATGTATATAACAAAACACATAAACAGTTGCAAGAACAAGTAAGGTACAGGGAGGTAGGCGCATCATAAGGGGAACCTAGGCATGAATGGACACCAGGTCCAGAATAGCGCCTAAGTAAGCTTGGGCACCAGGGTCAAAATGGCGCATGGCCGAGTCTAGGTGCATGGTCAGACTGGGTACATGGCCAGACTGGGCGCATGGCCAGTGGGCGCTGAATCATTTTGGGCGCCAGGGCCAGCATAGGCGCCTGGGCCTTGATGACCGGAGGGGAGGAGCGTATCATACTGGGCGCCGAAGCACCCGTGAGCACAAGGGGCAGGGGGCACCAGAGCGCGCAGGGCGTCTGGGCCAGACTGGGTGCATCACACTGGCGCCTAATCATCGTGAGCGTAAGGGGTAGGGGGTGCCAGAGCGCACAGGACGCCTGGCCAGGGAAAGCGCCTAGGCCAAACCTGGGCGCCTTGACCAACATGGCGCCAGGCACTGTTCTTCTTCTCTAAACAGCAAAAAAGAACCCATGGGAAACCAAAACTTCAAGGCTCCATAAATCCTTCAAAACAAGTCGAAATCAAGACTTCCAAAGGTCTAAATGGGGTAGAATCACATTTTTTACAACATTGAACCATTTGAATTCAAAAATAATAGGGTTTGAGAGATCAAAACCAAGAAAACAAAAAATAATATAAACTTAGATCTACACAAATGCATCCATTAAAACCAAAAGAGCCAAGCTCTAAAGAGGCTTAGAATCTAGTAGAGAAGAGAATGGAACAATAAAATGGGAGATCTTTCATGAAGCAAGATTGCACTTGCCTAGAGCTCTTGGTGGGTGGAGAGGAGTTATGAGGAGGAAGAAAGAAATAAATGGAAAGAGTTATGAAAAGAGAGAGAGGGGAGTTGGTTTAAATAGGAAGTTCACCATAATGATCCAACTCAAACCAAACCATGCCAATATGAACCAAAATAAACCGAGTCAAGCCAAGATTAAACCAAGACTAGGCTAAACAATGACAGTCCAAATATAGGTCACCTGAGAAACGTTAGAAATCTATACACGTATACTAAAAATACCTATAACGGAAAACGGGAGTGACAACTCTACCCATGTAGCACCCAGTTTCTAAAATGAGGGTAATTTTAAAATTTTTATAATTATAATCATTTAATAATGATATTTAAACTATGTTATGATTTTGGTAATTTTTAATTATTTTAAACTATTTAAAATGTTGAATTGTGATTTTGATGGTTAACTAGTGTAACCCTAGAGACTGCATGACCTAAAGACTAACCATGACCATGGGGACCTAATCATGTGATTAGGATGACTAATTGTGACTTTTTAGTCTAAGGGTATTTTGGTCATTTTTGACTTATTAATGAAAATAAATTTTGATTAATATTGTGCCAATTGAATTGTTAGAGACTAACCTAGTTTTGACTAAATCTAGATGTTAATGATGCTCATGGAGGTTTAGTTAGAAGGTTAGAGACTTAATGGTTAAGTTAGATTAACAATATCTAGATATTTCATAGTAGGATATTTACCTATTAGGATATTTGTGAAAAAGAAAGCCTTATGACTAATTGAACCAATAGGAAGGCTTGGAATTGGGTGGACAAGCCCTAGCCACTCATCTACAAGTAAAACTAACCCTAATTCATCTAATGACCAGGCATCAAGTGTCCTCCCCTTCTTATAAAGAATCCTTAAGAAAACCCTTGCCTCCTTTTACCTCTACATAGAACCCTAATTTGTTCTTCCCAAAACTTGAGAGCTTTTCTCTTGATTTTGATCTCTAAATCCCTCCATTCTTCTTCCAATCTTCCATCATTTCTTCTCATTCAACCAAGGAGGAGGTGCTAGCAAGAATTGGGAGCAAGAAGCAAGGAAGGGTGTCTATTTTGGGGGAGCTTTCGTGTCGGAACCGTGTCATTTGAGTGTATCATTGTGATCCCACTTCCAATAGGTATAACTATCTCTCTATTTCAATTTCTATTGCATTTTAGTTAGACTTGAATCCATAGGATCCACTCCCATGCATGTACAACCATTAGATTTTAATTTGAGACCATTTGGAGCTCTCTTAAGGATTTTAGATATGTGTCTTGTATCCTACTTGATAGATCCCAAATTAGGACACTCCATGTGTATGTATGTATGATAATAGTTTAAATAGATATTTAAATTTAGTTTTAGAATGGTTAGAGAGTGGATTGATCATAGTTAGGATGGTTAGAATGAGTTTCATTAGGATACCTATGTTGGTATCCAAGTATCTTGGCCTACATGTGTTTCTTTTGTCTAAAACAACTCAAATTCGTCATAATATTCATCCACATTTTTATTAACCAAAGCAATTTAGAAATGTCATAACTTTTAGCTTAGAACTCCGATTTATCTTCCGTTTTTTTTAATAGAAGCGTATCGAAGTTAGCTTTCCAAATATATATTTCAATAAGCCAAATTCGTTCTGAAACTTTCTGTAAAATTATTTAAGTGTCAGCTATACGAAAGACGAACGCGTTTCGGTATTTTTACGATTTTGGGAGCTTTCGGACACGAAAATGCGATCCGTTTAAAGTTTTGGAAAGCTAACACAAAGGGCTATGATATACTTTAATCCTAGAATTTAGTGAAGGCCCAATTGGTATAGTATTGATTTTAAGTAGAAGAGTGACTATACGACATAGGCATTTTGTGTAACCTATGAGCCTATGTAGTATGGATATTAAATGAATGTAGAGTATGTAATGCATGATATGTTAGATGAATGAAATGATACATATATATGATATATATCCTCTTACATTAATATATATATGGTTGAATGCAAGCATGTAGGAATACAATCAATGTAATGTATGTAAGCAATGCATAAATGCATGAATGAAAGAATGATATACAATGTATGCATGAAACTATATAATGAATGCTAGATATGAATGCAAGGTATACATGTAATGATAGATATGAATGCATAATGTATACATAATGTAATACAATATATAATGATAGCATGTATGGTAATGTAGAATATATGATGCAAGCATGTATATGTCCACTGTTTTTTCTTTTTCTTACATTTTTCCTTCCCTTCCCTTTCTATTTCAGTTTTTTCTCTTTTTTCCTCTTCTATTTTTCCATGTTGTATACAATGTATATAATGTATAGATGCATGTATTTATGTAATATACATGAATGACATGTATGTAATAAAAATAAGTATATGTATGCAACTTAATGATATGTGAATGTAATATAATGTAGAGTATGCATATATGAAATATAATGTATGCAAGTATATAATGTATTCAAATATGTATGTATGCATCTATGTATGTATGTATAGGTGCATGAATGAATGCAAGTATGCATATGTGATATGTATGTAGGCATGTATGCAATGTATGTATGTATATATATGATATGTATGTATGCATGTATGTAATATAAGTAGGTATGTATGTATTTCTATAAACTGAGTTAACCTATAACCTTTTACACACATACATTCATACATCCTTTGACACCATGTATCCCATGTCACATAAACCTACATATCACTAAATCTGAGAACATTAACACATATCCTTTCACACACATGTCACACACACACTCACTTACTCTTTTACCTTTCCTTCGCTCTCTCTATGTATATATATGTATGTGCCTATATATATAGCTTTCCTATATATATATCTATGTATATGAATATGTGAATGTGAATAATAAATATACATTATATGACTAAGTTTGTGTGTCTTGTTAGCTTATGGCTTAGTTTTGTGCTTGGTTTAGCAAGTGACTTAGGCTATGAGTTAGTAGCTATCTTGGATAGTTGATTTGCATATACTTAGTTTGTTTAGACCTAGAATTGACTAACCTAGACTAGTTGACCATTGTTGACCCAACCCTAGCTAGTTTGACCATACTTGATTAGAGTTGACCTAGTTTGACTTTATAGTTGACCAGAGTTAACTTTGACCTAGATTGACTTAGACTCATATAGATTGAATTATAATTTCAATTACCATATAAATTAAACTCTTTATAACCTGTGTTTCTCTAACTAGGACTCTGTGACTCCAGTTGGCCATCTTTTTATATCAGTTGTTCAGGATATCAGACGAGTACATTCTCTGATCATTTCATACTTGTTAGGATTTATATTCTTACTCTAGATTACCTTACATGATGCTGTCACGTTATTATCACTGATTGGTACTATATAGATCTTGTCATGCGATGTTATCTCCCTCGGGGTGTATCAGATACAGTTGTCATGTACTTTTCACGAACAACTTGTATTTCATGTACACCACTTTCATGTATACTCTTGTACAATCTTGTACTCTCATGATCATGTGAGCAAACATGATAAAAATCTTTTGTACAAGGTAACGTAACTTGACTGGATCCTTGTTTATTGATTGGAGAGGGTGAGTAGGAAATGTTATGTGATCAAAATTTCTATCTTGTAAAATCTTGTGAAATCTTATGAAATCTTGTACAATCTTGTGAAATCTTGTATATGTCCTAACCCGTTTATATAACCATCTCATGCTCTAAATCACAGGTTACTTACAGTTCTTACTTATCATGTATATAGATATTTCCAGTTATCAAATCTCTCTCGTTTTCATATATATTTATTTACAGTCCAGGTATCTTACTCTTTTGCATGTTTTATATATCTCAACATGATATGAACTGCGTGAGATGTATTATGCTCGCTCATGTCCTAGCTGGACCTGTTGGAAATATTACAGGTAACCTGGAGATTCACAGCTAGCCTAGAGGACCACTAGAGCTTGGAGTAGATTACTAGTTTATGGTTTAGTTTCACTTTTAGAACTTGTTTGTAATAAGTGGAAATTGAGTTATATTTGAGATTGTTTGAGATGTTGTTTAGAATTTTTTTAAGTTGCTTGAGTTTCATATAGTTGTTAGACTCATGTGTTATCTTATCGTGCTTAGATTATGATTGAGTATTATCGTATCTTATACTTGTCCTCCATTCAGAGTTGAAATTGTGACAAGTATATTATATAATTGTGTGAGTTGTTGATTAGATAGTGACGTAGAATAGCGTTCTACCATCGACACTGCGACGTAGGTTGGACGCACCCACTTCTCGTGCCCCTACACTGGGTGTGGGTCGTGACACGTTTTTGTAGTGGCCCATGCAGGTCAGAGTCGCAACTAGTACGATTTTGTAGTGGTGCTCGACTTAGAGTGCTGCTACGAGCCTACTGTTAGGATATAGGATTAGACAGTATAAAGAGTTACTCAATCACATTTAGGACTACTTGAGAAGATTCCTGGGATGACCCTTGAGAATCTCATTATAAACTATCTCGAAATTCAATTCCGACAGTTTCTGTCTACTTCCTTGTTCATCGTTGAATTTGATTCTTGGTATTCATTATTGATTTGATTTTCTACCAACATAACATTATGGGCTAGGTTGCCTCAGTCATGGAATCTAGAGTCTTCTACAGCCATATTAGCTGGTTTGGCGATGAGATAGAGTCTAATTTTGGATATATTTCTCGGGTGTGGGAATTTAAAGTTTTTGCTGCCAAGCTAGCGGCAATGCAAAAATTTTAAATACCATAATTCGAGAGGTATGTACATTAGTTGTAGACTCTATGGATTATCGTAGCCATACTTATTGGTGTGACGAGGATTCTGGTAATATGGTTCTGGATAGACGGGTATGATTATCAGATTGCAGAATAGATACCATATAGATGGTGCCGTAGTATAATGGAGTGGAATATCAGTATAGATATTACTTGAGTGTCATGGATTAGATAGAGGGATATATGCCACCTGTAGCGCAGCACCGTACCCCGCACCATCAGAGGGATATACCCTAGAGGGGCAGGGCTTTTGCGCTGATAATCGCGTAGGCCGACGCTACGGGTGACGGGTTAGCAGGTCTTTCTTTCCTGTTCTTCTTACCAACTTGTTGTATGATTCCATTAGTACCTGTCAGGATATTTTGTGCTGTGATAGATAGTATACTGACCCTGATCAAGACCGTGATATCACGACCAGTAGGACCACAATTTGCATGTTTTAGATATAGTTTTCTTGACCTTTATTGTTGGGAGTTTAACCTAGAAGGAGTACGACCATCTTAATTTCGAGGACGAAATTTTTCTAAGGAGGGTAGACTTGTAGCACCCAGTTTCTAAAATGAGGGTAATTTTAAAATTTTATAATTATAATCATTTAATAATGATATTTAAATCATGTTATAATTTTTGGTGATTTTTAATTATTTTAAAACTATTTAAAATGTTAAATTGTGATTTTGATGGTTAACTAGTGTAATCCTAGAGACTGCATGACCTAGAGACTAACCATGACCAAGGGGACCTAACCATGTGATTAGGATGACTAATTGTGACTTTTTAGCCTAAGGGTATTTTGGTAATTTTTGACTTATTAATGAAAATGAATTTTAATTAATATTATGCTAATTGAATTGTTAGAGACTAACCTAGGTTTGACTAAACCTATATGTTAATGATGCTTATGGAGGTTTAGTTAGAAGGTTAGAGACTTAATGGTTAAGTTAGATTAACAATATCTAGATATTTCATAGTAGGATATTTACCTATTGGGATATTTGTGAAAAAGAAAGCCTTATGACTAATTGAACCAATAGGAAGGCTTGGAATTGGGTAGACAAGCCCTAGCCACTCATCTACATGTAAAACCAACCCAAATTTATCTAATGCCCAGCCATCAAGTGTCCCCCCTTCCTATAAAGAATCATTAAAAAAACCCTTGCCTCTTTTTACCTCTACATAGAACCCTAATTTATTCTTCTCCAAACTTGAGAGCTTTCCTCTTGATTTTGATCTCCAAATCCCTCCATTCTTCTTCCAATCTTCCATCATTTCTTCTCATTCAACCAAGGAGGAGGTACTAGCAAGAATTGGGAGCAAGGAGCAAGAAAAGGTATCCATTTTGGAGGAGCTTTCATGTCGGAACCGTGTCCGTTGAGTGTATCATTGGGATCCCACTTCCAATAGGTATAACCATCTCTCTATTTCAATTTCTCTTGCATTTTAGTTAGATTTGAATCTATAGGATCCACCCCCATGCTTGTACAACCATTAGATTTTAATTTGAGTCCATTTGGAGCTCTCTTGAGGATTTTAGATATGTGTCTTGTGTCTTACTTGATAGATCCCAAATTAGGATACCCCATGTGTATGCATGTATGATAATAGTTTAAATAGATATTTAAATTTAGTTTTAGAATGGTTAGAGTGTGGATTGATCTTAGTTAGGATGGTTAGAATGAGTTTCATTTGGATACCTATGTTGGTATCCAAGTATCTTGGCCTAAATGTGTTTCTTTTGTCCAAAATAACTCAAATTCATCATAATATTCATCCACGTTTTTATTAACCAAAGCAACTTATGTTTGCAAAAACAAAAGTAATTTTATTTCACAAACTTTGTAAGAAGATTATAATTGAATTCTGGGAAAGTACAACTATAGGAATCCGTTCTGAAGACGATCGCTTTATCCCTTGGACGATGTGAACTTTGAAGACGATAGCCTCTAAAGAATGCAGCAGCACTTGGGCAAGAACTCCTGATCTCTGATGATAATATTGATCTGATCTCTTTAATGAAGGACTTGAAACTCTATTTATAGAGTTCTAGAAATAACTAATTTGTAGTTATTCTGGATTGCGCATGATGAACTGCGCTGGCGACAGACTGCACAGACAGCAAACTGCGCTGACTTATTAGGCAGTTGCTCGATCGTGGGCTAACTGTATTCAAACGCGTGGCATTGTTTGATTGAAATGCGCTTGGTCGTGTACAGGAAGCTGCCACGTATTGTGCAATTGATGGCATGTAAGCCACGTAACAAATGTCAGTTATCTTGATGGATTGCACCACTTGAACAGCGCTAGCTTCAGACTGCGCTGTGGTTTAGACTTGATCAAACTGTGCTGAAGAGAATCTGGCAGACTGTACTTAGGTTGAGCTGGCAGATTGCGCTGGATTTTGGCAGCTAGACTGCACTAGGATTTGGACAGCTGTCCTAGAATGCGGCACGGCTCGAGAAACGAAGAGGCTCCTTGCTTTTCGGGCTGTCAGTTGTCAGAAGATCTGATTTTGTGTCAGGTAATGATGACGTTGCCACGTCAGCATAGCGCGCTTGGATATTGGCGCAGTTCGAACTCGCGTAGTTGATTTATTGCGCAATCTGTCACCAGCGCAGTTCATTGAAGGGTGTGCAATTTGGTTTTCATTGCTTTTTTGATGGGTGCAACTTGATTTTTAGGACCTACAAGACCCCTTTCAAAGTTTTTAAAATTTGAAAATATTCAAAGTTTTGAAATACTTTGAATTTCGAATTTAAAATCAGGTTGCGCAAGTTGCGCAAGTTGCGCTTTGATTGCGCGGTTGGAGGAATCAGCTCCGACTTTCTCGACGCAATCGGAGGTGACTGTTACACTTCTGGAAAACTATAAATAGTTTTATTTCTCATTCTTTCATCCTTTACTTGTTTTCGATTTTCTCAAGAGACAGAAGTTCATCTCCTTCTCCGACTACTTCTTCTTCTTCCCGCCGTCGACATCATTGGCACCCAAGCGAATGGCCACCGAGAAGGGAAAGGCCCCCGCCGAGCCTTCGACTCGTGTTACGCCATGAGTATCTCGTCATGAGATAGGTCACCCAGCGCTGCAAGGTAGATGGCGAACCATGATCGAAACCCCTTTTTAGGGTTCTTGATATTTTCAGTCTTTCATACCTCTCTCTTTTTAGAGATTGATGGTATTGCGCCACCCTGTTTAGGGTTTCGGTTGCATGCACAATAGTTTTCATTTTTATGAAAACTGTATCCTTACGCAATCGGTTAGAAAGCGCTGATAGAGAGTTCAGCACAATCCGTCGATTTGCGCAGGTGGTTGTGCCAGCGCAAACTGATGTTTTGTGCAAACCGGTTAGCGAAATCTGATGTCTTGCGCAAGTGGATATGCTGGCGCAATCTGATAACTTGCACAAGCTGACTGCGTTGGCGCAATCTAACAACTTGCGCAAATTGATGATCTTTTGTAGGGACTTTTTGATTTTGCATGTATTGATCATTGTTTCTTTATTTGATGCAGTTAACCTTAGAAAAGACCCCAACTATGAGGTCTTTGCAGGATCCTTGTCTGAACCTAAATACGAGGAAGATCTATCACATGTGACATTTTCTCAGTACGCCTTACCGTCATCTCGGCAAGCCGTATTGATTGCACAAGACAATGAGACTTTGCTATGTCTGATGAACAGGCAGCCTCTTCAGACTGCTGACACAGTTACTCATAAGAAGCCGTTATTCTTGTTTGGTGAGGCCTTTGACAAGAATTCTCAGCCAAGACCTTGCATGGAACAAAGAATTTTCCAGTGGGGCGAGAAGATAATCCTTCTGTCGGAGATCTCTAGATGCCTTCCTCTGTCTCGATATGCTTTTATAAGCTATCCCAGAAGAATGGAATGGGATATAACTCCGCTTCAGCAAGCCCGGACATGAAATATCTGTGTCAAGAAGGGGTCTGGCAACAAAGATATATTATACAGTTCCTCTGAGTGCCATAGCTCCTTACTTAGAGGACTAAAGCCTGGCTGTATCCCGCCAGAAGATTCTTCCCTGTTACTACCGGTAAGAACTCCAATATTTGCAAATGAGTTTGCGAAGGTGGAAGGAAGGTATCCGGACCAGGAATTGCGGCTAACAGGCCTCGTGAACCCGGATAATAATAGATGGATCCGTATAGCCAATTGGATATTGGTCCAATTTGAAGCGCGGCTCAAAGAAGTTGATCTATACCAAGCAGTGTACTCCACTGTTTACGGCTTCTCCCCCAATCCACATCTATTCCTCGCGTTGGCGGAGAGATACAACTATAGGACTGGGACTTTCATGATGTCCCACGGAGAAATTGGATTAGCTCTGCACGAGATGAAGTACATCTCCAACCTGCCAATGGGGAATATCCCCTATGAAGAGTTTGTCCCGACAAATGATGAATTGGACAGACTACGCCAAGAGAACGCTGACATGGTGGCTGTGTTTGAAGAGCTACTATGTCACTACAAGATCTGTTCTCTCTACTACAAGAGTAGCACGGCCGGCACCTGCTATTCCACCAAATGGTTGTCGTACCTTTTCCTCAACCATATTATCGAGAAGAAGACCAAGGAGCATGAAAACTGCCATCCTAACTACTTCCGACCACTTAGCGATAGCGAAGTGATAGGGCTGATGGAGACACATGGAGATATGGATATCAAGATCGAGGATGATCTTCAATATCCTCCTCTTAAGAAAGAAGACATCATTGAGAGTTACATGAGGATGGGCTATAGGCCCATGTCGAAGGAGGCCCAGCTGGCGGGTTTCCTCACTTATTGGCTTCGACAATATGTCGTCCCTGGGGCCAGTGCAGTTGACCGCTTCCATCGTGGTGTTCTTTTTGCTGCTGTCCGTCTGGTTTTCGGCTACCGGATGGATTTGCTGTCAGCAATGACATGCAGGGTGAACGCCAGCCTTCGCCTCTTCGTCGATTCAATGATTAAAGGGAAAGGCGAGAAGGGACACTTCCCCCGGCTGGAACTGCCATACACATATTTATTCGGATGGCTACTTCTATACTATCTTTCACTAATGAACCCTAATATGGGGGCAGTAGGCGGCTACTTTTTAAGAAGATTTTCTGGATGTAAGTGGATCTATACCACTTTGAGAGATTACCGACGCGCACTGAATCTTGGTAGAGGATGGAGCTTCTACTGCGTTACCCCTCCAATCGGTTATGAGCATATGTCTACAAACCTTGTGGACTCCGGGAGGATGCAGCCTTTGGGCCACACAGCATTCGATTGGCTGAGGACAATCCGGCCGTTACACTTGGTATACCGGTTCGAGGATGAATGCTATCTCGAGCCTTATCTCCCCAGCCGTTTTGTGCGCCAATTCGGTTATGACCAGTTCCATGTAGGTAATGCTATCACATGCCTACAAGGAAAAGGGTTTTTAATTGATGGAGCCCGGGCTTGGGCATATTACAATGCTCAGGACACAAGGACGACGTTCTCGATGCCGTCCAGAAATGATCGAGGTCCTTGTATGCTGTATACGTACTCGATCTTTTATACATCAGCAAACATTTTTGCTGAAAACTTCAATCTGGCAGAAGCTTCGCAACGGCAACTCGATTTAAGAAAGGAGCACTTGTTCTGGTGCTTCCTGGTAATGATGAAGAGCATGAGCCAGCCGATGCACCATTAGAAGCTTCGAGGTGTCACGACCCGCACCCACCGTGAGGGTACGAGTACGTAACAACGCCCAGCCTACGCCGCAGTGTCGGCGGTAGAACGCTGTTCTAGGTCATGAACTATAACTAGCATAATATGAATACTCACCATAAGGAGGCCAACACAGAGGTACAACTCAATCACAATCTAAGGTAGAATAATAAAGATAGATAAACATGAAATCCAAAAGAGATACAGGAGATAGAAGTCTAAGTGTCTAAGATACATAATCCTAGAAATACATCTCAAAACTCAAGTACAGTAATCCACAAGTAAATACAACTCAAGACAACAAAAATAACTATCTATACAATCTCTACCGTGTCTCCTCTAGGCTAGCAGGCAACCTCCAAGCTATCTGTAAAATTTATCAACAGGTCCAGTCAGGACAGGAATGAGCACATCTCATCTAGAAAACCCAAGTAAATGACAGAGAACTATAAAGCAGTTATAGACAGTTGTATTGATGAATATGGCAGTTTATATTCAGGTGATGGTATGGAGAGACAGATAAAGTACAAGAAAAGTAAGTAACTAAACAAGAGAAGAAATCATAGCAATAAAGACTGTAAAATAAAATCTAGCTGAACTAGAGTAACATAATAAGTTCAGATGGTACAATATAAGTCGAGTGTAATCCCAATGTGAGTCTAATATAAGATGAGTCGAATGTAATTCTAATCATTATTCTAATAAGGTGAATCGAATAAGGTAATACGAATAAGGTGATACGAATAGTGATTCACATGATGTTCTAATAATGATTCGAATAAATTCTCCAAGTGTGTTTTAAAATACTTAGTTAGACATGTAAACAGCTATGGGTAAATCCGGCACATCACACACCTGGCCAGGTGTGGAATGGCTATCGTTCGAATATATTCACAGGGGGTGGTTCGAATAGTGGGAATGTTCACATGTCTAATCAAGTATTTTCCCGCCCATCTAATACAAATGAATCCAAAATCTGACACATCAATCGAATAAGAGTCCAACCAACATATGAAGATACGAATAGGGTGATTCGAATAGTGATTCATATGGTGATTCGAATAATAGAGGTAAGACGAGTAAGTATGTGTGTCGTATACATGGATTCAGAAATAAAAATACGTGTTTGTAGCAGAGAATCACATACAGCTAACTAGAACTAAAGTACAGTAATTAACAAATAAATGAGAGAACTATCAGAGAATGTACTCGCCTGATGTCTGAATGTCCAAAGTAAATATACTGTCCTAGGAGAGGTGTCTGGCTCCTAATTAGAACAGCATAAGTCACAACATGTCCAGAAGGGTAATATAAAGTACTACAATGCATTCTACATGAATCTAGGTCAAACTAGGCCAAAGTCAACCCTTGGTCAACTCTGGTCAACTGCACTAGTCAAACTAGGTCAAATTAGGTCATGTCCTAACCCAGTAAGTCTTACTAGGCCTAACCAAGACTATCCTAGCAAGCACACATTAATACAAGGCTATACAAGCCAACATACACCCAACTCTATATATATGCAATTATTCAATACTCAAATAGGCAAGAATTCACATTGGATATACACTAGGTAATCTATTACTTTAAGCTATATATGTCTACACATATATAAACATGCATATATTAGTATTCAACATTAGGTCTATAATCATGGCATTTCAAATGGTTATATAAACTTATATATTACAACACAATATACTAACATATATATAATATACATACATAGCTAAGTTAACTATATTCATAAATACTTATTTAAGAGGCTATGTGTGTGTATGTGAACATGGCAAAGGGGCAAGTGAGGGTTAAATGGGCATACATAGTGTATACATATCAAAGAGTGTCAAAGTGTAAGTGAACAATGTGTCAAGTGTGATAGTGTCAACATAGTGTAAGGGGGTACATGAGGTAATATATGATTTGTGTTAATATAGAATATTACATCTCATTAACTTGTATATTGCATACATTACATTTATTATTACATTACATTCATGCTTTCATTCATTCATCATTCATTTATTCTCTTGCACTACTATATGTACCATACATTACATACTATGGAACCTATATATTCATTACAAGCCATACTTATACATGCTTACATTAGATAGGATACTTACACCTCATACATCATTTATTTAAACATTTACTCATGCTTGCATTCTTTATTTAGTTAGATAATGTATATACATTAACATGGGTTAAAATCAAATAGAACATTATATAACACACAAGGGTGCACAAAATGCATATGCCGAATAGTAACTCCTACTAATAATAAATACTGTACCATCTCAGCATGAATTAAACTCTATGATTAAAGTATATTATAGATCTATGTGTTAGCTTTCCGAAACTTTAAACGGATCGCATTTTCGTTTCCGGAAACTCCCGAAATCGCGAAAATACCGAGAACGCGTTTATTTTTCGTACAGTCGACACTCAAATAATTCTCCAGAAAGTTACAGAAAGAATTAGGCCTATTAATACATGTTTTTGGAAAGCTAACTTCAATACGCTTCTTTTAAAAAAAACGGAAGATTAAACCGAGCTTTGAGCTAGAAGTTATGATATTTCGAAGTTAGGGCTGAAATTAAAAACGTGGATAAAAATCATGACGGATTTAGATAGTTTGAGCCAAAAGAATACACAATATATATCCTAATTATCCACAACAATAATAGCAATAATAATATGAGGAACCACACTCACAAACTTGATTATATAATCATCATGAACCATTTATTACATATATAAATATAGATACACTCTCATTACAATATATATATATATAAATCTATATATGTAACATGAACACATCCACAACACAAAGGACACTCCTATGACCTCCAAATGGACACAAAATAGACACAAATGAAGATACAACCATGGGAGTCATTCCTATGGGTTCAAAATAGACCTATATGCATGAGGAAATGAAAAGGAGAAGGGATTTATACCTCCCGGTAGATCGAATCGAAGAAAAAAATCTTCCCGGAGCGACACCGACACGTAGAGATTCCAAAAGGACACGAACGAGCTCCGAATCCTCCCAAACTTGGGTAGCTTCCTCCTTGGCTAGAATGGAGAAGGAAAGAAGAAGATTTGGTGGTGAAATGGAAGGATTTGGTGGAGAAATTGCTAGGGATTGCTCTCTAGGAATTTGGGGAAGAACAAGAAAGAGAAAAATAGATGGATAATGACAAATGGGAGGCTCAACCCTATCCTTATTGTGCTGGCCATAAAGGTGGTTTTGTCCTATTAGGAAAAGTCCAAAAGCCCCTACTAACCTATTCTATGAGTATTAGGAAAGGGCTAATTGGTTGGGGCTAAATTAGTCATTCTAAAGTCTCTAATCGCACTAACCTTATCCATAATAATTAGTCTAACCTCTAACTAAAATATTTCTATCATGTGGACTAAAATTAATATCATGTGGGCCATGCCTAACTAGTGTGTGGGTCCCACTAGAGTCAAACTACCCCCGGGTCCCCGTTTCAAGTCGGATTGAGTTGAAATTCGAACCCGACTCAAATAACTCCAAAACAATATCATAAATAATAAAATAATATCAAAATAATTCAAAGAGGTTAAATACAAAAATATCCTTAGGCCAAAAATGACATTAAAATATCATAATCACATGGTTAGGCTCTAGGTCAAACAGTCTCTAGGGTTTCACTAGCAAAACGTCAAAACCACAAGTCATTGATTTAAATAATTTTAAAATGATTTAAAATCACCTAAAATCATATCATGAATTAAATATCATTATTAAAATAATTATAAACACGAAATTTCAAAATTACCCTCAATCAGAAAATTAAAATAAAATAAAAAAAATCAACCCAAAATTTAGGGTGCTCACATCCTACCCACCTTATAAAAATTTCGTCCTCGAAATTAAAATGTTCGTAATCCTTCTATGTCAAACTCCCACAATCAAATCCCAGAACTTAAATAAATCATACCATCAAAAGGACGACATACAGGGTCATGGCATACGGTGGTAGTGAAAGTCTCATCTAGGTATTCTAGTCATGCTAAACCAAAACGGTCATAGGGTATCAAAACACACATGCAATCTAGGGTGCTAAACAAAAGTTACAAAAACAACAAACCATCAAAACTGTAAGGCAGTCTACCATCCTATATGAAAACTGATACTTATCATAAAAATAAAGAAAAGTAACTACCCATTATCTTTAAAGGGTTCAGAAAAAAAAAGAAAATCAAAGTTAAGGAATGAAAGCCAATTCCATGGAAAAATTCCAATCACAATACGTATTAAGAATATTTAGTCTTGATACGATCTAAGTTGATCAAATTGGGGAAAATCAAGATTTAGGCAATATGGAGGACAGGTTCAACAAAGTCTGAGATCGAGCATACAAGGATAGAGATTCAGGTCACAATCAAATTTAATTCAATTAAGTACAACCCAAGATATAAATATGATAAGAAAAGATAATCGAAGTCGATTTGGTCGGATTAAGAAAACTAGGATTCAATGATATTGAAAAACCCCTTTTAGAGAAAACAGGAAAAGATTTCATACGAAGTCAGCAAATCATCCCTCTCTAATACTATCAGTTTATCATTTGCTAAACCATATTTTTTTCTCACAAGTCCCAATATGAAAATCAACCTCTATATAACTATCATCGAAATTTTATAACCTTCAGTCATCTAAACGTTTACCACAATCACCATAGACAAAATCTTTAAGTTCCAAAACATTTTCCACGAAACATACCCCTCTTTTTAGGAGTCAACACTTATTCATTTAATCAAAATTTCAAATTTCTTCACCTCGTTTTAAATTAGATCCGAAACCTCTAAATCCAGTTTATGGAATCCTTGGACTTGTTTAAATCGAGTCTCGTATTCACTAAACTCCAATACCACTATGTCACACAAAATTTATTCTTTTTTTATAAATCAACCTTCATATTTTCTTCAACGTTCACCTTCAAATTTTTTTTTTTTGAATTCTACAATTTTCTTCCAATCATCTAAAATAATTTCTATAACGTAAAATTCTTGTGTTCTCTCTGTCTCTAGTCACCATCTTACAATATCTAGTTCAATTTCGCATAATCATTTTATTCGATTAAATTCTCCTTTCCATCTCTAAATTTTTACATAGCCTTGTAATAGTTTCCAAGAATCAATAACAAAGATTTTTAAGTTCTCAAAACTAGGTTGACCTTAAACATCCTCATTAGTTTTGAAATACATCCATGAATTATTCATAACCCACTTTCTGTGATTGTTTCTAAATTGATAACATTTATCCCTCGATTTCATTTTAAACCTTTACCACATCTCCATTTCAAATTTTTCATATTTGACATCCAACACTCTGATTCATACAAAATCATCATATGATAACCAATTACATCATTTCCGAACTAGATGATTTATATCACTTCCTCAACATTTCTCAGATAAAAAAATGATATAAAGATTCAAGAGTTTTCAAGGTATAGCTGACAGAATTATATATGAGACAGGGAATTGATATAATCAGGACAGGTATATAAGACAAGGAATGATGGTAGTAAAATTATTGGCAGGAAAAGAATGATAATAGAATCTGTTCTGCTTATCTATTTAAAAGAGGGACCCATTTTTTTTGAAACAAGAATTATAATACCAAATCCAAAATAAGGCCTAGCAAAATTATTGGTTTATTGTATTAAGAAGAAATAAATTTTTGTAAGAAGTTACACAAGGTTTATAAAAATAGCTAAAGCTACATCCTAAGTAAACAATGAGAAACAAAACAAACAAAACAACAATAATTCCTTCTCTCTTTTTTTGAATGACTGAAACAAAAGTAGCAAAAACATGTTCGAAAATATTTAAGGTACAATCTGATAATCATATGCGTCTATCCAAAATCATGGTACTCTAAATCCTCGTCATACTAGTGAGCAAGGCTACGATAATCACAAAGTCCTTGACTTATGCACATACCTCTAGAATCATGGTGTTTAATATTTTCGCGATGCCGCTAGCTTGGCTGCGAAAACCTTAAATTTCCACACCCGAGAAATATATCCAAAATTAGACTATATGTCCTCACCATGCTGGCTAATGTGACTATATAAGACAAGATTTTCATAACTTAGATGACCTAGACCATATAATTTCATCTTGCCAAAAATTAAATTAAATCAACAATGAATACAAAAAAAAAATCAAATTTATCAACGAACATCAAAATTCAGAAATAAACAAAATCCTTTAAATCATATAACTACAAACTCGGATGCTACAGCTAACATCAAGATTCAAAATTCCACAACCTTCATCAAATTCAATAAATACAAACTCAAATTCAATAATAATACATCAAAATCAAATTCAACAACAGAAAGTAAAGATAAATCAAATCAAGGAAAAAAGAGTTTTCAAATCGGAGTTAAACAAGATTCTCAAGGGTCGTCCCAGGAATCTCTCAAGGGATCCTAATTGTGATTGAGTATCTTCAAGATATATCCTATTCCTACTGCAGGCTGTAGTGGTACTCAAGTTCGAATACCACCACATAAACTCGACCTACATGGGCCACCACTAAAAACGTGTCACGACCCGCACCCACCGTGAGGGTACGAGTACGTAACAACGCCCAGCCTACGCCGCAGTGTCGGCGGTAGAACGCTGTTCTAGGTCATGAACTATAACTAGCATAATATGAATACTCTCCATAAGGAGGCCAACACAGAGGTACAACTTAATCACAATATAAGGTAGAATAATAAAGATAGATAAACATGAAATCCAAAAGAGATACAGGAGATAGAAGTCTAAGTGTCTAAGATACATAATCCTACAAATACATCTCAAAACTCAAATACAGTAATCCACAAGTAAATACAACTCAAGACAACTAAAATAACTATCTATACAATCTCTACTGTGTCTCCTCTAGGCTAGCAGGCAACCTCCAAGCTATCTGTAAAATTTATCAACAGGTCCAGTCAGGACAGGAACGAGCACATCTCATCTAGAAAATCCAAGTAAATGACAGAGAACTATAAAGCAGTTATAGACAGTTGTATTGATGAATATGACAGTTTATATTCAGGTGATGGTATGGAGAGACAGATAAAGTACAAGTAAAGTAAGTAACTAAACAAGAGAAGAAATTATAGCAATAAAGACTGTAAAATAAAATCTAGCTGAACTAGAGTAACATAATAAGTTCAGATGGTACAATATAAGTCGAGTGTAATCCCAATGTGAGTCTAATATAAGATGAGTCGAATGTAATTCTAATCATTATTCTAATAAGGTGAATCGAATAAGGTGATACGAATAAGGTGATACGAATAGTGATTCACATGATGTTCTAATAATAATTCGAATAAATTCTCTAAGTGTGTTTTAAAATACTTAGTTAGACATGTAAACGGCTATGGGCAAATTCGGCACATCACACACCTGGCTGGATGTGGAATGGCTATCGTTCGAATATATTCACAGGGGGTGGTTCGAATAGTAGGAATATTCACATGTCTAATCAAGTATTTCCCCGCCCATCTAATATAAATAAATCCAAAATCCGACACATCAATCGAATAAGAGTCCAACCAACATATGAAGATACGAATAGGGTGATTCGAATAGTAATTCGTATGGTGATTCGAATAATAGAGGTAAGACGAGTAAGTATGTGTGTCGTATATATGGATTCAGAAATAAAAATACGTGTTTGTAGCAGAGAATCACATACAGCTAACAAGAACTGAAGTACAGTAATTAACAAATAAATGAGAGAACTATCAGAGAATGTACTCGCCTGATGTCTGAATGTCCAAAGTAAATATACTGTCCTAGGAGAGGTGTCTGGCTCCTAATTAGAACAGCACAAGTCACAACATATCCAGAAGGGTAATATAAAGCACTACAATGCATTCTACATGAATCTAGGTCAAACTAGGCCAAAGTCAACCCTTGGTCAACTCTGGTCAACTGTACTAGTCAAACTAGGTCATGTCCTAACCCAGTAAGTCTTACTAGGCCTAACCAAGACTATCCTAGTAAGCACACATCAATACAAGGCTATACAAGCCAACATACACCCAACTCTATATAGCATGCAATTATTCAATACTCAAATAGGCAAGAATTCACATTGGATATACACTAGGTAACCTATTACTTTAAGCTATATATGTCTACACATATATAAACATGCATATATTAGTATTCAACATTAGGTCTATAATCATGGCATTTCAAATGGTTATATAAACTTATATATTACAACACAATATACTAACATATATATAATATACATACATAGCTAAGTTAACTATATTCATAAATACTTATTTAAGAGGCTATGTGTGTGTATGTGAACATGGCAAAGGGGCAAGTGAGGGTTAAATGGGCATACATAGTGTATACATATCAAAGAGTGTCAAAGTGTAAGTGAATAATGTGTCAAGTGTGATAGTGTCAACATAGTATAAGGGGGTACATGAGGTAATATAGGATTTGTGTTAACATAGAACATTACATCTCATTAACTTGTATATTGCATACATTACATTTATTATTACATTACATTCATGCTTTCATTCATTCATCATTCATTTATTCTCTTGCACTACTATATGTACCATACATTACATACTATGGAACCTATATATTCATTACAAGCCATACTTATACATGCTTACATTAGATAGGATACTTACACCTTATACATCATTTATTTAAACATTTACTCATGCTTGCATTGTCTATTTAGTTACATAATGTATATACATTAACATGGGTTAAAATCAAATAGAACGTTATATTACACACAAGAGTGCACAAAATGCATATGCCGAATAGTAACTCCTACTAATAATAAATACTGTACCATCTCAGCATGAATTAAACTCTATGATTAAAGTATGTTATAGATCTATGTGTTAGCTTTCCGAAACTTTAAACGGATCGCATTTTCGTTTCCGGAAACTCCCGGAATCGCGAAAACACCGAGAACGCGTTTGTTTTTCGTACAGCTGACACTCAAATAATTCTCCAGAAAGTTACAGAAAGAATTAGGCCTATTAATACATGTTTTTGGAAAGCTAACTTCAATACGCTTCTTTTAAAAAAACGGAAGATTAAACCGAGCTTTTAGCTAGAAGTTATGACATTTCGAAGTTAGGACTGAAATTAAAAACGTGGATAAAAATCATGACGGATTTAGATAGTTTGAGCCAAAAGAATACACAATATATATATCATAATTATCCACAACAATAATAGCAATAATAATATGAGGAACCACACTCACAAACTTGATTATATAATCATCATGAACCATTTATTACATATATAAATATAGATACACTCTCATTACAATATATATATATATATATATATATATATATATATATATATATATATATATATATAAATCTATATATGTAACATGAACACATCCACAACACAAAGGACACTCCTATGACCTCCAAATGGACACAAAATAGACACAAATGGAGAAACAACCATGGGGGTCATTCCTATGGGTTCAAAATAGACCTATATGCATGAGGAAATGAAAAGGAGAAGGGATTTATACCTCCCGGTAGATCGAATCGAAGAAAAAAAATCTTCCCGGAGCGACACCAACACGTAGAGATTCCAAAAGGACACGAACGAGCTCCGAATCCTCCCAAACTTGGGTAGCTTCCTCCTTGGCTAGAATGGAGAAGGAAAGAAGAAGATTTGGTGGTGAAATGGAAGGATTTGGTGGAGAAATTGCTAGGGATTGCTCTCTAGGAATTTGGGGAAGAACAAAAAAGAGAAAAATAGATGGATAATGACAAATGGGAGGCTCAACCCTATCCTTATTGTGGCTGGCCATAAAGGTAGTTTTGTCCTATTAGGAAAAGTCCAAAAGCCCCTACTAACCTATTCTATGAGTATTAGGAAAGGGCTAAATTAGTAATTCTAAAGTCTCTAATCACACTAACCTTATCCACAATAATTAGTCTAACCTCTAACTAAAATATTTCTATCATGTGGACTAAAATTAATATCATGTGGGCCATGCCTAACTAGTGTGTGGGTCCCACTAGAGTCAAACTACCCCCGGGTTCCCGTTTCAAGTCGGATTGAGTTGAAATTCGAATCCGACTCAAATAACCCCAAAACAATATCATAAATAATAAAATAATATCAAAATAATTCAAAGAGATCAAATGCAAAAATATCCTTAGGCCAAAAATGACATTAAAATATCATAATCACATGGTTAGGCTCTAGGTCAAACAGTCTCTAGGGTTTCACTAGCAAAACGTCAAAACCACAAGTCATTGATTTAAATAATTTTAAAATGATTTAAAATCACCTAAAATCATATCATGTATTAAATATCATTATTAAAATAATTATAAACACAAAATTTCAAAATTACCCTCAATCAGAAAATTAAAATAAAATAAAAAAATAACCCAAAATTTAGGGTGCTCACACGAGGGACGCCAACTTCCCTGAAGAAGTCTACGAGCCGCATCGCATCTCTCTAAAAGTTGTAAGATCTCCGGCCAAGGAGAAGAAGAGGAAGGCAGAAGAAACATCTTCTCCTGTCTCAAAGAAGAAGACTGCTGTAGACTCTTCAGAAAGAGTCACCACCCGCTCGCAGTCTCGACAACAGGCCGAGTCGACTCATAGAGAAGAGGCGACGAACCTAACCTCTATCCAAAGAAGAATACATGCATCAGACGTAGAGATTCCAGAAGAACCTCTACGTAGGATCAAATTAGCTTTCAGAAAGAAAGTGACCACTCCTCCGAGATCTGCTCATGCATTGGCCCTGGTAAGTACTGTCATAGGGGCTATGATGTCTTCCCCTACTCCTGCTCTTGAGCCCAGGCAGGAAACTTCCAATGCAGAGAAAGGAGACCAAGTTGTTGAGACAAGAGATGAGACCACAGAGACAAAGGATGGAGCTGCAGAAGCAAGAGAAGCAACTGCAACTCCAACCCCAATCAATGAGTCGGGATCATCTGTTGAGATATTTCCATCTCCTACATTTGTAACGGAAGCTACTCATCCTCCATCTACACCACGATCACGTCGGGCTGAAGAAGATCGATTGATGATCGAGGCCCTTGAAGACTGTGGCTTCAACTTTTATGATGACGTAGATCCACTCAACGCAGATGATAGCGAGGAAGCACGGAAAGAGGGTACAGATAATGAAGAGACATCAACAGTAGATGTTGATGATAATCTGAATCTGGAAGAGGATGCCGATGCCCATGCATCCCAAAAAAAGAATACTGCTAATGACGTAGCACCGGAGGAAGCTACTATCACTGATCCAAGAGGTATTGAATGATATTGACAATCTTCTTTTATAGATCAAATGACTGACATCTTAACTTTCATTTATACAGAAATTCAATCTTCTTCAATTCCTCCGGTATGTACTGATATAGTGCAAACAACAGCAATAGCTAGCAGCAGCCGACATTTTTCAGGCGGCTCCGAAGTAGGAAGTAGTCATGCAGTGATGTATGAAGCTACTTTTGCGAGGTTGCAACCTATGTCAACAGATGACAAATTTGTCACTAGACCCAGCAATGGTAAGATTGCCCTTATTTTTGATCCTTTTTGATAGTCGCTAACGACAGCAAACTGATGGTGTTTATTTGATTTTGCAGAGGAACATCTGGGAGGGGAAACTAGCTCCACCATGGCTCCCTTATCCAGAGAGACTTCAACTCATATTCAAGAAGTCGAACGTCCACCTGTACAGGCATCTACTGCTTCAACTTCCACAGGAGTAGCTGCTACACCCGGTGCAACAGTTACCAACAGATTTATAGTTGGTTCCTTTACCAACCTCTTCTTCACTTCATTAGGACCCTTAGTAGAAAGGGTAATGGAGAGAGAGAACGTTGGTTTCATCACCGTCAGAAATCTAACTACTTATCTGATCAGCACCATCCAAAGTCAGGGTGATGAAGCGCAAGCTACCTATCTTGAACATATACTGGATGAGCTGGAGGAATCAATTAAGATTTACAAGGATCTTAATCGGGGGAAGGTAGAACCCCTAGTGAATGCTGAGTTTGAAAGGATGACTCGTGAAGCTGAAGTCACAAAAGCTGCTTTCCAGACTTTTTTGGACACTTATGCCACAAAGGTTTCAGAGTATGATTTTCAGATGAAGATAATAGCGTCTGCTGCTGGGGAGAAAGAAAAGAAGGTTGCTGAACTGAAGGCGGAGTCTGCTCGACTTCAAGAAGAGTTGAGAATCGTTCAACTTGCTCTTGAGGAAGAGACTACACAGCATGAAGCTGCCGTTTAGCAACTTGACATTCTAACTCGTGAGAAGAATGAGTTTGTCAAGACTCATCAAGATGAAATCACTCGCCAACTAGTGACCTTGCCAACCTTTGACGATGAATATGGAATGGCAGAAGCTAGAAGACGGGTGTTGGACTTGCGTAAAGGACGGCTCCAATCCTTGAAGCAGCAGATAGCTAACCTGATGACACCTCCAGCTGAATAAGGAAATTTTTGTATTTTCTCTTTTATGATGTGTCTTTTTGTAACATCTTTTATCTTGATCAATGAAAAGACATTATTTTTTTTGTGGCTCTATTATTTATTGCAAATAATAGCGATAGAAAATATATTCAGAAGTTCCAGACATGATATATTTCTTGATGTAGAAAATAATTATATTCATTATATCTGCTCAGAGGTAATGTGGACATGGCAGAATATAATTTGTTGAATACCATTATTTTGGTAGACAACTTAATTAGAAATAAATACGTGACAAGTTGCTGATATGAACGAACGGTTGAATCGTCAAAACTTATGAACGAAATGAATCGTCAGAATGAACGGATGAACCGTCAGATGAATGGAATAAACGGGTGAACCGTCGAATGAATGAAATGAACGGGTGAACCGTCGGATGAATGAACGGGCGAACCGTCAAAATGAATGAATGGGCGAACCGTCGGATGAATGGAACGAACGGGTGAACCGTCGAATGAATGAACGGACAAACCGTCGGATGAATGGAACGAACGGGTGAACCGTCGAATGAATAAAACGAACGGGTAAACCGTCGAATGAATGGAATGAATGTTGCGAAGAATGCGTCACTTTGTTGTTTCAAGAAACTCTGCCTATAAATAGAACAGAAATTTAGATGGAATGATCACTTTCACTTTTCAACACAAAGATATCGTCTGGAGATGCATCCAAGAAGGCTGAAATTGTCCCGAAAGTTGAAGATCTCACGAAAGAACGTCCAGCTGAACCCAACCAGCCAAAGCAGACGGAAGTGGTCGAAGGTTCGTCTGCACCCAAGCCACCAAGGGACATCTTGGACTTTTTGGTTGAACCAGGGAAGACCGAAGAAGAAGAGACCATGAGGATGGCCGCTTGCGCGTTTCTAGTGAAATCGGACAAGGATGTTCTCGGCTCTTTTGTCGACTATATTTTTAAAAAGGACGGTAGTGGTCCTCGTCCTGTCTTCAAGAAGAACGATAGTGATTCTCGTCCTTAATATTATGTAACATCGTTTATGATGAAAATAAAATCAAATTTTATTTATGAACTGTCTGATCATATTTACAAGAAATCTCTTTTACATTCATACATAGTACTTTTTGAGGAACATGCCATTGATGGGTATTATTGCAACTCGGCCGTCCAGCTCTGTGAGTTGATAGGCTCCATTTGAGAAGACTTTGCTCACGATATAAGGCCCTTCCCATTTTGCATCGAACTTGCCTTTGCTAATGTGAGTCATAGTCATGGGACGTCTGACTGTAAGAACGAGTTCTTCTTTCTGAAAAGCTCTGACTTTAACTTTGCGGTTAAAAGTCTTCGAGATGCGAGCTTGATATAATTCGATGTGTTGCTGGGCTAATAGCCGCTTCTCGTCGAGCGCCTCTAGTTCTTGAAGTCGAAGAAGATCATTGTTCTCCGTAGTAAGTTCGTTAGCGATAGAAATCCTCAAGGAAGGAATTTGAAGTTCCACAGGTAGGACGGCTTCGCAACCGTACACCAGAGAGAAGGGTGTACAGCCTGTGGGGTTGCGGACCGTAGTACGGTGTCATGAATGATTCGTCGAGGTACACCAAATCTGTAAATGACATGGTGTTTGACGAAGTTGATGACGCTGCTGGTCTTAACTTCAGCCAGAGGTATAGCTTCAGCCCATTTGGAGAAGTAGTCGATTATTGCTAGTATGAACCGATGTCCTCTAGAAGAAGGAGGGTTGATAGGACCTATAATATCTATGCCCCAAGCTTCGAAAGCCTAGAAAGCGGCAGTTGGATGTAGAAATTCTGACGGTTGGTGAATGAAATCTGCGTGGATTTGACAAGCTCGACATTTTCTTGCATATTCGATGGCATCTGATACCATAGAGGGCCAGTAGTAACCCATGTGTCGGATACGGTCTTGTAGTTTAGGACCGGGTTGATACGCTCCGCAAATACCATTGTAAGCTTCAAGTAATACTTGCTTTGCTTAATCACCAGCAAGACAGCATAAAAGAAGACCGTCATAAGTCCGTCGATAGAGAGTCTTGGTGGTCTGATTATAGTAGAACCGAAGAGATCGTCGGCGAATACTCGTAGCCTCCTTAGGATCTTCAAGAAGTATATCGTGAACTACGAAAACGATGAAGGGAGCTCTCCAATCTTTATTGATAACATTGACTTCAGCGAGGTTACTGTACTCAATGTTGCGATTATTTTCGATAGAGAACAACTCACTGTTGGAAACAACAACCACTTGTTGTCTTCTGACGGGAATTGCTAAGACTGCTGCGAGATTAGCTAAAGCATCTGCCTCAGTGTTGCAAGCTCGTCGAACATATTCAATAAAGAAGGCCTTGAATGATGTAGCCATGTAAATTGTAGCTTCATAATAGGGCACTAGATCTTGATGGCGGACTTCATATATTCCTCTAACCTGATTGACAACCATTTTAGAATTGCCATAGACTTCAAGATATTCGACTTCCAACTGTTTTGCTAATTGGAGTCCAATGAGCAAGGCATTGTATTCAGCCACATTGTTAGAGCATGGCTGATCTAAGGAGTAAGCTCTTTGGATAGCTAATCCTTCTGGAGAGACTAGAACAATTCCAACTCCTGCGACAATGGTCCCATTGGGTCCGATCCGGGATGCTCCGTCGAAGAATAGACACCAAGTAGTAAATTTTTTAGAGATCATGTTTGATTCCAATGTTTCATCTGGAATTTCATCATAAAGCTTAGATGTCTCCGGAACAGGATGAGCTGCTAAAAAGTCAGCCAGTGCTTGACCCTTAATAGACTTTTGTGGAACATAAACCATATCGTACTGGGCTAGCAGAATGGCCCATGTAGCCAGTTGGGAATTGAGTGTGCTAGGCTTCTTCATCAGTACACGAAGAGGATTAACTCGGAAAATGACGTGAATGGTTTGGCCAATGATATAATGTCGAGTCTTTTGAACAGCGAACATAAGAGCTAGGCATTCTTTCTCAACCGAACTATAACGGTGTTCAGCACCAATCATAGTACAACTAAGATAGTAGATGGCTTGTTCATAGCCTTTCTTGTTCTTCTGGACAAGTAAAGCACCCAATGAATGATCCATAGCGCGGACATACATTAAGAATGGTATGCCTGAGATTGGTGGCACTAAGACTGGTGGGTTCATGAGATATCATTTTATGTCATCGAATGCTTGTTGACATTCTTTAGTCCAAATAAAAGATACACCCTTCTTTATTAATTGAGTAAACGGTCTGCAGCATCCAGACAGATTTGAAATGAACCTCCTGATGTATACAAGTCGACCTTGGAATCTTCGTAGCTCTTTTAAGTTGCGTGGAGGACGCATCTCTTGAATGGCTTTGATCTTCTCGGGATCCACGTGTATACCTTTAGAGGTAATGACGAAGCCGAGAAATTTACCACTAGAGACACCCAAGAATGACTTGGTGGGATTCATCTTTAACTGATGTTGGCGCATAAGATTGAAGATAGTTCTTAAATCTTGGATGTGATCTTCCTTTAGACGACTCTTGACGGCAATATCGTCAACATAGCATTCGACAGTCTTACGAAGATGATCTCAAAAAATGGTACTCATAGCTCGTTGGTAATTTGCACCCGCGTACTTGAGACCAAATGGCATCACAGTGTAACAATAGACTCCGCTAGGAGTACGGAAAGAAGTGTATTTTTCATCTTCAAGATTCATCTGAATCTGATCGTATCCGAAGAATCCATCCATGAATGATATCCTTTCAAACCCACAAGTATTGTCGATTATGACATCTGTAATAGGGAGAGGAAATTCATCCTTTGGACAAGCTTCATTAAGATCCCGAAAGTCGATGCAAACTCGAACTTTGCCAGTTTTCTTCAAGACTGGGACAACATTGGCTACCCAATCTGGATGTTGTTCTTCTTGAATAAAGCCACAAGCTATAAGCTTTTTGACTTCATTATCAATGGCGTCTATCATTTCTGGTTTGAATCGCCTTTGCTGTTGTTTGACTGGCTTTGCATTAGACAAAATATTAAGTTTATGAGTAGCCACTTTGGGATCTAGACCTGGCATGTCTTCATAATTCCAAGCAAATACATCAATGTATTCCCGAATAAAAAGAATTAATTCTTGCTTATCCGCCTCTGGAAGGTTCTTGCTAATGAATATTGGACGAGGTAACCCGTTTTCTCCTACGTCAATTTGAACTAATTGATCTTCGGTAGGAGGTTCTCGTTGTTTGAATCGGAGTTCCCATTGGGTATCCATTCGTTGAGCCCAAGGATCTGTTTCGGGATTTTCTTCGATATCTTCGTCATAACCTTCCGGGAGTTCAGCGGAGACCATGTTAGAAGATACGATCAATTGATGAACCTGACCGATACTAGTGTCAGAATCCCATGATCTGGAATCGAAAGAATTAGAGCGTTCCTCACTATCGGATTCGGAGACTTCCGGAGATAAGACCGGAGGTGAAGCATATCCGAGACCTCTTTTTGTCCTGCTGTAGTACATCTCTGATTTTCCTTTAGGAACAACCGTACGGATAGGAGTTCGTCTACCCTTACCGTAATTGAGGCCATTCTTGAAGTCATAACCCATCTTTCGGATGATGTCTTTTGATTGTTGAATATAATGACGTAGTTGGAGACGTCCTGTATCGTTACTTTTGCTATCATTCGTATAGATAAATTTTTGTTCTGGCCCTTTACTAAAAATTATTGGACTCTCGCCTCTCTTTCGAGAAGGGACAACAAAGTATGAATTATCTGGGTGTTCGAGTAAGACCTCTGTTTGAAGAGACTGTACAACTCCCATTGTAAATGACTGAAAGCTATCTAACATATCCAAATAGAACTTAGCATGATAAATGACATCAGTATACTGGAAAGGAGATGCTTTTTTATTGATTTGTACATCTGTATTTACAACATGACCTTTAGCCTTAGCAGGCTTGGTCAGATTGATTACAAGAAGGGGAGAAGAAGAAGCTGGAGGAGGCTTGTTACGACGAAGGTCAATAACAAGTGGCTCAGAGGAGGTGAGCTCCCTTTTATCCTTGTTACGAGAAAAATCAATAACAAGTGGCTCAGAAGAGGTGAGCTGCCTTTTATCCTTGTTACGACGTAAGTCAATAACAAGTGGCTCAGAAGAGGTGAGCTCCCTTTGATCTTGACCACCATCGGTTGATTGCTTCTGGACTGGCAAGTGAATAGCCAGTGGTTTGGAGGACTGAGGATGAGAAACACGTCCTTTAACAGGTATGATGAGGGTGTTATTGGGCACTACTTCTTGTTCTTCTTCAATGTCCAAAGCTAGTACTACCTTCATGAACTCATCTTTATACATGCGAGCATCGTTACAATATGCTTCGACACCTTTGAAAGGGTAGAGATCCGCAACCTCTTTTTGAACCTCTCCATTATCATCAACGTATTTGAAACATTGATGGAGAGTCGAAGGAACAATGTTGTGTTCATGAAGGAATGGTCTCCCCAAAAGAGCATTGTAAGAGCAACCATGGTTGTCTATAATGTAGAAGGTCACCTTTGTACAGAGATTGCCTATTTGGAGTTTTAGGCGAATCTTGCCCAGAGGCTCACTTCTTCCCTGGTTAAACCCCAAGATGGTGGTGATTGTACCAGAAAGACTATGTACTGGGATCTTCAGTGCATCTAGCATTGTCTTCAGTATGATGTTGAGTGCTGACCCTGGATCTATCAGAATACGATCGACTTTCATCGAGTCGACATATCCTGTATAGTATAGAGGACGGTCATGCCTATTGTCTTCCATCGGCATATCATCCTGTGTGAAAGTAATGTTTGAAATTAATTCCAACACACTGTGACAGTGGAGACAAGATACAGGCTCTGATTCTGGCTTCTTTAGAAGGGTTAGACAAGTGTCTGCCTGCATCAAAGCTTCACTCAGAGTTTCTCGAGTCTCTTTGAAGAGGCGCAAGAGCTCGAAGATCGACAGCCTGGCCAGTGTATTGGCTAGTTGGGCCAAAATATCAAAGTTGTATGGCTTCTCAAGTCTAGAAGGAGATGACTTCTTCAAAGGCTTGTCGAAGCGGACTTGTTGTTTGCCTTTGTCGGCTGCCGTCGGCTTAGGGGGAATAGGTTCTACAACCGATGAGGATGCAGAAGGGATGTCCTCCGTGGAAACAGGTTACACTGGAGCGGACTCAGAAGAAGAAGCAAGGTTTTCTTAATTTTTGGGAAATTCCCATAGATAGGCTTTCCCTGACCTAGTGCCCAGCAGGATTTTCTCTTCAACTATGGGATCAAAAGACACCATATTGCAGATCTTTGTTCTGTCCTTGGAGCGGTCTTTTTTATTAGAAGGAGCCTCAAAGTCTGCAATAAGGTCCGGGTGAATCCACATAATCTCGCCATTATCAAGGGATAAGGGGACAAGACCTTCACTCCGTGGAGGAGGGAGGTTCTCGATCTGAAGAGTGGCCTTGGGGATAGGGATGACACCATGCTGTACCATCTGTAGAGGAAAGTTACCGAACTGTACTGAGACCATGTTCGCGGTAACAATCTTCTCATCTTGTTGAAGGGTGACAACACCAGCGTTGACTAGCTCTTGAATCTTGCCTTTGAGCACGTAACATGCTCGAGTGGGATGCCCAATGAACCTGTGATAAACACAACATTTGGGATGATCAGTCTTACCGACCTCGTCAGGCTTCTTCGGGTCTGGGAGTTGAAGCTTATTGCTTTTGATTAAGCAATCGAAGATGCTCACGGTGTCATTTTCGTCAAAGGATTACTCTACTTTCGGACGAGGTTCCCTTGGTGGAGGGGCAGAAGGAGTAGAAGTAGACGTGGGTGGAGCCACGTTGACAGCCAGAGATTCTTTATTCTTCAAATTGATGTTCAAGGTTTCTTTACCCTTGCGGTTGTTCTAGCGATTACCGTTACTAGACGTAGGGTGTTCATCCCGGTCAGGGTTAGACATGTGTAGCCCCAACTGCTTGAACTTGTCAGCACTAACTTCAGCTGCTTTAGCATTGACAATGAATGATGGCCAGTCTTGAAATTGAGTTGACCCCGTCCACATGCTGATAATAGGCAAAAGATTTGCCTTGCAGGTATCTATAGTGACAGCGGCCGGAGTTCTAGGAGGCATCTTTAATGCTTCTCGGCAGAATCTTTCAATAAAACTCTCAGCAGTTTCATTATTTCTTTGTTTGATCTTGTTGAGGGCCGACATGGTCATGTCGTTGATTCCCTCATAGAATCGTTCCAAGAAGATTTGTTTAAGACCCGAGAAAGAAGTGATACAGCCATCAGGCAAGCTTCTGTACCAATCGTATGCTACACCGGCTAAACAGCCGACGAATACCCTGGTAAGAAGAGCGTCATTTGGCTGAAGTTGAACGGTCATTACCTCAAAGTGGTTAATGAACTGACTCGAAGAAGTACTTCCGTCAAACAGCAAAATTGTAGGAATCTTGTACTTTGGAGGAAATGGGACTTCCTTTCATTCAACCAGATAGGGTTGTTTGATCCCCAATCTCTGTAAGTTGTCTTTCTCTTTGAAGGCCTCGAACTGAGTGCGCAAGAGTTTGACAGGTTCATTAGCATCCTCCGGTAAAGAAGAATGAGCAGGTTGAATTATAGTGTTAGGGGGAGGAACAGCGTGGTAAGTACTACCTTCAGCTCCTGACTGACTGGGTGTGGGTTGAATTTGTACAGGAGTATTTGAGGAGATACTACCCCCAGACCTGTATTGACAGGCACCGACGATGCTATAATCTCAGGATTTGCAGCAGGTGCGGTCGGTGGTCCTGTATGTTGGGTCACGATGATAGAATACATACTTACGACCATTTCAGCCATGGTCTTCAGCTTGTCCTCCAGTGCAGCTATTCGTTGTTCTTGATTTGCTGAACTAGAAGCATCTGTGTCTTCAGTAACAACATAAGCTGTCACTTCTCTAGGTACAGTAGAAGATACTGTATGTTCAGAACTTTCGTTGTATGCATCATAATCAGAGAAGGAATCATCTCCTGAATGAGAAATAGAAAGATGACCAGAAGGATCTTGGAGAAGATTCCTATGACCGATTGTGCTCGGCTTCGAGATCGGGTGTGTCGAAATACTCCTTCAGAGGATTCTTGGAGTAAATCTAAGTACCGCTGGCTGGGTTTACGGGGCTTGCCGTGTTTGGAGCACTTTCTACCCCTATTGTCTCGAGAAGCCATGTTGACGGAAGCATATAACATTTCGTCTTCGTCTTCTGACATTGGTTCAGAAGTTGTAAAACTCAGACGATCGAAGACAGATCATTTTATTGTCTGGCAACATCACTTAATGACAACCTTGTGATTACAATGGTGTCCAAACGGTTGAACTGGAGGTGTTGAGATATCGTCCCGCTTTTTTTTGAGGTGCTCTTGGAGGTCAGGAACAATGACGGGACGAGAAAAAGTCTGAGGGATATGTTCTTTGACCACATTCGGAACATGGTTTCGGTTCTTCAGATGTTTTGTCCCGTGAGTATATAGAGAAGTACTCACTTTGTTAGCATAGGTGTCAATCCTGGAAGTTTGCCTCTGATGCAGGTTCATGTTCGGCATTGGCTGCTTACGTTTCATAGAAGCTGGTCTATTGAGATAAGTCCGTAGATCAGCAAACTCACCCCCAGGGGTTTCTGTCTGAGACACCAATAATTTTCCTTATTTTGAGCGGGATATCCGGAGAGTTGGGAGATCTTGGAGTTCCGCTACCGGAGTAGGCAGAATACCTCTTTGATCAGTACATTTCCCTTTGGCAGGGAGAGAAGAACTCTTGTTTGAGAGAGTTCTTGTATTGATTGGTGCCGAGGCACGTTCAGATTGATCTTCCGAGGTAAAAACCCGGGAAGACTGAGAAAAGACCAAAGGACCTTTTCCCTTGTTTTGTGAAGAAGGGTTGGCTAAAAAGTATTTCCCTCTGTTGTCTTCCAAGTCGTAGAACGAGGAAGTTCGAGAAAAGACCTACGGGCATTTTTCTTTGTTCTGAGGAGGAGGAGGAACAGTCAACAGATTACCCCCAGTGGATTGCGCTGGAGCAACAGGATGCTTGGAAAGAGGAGCAGAGTTTTTCCCCTTGCTGTGAGAAGAAGGGAGATTAACCAAAGGGCTATCCCTATTAAACTGCGCTGGAACAGCTTGCGCAGAGGTTGAAGTGGCAATATGCACATTGGCTGATTGCGCTTGAAAAGCTTTGACAGATGGCCTTTTGGCCACAGAAACTGTAGTTTGCGCAGCAGAAGTCCTGGCTTCAGAATATTTAAGTTGCACTCTGGTTGCAGGAGTAGTGGATTGCACAGGAGGGAAGGAGGTCGCCAACTGTGCCAGAGAAAGAGGGGTCTTGCACTTTGCCATAGCAGCATAGGAAGTGGCTTGCGCGTTGGTAGCGCGAGTGGTGTTTTGCGCAAGGACAGAAGAGACTACTGGTTCCTTGGCAGCAGAGACAGCAGACTGCGCAGAGGACTTCAGAGTCTACACTGAATGGATCTTGCTCTTGGCAAAGGCCACAGTGCGCCGAGTAGCCCCAGAGTTGATCATCGCTTCATAGGCAGTCTGGTTGACCTTCACAACCAGTGTCTTCTGCGTCTTTTCGATAGACGCAACGTCACATTGAGTTGTCACTTCCTCGTCGGAGGAGAAAGTCGTCCCCAGCAGAGTCGCCATTTTTTTACAAAAACAAAAGTTCTTTTATTTCACAAACTTTGTAAGAAGATTATAATTAAATTCTGGAAAAGTACAACTATAGGAATCCGATCTGAAGACGATCATTTATCCCTTGGACGATGTGAACTTTGAAGACGATAGCCTCTGAAGAATGCAACAACACTTGGGCAATAACTCCTGATCTCTGATGATAATATTGATCTGATCTCTTTAATGAAGGACTTAAAACTCTATTTATAGAGTTCTAAAAATAACTAATTTGTAGTTATTCTGGATTGCGCATGATAAACTGCGCTGGCGACAGACTGCGCAGACAGCAAACTGTGCTGACTTATTAGGCAGTTGCTCGATCGTGGGCTAACTGTATTCAGATGCGTGGCATTGTTTGATTGAAATGCGCTTGGTCGTGTATAGAAAGCTGCCACGTGTTGAGCAATTGATGGCATGTAAGCCACGTAACAAATGTCAGTTATCTTGATGGATTGTGCCACTTGAACAACGCTAGCTTCAGACTGCGCTGTGGTTTAGACTTGATCAAACTGTGCTGAAGAGAATCTGGCAGACTGCGCTTAGGTTGAGCTGGCAGATTGTGCTAGATTTTGGCAGCTGGACTAGAATGCGGCGCGGCTCGAGAAACGAAGAGACTCCTCGCTTTTCGGGCTATCAGTTGTTAGAAGATCTGATTTTGTGTAAGGTAATGATGACATTGCCACGTCAGCATAGCGTGCTTGGATATTGGCACAGTTCAGACTCGCGCAGTTGATTTGTTGCGCAATCTATCACCAGTGCAGTTCATTGAAGGGTGCACAATTTGGTTTTTATTGCTTTTTTGATGGGTACAACTTGATTTTTAGGACCTACAACTTAGAAATGTCATAACTTTTAGCTTAGAACCTGATTTATCTCCCTTTTTTTAAAAGAACCGAATCGAAGTTAGCTTTCCAAATATATATTTTAATAAGCCAAATTCGTTCTGAAATTTTTTGTAAAATTATTTGAGTGTCAGCTGTACGAAAGACGAACGCGTTTCGGTGTTTTTGCGATTCTGGAAGCTTCCGGACACGAAAATACGATCCGTTTGAAGTTTCAGAAAGCTAACAAAGGGCTACGACATATTTTAATCCTAGAATTTAGTGAAGGCCCAATTGGAACAGTAACAGTTTTAAGTAGAAGAGTGACTATACGATATAGGCATTTTGTGTAACCTATGAGCCTATGTAGTATGGATATTAAATGAATGTAGAGTATGTAATGCATGATATGTTAGATGAATGAAATAATATATATATATATATATGATATGTAACCTCTTTACATTAATATATATATGGTTGAATGCAAGCATGTAGGAATGCAATCAATGTAATGTATGTAAGCAATACATAAATGCATGAATGAAAGAATGATATACAATGTATGCATGAAAGTATATAATGAATGCTATATATGAATGCAAGGTATACATGTAAAGATAGATATGAATGCATAATGAATACATAATGTAATACAATATATAATGATAGCATGTATGGTAATGTAGAATATATGATGCATGCATGTATATGTCCAATGTTTTCCCTTTTCTTTACATTTTTCCTTTCCTTCCCTTTCCATTTAAGTTTTCTCCCTTTTTTCCTCTTCTATTTTTCCATGTTGTATACAATGTATATAATGTATAGATGCATGTATTTATGTAATATGCATGAATGATATGTATGTAATTAAAATAAGTATATATATGCAACTTAATGATATGTGAATGTAATATATTGTAGAGTATGCATATATGAAATATAATGTATGCAAGTATATAATGTATTCAAATATATGTGTATGCATCTATGTATGTATGTATAGGTGCATGAATGAATGCAAGTATGCATATGTGATATGTATGTAGGCATGTATGCAATGTATATATGTATATATGATATGTATGTATGCATGTATGTAATGTAAGTATGTATGTATGTATTTCTATAAACTGAGTTAACCTATAACCATTTATACACATGCATTCATACATCCTTTGACACCATGTATTCCATGTCACATACACCTACCTATCACTAAATCTGAGAACATTAACACATATCCTTTCACAAACATGTCACACACACACTCACTTACTCCTTTACCTCTCCTTCGCTCTCTCTATGTATATATATGTATGTGCCTATATATATAGCTTTCCTGTTGGTGATTTCTTTACATGGAGAGAGCTTGCTCTCAACATGCCTTGTAAAAGTTTAGTCCCACATCGGAAATGCACCATGAGTTATCTCAACATATATACTTTATTGTGTTGTTGAGAGATGCACATGGGGTGGTGACCCTAAGGAGGGAACCATGTGGGTGATTTTACTAGGAGGTAAGAATAAGGCTCCAAGGATTAAGCATTAATGCTTTTGTCATTCTCTTGGATTAATTCCATTTGGAGCTAAGCCCCAAAGGCTTAGCGACTCGGACTCGGACTCGGACTCGGACTCGGGCTCGGGCTCGGGCTCGGGCTCGAACTCGGGCTCATGGGCTCATGAGGCGTAATGTTGCGTTTTGTTGGCGCACTTTGCACTTAGCACGTCAGCAGTCATGCGGCTCATATACGGCAATGCGGTCTTATGTGGCATGCGACCACATGCAGCCTCATACGGCTCATGCGATCCATGTGGCTCATGCGGTCCATGCGGCACTTGCGGTCAGGCTGCTGCTGCTGCTGCCGCATGGAGGGCTCCGCTGACTATGCAGACTACAAGTCAGTTATGGAAAGACTGATTCAATATGATTAATTCAGATCCACTTTTTATGGAATTTGAATCAATCTTTCCATAAGATTTGAATTAATTTTGTTGTTGTCTTTTTGGGATTTGAATTAATTTTGTTGCTATCTTTGTGGGATTTGATTCAATGTTTCCATAACTGAAGAGGCGGCTAGGGTTTCCACCCTCTCTCTATATATACTCTATTCTAGCCTCCTTTGTGGACTACTACGAATTTTATAAGTCAGAAAAGAGAGAGAGAGAGGGAGCTATTGCCGCCATTGCAAGTCCATCCGAGGAGTCACAACAGAGGTGACTTCGAGCGTTCCACAAGTTCTTTAACTTGTTGGTTCCTGGAAGCAATTTGTGTGGGACGAATCTTGCTTTGAGCAATGGTGTTTTGACACCCCAGCAACTTTTCTTCATCTCATCTTTCTCTAGATTATTGTAACTCGTTCTGTCCCAATTGCAACACGTTTGCAAGGAAGAACGAGATATCTTCTCTTCTCTATTTCCCTCCTTCATATTGTAATCTGGCTATTTGGTTTTTTTGTATCATCGTAGATCTTGAGTTTGATCACTGCAAAGTTTTGTGTGACTCTCAGATCTCGATTGCATCAGTTTTTCATCTTTGATCAAGCCCCGGGATTAACAATTCCTATATATATCTTTGTATATGAATATGTGAATGTGAATAATATATATACATTATATGACTAAGTTTGTGTGCCTCGTTAGCTTATGGCTTAGTTTTGTGCTTGGTTTAGCATGTGACTTAGGCTATGAGTTAGTAGCTATCTTGGATACTTGATTTGCATATACTTAGTTTATTTAGACCTAGAATTGACCAACCTAGACTAGTTGACCATTGTTGACCCAACCCTAGCTACTTTGACCACACTTGACTAGAGTTGACCTAGTTTGACTTTATAGTTGACCAGAGTTGACTTTGACCTAGATTGACTTAGACTCATGTAGATTGCATTATAGTTTCAATTACCATATAAATTAAACTCTTTATAACCTGTATTGCTCTAACTTGGACTATGTGACTCCAGTTGGCCATCTTTTCATATCAGTTGTTCAGGGTATCAGGCGAGTACATTCTATGATCATTTCGTACTTGTTAGGATTTATATTCTTGCTCTAGATTACTTTATATGATATTGTCACGTTATTATCATGGATTGGTACTATATGGATCTTGTCATGCGATGTTATCTCCCTCGGGGTGCATCAGATACAGTTGTCATGTGCTTTTCACGAACATCTTGTATTTCATGTACACCATTTTTATGTATACTCTTGTGCAATCTTGTACTCTCATGATCACGTGAGCAAACATGATAAAAACCTCTTGTACAAGGTAACATAACTTGACTGGATCCTTGTGTATTGATTGGGGAGGGTGAGTAGGAAATGGTTATGTGATCAAAATCCCATCTTGTACAATCTTGTGAAATCTTGTAAAATCTTGTATAATCCTGTGAAATCTTGTATATGTCCTGACCCGTTTATATAACCATCTCATGCTCTTAATCACAAGTTACTTACAGTTCTTACTTATCATGTATATAGATATTTCCAGTTATTAAATATTTCTCATTTTTATATATATTTCTTTACAGTCTATGTATCTTACTCTTTTGCATGCTTTATATTTTCCAACATGATATGAACTGCGTGAGATGTATTGTGCTCGCTCCTGTCCTGACTGGACCTGTTGAAAATATTACAGGTAACCTGGAGATTCACAGCTAGCCTAGAGGACCACTAGAGCTTGGAGTAGATTACTAGTTTATGGTTTAGTTTCACTTTTAGAACTTGTTTGTAATAAGTGGAAATTGAGTTGTATTTGAGATTGTTTGAGATGTTGTTTAGAAGTTTATTTAAGTTGCTTGAGTTTCATATAGTTGTTAGACTCATTTGTTATCTTATCGTGCTTAGATTATGATTGAGTTTATCGTATCTTATACTTGTCCTCCATTCGAAGTTGAGATTGTGACAAGTATATTATATAATTGTGTGAGTTGTTGATTAGATAGTGACCTAGAACAACGTTCTACCGCCGACACTGCGGCGTAGGATGGACGTACCCACTTCTCGTGCCCCTACACTGGATGCGTGTCGTGACACGTTTTTGTGGTGGCCCATGCAGGTCAGAGTCGCAACTAGTACGATTTTGTAGTGGTGCTCGACTTAGAGTGCTGTTACGAGCCTGCTGTTAGGATATAAGATTAGGCAGTATAAAGAGTTACTCAATCACAGTTAGGACTACTTGAGAAGATTTCTGAGATGACCCTTGAGAATCTCATTATAAACTATCTCAAAATTCAATTCCGACAGTTTCTGTCTACTTCCTTGTTCATCGTTGAATTTGATTCTTGGTATTCATTATTGACTTAATTTTTTACCAAGATAACATTATGGGATAGGTTGCCTCAGTCATGGAATCTAGAATCTTCTATAGCAATATTAGCTGGTTTGGCGATGAGATAGAGTCTAATTTTGGATATATTTCTCGGGTGTAGGAATTTAAAGTTTTTGCTGCCAAGCTAGCAGCAATGCAAAAATTTTAAATACCATAATTCGAGAGGTATGTACATTAGTTGCAGACTCTATGGATTATCGCAGCCATACTTATTGGTGTGACGAGGATTATGGTAACATGGTTCTGGATAGACGGGTATGATTATCAGATTGTAGAATAGATACCATATAAATGGTGCCCTAGTATAATGGAGTGGAATATCAGTATGGATATTACTTGAGTATCATGGATTAGATAGAGGGATGTAGGCCACCTGTAGCACAGCACCGTGCCCCGTACCATCAGAGGGATATACCCTAGAGGGCAGGGCTTTTGTGCTGACAGTCGCGTAGACCGACGCTACGGGTGACGGGTTAGCAGGTCTTTCTTTCTTGTTATTCTTACCATCTTGTTGTGTGATTCCATTAGTACCTGTCAGGATATTTTGTGCTGTGATAGATAGTATAGTGACCCTGATCAAGACCGTGATATCACGACCAGTAGGACCACAATTTGTATGTTTTTGATATAGTTTTCTTGACCTTGATTGTTGGGAGTTTAACCTAGAAGGAGTACGACCATCTTAATTTCGAGGACAAAATTTTTCTAAGGAGGGTAGACTTGTAGCACCTAGTTTCTAAAATGAGGATAAATTTGAAATTTTGTAATTATAATCATTTAATAATGATATTTAAACCATGTTATAATTTTTGGTGATTTTTAATTATTTTAAAACTATTTAAAATGTTGAATTGTGATTTTGATGGTTAACTAGTGTAACCCTAGAGACTGTATGACCTAGAGACTAACCATGACCATGGGGACCTAACCATGTGATTAGGATGACTAATTGTGACTTTTTAGCCTAAGGGTATTTTGGTCATTTTTGACTTATTAATGAAAATAAATTTTGATTAATATTGTGCTAATTGAATTGTTAGAGACTAACCTAGTTTTGACTAAACCTAGATGTTAATGATGCTCATGAAGGTTTAGTTAGAGGGTTAGAGACTTAATTGTTAAGTTAGATTAACAATATCTAGATATTTCATAGTAGGATATTTATCTATTGGGATATTTGTGAAAAAGAAAGCCTTATGACTAATTGAACCAATAGGAAGGCTTGAAATTGGGTGGACAAGCCCTAGCCACTCATCTACATGTAAAACTAATCCTAATTCATCTAATGACCAGCCATCAAGTGTCCCTCCTTCCTATAAAGAATCCTTAAGAAAACCCTTGCCTCTTTTTACCTCTACATAGAACCCTAATTTGTTCTTCTCTAAACTTGAGAGCTTTCCTCTTGATTTTGATCTCCAAATCCCTCCATTCTTTTTCCAATCTTCCATTATTTCTTCTTATTCAACCAAGGAGGAGGTGCTAGCAAGAATTGGGAGCAAGAAACAAGGAAGGGTGTCCATTTTGGAGGAGCTTTCGTGTCGGAACCGTGTCCTTTGAGTGTATCATTGGAATCCCACTTCCAATAGGTATAACCATCTCTCTATTTCAATTTCTCTTGCATGTTAGTTAGATTTGAATCCATAGGATCCACCCCCATGCATGTACAACCATTAGATTTTAATTTGAGTCCATTTGGAGCTCTCTTGAGGATTTTAGATATGTGTCCTGTGTCCTACTTGATAGATCCCAAATTAGGACACTCTATGTGTATGTATATATGTATGATAATAGTTTAAATAGATATTTAAATTTAGTTTTAGAAAGTTTAGAGAGTGGATTGATCTTAGTTAGGATGGTTAGAATGAGTTTCATTTTGATACCTATGTTGGTATCCAAGTATCTTGGCCTACATGTGTTTTTTTTGTCCAAAACAACTCAAATTCGTCATAATATTCATCCACGTTTTTATTAACCAAAGCAACTTAGAAATGTCATAACTTTTAGCTTAGAACTCTGATTTATCTCTCCTTTTTTTAAAAGAACTGTATCAAAGTTAGCTTTCCAAATATATATTTTAATAAGCCAAATTCTTTCTGAAACTTTCTGTGAAATTATTTGAGTGTCAGCTGTACGAAAGACGAACGCGTGTCGGTGTTTTTGCAATTTCGGGAGCTTCTGGACACGAAAATGCGATCCGTTTAAAGTTTCGGAAAGCTAACAGAAAGGGCTACGATATACTTTAATCCTAGAATTTAGTAAAGGCCCAATTGGTACAGTATTGGTTTTAAGTAGAATAGTGACTATACGACATAGGTATTTTATGTAACCTATGAGCCTATGTAGTATGGATATTAAATGAATGTAGAGTATGTAATGCATGATATGTTAGATGAATGAAATGATATATATATATATATATATATATATATATATATATATATATATATATATATGTATCCTCTTTACATTAATATATATATATATATATATATATATATATATATATATATATATATATATATATATATATATATGGCTGAATGCAAGCATGTAGAAATACAATCAATGTAATATATGTAAGTAATACATAAATGCATGAATGAAAGAATGATATATAATGTATGCATGAAAGTATATAATGAATGCTAGATATGAATGCAAGGTATACATGTAATGATAGATATGAATGCATAATGTATAATAATGTAATACAATATTTAATGATAGCATGTATGGTAATGTAGAATATATGATGCAAGCAAGTATATGTCCACTGTTTTCCCTTTTTCTTACATTTTCCTTCCCTTTCCTTTCTATTTCAGTTTCCCCCCTTTTTCCCTCTTCTATTTTTCCATATTGTATACAATGTATATAATGTATAGATGCATGTATTTATGTAATATGCATGAATGACATATATGTAATAAAAATAAGTATATGTATGCAACTTAATGATATGTGAATGTAATATAATGTAGAGTATGCATATATGAAATATAATGTATGCAAGTATATAATGTATTCAAATATGTATGTATGCATCTATGTATGTATGTATAGGTGCATGAATGAATGCAAGTATGCATATATGATATGTATGTAGGCATGTATGCAATGTATGTATGTATATATGATATGTATGTATACATGTATGTAATACAAGTATGTATGTATGTATTTCTATAAACTGAGTTAACCTATAACATTTTACACACATGCATTCATACATCCTTTGACACCATGTATCCCATGTCACATACACCTACCTATTACTAAATCTGAGAACATTAACACATATCCTTTCACACACATGTCACACACACACTCACTTACTCTTTTACCTCTCCTTCGCTCTCTCTATGTATATATATGTATGTGCCTATATATATAGGTTTCCTATATATATCTATGTATATGAATATGTGAATGTGAATAATATATATACATTATATGACTAAGTTTGTGTGTCTTGTTAGCTTATGGCTTAGTTTTGTGCTTGGTTTAGCAAGTGACTTAGGCTATGAGTTAGTAGCTATCTTGGATACTTGATTTGCATATACTTAGTTTGTTTAGACCTAGAATTGACTAACCTAGACTAGTTGACCATTGTTGACCCAACCCTAGCTAGTTTGACCACACTTGACTAGAGTTGACCTAGTTTGACTTTATAGTTGACCAGAGTTGACTTTGACCTAGATTGACTTAGACTCATGTAGATTGCATTATAATTTTAATTACCATATAAATTAAACTCTTTATAACCTGTGTTGCTCTAACTAGGACTATGTGACTCCAGTTGGCCATCTTTTCATATCAGTTAAGGGTATCAGGCGAGTACATTCTCTGATCATTTCATACTTGTTAGAATTTATATTCTTGCTATAGATTACTTTACATGATGGTGTCATGTTATTATCACGGATTGGTACTATATGGATCTTGTCATGCGATGTTATCTTCCTCGGAGTGCATCAGATACAGTTGTCATGTGCTTTTCATGAACATCTTGTATTTCATGTACACCACTTTCATATATACTCTTGTGCAATCTTGTACTCTCATGATCACGTGAGCAAACATGATAAAAACCTCTTGTACAAGGTAACGTAACTTGACTGGATCCTTGTGTATTGATTGGGGAGGGAGAGTAGGAAATGGTTATGTGATCAAAATCCCATCTTGTACAATCTTGTGAAATCTTGTACAATCTTGTAAAATCTTGTATATGTCCTAACCCGTTTATATAACCATCTCATGTTCTAAATCGCAAGTTACTTACAGTTCTTACTTATCTTATATATAGATATTTCCACTTATCAAATCTCTCTCGTTTTGATATATGTTTCTTTACAGTCCATATATCTTACTCTTTTACATGCTTTATATTTTCCAACATGATATGAACTGCGTGAGGTGTATTGTGCTCGCTCCTGTCTTGACTGGACCTGTTAAAAATATTACAGGTAACCTGGAGATTCACAGCTAGCCTAGAGGACCACTAGAGCTTGGAGTAGATTACTAGTTTATGGTTTAGTTTCACTTTTAGAACTTGTTTGTAATAAGTGGAAATTGAGTTGTATTTGAGATTGTTTGAGATGTTGTTTAGAAGTTTATTTAAGTTGCTTGAGTTTCATATAGTTGTTAGACTCATGTGTTATCTTATCGTGCTTAGATTATGATTGAGTATTATCGTATCTTATACTTGTCCTCCATTCGGAGTTGAGATTGTGACAGGTATATTATATAATTGCGTGAGTTATTGATTAGATAGTGACCTAGAACAGCGTTCTATCGTCGATACTGCGACGTAGGCTGGACGTACCCACTTCTCGTGCCCCTACACTGGGTGCGGGTCGTGACAACCCACCTTAAAAGAATTCCGTCCTCGAAATTTAATCAAGAGGCTAGAGGTGTCGGGACAAGCTATACTAGTCACTAGCATTCTACGACTTGCAGTCAATCAAGCAATCATTCATGCAAGTAATAAATTTTAAAGCATAGGGCATAAGAAGGACATTATACCTTATGAGTCAAACATGTGTGGATATCGTGATCGGTATCATTCTTATGTTCCCAAGTTGACTCACCCAAAGAGTGATGACCCCAAGCAATATGGACTAAACTAATAGTCTTATTCTTGAGTACCTTCTCCCTTCAGTCCAATATGGATATGGGCATTTTCTCATACGAAAGGTTGGTACCAACAACCAATTCCGAATGATCAAGGATATGGCTCGGGTCCGGGATGTTCCACAATTAAGATATATGGAATACGTCATGTAGCTCACGTATCGATGACGGAAGAGCGAGATGGTAAGACACATCACCTACTCGCTCGAGAATATCAAACGGCCCTATATACCTAGGACTAAGCTTTCCCCGCACGCCGAATTAAATAACGCCATGGGTAGGCACGATCCTAAGGAATACGTGGTCGTCGATAGAAAACTCAAGAGCAAGAAGACGCCGATGAGAATCGGCCCAATGGCACTGACGATCTTGTGCAACTCAAATATGATATCTAACTTGTCTGACCACCTCGATAGTCTACGTAACCATCTCTGGACCAAGCATCTGTCTCTCGCCTACATCATTCCAGGTTAAAGGTGATATGTACTTCCTACCATGTAGTGCCTCAAACGATGACATCTGGATAATGGCCTAAAAACTATTATTGTATGAGAAGTACAGAGCATCTGCCTCTCGCCTATTCGTCGGCAGGCTACAAGTCCAATTAAAGCGTCCAGATAACGGGATTGTCTGTTGCTATCTCTTTATGAGCTACTTGATCATTCTAGTCATTACCCTAGTCCGATTCAGTATGAATCCCTTAATCAGGAATCCATGTCCTAGGCATGATGCAAGACGAGACATGTAGCTTGTACATGCACAACCATCCACGGTGTCAAGATAAGAGTTATTTAGCAAGTTGAGATAGTTGTCACAACAGCATTCAGGATTATCATATCATGTTAGGTTTACTTGTCAAGAGTGCGCCACAACGGGCCACCATCAAGAAATGTCATGTCAAGGTTGCTTGTCAAGAGTGCGCCTCGACGGGCCACTATCAAGAATTGTCATGTTAAGGTTACTTATCAAAAGACCGCCTCAATGGGCCACTATCAAGAATTGTCATATTAAGTCACATTATCATATCGTGTTCATGTTATCATGTCGTGCTCATGTTATGAGTTATCAAGTTATCACATGCATATAACAAAACACATAAAAAGTTGCAAGAACAAGGAATGTGCAGGGAGGTAGGTGCATCACAAGGGGTGCCTAGGCATGAATGGACACTAGGGCCGGAATAGCGCCCAAGTAAGCTTGGGCGTAAGGGTCAAAATGGCGCATGGCCGAGTCTAGGCGCATGGCCAGACTAGGCGCATAGCCAGACTAGGCACATGGCCAGGGGGCGCTGGATCATCGTGGGTGCCAGGGCCAGCATGGGCGGCTGGGCCTTGATGACCAGAGGGGAGGGGCACATCATACTGGGTGCTGAAGCACCCGTGAGCGCAAGGGGTAGGGGCGCCAGAGCGCGCAGGACGCCTGGGCCCGACTGAGCACATCACACTGCCGCCTAAGCACCGTTAGCGCAAGGGACAGGGGCCACCAGAGCGTGTAGGACGCCTGGGCTAGGGGAGGCACCAAGTCCAAACTTGGGCACCTGGACTAATATGGCGCCGGGCACTGTTCTTCTTCTCCGAACAGCAAAAAAAAGCCCATGGGGAACCAAAACTTCAAGGCTCTATAAATCCTTCAAAACAAGTCGAGATCAAGACTTCCAAGGGACTAAATGTGGTAGAATCAAATTCTCTACAACACAGAACCATTAGAATTCGAAAATAACATAAACTTAGATCTACACAAATCCATCCATTAAAACCAAAAGTGCCAAGCTCTAAAGAGGCTCAGAATCTAATAAAGAAGAGAATTGAACAATAAAATAGGAAATCCTTCATGAAGCAAGATTGCACTTGCCTAGAGCTCTTGGTGGGTGGAGAAGAGTTATGAGGAAGAAGAAGAAGAAGAAGAAGAAGAAGAAGAAGAAGAAGAAGAAGAAGAAGAAGAAAGAAATAAATGAGAAGAGTTATGCAGAAAGAGGGAGGGGAGTTGGTTTAAATAGAAAGTTCACCATAATGAACCAACTCAAACCAAACCAAGCCAACATGAACCAAAATAAACCAAGTCAAGCCAAGATTAAGCCAAGACTAGGCTAAACAATGACAGTCCAAATACGGGTCATCTGACAAACGTCAGAAATTCGTACACGTATACTGAAAATACGTATAATGGAAAACGAGAGTGACATAAGTGTTTGAAAAATTCTGCTTTGATAAATTTCTTGAGGTACTAGTTTTTGTTGGTTCAAAAATCTTCTAAAAGCAGTGTAGTCAGGCGGAGCTACAACACAATATTAGTGGGTCGTAGCTCGGTTCAAAATTTTAAAAAAAAGGTTTTTTTTTGAAATAATCTCTTATTTATGTTTTATTCTCTTGTTTTGATTTGAAATATGCAACAATTAAATGATAAATGATAGGCGGCATGATCCTAGTGTTCTTGTGCCGCTCAAGCTATACCTAAAGTTCAACACTTCCTAATATGCTAGCTCCACCATTGAGTGTAGTGTAATTTTGGATATTGTTATAAACATCTAAATTGGTAGACTTTGAGGGTTTCTATTTTTTTTTAAATTTATATCCTCATAAAAATATATGATTACAACTACTATCTAAAATAGTCTAATAACTTCTTTTCTCGTCTTTACTTTTCTCGTCTTTGCTTAATATACGGTCATAAATTTAATATCTATAAATAACAAATATAATAATAGTTTAGGTCATGAATTCTAATTACATAAAATCAAATCGAGAGTGACAATTTTTTTTGATATGACCTAACAATAGGCAATGATATAATCTTGTTTTGGAAACTTTTGTCTATATATGGACATTTAGATAATTTTATGTTTTGAATTATTTTTCAGCCCATTCGCTAATAACAAGAACGACATGGATTAGTTTAAAAGGTGCTACTTTAACTGTTCATAATGGGTACTTCAAAATATCTCATAACTGCTACTCCAACTACTACCAAGCATACCCTTAGGGTCTGCTTGACAATTGTAGGGGTAGCAGTTATGAGGTATTTTTAAAGTACTGGTTACGAAGGTCCGATTTTGGGTGATTTTAAGTAGTGCTTTTAAACCAGTCTAACCTATGCGATAATTTATTAACGAGCGGTTCTGAAATTTTTTTACATGAATAAAATTATATGTATGACCATATAAAACAAAAGCTCTCCCAGAGTTTCATTTCTTACAGAATTTAGTGGGTCTATTATCTGTACTTTCTTGTTACAAATCTAGTTGGGATATTATTCACCTTCTCACTAAAAAGAGAAGGTCCAATTGCATATATATAGCTTTTGTGAGGATATAAATGAAATAAAGTAATAAAATTTCACAAACCTACCTATTTGATGTGTTTTTAAACACACCCAAAATTATATTACATCGATTTCAGGAGGTTCTTGAGCGGACCAAAATTAGTCTCTAAAAAATTAATAATTATGAATTTTAGAAATACTTCATAAAGAACGGTTCAAAAATATTCCAAAACTGGTAAGAATTCGGTTACTACCCTTAATCAGTAAGGTCTTATTGTCATCATAAAGTATATTCCTATATCATTACTGCCTGCTAATACTATGCTTTTCACTAAAGAGTGAACTAATAAAAACATTAAGCTATGATGAGATCATGCCCATTTAAAACATTTAAACTACTTAATCATCAGAATGAATAATATATCCATGGAGACATACTAATACTACTTTCATTGAGAGCAGGTATTTCTGGGTTGACGAAGAAAGTCGGTCATGATAAACTGTATAGGTGTCCTGATCCTAAACCCGGTTTGAAGTTAGACATTCATCAAGGACGGCTAAGACCCGAAAAATAAATGGAGGTTTATTTTCACATAATTTTGTTTCTAATAAAAAAAGTCAAAAATTAAATTATTCAAAATTAATATTAAATAAGAAAAATTATTCAACTACAATATATTTAAATTGCCTTAATATTGGACTAAAAGAGATAAAGTAAAGTTAAACAAACAAGCATCTTTGGCCATTTTCACATTAACAACAATTTTCTAACATTTTTAGCTGTAAAATCATATTCATAATCAACATTTTTCAAGAAGTCATTTTCTATGTCTAGTTATATATAAACAAATGTAAAATATATAACATATACATCTAAATTTTTAAAAAATAGTAATAATAATAGTAAAATTAAATTAAATTATATATATATATATATATATATATATATATATATATATATATATATATATATATATATATATATATATATATATTTTATTTTATTTTTTTTTTTTTGGATACCTATGAATTCGGATGTTCTAGTACGGTCGCATCCATTATACTCCCTCAAAACCGACCATATCCTAAACATTTAGATTAGGGTGGACTAGATGTGTACTAATCCATATGATTTTTTTATATAAAAAATTGTAAGAGAAAGAAAAAGTTTTTAAAAAATTTGGAGGTGGGCTGGAGCCCACCCCACCCCTTTCTTGGTTCCGCCCCAAGGATCAAGTCAGATCGTTATGAACCCGACCAACCTTTTTTTAACCAACATCAGCAACAATCATCTAATAAATAAATTAAAAGACGTGATAATCACAGCATAACAAGTGTCACTGTTGGTACTAATCAAATCTTTATCCACAACATAAATATATCAATTATTATGCATTAAATCCAATTAAGATTGGACATGTTATATATTTCAGCCTCCAATCATTTCCCCTTATCATAACTCAATTAATTTTAATTAGTTTGTGTCAATCCATGTTTGCTTGTGCATGTTTGACATTTGCAGTGGGTCAAAAATTGAGTTCTTCCTGCAGAAGCAACACCAAACTTGCTTTTCAAAACTATAATATATGGATGGCCACGAAATCTAACAGGGAAAGCAACTTGACAGTTAGCACTATTAAGCTTGAAACAGGTGTTTACTGTTGCATAGCTTGTATCCTCTTGATAACCATAAAAAAAAACCTTTTATCATCCTAAATTCTTTGGTTTTAATATTTGAGTCCTTTTATTCCAAGTTTTTCTTTCGCCTCATCCTAGTTCTAGCAACTTTGTATGGAATGCTAATTTGCACTTAAATATCATCAACAATTAAGTTTTTTTAACTTGTTACTGTCAACTTTTTTCATTAGCAATGTGCTACCACGGACTGGTTTCAAATAAAAAACTTGGATGTTACTAGTTTATGACAATTTTGCATTGAACCCAGTTGGAGTGGGTGGGGTTCCCAACCTATGTGAGAATACCCGGAGAGCGACGAGCGTCATCCGTGTGTCGGAGAAGCTCGGGGAGTGCATGGATCCTATTTTGGAACATATATGGTAAAAAAATATATGATTGGATTTCCATTTTTACTTTGATCATATATTTATGATTGAATCTTTCATATAGTAGCTTTTCATATAATTGGGCTTCCAATTATGGCAAGCCAATTATGATTGAATTTCCATTAAATATATGATTAATGCATATTGAAAGTTTCCATATATATTGGCCTTCCATGTATAGATTACCAAGGACTTATAAAAGGGTGATGCATGTTAGTTGAAAACTCATCTCAAAACAAGAGTGTTTTACAATCTTTGAGAGAGAGAGAGAGAGAGGATTAAGGACTATTGTGAAGGAGAGATTGTTTCGAATAATTTTTCGGCATCCCTTGTTCTTCGGAGTCCGCAATCAAAAAATTTCTTCTTTCAAGTGAGTTGTGGTGATCCGTGTTAGAACTGGCGGAGCTTGTAGAGGGTGTATTCTCTTTATTCCATTAGTAGAGGTTCTTCAGGGTTGGACTCCGATCGTCCCGTGGTTTTTTCTGCAAGGGTTTTCCACGTCAAAATTTTTTGTGACTGCAATTTTGTTTGGCGTTTTTTGTTTGTGTGCTTTTGCTCGGTTCTCTCGCAGACTTTCTGGTTTTGGGGAACGGTTTCCGCGCTTCGTTCCCAACAGAGTGGTATCAGAGCCAGGTTCAAAGAAGTGTCAGGAGTTGACAGTCAAACCAGGAAGCAGAGATAGACGCGAAGCCGGGTACGCATGGTGAACCTGAACGGTACCTACTACCATTATTGGTGGAGCAAGATGAAGGATTTTGTGTTCATCAAAAAGCTACATCTTCAAATATTTGCATCCGAGAAGCCCAGTGATAAATCCGATAAGGACTGGAACTTCGAGCATATACAGGTGCGTGGGTACATGCGGCAATTCGTTGACGAGAACGTGTATAACCACGTTGCCAATATTGAACATGCGAAGACGTTGTGGGAGAAGCTGGAATCTTTGTACGCGAAAAAGATCGAGGTAAACAAATTGTTCCTGATCCGGATGATGATGGGTCTATGGTACAAAGATGGTGCATCTATTACGGATTACTTGAGTGAGTTCCAGGGCGTGGTGGACCAGTTATCCTCGATGGAAGTCAAGTTCAATAACGAAGTTCAAGGACTTTGGTTGCTATGTACATTACAGATTCGTGGGAGACCGTACGAGCATCTATGATAGCTTCTGGCGTGGTCAGTCTGGAGTTTGCCAAGTGTGGGGTACTGAATAAAAAGATGCGGAGACGTTCTCAGGACACTTCACCCACATCCCATCACTCAGAGGCACTAGTTTCAGAGAGCCGCGGAAGGGGCAAAAGTAGGGGTCCAGGTGGTGGCAGAAACAAGAGCAGAGGGAAGTCCAAGGGCCGGTACGAGGACTCGGAGTGTTACCATTGTGGCAAGAATGGCCACATCAAGCGGAACTGTTTCACTTGGAAGAGAGAGAAGAAGGACGACAAAGGGAAGCAAGATGAGAACACTACAGCGGCGGCCTCGATACATGGAGGCGATGTGATCGTCGTAGGTGATGAGGTTATCACAAATCTCGCCTGCGATGACAATTCTTGGCTGGTGGACTCAGGGGCTTCAGCGTACGTATCTCATAACAGGACACTATGTTGCCACCTACATGACAGGAGACTGTGGAGTGTTGAAGATGGGTAATGGAGATGTGTCGAAGGCGGTTGCCATTAGAGATGTGCATTTAAGGACGAAGTCGGGTACAGTTCTTGTTCTTAAAGATGTTCGTCATGTCCCTAATATCCGTTTTAACCTGGTGTCGGTTGGAAGGTTGGATGACGAGGGATTCTTCAGTCTCTTCGGGAATTGTCACGCCCCAGAACCAGAATACTGGAGAGCGGGGGAGTGACTCAGCCAGCTACGTATTACGGGTAGATGAATACCGTATAATACGATCAATGCTGTCTAACCAGACGAGGGGGTGCATACTACATAAAAGTCTTACTATGGTCATTACACATCTATTGTCTCAATCATTCAAACAAGAAACAGAAATATAGAACATGTAAGGTAAAGCAGTAAGGCGTCCCAAACGCTCAGTCAAAATATTCTTGAGATCTGGCTTTACAAAACATAGCCAGATGATATAGCAAGCGTACACAATTGTTATCAGCTGCAGTCTAACTTAATTACAATTATGCAAAAGTAAGTACAAGACAATCCGACTAACATGTCGGTGCCAAACGGCAAGGTATAAAGTAAATAACAAAACGAGTGGTAAAGTTAAGGAACCCACTCGAGGCCTCCTGCGATCATTCCTCTAGTATTGACCATCTTGGAGGTGGAAGTACGCTGAGTCCTCAGGAACTGGCTCTAAATCTGGCCATGCAAAACCAGAGAGGTTAGACCTCTAATAGCAAGTACCACAAGGGAGCACGACATGAGAACTAAAACCAGTAAGTAAGAGAAAATAATAATAGATCTCTGCTTGCTACTAGAACTCACATCACATCAAGACACTTCGAACCAACCTCCCAACCAAACAAGGACAGAAGTTGGCCCGTCATGTCCTGACATTCTGATCATCCCAGTTAGGTAACAGAGTACAGTACACAAACAAATCATCTTGAACGGCCAATCAACTCCTACGGCTTGCTATTATGAGTCCCAAGTTATCCTGGAATAATGCAATTAGGGATTCCTCAGTTCTTACTATGTGCAAGCAAGGCTAGTCTATCCAGTCGATCAATTGGCCCATGCACGAATTAGACGAGTCCTAGCAGGACGCCCGTCAATATACAATATACAATAATAATAAAAGCAGATACTGTTCCCTGCCCGTGTGGCAGATTTACAGTATCTGTGGGAACCAGCCGGCCCGTCGGGTACTATTCGTCCCAAGGGGGCTGCCATGTAAGAATTCGGGAATCCATTTTCTCCATGCAATCATTATTTTATTTAACTTAATAGTTTCTATGTTGAGTGAAGTTCCATACCGTGGATCATGGTCATTCAAATGAGTACTTTCGTACGGGGTACGATATGCACAACTCTACAACGATACCAGTGCGGTTAGGTTGCAGGTCTTACATAGCATAATGCAACAATCAAATCTATCCACGGTAATCATGCCTTGACCATAAGTACACATGCTTCTTTTGTAGAAAATAAATAAATAAATAAATAAATAAATAGATTGAAGCCTGCATGTGCATGTATGTCAATATTCGGGATCGGCTAATCGATCACAATAGTTCATTACATGAACGTGTCTCATTCATTTTATTCAATAAGACGACTAGCCAGTCTCTTAGTTCCAATTAGGAACGCATGATCAATTTAGTCAAGATCACAATCATTATCAATGGTGGCAAGGCATGAAAGTCAACTAGCATTCAGTGGGGTCGAGTCTACAACTCTCAGGGTTTAATTCTAGTCAATCCGGGTATCTATAACTCAATTCATGACACATGGTACATCCCACGTAACAATCTATAATTAACAGAAATAACAACATATCATGATTATATCAAGTTTATGCAAAAAGGCGTAAGGATATAAAATGGACATTAAACATCTAATAAGATATCAACATACAGGGCTATAGAAGATCCAGGGTAAGCAGGCTACTCTCATGTCAGCCTACGCTCATGTCAGTGTACGCTCATGTCAAGCTACGCTCAAGCCAAGCTAGCGTATGAGCTCCATACGACTCCTGACCATCCAAGTGAGCGTATGCAAGACATACGCTCCAAAAAGGCAGCATATGAACCCCATACGACTCCTCACTATCCAAGTGAGCGTATGCAAGTCATACGCTCCCAAAAGGCAGCGTATGGACTCCATACGACTCCTGACCATTCAAGTCGGCGTATGCAAGTCATACGCTCCCAAAAGGTAGCGTATGAACTCCATACGACTCCTGACCATTCAAGTCAGCGTATACAAGTCATACGCTCCCAAAAAGGTAGCGTATGAACTCCATACGACTCCTGACCATTCAAGTCAGCGTATGCAAGTCATACGCTCCCAAAAAGGTAGCGTATGAACTCCATACGACTCCTGACCATTCAAGTCAGCGTATGCAAGTCATACGCTCCCAAAAGGTAGCGTATGAACTCCATACGACACACGCTTCCAAAAGGTAGCGTATGCAAGACACACGCTACCTAAAAAGGCAGCGTATGGACTCCATACTGTGCTGCGCTAAAGAGTGCACTCAGCTCAGTGACGCAAGCTAAAAAGCTAGCGTACACTGCTCACTGTCTTCTCCAAACAGCAAGAACTCCATGGTTGCATCCCAAAGCTTCAAAAGTCTATAACTTGGTCAAAATAAGTCCGAATCCAACTTTCCAAAGGTCAAAATTGGGTAGGATAAAATCCTCTACAACATGGAACCATCAGAACTTAAAAACACAGAAGTTTGATAGATCAAAACCACCAAACTCCGAAAGTAACTCATTTCTAGATCTACAAAAATTAAGACTATGAAATGAAAAATGCCAAGTTCTAAACTCTCTTAGGATCACGAGAGGAAGATAAATGAACTACAAAAACATGGGTTCTCATGGGGAGCAAGTTGTACTTGCCTACGGTTTGGTAGGTGGAGAGAGTAATGAAGAAGAAGAAGAGGAGTAATGGTGAGAAGTAAAGTAAATGAGGAGAGAGAAGGGAGAGGGTGGCTTTAAATAAAAGGTGGTGGTAGGTGGGAGTTGGGCCGGGTCCAATGGGTCCAACAAGACTAACCCGAAAGTAAAACTAAAGCAGGAATTAAAATACAGGTAATAAAATTACAGGAAGAAATGCAGAAATAAAATTACAGGAATTAATTAGCATGAAAATTAAAGAGCAGCTAATTAATTAACATGAAAATTTAAAGAGCAGATAATAGAATTACAGAAAAATAAAGTGCAGAAAATAAAATGCAGATAATTAATTAACATAAAGTTATAGGAATTTAAATACAGGATACTACATGATAAATACTAAATAAATACATTCAGGCAATATACGTATTAGAATACGTATTCTGGGAACGGGGAGTGACATCTCTACCCTCCTTGAAAAAATTTCGTCCTCGGAATTTCAAATTCAAGCAAGATAGAAATATCGAGACTAAACTAATCTAAGTACAAGCAATTCAATAAAGCAATCATTTTACAATGTCCATAGCAAGTAACATATATGTAAATCCATCAATCTACGATATCAAGCAATTTTATCCATAAGGTGATAAGCATGAGGAATCAAGACAATCAAGGTACACAGAAAAAGATATACCTTGTGAGTCAAACAGGTGTGGATACCGTGATCGGATATCATCCTCACGTTCCCACGTTGACTCTCCCAAAGAGTGATGACCCCAAGCAACCCAGACAAGGTTAATTATTCGGTTCTTGAGTATCTTCTCTCTTCGGTCCAAGATGGACACAGGCTATTCCTCGTAAGACAGGTTGGTACCAACAACCAGCTCAGAGTGATCGAGGACATGGCTTGGGTCCGATACATACCTACGTAATTGAGATACATTAAATACGTCATGCACCTCTCGTAACGAAGGTGGGAGTGATAAACAATAAGCAACATCGCCTATCCGATCAAGGATAACAAATGGGCCCACGTACCGCGGACTCAGTTTCCCGCGAACGCCAAATCTAATGACCCCACGAGTAGGTGAGATCCGCAAGAATACGTGGTCCCCAACAGAGAACTCTAACGGCCTACGATGCTGGTCCGCCCAATGACGATGCCGATCCTGCGCAACACGAAGTCGTTCTCTAATTCCCTTAATCACTTCAACCGTCTGGATAATCATTTATGGGCCTAGCATCTTCCTTTTCCCGATATCATCCCATGCTAGTTGCGATCTATACTTCTTACCATATAGTGCCTCAAATGGCGCCATCTGGATACTGGCTTGATAACTGTTGTTGTATGAGAACTCGACCAAGTGAAGGTGACTCTCCCAAGATCCTCCAAAATCTAGAGTGCAAGCTCGCAACATGTCTTCTAAAGTCTGAATCGTCCTTTCTGATTGCCCGTCCGTCTGCGGATGGTAAGCCGTGCTAAATCTTAACTTGGTACCCTGACTATGATGTAAGCTCTTCCAAAAATGTGATGTAAAGCGGGTATCCCGATCCGACACAATACTGACAGGAACTCCATGCTGCCTGACTATCTGTTGCATATACAACTCTGCCAACTTTTCTGTAGATTGCCCTACTCTGAAAGAAAGAAAATGTGCTACCTTCGTAAGTCGGTCCACTATCACCCAAATAGCGTCCTTACCACTTGGCGATCTCGGTAAACCGGTCACAAAGTCCATCGTGATATGCTCCCACTTCCATTCCGGGATAGGAAGCGGTTGTAATAATCCAGCTGGCCTCTGCTGTTCTGCCTTCACTTGCTGACATACCAAGCAACGGAAAACGAATCTAGCTATCTCTCTCTTCATTCCATTCCACCAGAAGTGCTGCTTGATATCTTGGTACATTTTGGTCCCTCCAGGATGTATAGAATACTGGGAACTGTGAGCTTCTGCCATAACTTCCTGTCTGATATCTCTACTGGGCACACATAGACGTGATCCAAATCTAAGTATACCATCTTCATGAATTCTCATCTCCTTCCTGAGTCCTGACTCACATTCTGCCCTAAGCTTCTGAATCCTTGGGTCTTGTGCCTGAGTTGCCTTGATCCTATCTACCAAGTCAGATTGGACTTGTAGACTAGTTAGAACTCCTATATCACTAGAAAGTATAACTTCGATGCCCATCTCCTGAAGGTCTTCTAAGATATGCCTCTGTGTTGTCAACATAAATATGCCGCCTCTCCTGCTGAGAGCGTCTGCCACTACATTCGCCTTGCCTGGATGATACTGAAGCTCCACGTCATAATCCTTGATCAACTCCAGCCACCTTCTCTGCCTCATGTTCAGTTCCTTCTGAGTAAAGATGTACTTCAGACTTTTGTGGTCTGTGTACATTTCCACTCGGTCACCATATAAGTAATGTCTCCATAGTTTCAGAGCAAATACTACTGCCGCTAACTCCAAATCATGAGTTGGGTAATTCTTCTCGTGGTCCCGAAGCTGCCTAGATGCATATGCTATCACCTTTCTATGTTGCATAAGGACACATCCAAGTCCTTTACCTGACGCATCACAATATACTGTAAAACCTCCGGGTCCAACTGGCAATGTAAGAATAGGCGCTGATATCAACTTCTGCTTCAGATTTTCAAATGATGCCTGGCATTCTGCCGACCAGACGAATGGTACATCTTTCCGGGTCAAGCGGGTCATGGGTGCTGAAAGCCTTGTAAAGTCTGACACAAACCTTCTGTAATATCCTGCCAATCCCAAGAAACTCCGTACATCAGCCACAGTCTTGGGTACTGGCCAACTCTCTACTGCTTCTACCTTCTTGGCATCCACTGCTACTCCAGCTCCTGATACAATATGGTCCAAAAATGAAATATGATCCGTCCAGAATTCATACTTGCTGAGCTTAGCATACAACTGGTTCTCTCTTAGAACCTGCAACACTTTCCTGAGGTGGTCTTCATGCTCCTTTTCACTAGCAGAGTATACTAGAATGTCGTCAAGAAACACAACGACAAACTGGTCTAAGTATGGCATAAAGATGCGATTCATCAAATCCATGAATATTGCTGGAGCATTGGTCAAACCAAACGGCATTACTAAGAATTCATAATGCCCATACTTCGACCTGAATGCTGTCTTGGAAATATCCTCCTTCCGAACCCTCACTTGATGATACCCTGAACGAAGATCTATCTTGGAGAAAACTCTAGCCTTGCTCAACTGATCAAATAAGTCGTCGATCCTGGGTAATGGGTACTTGTTCTTTACTGTTGCCGCGTTAAGCTTCCTGTAATCGATGCACAATCTGGATGATCCATCCTTCTTCCCCACAAGTACCACTGGTGCTGCCCATGGCGATATGCTAGCTTGGATAAACTTCTTCTCCTTCAATTCCTCTATGTGCTGATACACCTTGGCCTGCTCTGAATCTGCCATTCTGTAAACCCGATCCGATATTGGTTTAGTTCCAGGTACCAATTCTATGTTGAACTCAATATCTCTAACCGGTGGTAGACCTGGAAGTTCTTCGGGAAATACGTCTAGAAATTCTTCAACTACCTTCAGAATCTGAACTTCTTCCATTGCTGTTACTACTCCCTGCTCTTGCTGAGTTGCCTCTGATCTGACTAGGGTGAACCTCTCCATGCCTGGAATATCAAAAGATACACTCCTACTACGATAATCTATTGTCGCATGACTGTCTTTCAGCCAGTCCATGCCTAAGATAACGTCGAAATTTCCAACAGGAAATTCTATCAACTGGGCGGGTAAGGAATGCCCGCAAACTACAACACTACACGCTAGAATAACTCTACTAACTCCTACGAGCCCATTACCAGTGAGTATATTCAGTCTCCCTGGCAATGCCTCGAACTCTATTCCTAGCCGTGTCGTAAATTGTGCAGATATAAATGAGTGTGATGCTCCCGAATCAAACAATGCTACTGCGGGATATGAGGCGACGAGAATGTTACCTGCCACAACATCTCCCGATGCTAATGCCTCCTCCAAGGACAAAGTGAATGCTTGCCCTCGACCTCCTTGCTGGTTCCCATGTTGCGGCCTAGCCTGGTGCTGTTGCTGGCCCCTTCCTTGATGATGCTGGGGTGGTCGATGCTGGTGTTGCTGCATCGGCGGCCCCTGCTGCCGAAACATCTGAGCCTGTGATACTAGCAGACGCTGCGCCAACGGCCTCACTGCCAATGCTGGTCCTCGATACTGCCCTGCCCCTGGTGCTGGCAGAGCAGGAAACTGCTGCCCTGGTCCTCCTGACCTCGAATTCATGGGACATATGGTAACCCGATGATCTGGGTTTCCATATATCAAACACAGTCCATTCAATGTCCGACACTCATCTCTAGTGTGCCCCATCTTCCCACAATAAGTGCAGCCCGCCGGGGGTTGCTGGTTCTTCCTCTGTTGTTGTTGCTGCTGCCTGGGTGGTGGTGCTGGCCCTCGCATCGCCACATCGTGGATACGAATGCCAGGGGATGGTGCTGTTGTTCGGGGCGCTGCTCCCCCTCCTCCTTCAATCTGACTGTGGGATCTCTTCTGACCCCCAGTCCTTGCCGCAAGCCTCTGAATGGTGATCTCATGCCTTCGAGTCGCCGTCAATATCTCATCAAAAGTCTGGTAATTGTGCCCTTCTATCAATTGTAAGAGCTCAAGATGAAACCCTTGCTGAAACCTCATAGCCCTCTGGCGCTCCGTCGTTACCATCTCTGGGGCAAATCTACTCAATCTGCAGAACTCCGCTGCATAAGCATCTACAGTCTTGCCAGCCTGCCTGAGGCTGATAAACTTCTGTTGTAGCTCAAACTGTGCCACAACTCCATAATACTTCGTCTTGAATCTTGCTGTGAAATCGTCCCAAGCAATGGGACGTCTGATGCCTACTTCCTCTGCTTCCCACCAATCACGTACGAGATCCTGAAGTAACAACTTCACTAGATCCACACGTTCTTCTGCCGGCACCTTAGCTGCTGTCAGAATAGCCTCAATATCCTTAAGCCATACATCTGCTGAGATGGCATCTTCCGTGCCCTCGAAACGGCGGAGGTTGTACTTGCAAAACCTGGCTGATGCTCCTGAATCAGTCCTCACTCCTCTTTCCAAAGCCGTTTGCAATCCTTGGTTGAGCAACACATTCTGCTCTTGTAGCTGAGTGTGCATGCGCTGCTGGGCCAACATCTGATGTTGCTGAGTAGCCATCATTCCTCTCATGATCTCTAGAAGGGCTGGTGTGTCCATCTCCGCAGGGGTAGGTGGAACTGTTGGTGGTGGTGGAACATCCGGATACTGCGATCCAGCTGCTGGTTCTACTATCACTTCTTCATGGATAGCCTCCTGAGGTGAGACTGGCCCTTGTTGCTGACCAACAGGGTCAGGTTGTCCATGTTGCTCTTGTTGTTGCTGTCCAGCTCTGACCGATGCGGACGAACTGCCCCTAAGAAAAGGGACAAGAGAACAATCAAACAACCGGACATGAAGGATCAATGAAGTCAAAGGATACCGAAATGTCAAGCAAGGATTGAGAACAATGAATCATGAGATCAAGGGGGAACACATGTGATTGAGACATTCTATAAATCAAAACACCCCACAAGTCTGAAATCAGACCTGTATGGGCCACCACTAAAACCTTGTCACGCCCCAGAACCAGAATACTGGAGAGCGGGGGAGTGACTCAGCCAGCTACGTATTACGGGTAGATGAATACCGTATAATACGATCAATGCTGTCTAACCAGACGAGGGGGTGCATACTACATAAAAGTCTTACTATGGTCATTACACATCTATTGTCTCAATCATTCAAACAAGAAATAGAAATATAGAACATGTAAGGTAAAGCAGTAAGGCATCCCAAACGCTCAGTCAAAATGTTCTTGAGATCTGGCTTTACAAAACATAGCCAGATGATATAGCAAGCGTACACAATTGTTATCAGCTGCAGTCTGACTTAATTACAATTATGCAAAAGTAAGTACAAGACAATCCGACTAACATGTCGGTGCCAAATGGTAAGGTATAAAGTAGATAACAAAACGAGTGGTGAAGTTAAGGAACCCACTCGAGGCCTCCTGCGATCATTCCTCTAGTATTGACCATCTTGGAGGTGGAAGTACGCTGAGTCCTCGGGAACTGGCTCTAAATCTGGCCATGCAAAATCAGAGAGGTTAGACCTCTAATAGCAAGTACCACAAGGGAGCACGACATGAGAACTAAAACCAGTAAGTAAGAGAATATAATAATAGATCTCTTCTTGCTACTAGAACTCACATCACATCAAGACACTTCGAACCAATCTTCCAACCAAACAAGGACAGAAGTTGGCCCGTCATGTCCTGACATTCTGATCATCCCAGTTAGGTAACAGAGTACAGTGCACAAAAAAATCATCTTGAACGGCCAATCAACTCCTACGGCTTGCTATTATGAGTCCCAAGTTATCCTGGAATAATACAATTAGGGATTCCTCAGTTCTTACTATGTGCAAGCAAGGCTAGTCTATCCAGTCGATCAATTGGCCCATGCATGAATTAGACGAGTCCTAGCAGGACGCCCGTCAATATACAATATACAATAATAATAAAAGCAGATACTGTTCCCTGCCCGTGTGGCAGATTTACAGTATCTGTGGGAACCAGCCGGCCCGTCGGGTACTACTCGTCCCAAGGGGGCTGCCATGTAAGAATTCGGGAATCCATTCTCTCCATGCAATCATTATTTTATTTAACTTAATAGTCTCTATGTTGAGTGAAGTTCCATGTCGTGGATCATAGTCATTCAAATGAGTACTTTCGTACGGGGTACGATATGCACAACTCTACAACGATACCAGTGCGGTTAGGTTGCAGGTCTTACATAGCGTAATGCAACAATCAAATCTATCCACGGTAATCATGCCTTGACCATAAGTACACATGCTTCTTTTGTAGAAAATAAATAAATAAATAAATAAATAAATAGATTGAAGCCTGCATGTGCATGTATGTCAATATTCGGGATCGGCTAATCGATCACAATAGTTCATTACATGAACTTGTCTCATTCATTTCATTCAATAAGACGACTAGCTAGTCTCTTAGTTCCAATTAGGAACGCATGATCAATTTAGTCAAGATCACAATCATTATCAATGGTGGCAAGGCATGAAAGTCAACTAGCATTCAGTGGGGTCGAGTCTACAACTCTCAGGGTTTAATTCTAGTCAATCCGGGTATCTATAACTCAATTCATGACATATGGTACATCCCACGTAACAATCTATAATTAACAGAAATATCAACATATCATGATTATATCAAGTTTATGCAAAAAGGCGTAAGGATATAAAATGGACATTAAACATCTAATAAGATATCAACATACAGGGCTATAGAAGATCCAGGATAAGCAGGCTACTCTCATGTCAGCCTACGCTCATGTCAGCGTACGCTCATGTCAAGCTACGCTCAAGCCAAGCTAGCGTATGAGCTCCATACGACTCCTGACCATCCAAGTGAGCGTATGCAAGACATACGCTCCAAAAAGGCAGCGTATGAACCCCATACGACTCCTCACTATCCAAGTGAGCGTATGCAAGTCATACGCTCCCAAAAGGCAGCGTATGGACTCCATACGACTCCTGACCATTCAAGTCAGCGTATGCAAGTCATACGCTCCCAAAAGGTAGCGTATGAACTCCATACGACTCCTGACCATTCAAGTCAGCGTATACAAGTCATACGCTCCCAAAAAGGTAGCGTATGAACTCCATACGACTCCTGACCATTCAAGTCAGCGTATGCAAGTCATACGCTCCCAAAAAGGTAGCGTATGAACTCCATACGACTCCTGACCATTCAAGTCAGCGTATGCAAGTCATACGCTCCCAAAATGTAGCGTATGAACTCCATACGACACATGCTTCCAAAAGGTAGCGTATGCAAGACACACGCTACCTAAAAAGGCAGCGTGTGGACTCCATACTGTGCTGCACTAAAGAGCGCGCTCAGCTCAGTAACGCAAGCTAAAAAGCTAGCGTACACTGCTCACTGTCTTCTCCAAACAGCAAGAACTCCATGGTTGCATCCCAAAGCTTCAAAAGTCCATAACTTGGTCAAAATAAGTCCGAATCCAACTTTCCAAAGGTCAAAATTGGGTAGGATAAAATCTTCTACAACATGGAACCATCAGAACTTGAAAACACAGAAGTTTGATAGATCAAAACCACCAAACTCCGAAAGTAACTCATTTCTAGATCTACAAAAATTAAGACTACGAAATGAAAAATGCCAAGTTCTAAACTCTCTTAGGATCACGAGAGGAAGATAAATGAACTACAAAAACATGGGTTCTCATGGGGAGCAAGTTGTACTTGCCTACGGTTTGGTAGGTGGAGAGAGTAATGAAGAAGAAGAAGAGGAGTAATGGTGAGAAGTAAAGTAAATGAGGAGAGAGAAGGGAGAGGGTGGCTTTAAATAAAAGGTGGTGGTAGGTGGGAGTTGGGCCGGGTCCAATGGGTCCAACAAGGCTAACCCGAAAGTAAAACTAAAGCAGGAATTAAAATGCAGGTAATAAAATTACAGGAAGAAATACAGAAATAAAATTGCAAGAATTAATTAGCCTGAAAATTAAAGAGCAGCTAATTAATTAACATAAAAATTTAAAGAGCAGATAATAGAATTGCAGAAAAATAAAGTACAGAAAATAAAATACAGATAATTAATTAACATGATGTTATAGGAATTTAAATACAGGATACTACATGATAAATACTAAATAAATACATTCAGGCAATATACGTATTAGAATACGCATTCCGGAAACGGGGAGTGACAGAAATAGTCAGTAGAATCTTTCCAGAGGTTTGATGGTGATTGCCAGAGGAAGCAAGAACTCCGGTCTCTACTATATGGAGGGAAGCGCACAGGAGGTATATGAGGTGAATGCAGTCAGTGATGCGTCTACCGAGTTGTGACACAGGCGCCTCGGCCATATCAGCGAGAAGGGGATGAGCTACTTGGTGAACATGAAGGTGATTCCAGGGCTCAAGTCTATAAAGTTAGAGAAATGCACGCACTGCTTAGCTGGGAAGCAAAATAGGGTGTCTTTCTAAAGTCACCCAAGTTCAAGGAAGCCGACGTTGCTCGAGTTGATTCACTCGGATGTCTACGGTCCTATGAAGATAAAATCTATTGGTGGTGCTTCTTACTTTATAACTTTTATTGATGACTGTTCCAGGAAGGTTTGGGTCTATGCCTTAAAGACCAAGGATCAGGTGCTGCCAACTTTCAAAGAGTTTCAGGCCTCTGTTGAAAGAGAGACAGACAAGAAGTTATTATGTGTTCGGTCCGACAACGGCGACGAATACATTGGTCCCTTTGATGCGTATTACAGAGAGCAAGGAATACGACACCAGAAGACTCCGCCCAAGACACCTCAGCTCAATGGTGTAGCAGAGTGCATGAACATGACACTGATGGAGAGGGTGCGGTGTTTACTGTCAGAAGCAAAATTGCCAGACAGTTATTGGGGTGAGGCTCTTCTCACAGCTGCTTATGTTATTAATTTCTCTCCTAGTGCTGCTTTGTACTGTGATGTGCCTAACAAAGTACGGTACGACAAAGAGCCATCATACAATTACCTGCGAGTGTTTGGTTATAAGGCCTTCGTGCATGTACCGAAGGATGAGAGGTCCAAACTTGAGCCGAAGAAGAGGCAGTGCGTCTTTGTCGACTACAGTTGGGATGAGTTTTGCTATAGACTCTACGACCCAGTAGGAAAAAAGCTCTACAGAAGCAGGGATATAATATTCGTCGAGGATCAGACCATGACCAACACTCAGGATTCTAAGACGCCTTCTGAGACTGAGGAATTGCCTGAGTTAGAGTCATTTTGCTTCGAGCAGTTTCCAGAGGAAATCACAGAGGATCCAGCTATGGGGGAACCAGTGCATGGAGTTGCTCCCAATCTTGATCATCAGCTTGTTGATGGCGGTCAGGGTGTCCCACAGTAGGATGAGCATGCCAGGAAGGCTGTTCCTGAAAGGGAGGAGACTGTTGGTACACAGCCAACACCAGTGGCTTCATTGAGAAGGAGCGACAGAGAGCGTCGACCATTTACGAGATGCTCACCGGGTGAGTATGTGCTACTAACTGACGAGGAAGAGCCCAAAAGTTTTGTAGAGGCTATGAAAGATGAACACAGGCAGGAGTGGATGCAGGCTATGTAGAAGGAGATGTGTTCCTTACACGCCAATTCTACTTACGAGCTGGTGTGGTTGCCAAAAGGCAAAAAGGCTTTGAAGAATCGATGGGTGTTTAGAGTGAAGCAGACAGATGATGCTACTCGCCCTAGTAGTTAAAGGCTACGGCCAGCAGAAAGGCGTGGATTATGATGAGATCTTTTTGCCAGTCGTCAAGCAGTCGTCTATTCGGGTGGTGCTAGCCTTGGCAGCCAGTTTTGACTTGGAGGTCGAGCAGATGGACGTAAAGACGGCATTCCTCTACGGTGATCTTGAGGAGGAGTTTTACATGGAGCAGCCAGAGGGATTCTATGAGAAAGACAAGTCACATTTGGTCTGCCGGTTGAGGAAGAGCTTGTATGGTCTGAAGCAGGCTCTGAGGCAGTGGTACAGGAAGTTCGAGTCGTTTATGGGGGAGCATGGTTATGCACGGACGACGTCGGACCATTGCATATTTGTGAGGTACTTTGTCGAGGATAATTTCATTATTTTATTGCTCTATGTTGATGAGATGCTATTAGTGGGTCGGAATGCCACTAGAATAGCAGAGTTGAAGCGCCAACTAGGCACGGCCTTCTCTATGAAGGATTTGGGTGCAGCAAAGACTATTCTTGGAATGGAGATCAGCTGAGAGAGAGAGTCCAAGCTGCAACACTTGTCCCAAAAGAAGTACATTTATCGGGTACTTCAGTGTTTCGGGATGTGCAGGAACGAAATCGTAAAGCAGAATACTCTAGAGGGAGGGTGACTAGAGCAGGCAGCGGAATATTGCTAATTAAAAACTTGTTAGCAGTTAGATCACAGATAAAATAATAATCACAAAAGTAAATGACAGAATTTTAAAAGAGATCAGAAGGCAAACATAAACACCGAGATTTATACTGGTTTTCCTCTTGTGAGGACTATTCCAGTCGAAAGAACTCTAGCTTCCAGTTGAATCCACTATTAAAAAATCCCGCAAGTTTTCATACGAAGTCCTTGCAACTTCTACAGACGCGAGCTTTGATACGAAGAACTCGACCAACTTCAATTGTGAAGAGTTGTATCTTCTATCAAGCCTCTGATTACAATCGCTCTGAAACTTCTAGACCGTACCGTACTGGCAAATCGACTAGAGGATTGTAACTGGCTTGGGATTTGAAAATAAAAGCTTTTAGAACTCTTTGGAAGAATGTAAGCTTAGGAACAGAAGTGATTGAAAGTGAATTGGTGTTCTGAAATGATCGAAATACTTCTCTATTTATAGTTTTTCCAAAGACAGAACTCTGACAGAATTCGGACAGAATTCGGACAGAACTCTTTGTAACAAACCGTAACTGAAGGATGACCCAGTTCAAAAATCCAACGTTCACGAACGTTCCAAATGGCGGAACTCTGGCCGAACTCGGCCCGAGTTCTCATGGGGTTCTGCCAGTTCATTTTGAAGAAAATAAATTTTGGCTTTTCGAAAAATCCTTCAGAAGCTTTTTGTAAAAAGAATATTTTTCAAAAACGTAGGTCATTTATAAAAGAATGGGATGGTTTTGAAAAACGTTTTCGGATAGCCTATTTGCCAATACGACTCGGTGTACAATGTATTTCTAGACTCAATAAAATAAAAAATTACATTGCTTAGCAGGAAGTACATTCTGAATGGCAAACGGCTTCAGTCTTGAACATTGTTGATAACCATTGTTGAGTAGTGTCCAAAACGTCGTAGGTAAACATCTGAGTTGACTTGTATTTATATCGAGACAGAGTTTGATCAATTATTAAAATCAGGTTTGACCATGACCAATGGGCCAACAATCTCCCCCATTTTGATAATTGACAAACCTTGCCGATATAACATCTAAGCTTGGAATCAATTCAAAATAGTAATCAAAAGAAATTGTTTATAACATGTATTCACAAAAATGTTAGATCCTTATTTCTCCTCCGTTGTCACTTAGCAAAATAATTGCAAAAGAGAAAGCTCCCCCGCAATCAATGCATAAGTAACAAATAGTAAAGAAACACAAGAAAAATAAATAATCATGACAGGCATGGTAGAAACAGTAAGACAAACAGATAGACTATAGAAAAATAACACAGGCATGTATTTGCCACAGGCAGTTAATAAAGAATGAAGCAACAAAAGATAGATAGTGCTACCATAAAACTGAAACAAATAAAGTGCTGAATAATAGACTAAGATGCCAAAACTGAGGCATAATCAAAAACCATGTCCATGAATAGTCACATAATAGAAAAAGTGCTAAAAAAAGAGTATTGATATAATCTTGGAATGTCGGAGCATTTCCAAGTAAACATAAGACAAAAGTAACAGTCTCAATAATCTAACATCTCAAAACTCATCATCATCATCAACGTCATCAGCTACAGCTCCAGCATGTCCAGAAGGACCAGCTCTAGAAGTACCAGCGCCAGAAGTGCGAGGAGTGGCGTCAGCGGTGCGATACCAATCATATGCGTTCCCTGGCTGGAACCGAGAGTGGACCGTCTCATCGTCAATGCGGTAGCCATAAACAGAAGGGTCTCGAGGCAGTGAGCTAGCAGAATGACCCATCTGCGCAAACCTTAGATCGACGAAGGAGTTGGCAATCGCCTGGAACCGAGTCACATCACGAAACTCATGTTCCCTAGAGGTCTCAACATAAAAAGACTACAGATCTGATAAGTGCTGATGGATACCCTCAAATGTCATAGGGTAAGAATGAGGAGGAACAGGTGCTGTGGGAGCTGTAGGAGTAGGTGCAGGGGGAGTAGGTGCAGTAGGTGGAGGAACAGATGCAGTGCTGCGACGAAAAAGTTTGAAAAACTTGGCCTCGGGGTCGACAGCACAAGTAGATAAATCAATATCAAATCTCTGAAAAATGCGAGGAATGAGCATCGCATAAGATAGGTTGCGATCTCTCCCGCGACATCTACCCATCATCTGGATGATAGTCTTAGGGGCAGAAAAAGGAATCCCCTTAAGAATATAATAAAGAGCAGAAAGCTCAAGTGTAGTGACATCATCTTTAGAAGTGGATTTTGGAAGTAAGGTGGAATAGATGATGCAATGTAATTCGTAGTTAAATAAGTTCAAGTTATTAGCCTTGAACTTTCCAGGAAGAACGCGTACGGGCGCACAAAGTTCATTCTTGAAACTGACGAGTGTCGGGCCATCGGAGAAATCAAAATCAGTGATGTCATCGAGCGGGGCACCTTCGTTTGGGATACGAAGGATTTCTGCTAACGTGTCATCAGTGAATTCGATATCAATTCCTCCGACACGTGTCCACGCTATAAAAGTGTCTAACATGAAATTATAATAGAATAATCTAATGGCATTAGTGGCAATGGGGAATTGTAAGGTGACAAAATGTTGTAACCCTAATGCCTCAAAGTAAGGGTGGTGATTCGGAAAGACAATCCACTTAATCGGCGACCCGGTACAAATAGTACACATGATAAAATCGACGTACCACAATAATGCTTGATCGGAAGTTTTAAAATAAAACTCATACGATGCACCATCGTCCGATTGGACCGAAGAAAAGAGGCAATCCGTATGCGGATCTGAAGACGATGCCTCTTCACTGGCATTGGTCTTCTTCCTCTTGAAGGGATTGAACTTAGGCATTCTTTTCCAAAATTTTCTACAAACCCTAAGTATTGAAAAGTGGTGGAAAGAAAGGATTATACCTTCTAAGAATTGGATATGTCGTAGAGGATGACGTTCTCCGCACGAATCCAAAGTTTGGACGAGAAACTCCACAAGGATTGGAAGAACAATGATGGAGAAGAAGCTAGGGTTCGGAGGGGCGCTGCTGCTGTTATGAGGATGTGGAGAAGAATGAAGAAGAAGAAAGCCTCGGGTTGGTGCTGGTATATATAAATACCCAGCCGAACTCTGGCCGAATTCGGACCGAACTCGGGCCAAATTCGCCAAGGGTTGCCTGGCTATATATATAAAAAAAATTCAAATGAGGCCACATTCTTTTTCATTAATTCGTTTCAAATGCTTAATTCAAAGTTTAGTAATTTTAAATCTCAAAGTAATATAATTAATATTATTTTACACATTAATATTCTTTACTCAGTATCTGTTTCAGATTAGCTGTAGGAGTACTGTCCCAGCTAACGGAGGTTCAACAGGGAACTCTTAAATACCGCTTCGCTTCGATCGTAGTCGTTGTGACAGACAGACTCTTTTTGGACTTGTCTCAAAAATAGTTTTTGAGTATCGAATAAGTAATTAATAAAACAAAATTAATTAATATTATTGATATCTAAAATTCCTAATTCTCGACGTAAATAATTGAAACGATCTTCCGCTAAAGGTTTTGTGAGTATGTCAGCTAATTGATTCTGTATGTCTATGTATACAAGGTCTATATCTCCATTTTGTTGATGATCTCTAAGGAAATGATGTCGAATCTCGATATGTTTAGTACGAGAATGACATACTGGATTCTTAGTCAAACTAATAGAACTAGTATTATCACAAAAAATGGATATATGTGTAAAATGTAATCTATAGTCTTCTAAGGTTCGTTTCATCCACAAATTTTGTGCACAACAACATCCTGCGGCGATATACTCAGCCTCGGTTGTTGATAATGCAACAAAATTTTGCTTTTTACTAAACCAAGAGACTAGAGCATTTCCTAGAAAATGACATGTGTCGCTAGTACTTTTTCTATCAACCTTGCATCCGGCAAAATCAGCATCGGAATAACCGGTTAGGTCAAACAACATGGTTTTGGGATACCATAAGCCGACAGAAGAAGTGCCTTTAAGGTATCAAAAGATACGCTTAACTGCGCACAAATGTGATTCCTTAGGATTAGCTTGAAAACGTGCACATAAACAAACACTAAACATAATGTCTGGTCGACTAGTAGTTAAATATAGTAAGCTACCGATCATACCTCGATACTTACGTATGTCGACAGATTTGCCTTGTTCATCAATGTCAAGCTTGGTTGAAGTCGCCATTGGAGTGCTAAGTGGTTTTGCTGTTTCCATGTCGAACTTCTTCAATAGATCCTTTGTGTAACTTGATTTATGAACGTCCCATTGTTGGTTTGTTTGAATTGCAGTCCGAAAAAGAATTTTAGCTCTTCCATCATGCTCATCTCAAACTCATTCTGCATACACTTTGAAAATTCTTGACAAAGAGATTCATCAGTAGATCCAAAGATAATATCATCTACATAGACTTGAATCAAAAGAATATTATTATTCAAAGACTTTATAAACAAAGTAGTGTCAACCTTTTCCTTTGAAAAACCGTTACCAAGTAGAAAAGTGCTTAGACGATCGTACCAAGCACGAGGGGCTTATTTCAAACCGTATAAAGCTTTCTTCAACTTAAAAACATATTCAGAAAATTTGAAATCAGTAAAATCGGGTGGTTGAGCTACATAAACCTCTTCTTTTATAAAACTATTTAAAAATGCGTTTTTGACATCCATTTGAAATAACTTAAAAATATGAAAACATGCAAATACACATAACATGCGAATGGATTCTAATCTCGCAACTAGGCATAAGTCTCATCGTAGTCGATACCTTCCTCCTAATTGTATCCTTGAGCTACGAGTCGAGCCTTATTACGAGTCACTAAACCATTCTCATTCAATTTATTTCGGAATACCCATCGGGTGCCAATGACCGAATGATCAATAGGCTTGGGAACAAGTTCCCAAACTTGATTCCGTTCGAATTGGTTTAATTCCTCTTGCATAGCATCTAACTAAAAATTATCACTACATGCTTCATCAATATTTTTGGGTTCAAACTGTGAGACAAAAGCAACACAAGAAGCTATATCTTTATTCGAGGAACGAGTACTTACACCCTTGGTAATCTCACCAATTACCAAGTCCTTTGGATGACTAGCCAAGAATCTCATCTCTTTTGGTGTAGTCTCAGGATTGCTACTTCCGGCTTCTTTGCTTGGAGGTTCATCTGATGTCTGATGTGATGGTTCTGTATCTTTGTGTGACGGTTTTGCAGTAGCTGTACTTGGTACGATTATGTTTTCATTGTCATTATCGTCTAGGTGTTGATTTAGCTCATCAAACTTGACGTTGATAGATTCTTCGATGATCATGGTTCTCTTGTTGAAGACTCTATATCCTTTGCTCTTTGCTGCATAACCTAAAAATATACCTTCATCAACCTTTTCATCAAATTTACTCAAATTATCGTTGGTATTAAGAATAAAATATTTATATCCAAAGATTTTGAAATAAGAAACATTTGGTGTTCTATCAAACCATAACTCATAGGGAGTCTTCTTCGATATAGGTCGAATTAGAACCCTATTGAGAAAATAGCAAGCTGTATTTACAGCTTCAGCCCATAAATATCTAGGTAGACTAAACTGGTTTAACATAACTCTAGCCATTTCAGATAGAGTTCTGTTCTTACGTTCCACAACTCCATTTTGTTGCGGAGTCCTAGGGCAAGAGAATTCATGCAAATAATCGTGTGTGTCACAAAATTGCTTGAATTCTGCATTCTCAAATTCGCTGCCATGATCACTATGAATGCGAGTAATTATGAACCCTTTTTCGTTCTGTACTTTCTTGCAAAAGGTGATGAATTCTGATAATGCATCATTCTTGCGTGCAAGAAAATAAACCCATATATATCTAGAGAAGTCATCTATAATAACAAATGCATATAACTTGCCATCTAGACTAGCAATTCTGTTGGGTCCAAATAAGTCCATATGCAACAATTGTAAAGGTCTAGTGGTACTTACAGCGTTCTTGGATTTGAATACGAATTTGGTAGCTTTGTTCTTTTCACATTCACTACATACCGTATCCTTCTTGAAAGAAATATCTGGTAAGCCGCGTACCAACTTCTTCGGAGATAATCTTAAAATTGTATCCATGTTTGCATGACCGAGTCTCATATGCCATAGTTGACTCTCAACGCTTTTGGCCATCAAACATCTACCTGCTGTGTTAGCATCTTCCAACAAATAGAATACATATATATTGTCTGCCCTAATACCTTCAAATATAGTACTTCCAATTGAACTATCAATAATAGTACATTTATCTTTTACAAAGTTAATGCCATAACCGTGATCAGCTAAATGGCTTATGCTGAGCAGATTATGTTTTAACTCAGTAAGATGACAAACATCTTTAATCACCGGATAGGGAGCCTTACCAATGTCACCGATACCGATTATGTACCCTTTCAAATTATTACCGAAGGAGATGTATCCTTCTTTATTCCTCTTCGACAATGTTACAAATAATGAAGCGTCACCGGTCATGTGCCGTGAGTAACCGCTGTCGAGGATCCATTTGCTCCTAGCATGTGAAGGGTGTCCCACCTACAAAACAATTTGCAGATGAAACTTTTGGTACCCATTTCTTGTAGGGTCATGACTGGTTAGTTTTCGGTATCCATGCATAAATATTTAAATCTACTAACTTTCTGATTCTACATACAGAAAATATATGACCAATGAGGCCACAATAATGACATTTAGCATGTTGAGTGTTGAAAGTTGTGTGAGGTGCATGCTTGGTAGGTTTTGGTTTTCTAGTATAGAAGAATGCATGCCTATTAGTCTTCTTGGGCATAGTCTTGGTATGGTTTGGTCTGACAGTGTTGGGCGTGTTCCGATGATTCGGTAATTGACACGTGTTAGAATATGAAGCAGCAACTTCAGACCGTTTTTCGAAACTAATTTCCAACTTTTTAGAAGTGTCATATAATCTAGTATAATCAGATGTGATGATTCTAATCTGACCTGTGCACACTGGAGACTCATTCTCTCCTTAGATAGGTCTTCCTTTAACTGGATAATAGTTTGGTCTTTTTCTTCGGATAACTTAACAGTCTCGTGTAACAATAATTTAATAGAAGAAAGCTCACCAGACTCATTTGAAGAGTCATTATCTCTAACCTGATCTAGTAGGTCGATAAGTCTTCCTATTTTACCTTTGTACTCTTTGAGTACCTTCTTAGAGGTTTCATATTTACTATGCAGTTTCCTGTAATCATCTAACAGTTCACTGAAAGCCTCTCCTAGTTGCTAAAAGGTAAAATCATCATAAGGATCAAATAGAGGATTATTGATTACCTGATCGCAAGTCATCAAGCACATATTTACAGCGTCATCTGATTGTTCATCTTCTGAGTCGTTGGCTTCACTTTCATGCCATATGCTTGTGTTGGCGTACTTTTTTGATGTCGATTTCTTCAGGTAGCCTTTGTCATATTTGCTGTTTTTCTTTGATGATGACGCTGAGGGACAATCCTTCTTCATATGTCCTTTCTTCTTGCATCCGTAGCAAATAGGATCTTCCTCGTTGTTGTTGTTGTCTTTGCTGTCCTTTGTTCTTCTGTTAAATCTCATGAACTTCTTGAACTTTCTTACCAGAAGAGCTTGATCTTCAGCGTCGGAGACGCTGTCGTCGGAATCATCTTCGATGGTTCGTCTATGTTGAGCCTTGAGAGCGATCGTCTTCTCTGACTTTTCTTTTGGTGTAGCATCTTCAAAGTCTTGAAGTTCTAACTCATGAGTGAGTAGCTTACCCATGAGTGTTTCTAGAGACATTATTGAGAGGTCGTTCCCTTCAATGATTGCTGTAGCCTTTGGAATCCAGTTCTTTGTAAGGGCTCGTAGAAGTTTACGAATCTTCTCGTGGTTACTGTAATCTTTGCCTAGTGAGGACAGAGGATTTACAATATCCAAGAATCTTGTAAACATCTGAGTGACTGATTCATTTGGCTTTATTTTGAATGCCTCATACTCCTGAGTAAGTCTGCTGATCTTTGACTCCTTGACTTGTGTTGTTCCTTCGTGGGTCACTTCGAAAAGTTTTTACACTTCATTTGATGTTGTGCAAGTAGATACCCTGTTGAATTCAGTTCTGTCTAAAGCACAAAATAAAGTGTTAATAGCACGTACGTCAAGACTGGCCTTTTTCTTTTCTTCCTCTGTATATTTGTCATGGGGTTTTTCAGTTAAAACACCATCAACATTAATACGAGGTGGCTTTTTATAGCCATCAATAACCACAGACCATAAGTCAAAATCAAGAGATTTCAGAAAGAAACTCATACGTGTTTTCCAATAAGTGTAGTTTGTGTCGTCAAACAGTGGAGGTCTGTTTGTGGCTTGGCCTTTACTTGTGAATTTCACAGTTGCCATGTGTAATACTGTGATCTATATAAAAATTGCATATAACTGCAATTTTACCTTGCTTTACCTGTATAACCTGCTCTGATACCAATTGTAGGAATGAAATCGTAAAGCAGAATACTCTAGAGGGGGTAAATAGAGTAGGCAGCGGAATATTGCTAATTAAAAACTTGTTAGCAGTTAGATCACAGATAAAATAATAATCACAAAAGTAAATGACAGAATTTTAAAAGAGATTAGAAGGCAAACGCAAACACCGAGATTTATACTGGTTTCCCTCTTGTGAGGACTAGTCCAGTCGGAAGAACTCTAGCTTCCAGTTGAATCCACTATTGGAAAATCTTGCAAGTTTTCATACGAAATCCTTGCAACTTCTACAGACGCGAGCTTTGATACGAAGAACTCGACCAACTTCAATTATGAAGAGTTGTATCTTCTATCAAGCCTCTGATTACAATCGCTCTGAAACTTCTAGACCGTACCGTACTGGCAAATCGACTAGAGGATTGTAACTGGCTTGGGATTTGAAAATGAAAGCTTTTAGAACTCTTTGGAAGAATGTAAGCTTAGGAACAGAAGAGATTGAAAGTGAATTGGTGTTCTGAAATGATCGAAATACTTCTCTATTTATAGTTTTTCTAAAGACAGAACTCTGACAGAATTTGGACAGAATTCGGACAGAACTCTTTGTAACAAACCGTAACTGAAGGATGACCAAGTTCAAAAATCCAACATTCACTAACGTTCCAAATGGCCGAACTCGGCCCGAGTTCTCCTGGGGTTCTGCCAGTTCATTTTGAAGAAAATAAATTTTGGCTTTTTGAAAAATCCTTCAGAAGCTTTTTGTAAAAAGAATATTTTTTAAAAACGTAGGTCATTTGTAAAAGAATAGGATGGTTTTGAAAAACATTTTCGGATAGCCTATTTGCCAGTACGACTTGGTGTACAATGTATTCCTAGACTCAATAAAATGAAAAATTATATTGCTTAGCAGGAAGTACATTCTGAATGGCAAACGACTTCAGTCTTGAACATTGTTGATAACCATTGTTGAGCAGTATCCAAAACATCGTAGGTAAACATCTGAGTTGACTTGTATTTATATCGAGACAGAGTTTGATCAATTATTAAAATCAGGTTTGACCATGGCCAATGGGCCAACAAGATGGACGGGTCGAAGAAAGTGAGTTACCCCCTTGCTGCTCACTTTAAGTTCACTGAGGAGCAGTGTCCATCTACCGAGGACAAAAAAAATGGAGCGGATTCCATATGCCTCAGCTGTGGGAAGCCGAATGTATGCTATGGTGTGTACGAGGCCAGACATCGCTCATGCAGTTGTCACAGTTAGCAGGTACCTTTCAAATCTTGGAAGGGTACATTGGAGTGCGGTCAAGTAGATTCTATGATACCTTTACGGCACTGCTGGTTGGAGACTTTTATTTGGTGGTGACGAGCCGAAGCTGGTTAGGTATACCGACGCTGATATGGCTGGAGATGTAGACAGGAGACGATCGACTTTGGACTATGTGATGATGTTTACTGGTAGAGCGGTATCGCGGCAGTCGCGGTTGCAGAAGTGTGTTGCCTTATCAACGATAGAGACAGAGTACTTTGCTGCAACAGAGGCTTGCAAGGAGTTGATATGGATGAAAAAGTTGCTGCAGGAAGTGGGACTAAGCAAGAGCAGTATACTTTGCTTTGCGATAGCCAGAGTGCCATTCACCTTGTGAAGAACCAGACATTTCATAGTCGGTCCAGCACATTGAGACTCAGTATCATTGGATACGGGATGTGGTTGAGAAGAAGGACACGATGCTTAAGAAGGTTCATACTGATGACAATGGAGCGGACATGCTCACGAAGGTTCTACGAAGGGGGAAGTTTGAGTATTGTAGGCGGATCGTCGGGATGACGAGTTTCTCTACCTAGTTGTGAAGGGGGAGAAATATTAGAGTGGTGGTGTTCCCAACCTATGTGGAGAATATCCGGAGAGCGACGAGCGCCGTCCGTGTGTCGGAGAAGCTCGGGGAGTGCATGGATCCTATTTGGAACATATATGGTAAGGAAATAAATGATTGGATTTTCATATTTACTTTGATCATATATTTATGATTGAACCCTTCATGTAGTAGCTTTCCATATAATTGGGCTTCCAATTATGGCAAGCCAATTATGATTAGATTTCTATTAAATATATGATTGATGCATATTGGAAGATTCTATATATATTGGCCTTCCATGTATAGATTACCAAGGGCTTATAAAAGGGTGATGCATTCTAGTTGAAAACTCATCTCAAAACAAGAGTGCTTTACAATCTTTGAGAGAGAGAGAGAATTAAGGACTATTGTGAAGGAAAGATTGCTTCGAATAATTTTTCGGCATCTCTTATTCTTCGGAGTCCGCAATCAAAAAATTTCTTCTTTTAAGTGAGTCGTGGTGATCTGTGTTGGATCGGGAGGGGCTTGTAGAGGGTGTATTCTCTTTATTCCATTAGTGAAGGTTCTTCAGGGTTGACTCCGATCATCCCATGGTTTTTCCCGTAAGAGTTTTCTACGTCAAAAGTCTTTGTGTCTGCGATTGTGTTTGGCATTTTTTTGGTTTGTGTGCTTTTGTTCGGTTCTCTTGCAGGACTTTCTGGTTTGGGGGAACGGTTTCTGCGCTTCGTTCCCAACAAACACAAGTTAAATTCCAATATTGTCTTTCTTCTCTAAATTTTTCTTCTACTTCACTCATCTAACTGAATCAAGTAACCAAGACTATCCAGTCAAAGTCTTCTGGCTTGCTACAAGTAGCTACAAAGAGTTCTAGTAACTCTACTACTAATCAGACTATCTAGTCTGTGTGAAATGCACTTAAGGACGTCATTTGTATGCACGAGTTGTCATGGTGTAATCCGGAACTCTGGTAAGGAAACTGTCACGACCCGCATCCGATTTTCGGGATACGAATGCGTGTCCAAGTCCAGCGTACGCTGCAGTGTCGGTGGTAGTACGCTGTCTAGCCCACAATAAATAAAATGCTCATAAAATACTATCTTTATTGCTCATTCACAACAATTAAATCAATTTACAATATTCACAAGTTTTACAGTTAATCAAAATACAATGTATTACAAATATAAAAAACTACCAACACATTTAACTAGTCTTCTAGGGTTGACCTTCGTATATACCTATGTCTCCCCCGTATAGTCTATAGCACAAAGTAGAAAGCACGTCAAGTCACCTGCAACGATCCAATCTGAAAAGGAACAAAGTACAACTATATTGTATTTAATGTTGTTAGCACAAAATAAGCTAGAAACAATGAGAAAATAGTAACAATAAAGAATATATAAAGAACTAGCTAGATATAAAATAGACATTAAAAACAATAATCACGAACGAGTAAGCTAATAGAAAAGAAGCATGAAGATAAAGAACTGAACTAAGATCATGAACAATGGAAACGATTGTGTGTGAAATACCTCTCGATACGTGAATGACTGGGCTAATACGTCACATCATACGATGGCTATCCACAATAATAGAGTACGGCTAACTCATATGTATTGTATATGACTTAGCTATCCACAATAACAATAGTTGGGTTTGTTCACATACCTACCGATTATTTCCCCTCCCGACTCACTAACAATCAGTAACGGTCAATGACACAATAAGAAGGATACAATAAGCCTACCGTGTCATCATCATGTCTCAATAGAATATCAAACATGGAAACGATAAAAAAAATATTATAATGTACCAAAATATAATACAATACTGTACTTGCCTCAAATAGTTGTAGTTGTTTGTGACTTGATCATATTGGCACAAAATAGATCAAAAGCTATAGTCATAATTGGTCCGAAGAGATAATAATGTTTGAGATCCATAACGTCCAATGATTTCCAGATAAGCCCAAAATAGAGAAACTCCAAAGTCGTCGTTATAGCTAATCATGACCAAATCGATAAATTATCGATCAAATCTGAGTTCAATGAATACAATATTAAATAAATTTCTGGAAGAAATGTACATTTTAGATCTTCGTGTCAACTTTCCATAACTTCAAACGAATTGAAAAACGGAGTTTGAGATCTCCCGAAATCTTAAAAACCATACGATGTATCAAGTTTTGGACAACTGACACTCAAATAAATTTCCATAAATTCACAAATAAAATATAAGTAATTAAAATATATATATTTGGGAAGCTATCCTCGATATGGTTCTAACAAAAAAATTGGAGGTGAATCAGAGTCCGAAGTTGGTCGCAACGGCTTTGCGAAGTTGCTATAACTTCAAAAAAATGAGACTAAATTTATGACAAATTTTGGCTTATTTTGGACGAAAAAGAGAGAAATTTTGGAAAAAAATATGGGAGATGCCACAGGTTCAATAGGTATATATAAAAGATAGCCCTTACTTAATTAGGGTTAGATTGAAAAGGTTTTGATTTTGGGAGAAGAATATGACTTTTTAAATAGATGAAAGTTGACTCAATTTCCTAATTAGGAAATGATTATGTCACATAATCAACATTTCTATAAATTTAAAACAATCAATAATAGATTCATCAAATCTAATCAAGATTGATCACAATAGGAATAATAATTTAATGAACATACCTTTCCACAAAATTTTAAATCAAATACAATCCTAGATTTGATTGACCAAATCTAAATCAATAATAAATTTAAAATAAAATATAACAATACTTAAAGTAGATTCCTAATACTTGAGGGTAATAAATCAAATACTTCAAAATATTTTTATAAATTTAAATAATAAATAATAATATTAAATCCTTCCATGAATTGAATCATTCAATTAGATTGATTGAATCTCAATCTATTGATGGCAACACCATAATATCTAATATTATCAAATAGTATTTAAAGCACATTTTTATAAATTCAAATAGTAAAGATAAATGATAACAATAAATCAAATTATTCTAGAATACATTTTGTAAATATAAAATCTCGTTTTAAAAATAAATTTGGTAAAAATCATTTCCTTTCAAAAATATCCATAATAGAATTTAAAAATAGGAATTATTTTTCTAAATAAAAAAATTTAAAATAAACAAAAATAAATAAAATTTTTAAAAACTCGGGAAGTGGGCTTACAAATCCACCCAACTTAGGAAAATTTTGTCCTCGAACTTTCAAAGGCACGACTAGACATGACTACGGATATAATCAAGAAAATGATATGATCAATGATCGAAATTGGTCAGGCGAATAGAATCAAAATCTAGAAAAGATGTGATTGACACGATCAGATTGTAGTCAAAATGGTCTAGTCACGAAAAAATGTTTAAATGATCAAAAATTGAAATCATTTTGGCACGATCAACTTATTTAACCAAAAGCATTTAGACATGATTATAGAATCAAAACCTAGGTACGGTTAGGAATCTAGCGGAAGAAAATCAAATATGTTTAAAAGATTACTAGGAAGCCAAACAACGAGTCGAGAATAGAAAGATAAAAAATAAAGAAGAGTAATACAGAAGTTTGTGGATCATAAAAAATTAATAGTCACATGCCAATAAAAGATATAGTCTATATGGCATCCGAAAACCGTATGCATATCCGAATTCGTTTCACCGTGAATCCATGCCTCGCCAGTGTACATCTGGCTGCAATAAACTCTTGGTTTCATGACTCTAATAAGGATACGGTATCGAATACTCTATCAACTCTATCCAATGTTCACATAACAACTCAAAGATCAAATAAGACAACTAGGATATAGTTTTAATAATATTCGATAACCTACGCTTAATTAAAATTACTTTAATTTAGGGGTCATGCCTTGCCAGTGCGCTGCTGGGTGCAGTGAACCCGTAGTCTCCATAATTCAAATAAATGGGGACAGTGCGCATCTGCCTTATCATTATAAGTCTTCAAAAATTATTCCAACTATATCCATAAGAAATTCAAAAAAACTTCTAGAATTTCAAACAAGTCAATCATGATAGGATAAGTGTACGTATCTGTACTTGAAGTAAAAGTATCAATTCAAAAATAAAATGATCGAAAAAATAAACGAAGATGACTTGAATATTTGAATCGGGTTAGGCTCAAAGCTTAATAATGGAGATAGAATATTGAGTGAAAAAATGATTACTTATGGCCAATGGAAATAAATAAGTAATACAGACTTACGATATGACGATGTTTAGAGAAGGTAGAAAACAAAATTACAAAAATGACCAAGATTATGAATTGAATCCTAGGAAGGCCTAATTTACCAAACGAATAGTCCACCCACCTTTGATCCTACCATCAATCAAATATCTAATAGGATTTAGAACTCAATAAATTACTACTTAAATCACATGGCCTATGTAGCAACCTTAACTACCTAACAGTCAAATTAAATAAGGGACCCCTAGTCCTAGTCATTCTCCTAAAATCAAATCAATTTTAATTGTGAATAAGCACTTCCTAGTCGCAGGCTCGCAATAGTACGAATAACTTAAGTACTATCACGAGTTCGCAATCTTTTATGAAAACATACCTACATGGGCCACAAAAAAAACTTGTCACGGCATGCACCCACTTTTCAGGATACGAATGCGTGTCCAAGTTCAGCCTATGCCACAGTGTCGATGGTAGTACACTGTTTAGCCCATAATAAACAAAATTCTCAAAAAAATACTATCTTTATTGCTCATTTACAACAACTAAATCAATTTACAATATTTACAAGTTTTATAGTTAATCAAAATACAATATATTACAAATATAAAAAAACTACCAACACATTTAAGTAGTCTTCTAGGGTTGACCTTCGCATATACCCATGTCTCCCCCGTATAGTCCATAGCACAAAGTAGGAAGCACGACAAGTCACTTGCAACGATCCAGTTAGGAAAGGAGCAAAGTACAACCATATTGTATTTAATATTGTTAGAACAAAATAAGCTACAAACAATGAAAAACAGTAACGATAAATAATATATAAAGAACTAGCAAGATATGAACTAGACATGCAAAGCAATAATCATGAACGATTAAGCTAATAAAAAAGAAGCATGAAGATAAAGAACTGAACTAAGATCATGAACAATAGAAACGACTGTGTGTGTGAAATACCTTTCGATACGTGAACGGCTGGGCTAATACGGCACATCATACAATGGCTATCCACAATAATAGAATATGGCTAACTCATACGTACGGTGTATGACTTAGCTATCCACAATAATAATAGTTGGGTTTGTTCACATACTTACCGAGTATTTTTCCTTTCGACTCACTAACAATCAATAACGGTCAATGACACAATAAGAAGGATACAATAAGCCTACCGTGTCACCATCGTGTCTTAATGGAATATCAAACAAAAAAAGGTAAAGAAAGCATTATAATGTACCAAAACATAATGCAATACTGGACTTGTCTCAAATAGTTGTAGTTGTTTGTGACTTAATCATATTGACACAAAATAGGTCAAAGCTATAGTCATAATTAGTCTGAAGAGATAATAATGTTTGAGATCCTTAACATCCAATGATTTCCAAATAAGCCCGAAAGAGAGAAACTCCAAAGTCGTCTTTATGGCTAATCATGACCAAATTGATAAATTATCGATCAAATCTGAGTTGAATGAATAAAATATTAAACAATTTTTTGAATTTCTGGAAGAATTATATATTGTAGATCTTCGTGTTAACTTTTTAAAATTCAAACGGATCGCAAAACGGAGTTCGTATCTCCCAGAATCTTAAAAACCGTACGATATATCGAGTTTTGGACAACCGACACACAAATAAATCTCCAAAAATTCAAAAATAAAATATAAGTAATTAAATATAGATTTGGAAAGCTAACATCGATATTGTTCTAACAAAAAAATAAAGGTGAATTGGAGTCCAGAGTTGGTCGCAACGGCTTTGCGAAGTTGCTATAGTTTTAAAAAATGAGGCTGAATTTATGACAAATTTTGGCTTATTTTGGACAAAAAAGAGAGAAATTTTGAAAAATAAAATATGAAAGATGACATAGGTTCAATATGTATATATAAAGGATAGCCCTTACTTAATTAGGGTTAGATTGGAAGGGTTTTGATTTTGAGAGAAGGATATGACTCTTTAAATAGATGGAGGTTGACTCAATTTCCTAATTAGGGAAGGATTATGATACATAATCAATATTTCCATAAATTTAAAATAATCAATAATAGATTGATCAAATCTAATCAAGATTGATCACAATAGGAATAAGAATTTAATGAACATATCATTCCACAAAACGTTAAATCAAATACAATCCTAGATTTGATTGACCATATCTAAATCAATAATAAATTTAAAATAAAATATAATAATATTTAAAGTAGATTCCAAATAATTGAGGGTAATAAATCAAATACTTCAAAATATTTTTATAAATTCAAATCATAAATAACAATATTAAATCCTTCCATGAATAGAATCAATCAAGTAGATTGATTGAATCTCAATCTATTGATGGTAACACCATAATATCTAATATTTATCAAATAGTATTTAATATATATTTTTATAAATTTAAATCATAAAGATAAATGATAACAATAAATTAAATAATTCTAGAATATATTTTTGTAAATATAAAATCTTTTTTAAAAATAAATTTGGTGAAAATCCTTTCCTTTCAAAAATATTCATAATAGAATTTAAAAATAAGAATTATTTTTCTAATTAAAAAAAATTTAAAATAAACAAAAATAAATAAAAAATTTAAAAACTCGGGAAGTGGGCTTACAGAAACTCCGGTAACTATGATGAATATGCAGTTCCGGTAAAGAACTATGGTGACTATGAATCTCTGAGGTTCTGGATAAGAGGCAACGGTAACAATGTGAAAAAGTAGCTCATACATCTAGTGACTGCCTTCCCGCCCAATGATACTGTTCGCGTCGCATCAACGACATGTCCAGTACGACTCTAACAAATGATATGTCCACAAATCTAGTCAAACATTTATACAGGACATAATCATCAAGTACATGTCCAGAGATCATAAACGAGTAACCTATATGCTATGCAGTATGAATCTGTAAATCATGTCTATGTGTCAGCTGGTATAATCATGACAGTATACTAATGATGAATAGGTAAAGCATATACAGTATATCCAGTATGAACGACTGATAAGGAATATAAGCACGTAGATACTGTATATCAAGTTGACAAGGTATACTTGTCTGAAGTTTGTCCAATCTGTATCGAGACTGCAATACCAAAGTCTATCCTACTATCCATGAGCTAATGAACCATATTATATTTAAATATCTATCAACCAGAATCACAAACAAGCATATATTACACACTAAAGTACATGTATACCTCATAACTGCCACCTAGAGAGCATGGGTTGTTCTAGTCGCATATTACCTTTGGTTATCTAAGACACTTGTAATTATATCGCCTAGAACTTGGCCACACTAGCCTTTATAATCATTATTGCCAATAATATGAATGACAAGTTATAGGTTTAAAATATCAAGTTTGTACCTCACTATTCGTACAACAAAACCTATGACACATAAATCAAGACATGATGATAAACCGCAAGATTAACAATCTTATCTTGACGATCCACATGGTTACCTAGTCAATTTTAGCGATGTTAGATCACTAGAATCGATTGATCTCAGTTTCAACGTACGAATTTCGAAATATAAAAATAAATAGAAATTAATTATAAATAATGGTGATACATAAAGGTAAATCTATAGACGTAGTCAGATCATGTAACAAACATCACCAAAATATCCAGAATGGTCAAATTAGCTAGGATAACATATCCATAATCTAATTTGGATACTGTAAGCCCACTTCCCAATTTTTTAATTTTTTTAATTTTATTTGTTTATGATTAATTTTATGGTCATTGTGAGTCATGCAAAAGCTTGTAGGTGGGCTATGACCATATTAAGGTCATATGACCTCTAGATAGCTTATATATGTATTATTTAGCTATCTTATATTTTTCTACAAATTTTGGATATTTTTAGGTATTTAATATTTAAAGTTTTATTATTTTTAAGGACCTTCAGGATTTACTGTAAGGTCATACGGGGGTATTTCTGGACCAAATATTTTTTTGGGCTTTAAATGACTAAAACTATTTTCTAGAATATTTTAGAATTTTTCTGGATTTTTTTAGAATTTTTGGGAATTATTATATAATTAAAACCTATAGAAATAATATTTTATAGGCTTTAGAAATTTATTGTGAGGTCACATGATGATATTTTGTGTTAAAAATATTTTATTTATATTCTAGACACTTAGAAATATTTTCTAGAATTTTCTAGATTTTTTCTGTATTTTTCTGTAATTTATTTTGATTTATTTGGACTTAAAATGATTTTTAAATGATTTTCTGAATTAAATAATTAATTACCCAATAATTCACCCAGGGGGTCCACCTGTCGGCGCCTAGGCTGAACCGCCTCTCCCTCTCCTATATATATACTATTATATTCGAAACCCTAATAAAATTTCAGCCGCCTTTTTGAGAGAGAGTTCTAGTAGAGATCTCGACTTCCTGAAGCGATTTTCGCCAACTCCGACGTGCTTTTCATGCGCCGTTTTTTTTTGTTGGATTCGTATCGAGGTAAGCTTTCTGAATATGTAATTTATTTTCATATATATTATTCCTAAATTTCTGGAAAATTCGTAGAGTGTCGGTTGTCCGAAACTTGACACGTTTCGGTGTTTTCGAGATTTCGGGAGAACCAGAAATCAAAATCATGAACCGTTTAAAGTTTCAGAAAGCTAACACAGAGCTCTACGACATATGTTTTTTCCAGAAATTATTCGTTAATCTAGTATTTTATTTATTCTGTTAAAATCAGAACTGATCCGTTGATCCCCGTTTTGGTCACGATTAGCCATAACGGCGATATCTTTTGACCAAAATGTGATTTTCTGGCACGGTTGACTCCAGCACACTCGTGACGCTGAAATCTACCAAAATGCATTTTCAAAATCTAGAGTTCGCAGTGTTTGACTAAAAAGTCAACGATACGTCTCGATTTGCGTGCCATAGTTTCCAAAACTGGAAACATGACTTTTGATGACCAAACTTACATGTTTATATTATATTTAGATTATTATTAGGTTAAATAATGTTTTTAAGTAATTTATTCTAGAATTAATTATTATTAGATTAGTAACCCAACTAGCCACTATTCCATGAATTTGGAACTAGAACATTAGAATTGACTCGTGGTTTTCGTGCACGGTTCATGGTGCGATAGGTGTTATAGGTTGACAGCTTCTAGATCGGCATTCCCTCATCCTCTACTTGTGACTACGGTTTGTGCAAGGATTCAGGCAAGTACAGTATTGCATTTATGTTTTAGTTCATTATAATGTTTACTCTATAGTTTTCTTGTTTGATATCCCGTTGAGTCATTGCTTGATATTCCATTGAGACACGATTGTGACATTGTAGTTATCGTATCCTTCTTAGTGTATCATTGACCGTTATTGATTGTTAAAGAGTCAAGAGGGGAAATACTCGGTAAATACGTGAACAAACCCAATTACCGTTACCGAATGATAGCTAAGTCATACACACCCGTGTTTGAGTTAGCCGTATCAATTACTGAATGATAGCCATCGTATGATGGGCCGTATTAGCCCAGCCATTCACATATTAGAAGGTATTTCATACACACATAGTGGTTCCTATCTTTTCTTTTATGTAATCTATTATCTTGTTAAGTTCACATCTTGCCAGTTCATATCTTATTAGATCACATCTTGCTAGTTTACTTTTTGCGACTTTATATCTCGTTAGTTCATATCTTGCTAGTGCTAGTTCATATCCTGATAGTTCTTGTCTTGCTAGTTCTTAATATATTCTTTACCTTTATGACTTTTCGTTTGTTCTAACTTATTTTGGACTAACAACATTAATTGCAATATGGTTGTACTCTGCTCCTTTCCTGACTGGATCGTTGTTATAGGTGAGATTGACGTGCCTACTCTTGCACTATGGACCATACGAGGGGGAGATAGAGACTCGGAGGCCAAACCATAGAAGACTACTTAGTTGTGTGATAGTTTTCTATAAATGTAAAAGCTTACATTCTTCTTCAAATGTAAAACTTCTATATTTTGTAAAGTTGATTTAGTTGTTGTGAATGAGCAGTTAGTATTCATGAGCACTTCATTTATTACGGGCTAGACAGCGTACTACTGCCGATACCGCGGCGTAGGCTGGGCTTGGACACGCACTCGTATCCCAAAAAGCGGGTGCGGGTCGTGACAAGTTTTTGTGGTGGCCCATGCAGGTCTATTTTCGTAAAAGATTGTGAACTTGTGGTAGTACTTAAGTTAGTCGTACTACTGCAAGCCTGCGACTAGGATGCTCATTCATAATTAGGTTTGATTTGATTTTATGAGAATGAATAGGATTAGGAGTCGCTTATTCAATTTGACCCTTGGATAGTTAAGATTGTTAAATAGGCCACGTGATTTAGCCAATGATTTATTGAATTATAGGCATGGATAAATCGAAGAATTTTTCTAAGAGAATATGTTATTTTATTTTGACATGTTGGTAGGATCCAAGGTGGGTAGAATATACGTTTGGTAAGTTAGGACTTCATAGAATTCAATTCCTAATTTTGATCATTTTTGTGCCATTTTATCTTCTGCCTTCTCTAAAGCTCGTTTTATTTTCAAAACTATTTTGCGATTGTTTTGTTTTCAAAACTGACACTTTTATTCAAGGACATATACTTACATTTTCTTATCATGATCGACTTGTTTGAATTTATGGAAGCTTCTTAAAATTCTTATGGATATAGTTGAAATAATTTTTGATGACTTACAATGGTAAGACAGATGCGCACTGTCCCCATTTATTTAAATTATGGAGACTGCGGGTTCACTGCAGTCAGCAGCGCACGGGCGTGGCATGACCCCTAAGTTGAAATAATTTTAAGTATGCGTAGGTTGTCGAATATTACTAAAACTATATCCTAGTTGTATTATTGATCTTTGATTTATTATGTCAATATTGGGTAGAGTTGATAAAGTGTTCAATAACATATTATACTTGAGTCATGAAACCAAGGGTCCACGGCAGCCAGATGTACACTGGCGAGGCATGGATTCTCGGTTAAATGACTTCGAATATACTTATGAATTTCGAATATCATAGCGACTATATCTTTTATTGGCATATGACTATTTTTTTTCTTTTTTTTCTTTCAAATTTATTTGATGTCTTATTTCTTGTTACCACCTTCTCTACAACTAGTAGTTCTTTATTTCTTTCATATTTTTCTATTTTCGGATCGTCATATTTTAAACCTATTTTGATTTCCTTCCACTATATTTCTAAAATGTATTTATATTTTGATTCTATATGCTTGATCAATTTTGATCATTCATCACATTATTTTCTGTCACGACCTGCACCCTAGAGTTAGGGCACGAGAACGTAACGACGCCCAGCCTACGCCGCAGTGTCGGCGGTAGAACGCTGTCCTAGGTCTCAATGCATCTAACAGTATAAGACTAAACAGTTTATACTCCCCGAATGGGGGTGACATAGTAGATACAAACTCAATCACATCTAAGGTAGAGCATGATAAAGATAGATAAAACATGAAATCCAAAAGAGATACAGGAGATAGAAATCTAAGTGTCTATGATACATAAACCCATAAATACATCTCAAAACTCAATACAGTAATCCACAAAGTAAAATACAACTCCAGATAAAATGAAATAACTACCTAAACAACCTCTAATGTGTCTCCTCTAGGCTAGCAGGCACCTCCAGGCTATCTGTAAAATTTTTCAACAGGTCCAGTCAGGACGGGAGCGAGCACAAAACATCTCACGCAGTTCATATCGAGTTAGGAAATATAAAGCATACAATAGAGTAAAGTACATGAAACGCTGAAAGAAGAATGTATAGAAAACAGTAGAGATTTAATAACAGGAAATATCTAAATATGATAAGTAAGAACTGTAAGGAACATGTGATTTAGAGTACAATCTGGTTATGTAAACGGGCTAGGAAAATGCAATGGTAACTCCATTGTACGTGGGTGTACAATAGACATATACAATAGTTATACAATGTTGTACAATAGGATTTGAGTACATAACCAATTCTACTCCCCCTCCCCAATCAATACACAAGGATCCACTCCAGTTACGTTATCTTGCACAATAGTGTACAATGTTATACAATGGATGTACAATATTATACAATAGATGTACAATGTTATACAATAGTTGTACAATGTTATACAATAGTGTACAATGGTCTATCCCTGGGACTCGTGTGATACTGAGAGTACAATATGCACAAGGAGTATACAAGGATATAGGTATTCAATAAATACAATATGGAAGTGAAACGCACATCACAATATGTATTTAGTGAATACAAGGGGATAACATCCCAAAAGGAGATCCATATAGTACCAATCCGTGATAACAATCGTGTCAGCATCAAGTACAGTAATCTAGAGCAAGAATGTAAATCCAGACAAGTATGAAACGGTTAGAGAATGTACTCGCCTCGATAACCTGAACAGCTGATAAGTATAGGAGGTCCCACTGAAGCCACAGAGTCCTATTTAAAGCAACACAGGTTACAAGGTGTTCAAGTTGAAATAAATGAATCTCTACAGGCAATCTATATTATTCTAGGTTCTTCTAAGTCAAAACAACTCTAGGTCGACTCCGGTCAATAATCTAGTCAACTAGGTCAAGTGTTGACTTACAGTTGACTTTGGGTCAACTGGTCAACTCTGGTCAAACTGGGTCAATTCTAGTCTAATATAAAGTGTACTTCGTTATTTGTACGTCGAAACTTACGACACGCAAATCGAGATAAGGAGATTATCGATAAGGCTGATAATCTTATTATAGTGATCCATGTGTCCAACTTGTCAATTTCAGCGATGTGAGATCACTGGAATTGACTGAGCTCAGTTTCGTTGTACTAATCCCGAAATACGAACATTATATGAATTAATTATTAATTAATTATAAAAAGGTTAAACTCAGAGAAATTATCAACAAACATTGTCGGACGATGAAATAAACATCGCCAACGTGTCCAGAAAGGTCAAATTAGCTAGGATAGCCTACCCAACGGTCCAATTTGGACACAAGGGTAAAAAGGTAATTTCGGATCAAAACGGTGTCCGTGTCGGAGCCGTTTTGCACCGAAAAACGTGCAAGAAAATAAGTCTATAAAATATAATAAATTATATGTCCACGCAACCAGAATGTCGATACGAACCCAACGGTATCTCCAGAATTGGATTCCGTTGACCCGATCTCAATTTGGCCCGTTGACCAGAACTTGGAATTTCGATTTGCACGGAAATGCGCGTCGGAGCCAAAGTTCTCAAAACTTAGCAAACTACCTGTCAACAAGTCCAGAATGATGATACGAACTCAGCGGTATCTCCGGAATTGGATTTCGATGAGCCGATCTCAAAATGACCCGTTGACCCGGATATTGGTATCCGACTTGCACCGAAATGCGTGCCAGACCCAATGTCCACCAAAACCTAGAAAATTATATGTCAACGAGTCCAGAATGACGATACGAACTCAACGGTATATCCGGAATTGGATTCCGATGAGCCGGCGTCAAAAAGTCCCGTTGACCCAGAATGTGGGACCCGCTTTGCACCAAAATGCGTGCCCGGGTCCACGTTCTCCAAATCTAACAAATTTTATATGAAAACATGCCAGAACGACGCCACAAGTCTAATGGTGGTGTCAGAAATGAAATCTGGAGTCCCGTGTTCAAAAGTGGAATTTTACAAGTTGGAAATTACGAATTCGGACGGCCAACTTTGGCGTCGAATTCAACCAATCAAACAAGCTCAAACTGAAATGAAATCTAAAGGGGGCAGGAAGAGGGTTATACCAGCTTCGCACCGGAACTGGTAGCACGCCAAACGGAGCTGCGGTGGAGGAGATACAAGCTGACGAAGTTGGCCCCGCGAAACTGTCCAAATTTAATACAATTTAAACGGTCAACTTGGTGGCCGGTTTTCATGTATCAAACGATAAAATTAACGGACGAAAATTGACATGAGCGAAGGTGGATATACCGAGATTGCGACGGAGCGAAGAAATCGCCGATCCAACGGTCGGATCTCCGGAAAAACGTGCGCGAAGTCGCTGCGACGGAGCGCCAAAACGGACTCGACTCCGCGCGCGTCACGACGGGATTTCGTGCGAAATGCACGAATCGCCTATACGTCGCGCCGGAGAGCAAGGCGGCGGTCCCAGGGAGGTCGCCGGTGATCGTCCACCGCGGGGGGGGGGGGCACCCACGGCAGTGCAACGGCCGGCGGCGGCGACGGAACGCCACACGTGCGCGCGCGCCATGCACGCTGCTGTGCACTGTGCATGCGCGACGGCGCGCGGGGCTGTGCGCGGACTGCGCGCGGCCAGGCTCGCCGGCGAGGGCACGTCGGGGACGGCCAGGTGCCGGCGCACGGCGGTGCGGGGAGAGGTGAACGGTGGTGGTGGCGGTTGAATGGTGATGGGGGTGGCCGGAAACGGAAGTAAGGAGGAGGAGAGGTAACTGGTGGTGGTGCTCGGCCGTGCTCGGCCAGGTGGTGGCGGCCAAAGTGGCTGAATGGGCTCGGCCACGGCTGAGCTGTTGGTGGCTCGAGAAGGAGGATGGGAGGAGTTGATGGTGGTTGGTGATAGTGATTCAATGGTGAAGAAGGAGGGGAAGAGAAGGAGAAGAGGCTCGGCCAGGTGGTGGTGCGGCCTGCTAGGGATGGTGGCCGACGGCCTCGGCCAGGGAGGAGGTGGAGTTCGGGTTGCCATGGGTGTTGGATTGATGAAGGTGGTGGTGGTGATCCATGTTGCTGTTGTTGTGCATGGAAGTGGTTTTGAATGAAAAGGAATAAGGAAAGAGAGAGAGAGAGGATAGAGTTTAATGATAAGGAGAGAGAGAGAGAGAATAGAAAAGTAGCTCTCCTAGAATTTAGGGCCGGCTAGGGGAGTGGGTTGGCTGTGAGAATTGAATAGGTAGGAATGGATGGAGGAGATTTAGTTGGGAAAAATCCAAGGGCTAGAAATTAAATAGGAAATATTGGGTTATTCCTATATGATTTATTTCAAGGAAAAATTCCAATAAATAATTAAAAAATGGGTAGAAGGGCACTCGATATTTTTGGGCAATAAAATATGAGGGTGCTACGATGGAGGAAATCATGGAGCTGGACTGGACTCGGTGGAGCCGGATTGGGTCAACACTGGACATCGTGCAAAAATAGAATTAAAATTAGACGTTGATGATCATGTGTAAATAAGTAGCACATGGGGATTCCAAATAATGGGACACAAGTGGCGGACGGATAGTAGGCTCAAAGTGGGCCATGTCCATAATTGGGGCGGACAGGTTTTGGTCGACAGGGGACCCACAAATCAAGTTGGAAAATGAATGTGACGTCGTGGCGTGAAATAAAATCGGGTCACGCGTCGAAAAAGTTGTGCGAATCAAATGGAGCACAAAATGACGTGTCTGAGTGGGACACAAAGGTCATGGGTGACGAGCGTCTCGAGTAGATCATCAATGAGGAGTTGGTTTCAAGAAACTGACTGGTCTTGCGCTCCCAATTTAAATGTCATGGTAACGCGCTGAAAATAATCAAGGAAAAGAGTGGGAAAATCAATTACTGATCGAACGGTCTAATTCGACCCGAAGTTCAGCGAAGAAAAAGGGGCACAAGGGAACAAGTTTGGGTGGGACACCATATACCGTCATGAAGGTAATCGTGTCTACTCCAAAACTTGTGAAGAGGATTTCCAGAGTTGAACATCCCTGATACTCCAAATATCAATGGCATGAAAAAGTACACTTAGGGAAAAAATATATAACAGAATAAAATATTTATCAAAATCAATCAATCAGAAAATAAATAAAATGAAAAAAAAATCAACCCGAAATTCAGGGTGTTAACATCCTACCCACCTTATAAAAATTTCGTCCTCGAAATTAAATGTTCCTACTCCCTCTAGGTCAAACCCCCAAAATCAAAGTCCCAGAACTTAAACAAATCATACCATCAAATAAAAGACAATCTCCAGTGCCATGGTAACGGTGACAGTGAAGTCTCATCTAGGTTTACTAGTCATGCTAACCAACGGTCATAGGGTATCAAACACACAAGCAATCCAGGGTGCTAAAATAGAAAGATACAGACACAACAACCATCAAAACTATAAAGTTGTCTACCACCCCATATGAAAACTGGTACACATAAAAAATAAAATAAGGGAAGATAACTACCAATCATTTGAAAAAAAAATACTATCCCAAGAAAATCAAAATCACAAGTTAAAGAATCGAAAGTCACTTGCATTGAAATCCAATCACAATATATATACAGAGAGAGCGTTAGAGAGGGAAAACTAGCATCATGTGTATGGGGACATGTTCGTATGGTTAGATAGTAGGCGTGTGTGTGTGTCCTTGTACAGGGTTATAGCTTAGTATTAAAAGGTTAAAACCAGTTTTAGTTCAGCATTTACATAAAAAAATATCTGAAAATAAGCTAACATTCAACCATGGGAAATATGAACGTAATGCGGTCTCAGATTTTAGGGTTTGAAACATCACAACCAATCTCAATGGTCCTAACACATCCTAACATGATAGAAAAGAAACCCTAACATACTATCAATATATTTACCTACGCATATAGTTTAATATTACATGTTAAATCCGAAATTTAACTAAACATGGAAATCAATGTAAAAATGTTAACATGTAACTAGTTTTCAGGATTTTGGAGAAATTTGAACATTAAAAACCAACTCAATGTTTATCACAAACTAGCATGTAAGAATATGAAGCTTAAATTTATATCCTACTTACAACAATGTACGCAGCTCTAAATATTATATTAAGAAAATAAAACAGTAATTTAAACTAAACATTTGGAATTCAGTATTAAGGGTTAATATGTACACAGTCTTAAATTTGACAAATTTAAACACAAATTTAACCAATTTTTTTTTTGAATTGAAACCCTACGTATAACATACATGTGCAGTTATGTAAACAAAACTAATAACATGAAATTTATATTTAAATTATGAATTTAATCATGGAAAAGCAGAGAACCAGAAATATTGGTTATGAAAATTTGGACATCAACAGCATATCAATATGTATCTAGATATGTGGAAAAATCAAGTGTAGCATGCATACGTGTTAGGCAAAGTGTCTGCTATATGTATTCATATACATATTCTCATGTCCCAATAAAAAATTTAATTTCTACATCAGGACCAACATTTAAATTCCTACCAAAATTACAGAGTAGGTGATTTGACAAAATCGAGACAGTTTTATTATTATCTAATACAAGAAAAATAGCAAGAAAGAATAACGATAAAATCTGTTTTGCTTATCTGTTTAAAGAAGGAACCGTTTTGAAATTCAGAGTTAAAATATCAAATTCAAGATAAAGTCTAACAAAATCGTCGATTCATTGTATTATGAAAAACTCATAGCAAGAAATTACACAAGGTTTATAAAAACAACTAAACATATTCTTAAGTTAAATGACAAGAAACTAGGCAAAACAACAAACAATAATTAATTTTTTTTGAATGACTGAGAAAAAGTAGAGAAAACATGTTCAAAATATTTTAAGTACAATCTGATAATCATATGCGTCTATCCAAAATCATGGTACTCTAAATCCTCGTCATACTAGTAAGCAAGGCTACGATAATCACAGAGCCCTTGACTTATGCACATATCTCTAGAATCATGGTATTTAACATTTTTGCGGTGCCGCATGCTTGGCTGCGAAAACCTTAAATTCCCACACCCGAGAAATACATCCAGAGTCAGACTATATGTCCTCACCGTGCTGGCTAATGTGACTATAGAAGACTAGATTCCATAACATAGATGACCTAGCCCATATAATTTCATCTTGCCAAAAATTAAATTAATCAATAATGAATACTCAAAATTAAATCAAATTTATTATCGAACATCAAAATTCAAAAATGAACAAAATCCATCAAAATACAAACTCGAATGCAACAGCTATCATCAAAATTCAAAATTCGAAAATCTTCCATCAAAATTAATAAATACAAACTCAAATTCAATAATAATCCATTAAAATCAAATTCAACAACAGAAAATAAAGATAAAACAAATAAAGGAAAAAAGAGTTTTCAAATCGAAGTTAAATAAGATTCTCCAGGGTCGTCCCAGGAATCTCTCAAGGGGTCCTAATTGTGATTGAGTACCTTCAAAATATATCCTAATCCTACTGCAGGCTGTAGTGGTACTCTAGTTCGAATACCACTACACTTTAGTCTCGACCTGCATGGGCCACCACTAAAAACGTGTCACGACCCGCACCCTAGAGTTAGGGCACGAGAACGTAACGACGCCCAGCCTACGCCGCAGTGTCGGCGGTAGAACGCTGTCCTAGGTCTCAATGCATCTAACAGTATAAGACTAAACAGTTTATACTCCCCGAATGGGGGTGACATAGTAGATACAAACTCAATCACATCTAAGGTAGAGCATGATAAAGATAGATAAAACATGAAATCCAAAAGAGATACAGGAGATAGAAATCTAAGTGTCTATGATACATAAACCCATAAATACATCTCAAAACTCAATACAGTAATCCACAAAGTAAAATACAACTCCAGACAAAATGAAATAACTACCTAAACAACCTCTAATGTGTCTCCTCTAGGCTAGCAGGCACCTCCAGGCTATCTGTAAAATTTTTCAACAGGTCCAGTCAGGACGGGAGCGAGCACAAAACATCTCACGCAGTTCATATCGAGTTAGGAAATATAAAGCATGCAATAGAGTAAAGTACATGAAACGCTGAAAGAAGAATGTATAGAAAACAGTAGAGATTTAATAACAGGAAATATCTAAATATGATAAGTAAGAACTGTAAGGAACATGTGATTTAGAGTACAATCTGGTTATGTAAACGGGCTAGGAAAATGCAATGGTAACTCCATTGTACGTGGGTGTACAATAGACATATACAATAGTTATACAATGTTGTACAATAGGATTTGAGTACATAACCAATTCTACTCCCCCTCCCCAATCAATACACAAGGATCCACTCCAGTTACATTATCTTGCACAATAGTGTACAATGTTATACAATGGATGTACAATATTATACAATAGATGTACAATGTTATACAATAGTTGTACAATGTTATACAATAGTGTACAATGGTCTATCCCTGGGACTCGTGTGATACTGAGAGTACAATATGCACAAGGAGTATACAAGGATATAGGTATTCAATAAATACAATATGGAAGTGAAACGCACATCACAATATGTATTTAGTGAATACAAGGGGATAACATCCCAAAAGGAGATCCATATAGTACCAATCCGTGATAACAATCGTGTCAGCATCAAGTACAGTAATCTAGAGCAAGAATGTAAATCCAGAAAAGTATGAAACGGTCAGAGAATGTACTCGCCTCGATAACCTGAACAGCTGATAAGTATAGGAGGTCCCACTGAAGCCACAGAGTCCTATTTAAAGCAACACAGGTTACAAGGTGTTCAAGTTGAAATAAATAAATCTCTACAGGCAATCTATATTATTCTAGGTTCTTCTAAGTCAAAACAACTCTAGGTCGACTCCGGTCAATAATCTAGTCAACTAGGTCAAGTGTTGACTTACAGTTGACTTTGGGTCAACTGGTCAACTCTGGTCAAACTGGGTCAATTCTAGTCTAATATAAAGTGTACTTCGTTATTTGTACGTCGAAACTTACGACACGCAAATCAAGATAAGGAGATTATCGATAAGGCTGATAATCTTATTATAGTGATCCATGTGTCCAACTTGTCAATTTCAGCGATGTGAGATCACTGGAATTGACTGAGCTCAGTTTCGTTGTACTAATCCCGAAATACGAACATTATATGAATTAATTATTAATTAATTATAAAAAGTTAAACTCAGAGAAATTATCAACAAACATTGTCGGACGATGAAATAAACATCGCCAACGTGTCCAGAAAGGTCAAATTAGCTAGGATAGCCTACCCAACGGTCCAATTTGGACACAAGGGCAAAAAGGTAATTTCGGATCAAAACGGTGTCCGTGTCAGAGCCGTTTTGCACCGAAAAACGTGCAAGAAAACAAGTCTATAAAATAAAACAAATTATATGTCCACGCAACCAGAATGTCGATACGAACCCAACGGTATCTCCAGAATTGGATTCCGTTGACCTGATCTCAATTTGGCCCGTTGACCAGAACTTGGAATTTCGATTTGCACGGAAATGCGCACCGGAGCCAAAGTTCTCAAAACTTAGCAAACTACCTGTCAACAAGTCCAGAATGATGATACGAACTCAGCGGTATCTCCGGAATTGGATTCCGATGAGCCGATCTCAAAATGACCCGTTGACCCGGATATTGGTATCCGACTTGCACCGAAATGCGTGCCAGATCCAATATCCACCAAAACCTAGAAAATTATATGTCAACGAGTCCAGAATGACGATACGAACTCAACGGTATATCCGGAATTGGATTCCGATGAGCCGACGTCAAAAAGTCCCGTTGACCCAGAATGTGGGACCCGCTTTGCACCGAAATACGTGCCCGGGTCCACGTTCTCCAAATCTAACAAATTTTATATGAAAACATGCCAGAACGACGCCACAAGTCTAATGGTGGTGTCAGAAATGAAATCTGGAGTCCCGTGTTCAAAAATGGAATTTTACAAGTTGGAAATTACGAATTCGGACGGCCAACTTTGGCATCGAATTCAACCAATCAAACAAGCTCAAACTGAAATGAAATCTAAAGGGGGCAGGAAGAGGGTTATACCAGCTTCGCACCGGAACTGGTAGCACGCCAAACGGAGCTGCGGTGGAGGAGATACAAGCTGACGAAGTTGGCCCCGCGAAACTGTCCAAATTTAATACAATTTAAACGGTCAACTTGGTGGCCGGTTTTCATGTATCAAACGATAAAATTAACGGACGAAAATTGACATGAGCGAAGGTGGATATACCGAGATTGCGACGGAGCGAAGAAATCACCGATCCAACGGTCGGATCTCCGAAAAAATGTGCGCGAAGTCGCTGCGACGGAGCGCCAAAACGGACTCGACTCCGCGCGCCTCACGACGGGATTTCGTGCGAAATGCACGAATCGCCTATACGTCGCGCCGGAGAGCAAGGCGGCGGTCCCAGGGAGGTCGCCGGTGATCGTCCACCGCGGGGGGGGGGGGGCACCCACGGCAGTGCAACGGCCGGCGGCGGCGACGGAACGCCACACGTGCGCGCGCGCCATGCACGCTGCTGTGCACTGTGCACGCGCGGTGGCGCGCGGGGCTGTGCGCGGGCTGCGCGCGGCCAGGCTCGCCGGCGAGGGCACGTCGGGGACGGCCAGGTGTCGGCGCACAACGGTACGGGGAGAGGTGAACGGTGGTGGTGGCGGTTGAATGGTGATGGGGGTGGCCGGAAATGGAAGTAAGGAGGAGGAGAGGTAACTGGTGGTGGTGCTCGGCCGTGCTCGGCCAGGTGGTGGCGGCCAAAGTGGCTGAATGGGCTCGGCCACGGCTGAGCTGTTGGTGGCTCGAGAAGGAGGATGGGAGGAGTTGATGGTGGTTGGTGATAGTGATTCAATGGTGAAGAAGGAGGGGAAGAGAAGGAGAAGAGGCTCGGCCAGGTGGTGGTGCGGCCTGCTAGGGATGGTGGCCGACGGCCTCGGCCAGGGAGGAGGTGGAGTTCGGGTTGCCATGGGTGTTGGATTGATGAAGGTGGTGGTGGTGATCCATGTTGCTGTTGTTGTGCATGGAAGTGGTTTTGAATGAAAAGGAATAAGGAAAGAGAGAGAGAGGATAGAGTTTAATGATAAGGAGAGAGAGAGAGAGAATAGAAAAGTAGCTCTCCTAGAATTTAGGGCCGGCTAGGGGACTGGGTTGGCTGTGAGAATTGAATAGGTAGGAATGGATGGAGGAGATTTAGTTGGGAAAAATCCAAGGGCTAGAAATTAAATAGGAAATATTGGGTTATTCCTATATGATTTATTTCAAGGAAAAATTCCAATGAATAATTAAAAAATGGGTAGAAGGGCACTCGATATTTTTGGGCAATAAAATATGAGGGTACTACGATGGAGGAAATCATGGAGCTGGACTGGACTCGGTGGAGCCGGATTGGGTCAACACTGGACATCGTGCAAAAATAGAATTAAAATTAGACGTTGATGATCATGTGTAAATAAGTAGCACATGGGGATTCCAAATAATGGGACACAAGTGGCGGACGGATAGTAGGCTCAAAGTGGGCCATGTCCATAATTGGGGCGGACAGGTTTTGGTCGACAGGGGACCCACAAATCAAGTTGGAAAATGAATGTGACGTCGTGGCGTGAAATAAAATCGGGTCACGCGTCGAAAAAGTTGTGCGAATCAAATGGAGCACAAAATAACGTGTCTGAGTGGGACACAAAGGTCATGGGTGACGAGCGTCTCGAGTAGATCATCAATGAGGAGTTGGTTTCAAGAAACTGACTGGTCTTGCGCTCCCAATTTAAATGTCATGGTAACGCGCTGAAAATGATCAAGGAAAAGAGTGGGAAAATCAATTACTGATCGAACGGTCTAATTCGACCCGAAGTTCAGCGAAGAAAAAGGGGCACAAGGGAACAAGTTTGGGTGGGACACCATATACCGTCATGAAGGTAATCGTGTCCACTCCAAAACTTGTGAAGAGGATTTCCAGAGTTGAACATCCCTGATACTCTAAATATCAATGGCATAAAAAAGTACACTTAGGGAAAAAATATATAACAGAATAAAATATTTATCAAAATCAATCAATCAGAAAATAAATAAAATGAAAAAAAAATCAACCCGAAATTCAGGGTGCTAACATTTTCTTGATTATATTCTTTGTCGTGCTTATTCATATCGATTGGTCATGTCATATTTTGATGATATTCTTGGTTGTGCCTATTTGTATCTTTTGAAAATTCGAGGATAAATTTTTTCTAAGGTGGGTAGATTTGTAAGTCCACTTCCCAAATTTTTAATTTTTTTAATTTTATTTATTTATGATTAATTTTATGGTCATTGTGAGTAATGCAAAAGCTTGTAGGTGGGCTATAACCATATTAAGGTCATATGATCTCTAGATAGCTTATATATGTATTATTTAGCTATCTTATATTTTTCTATAATTTTTGGATAATTTTAGGTATTTAATATTTAAGGTTTTATTATTTTTAAGGACCTTCAGGATTTACTGTAAGGTCATACGGGGGTATTTCTGGACCAAATATTTTTATTTGGGCTTTAAATGACTAAAAATATTTTCTAGAATATTTTAGAATTTTTCTGGATTTTTTTTAAATTTTTGGGAATTATTATATAATTAAAACCTATAAAAATAATATTTTATAGGCTTTGGGAATTTACTGTGAGGTCACATGATGATATTTTGTGTTAAAAATATTTTATTTATATTCTAGACACTTAGAAATATTTTCTAGAATTTTTCTGTATTTTTTTGCAATTTATTTTGATTTATTTGGACTTAAAATAATTTTTAAATGATTTTCTGAATTAAATAATTAATTACCCAATAATTCACCCAGGTGGGCCCACCTGTCGGCGCCCAAGCTGAACCGCCTCTCTCTCTCCTATATATATATACTATTATATTCGAAACCCTAATAAAATTTCAGTCGCCTTTTTGAGAGAGACTTCTAGTAGAGATCTCGATTTCCCGAAGCGATTACCGCCAACTCCGACGTGCTTTTCACGCGCCGCTTTTTTGGTTGGATTCGTATCGAGGTAAGCTTTCTGAATATGTAATTTATTTTCATATATATTATTCCTAAATTTCTGGAAAATTCGTAGAGTGTCGGTTGTCCGAAACTTGACACGTTTTGGTATTTTCGAGGTTCCGGGAGAACCAGAAATCAAAATCATGAACCGTTTGAAGTTTCGGAAAGCTAACACAGAGCTCTACGTCTTATATTGTTTCCAAAAATTATTTCATTCATCTATTATTTTATTTATTCTATTAAAATTAAAACTGATCGGTTGATCCCCGTTTTGGTCACGATTAGCCATAACGGCGATATCTTTTGACCAAAATGTCATTTGGTGGCACGGTTGATTCCAGCGCACTCGTGACACTGAAATCTACAAAGATGCATTTTCAAAATCTAGAGTTCACAGCGTTTGACTAAAAAGTCAACGGCACGTCTCGATTTGCGTGCCATGGTTTCCAAAACTGGAAACATGACTTTTGATGACCAAACTTACATGTTTATATTATATTTAGATTATTATTAGGTTAAATAATGTTTTTAAGTAATTTATTCTAGAATTAATTATTATTAGATTAGTAACCCAACTAGCCACTATTCTATGAATTTAGAACTAGAACATTAGAATTGACTCGTGGTTTTCGTGCACGGTTCATGGTGCGATATGTGTTATAGGTTGACAGCTTCTAGATCGGCATTCCCTTATCCTCTACTTGTGACTACGGTTTGTGCAAGGATTCAGGCAAGTATAGTATTGCATTTATGTTTTAGTTCATTATAATGTTTACTCTATAGTTTTCTTGTTTGATATCCCGTTGAGTCATTGCTTGATATTCCATTGAGACACGATTATGACATTGTAGTTATCATATCCTTCTTAGTGTATCATTGACGGTTATTGATTGTTAGAGAGTCAGGAGGGGAAATACTAGGTAAATACGTGAACAAACCCAATTACCGTTACCGAATGATAGCTAAGTTATACACACCCGTGTTTGAGTTAGTCGTACCAATTACTGAATGATAGCCATCGTTTGATGTGACATATTAGCCAAGCCGTTCACGTATTAGAAGGTATTTCATACACACATAGTGGTTCCTATCTTTTCCTTTATCTAATCCATTATCTTGTTAAGTTCACATCTTGCCAGTTCATATCTTATTAGATCACATCTTGCTAGTTTACTTTTTGCCACTTTATATCTCGTTAGTTCATATCTTGCTAGTGCTAGTTCATATCCTGATAGTTCTTGTCTTGCTAGTTCTTTATATATTCTTTACCTTTATGACTTTTCGCTTGTTCTAACTTATTTTGGACTAACAACATTAATTGCAATTGGTTGTACTCTGCTCCTTTCCTGACTGGATCGTTGTTATAGGTGAGATTGACGTGCCTACTCTTGCACTATGGACCATACGAGGGGGAGATAGAGACTCGGAGGCCAAACCATAGAAGGCTAGTTAGTTATGTGATAGTTTTCTATAAATGTAAAAGCTTACATTCTTCTTCAAATGTAAAACTTCTATATTTTGTAAAGTTAATTTAGTTGTTGTGAATGAACAGTTAGTATTCATGAGCACTTTATTTATTACGGGCTAGACAGTATACTACCGCCGATACCGCGGCGTAGGCTGGGCTTGGACACGCACTCGTATCCCGAAAAGCGGGTGCGGGTCGTGATAGATACAGAAGCAAAAAGGTAATTTTGGGTCAAAACGTAGTCCACCGTTGGACCCACTTTGCACACAAAAAATGCCAAGATAAAAGTCCTCTAAACCGAGCAAACTATATTTCTACGAGTACAGAATGATGATACAAACCCAACGGTATATCCAGAATTGGATTCCGATAAACCAATCTCAAAATGACCAATTGAACTGGATTGGGGGACCCCAATTTGCATCATAATGCTTGCCGGGGTCACGTTGCTCCAAACTCAGCAAATTACATATGAATTTTAGCCAAAATGATGGCATGAATCCACTAGTGGCATCAGAATTGGAATTCGGAGTCCTGTGTTCAAAATTGGAATTTACAAGTTGAAAATTACGATATCGAGAGGCCAACTTTGGCGTTGATTTCACCCAACCAAACGATATCCTATAATGCTAAAAATTTTATGGCACGAAGGTGGTTATACTTGCTGTGCAGTAGAATTGGTGGTTCATCAACCAGAGCTTTTAAACGGAGCTTCGACGAGAGAGAAACAGATCCACGAAGTTAGCTCCACAAAACTGTCCAAAATAAATATGATTTAAATGGTCAACTTGGCGGCCTGTTTCGATCTATCAAACGATCGAATTAACGGATGAAATTTTAGGTGAGTGAAGGGTATATATCTAGATTTCGATGAAAGAATCGGATCAATGATCCAACAGTCAAATTGTCCAAAAAACATGCCCAAAGTTGTTGTCCTGAAATACGATTCTGGATTCGATTTCGCGTGCGTTACGAAGAAATTTCGAGCAAAATACAGGAATAGCCTATTGTACGCATCAGGAAGAAGAGTGGTGCATTACGTGGGGGACTCGTCAAAGTTTGCCAGGCTTGCGGGTTTGGTCGTGGCACACCTCGACGGTCGTCACCGCTGCCGTGTGATGTGGCACGCATGCCTGCTATTAGCTGCGGCTGCTGCTGTATGGCCATTACAGCTTTTGCATGGCCGTATATGGCCTCGCGTGCATGTGGCTGTGCTTTCGACTGGTCGTCGTTGGTGCAGGGGGGTCGTGTGTTTGATAGTGATGCCGTTGTGCATTTAGGAAGGCACGCCTCAGTGGCTCTACAGGGGAGCATGTTAGACCCGGCTCTACACGAGTGACGCTACCATACCGATGTGCAGTTGCCAATGACGACGGGCTGGACATTAGTACTTCCACCCATATCTAACATGTCGGTAGGGATGATGACGAGGATGCTCGACTCTACTTGGCGGCTAGGTTTAGGTCTTTCGAGAGAAGTGATCACGACGTTATATAAGGAGAGGGAGTTGAGGAAGGGATGTGGTCATGGATGGTTGGGATGAAGCGGAGGAGGCTACTGTACAGCGTGCGTCTGGCACGCCTGGCATGCTACAACGAGCGCACAACTGCACATCGTACAGGGGCTCGAAGTAGAAGGAAGTCCACTATGTATTGGCTTGTTCCCGTTGAGTTTCAAATGGTTAGGGTTCGGGTGCAGATTCGTTGCGGATCTGCTTACCTTCCCATCACAAGCTTGTATATAAGCAAGCGTGGGTTCGGATTTTGGGTTCAAAAGCTACCTGCTACCTAGACTTTAATGAGACTCATCCCTATATGCTGGGCCAGAATTGAAGAGAAGGCCTCACAATGAGATTATTTGGAAGGAAGGAAAAAGGAAAATAATGATAATAATAATAATAGTAATGATAATAATTATAATTTTATAAATAAAATATGATGTGTAAATTTATATTCTTAGTACTAACAAAAACTAAATTGACTAAGCTTATGTATAGATATATAAATTCTAAATTCAATCAGTAATATATTAAAAAATATTAGTAATATTAATAATAAAAGAATGGGGCATTTTTAATTAGTAGGAGGTAAGAATGGTGGGCTACGTGTTCACTCATGATTCAATAGGAAGATGATTTTGGAAATAAGCGTAGTGAAAGAGAGAAGAATCACAAGTTTGGAATTCAATCATCGTTTATTATACAAATAGGGGTTTAGGTCTAAAACCAATTGATACTAAAGATATATGTGTTTAAAAAAATATAATAGAGGAATTATCGACTAATAATATTAGAATTAATCAAATTGGAATTAAATGGGTGAGAGGCCCAAATAATATATACCATATGCACACATATTGGTTTAAAATAATTACAAGAATTTTATAATAAATAGTTATAAATATATATATATATATATATATATATATATATATATTTTGATCAATTATGATCATTAACGAAATAATAGCATGCGGAAGCTCGATTGGATGGCAGACAAGTGGCATGTGTGTAGCAGACTCAAAATAGATCAAAACCATATATTGGGTCGATTAGGTCGGACCAATATCGAGCTTCGAAATTAAATTGGAAGTTAGGTCAAGTTTTTCGGTAGATGGTCAAATGACATAAATTGACCAGAAAGTTGTGCGTTACAATTAGAATACAAGAGAACAAGTTTGAGTGGGACATGATATATCAAAATGAAGATAATCTTGTCTACTGCAAAACTCATGAAGGAAGTTTCGAGAGATTGACATCCCTGCCGCTCAAAAATCAAAGTTACGGAAAGTTACACTCAATGATCAAACCTAATTATAATAAAATTATTTATGGAAAACAATTCATTTAAAAAAAATAAAAGAATCCTAAAATTCAGGGGGCTAACAACTTACCCACCTTAGAAAATTTTATCCTCGAAATTATACTTAGACATAGAGTAAAAGGTTAGAAGATTTATATCTAAGGGAGTCAAGTACGACTAGTCGTATATGGTTCATGTGGGACGTTGATGCCACTGGTATATATGTGCTAGGGTATACTAACTTACAAATGCAGCAACCAACTTTGGTCGCAATTCTACTAGTAGGTTTTCTGGGATAGCATGGGTACGTCTAGCCTACGCTGCAGTGTCTGCGGTAGAATGCTGTCTAGTCATCTCCATATTTTATCAAATACAACCATGCAGTTTATAGATTTTTATAACATAACCAAAATCCACAGATCAGTCCACAACAACAGGATATATATACACAAATAACTGTAGTGAGAGAAGATAAATACTGATCTAAATAATCTCCAAGATAGAGACCAAATTGTGATAGATAAAATAATCTCAAGAGAACAAAATATGCTAAGATGGATGTCCACTACTCAACTCTCATAATCCATAAAATAAAGATGAACTACAATAAATAAAAGAGTTCCTGGAGGCAACTCGTGCTCTATAGGATAATATCTAGCTATATATCTCCTGCGGAGGGTAGCCCCGCATCTAAGTCCTCCTGCATGCTCAGATCAGGGTCTTCAGTCTGCTCATAATAAGTAGTACAAAACTCCTCTAACTCATCACCTAAAATATTGGTTTTCTAGTCAGGAATGGAACAAGTACACATATGACAGCTATCCGAGACACAATGAAATCACCAAACATGTATATAAGATATGAGAATGAAAACTAGAAAGTAACTGACATCATGGTACAAAGGGTAAAACATGAAACTCTATCAATGAGAATATAGCTACTAGGAAGCAATATGTAAATCATGGTGACATGGCAAGTGGTGAAGAACATGATGAAATAATGGGAATGTTAACTATCTACGTGCATTGAAATATCAGTTTCGATATGTGAACAGCTAAAGGATAAATCCGGCACAGTGCACGTATCGTGTGCAGCTACTATCTGTCAAGAATAGACATTTTTGGGATAGATTGGGTAGTTCACACGCCTACTAAGATATTTTCCCGCCCAACTAGTACTCATAGAATCAATCGTAAGTGAGGTAAGCATGTAGAAGTCAATTAAGATGTATAATAAATCCATGATACTATCTCCGTGTGACGAACGTGTCAACAAGCAACAAGACATATGTATAACATGCAAAGGAACTATCGGAAGCGGTAACAATCAGTATATGCACTTGCCTGTGGTCCTGAGCTGCTGGTAAGGGTCACAGTCCGTATCTCGATCCAAGTAACCTATTTTAATAATAAATACAGTCAATAATTATAACCAAAATGAATCGAAACTCACTTATTTATTTTTAATTTGCAAAGGCTCTTATGGAATTCCTAATTGGATTGGTATAACTCTTACCCCTCTGATAGATTGGGTAGTTCACACGTCTACTAAGATATTTTCCCGCCCAACTAGTACTCATAGAATCAATCATAAGTGAGATAAGCATATAGAAGTCAATTAAGATGTATAATAAATCCGTGATACTATCTCCGTGTGACGAACGTGTCAACAAGCAACAAGACATATGTATAACATGCAAAGGAACTATCGGAAGCGGTAACAATCAGTATATGCACTTGCCTGTGGTCCTGAGCTGCTGGTATAGGTCACAGTCCGTATCTCGATCCAAGTAACCTATTTTAATAATAAATACAGTCAATAATTATAACCAAAATGAATCGAAACTCACTTATTTATTTTTAATTTGCAAAGGCTCTTATGGATTCCTAATTGGATTGGTATAACTCTTACCCCTCTGATAGGTTGAACTTTTATCCTTATACATGCCTAGATAGTTAATTAGGCTATACTCCCCTCCATCGACACAATTTTTCCTATTTGATACCCCTTGATTCTCCTCTTGTCTTGCTCTAGGGTATCCTATACTAGCAATGCACCTACAGGGCCAGTTTTTTACATCTATCGATACAAAGACCTGTTGTTTAGCAGAACAAACAAAAGCACAGGTATCACTCTTAGCACTCAAACCATATCATGGCCCCATTATTATACCCAGTTATACTATTACTATCTTCACATCTTATAGTCTCAATGAAAAATATGGGTGTAGGCTAAGAAGAAATAGCAGTAGCACTAGCAAAGTACCTTGTCAAATTGGTCTAAGGTGCCAGACTTTAAGGTTCAGCTTTGGGAGGCTATGGGTCTAGGTCTTCATCAGTTAGTAGTATCAATTTGATACTAGAAGAATCTAAAGCACAGTGTCAATGGATATAAGGAAAATTTACAGGACAAAAGTTTTAACAGAACCTTGGGTAGACTGGTCCTTAGGTTCTCTGATACTATACATTTCTAAACTTGGACTGCTCTTACCTCATTCTCCTACACCCTTGCCAATACCTTTCTGGTATTGCCATACCTGCAGATAGGTTTAGGGATCATCTGGCTCGTTCACTGGTATCTGATACTCAAGTCATTACACATGCATATGACTTAGCCGAGTCGTTTAAGTTTGGGTATCTATACTTGAGCCAACAACTGCCACTAGCCTGTAGTTACTAGGAAAATACTAGCCCAGACTTCAATAATTCTCATATGTATTTCACATGGTTTGATACATGTTTCTAGTCAAATTGTCCTAGTGTATTCTGGACACAAATTTCCTAGTACAGAAAATCCGACACCAATCCACCTTCCTCAATACTCAATGTACCCTTGTTACTCTTATTCCCTATATGAATCTTAACCTCTCCTATACTCTGGGTGCACAGCTGTTTCCTCGGGTAAGAGAGGAATGGTTTGGTTTCTCAATACCTGACTTATATACAGATGATGGTAAAATCCTAACTGGAGACTAGGCGTACAGTTGCTATCCCTTTACATCTATGGTCATGTCATTCACACATGTTACTTTCTCTATTATTCTCTCATCTGACATAACTTCTAAAATATTTCTCCTCTCACATGACCTGATACCCGACCCTCTCATATCAGTCTCTTGACTGATACCCAATTCACAAGCCTGTGATCGAGCCCCCCTCTACATTATTTTCTGAGTCACTGAACCAAAACCTCCAAACCCGACAATTGTGAACTGATTCACAAATATCAGTTTGTAAACTGATATAATATCAGTTAAGAAACTGATACTAAGCATCAATTTGGATAAACTCATACACAATGGGACTGAAATGCAAGGATAATAGACTGAACAAGGATATGTGGGTGATCAAGGCTATAGGGCTGACATCAAAGAATGAGGACTGAATCAAAGAGCCAAGGCACCACCCACAGGTGAACTGATACATGTATGCAAACTGATACATCAGTATGTCCCTTAATCAATCTATCTTCACCAAGTCTAACTCATCTTACATGTGTAGGTGCGTAGCAGTTCACTACTGCAGGCAACACACGCCCTTTGATACCACAGATAGCACCTGCCTATCCAAGTCTCATAGACTCCTACACCCTCTTAGTCTATCCATAGGATCAGTGGACTGATTATCTATAGGCCTTCCTTAACTTATGACACAAGATAAACCCAAATTTCTGATACCATCCCCTCATTACATATTCTAACTGATACTATCTGAACTTCCTCCGTTCTCAATTGTAAACCACATACACGGAATCCTCTCTAGCATACTATGCCACCACGTTGGACATCTGCCTCGTAAACTTTTTAGATGACCCACTTCCAAGATGATACAAAATAGGATAAATAGGTCAGTCATGCTTTTGTCTAAGGCTTGATACCCCCAATGATGCTCTGATACATATATATCCTACCCGATGGGTTAACTTGTTTCCCCCGACATCGAAGCCCATTGATTTTGTCCCTATTGTGCCCAACATTGATGCAACCCTCATCTACCTATATCAAGCAAGTTCTAGTATCGTAGCCCAACTGATGCCACCATCCTATCTATCCTAGGTATTACATCAACCATGTGGCATGCTATACTTACTAGGAAGGGAAGTTTAGAACCTTACCTCAACGATGGAATCCTGGAGTTGATGATGGCCCGTATGCAGTCTCAAAGGGAAAAGTTCACAGTGCTTGCGAAGATGAGAAGAGTTTTCTAGGGTTTGAAGGGATTTGGGTCGGCTGCTACTATCCTATATATATACTAGTATTAGATAGGATTGTATCAATTCAAATCGGATTTGAATCGATTGGGAACTAGGCTTGGATAAGGCTTTTGTTTTGTTTTTGAACTGAGGACTCTATCCCCTTGGGGATTTGAAACAAAAGGAGGGGGTCGACCGTTTGAAGCTTAGGGCTTAAAACATGGGTTTTACAAAATCAGCCACCTATAAATCAGAATTTTGCAAAAAAAACCCCTTCCCTTCCCTTTTTATTTACTAAGCCTTAATAATATATAAATTATGATAATATATAAATTATATATATACATGTGATTACTTAAATATATCTATGCATTAATTAATAAATAAGCAAGATAATAATTACATAAAAATAGGGATTTCGGGTCAAGGGCTCACAAATCTACCCTCCTTAACATAATTTCGTCCTCGAAATTAAAGATAGACACAAGAGTAGGAATTTATACCTTATGCCTCGAAAAGGTAAGGATAGCGCTCTCGCATCTTGTCCTCCCTCTCCCAAGTGGATTCGTCCGAAGAATGGTGCCTCCATGCGACGCACACCAATGTAATAGTCTAGTTGTGCAGCACTTTCTCTCGACGGTCCAAGATCTCTACGGGTTGTTCCTGGTAGCTAAGGCTTCGTCCCACCTCAATCTTTGAGTGGTCTAGAACGTGACTGGGGTCTGCCACGTACCGTCTCAACTGGGACACGTGGAATACGTTGTGCACTCTCTCCAATGCGGGTGGTAATGCCAAGCGGTATACCACCTCTCCGATCTTCTCAAGGATGTAGAACGGCCCGATGTATCTCGGACTGAGCTTTCCGCCTCCTCCGAAATGTATCGTACCACGTGTCGGTGATATCTTCAAGAACACCATATCGCCAACCTAGATTTAAGCAAAAGCTCACGACCTATTCCTATCAGGATTAACAATTACAACTAAGAAAACTATACCTCAAACTCTAATGGTCTCCGGTGACTGTCGGCCCAGTACTTCTGTCTGTTCTGAGCCACACAAAGTTGCTCCCTAATCAGCTTCACCTTCTCCATAGCATCCATAATCATCTCGGGCCCCAATAGTGCTCTCTCACCCACGTCATCCCAAGATAGTGGGGTACGACATCTCCGTCCATATAGGGCCTCGAAAGGGGACATCCCGATACTAGCTTGGTAGCTGTTGTTGTAGGAGAACTCCATGAGGTGAAGGTGATCCTCCCACGAGCCACCAAAGTCAAGCACGCATGTCCGCAGCATATCCTCGAGCGTCTGGATGGTCCGCTCTGACTGCCCATATGTCTGCGGTGATAGGCTGTGCATAACTTGAGCGATGTGCCCAAGCTAGCCTGCAGACTCCTCCAAAAGTGGGATGTGAATCTGCTATTACGGTCGAAGATGATACTTACTTGAACGCCATGCAACCTGACGATCTGCTTCGCATACAACTCCGCCAACCTCTCCGTGGATAGTCCCACTTTGAATGGTAAAAAGTGGGCCGATTTGGTCAACCTGTCAACGATGATCCAAATCGCATCCTTCCCTCCTGGCGAACGTGGAAGGCCGAAAACAAAATCCATAGTGATATGTTCCTACTTCCACTCGGGGATCGACAACGGCTGAAGTAGACCTGCGGGTCTCTACCTCTCGGCCTTGACCTGCTGACACACAAGACACCTAGAAATAAAGTGTGCCACTTCTCGCTTCATACCGTACCACCATACGTGGGCTCTCATATTCTTGTACATCTTATTGACTCCAGGATGCAAGGAATACTGAGAACGGTGTGCCTACTGTATGATCTCCTATCGCAGCTCTCCACTAGTTACACATAATCTCGTCCCATGCCTCAACGAGCCATCCTCTGCAATGATGAAATCCTCTAATAAACCGGCCTGCGCCTACGCCATGATACCCCTCAGCTGCTTGTCCTGGTGTTGTGCCTCTCGTATCCTGTCCATCAATCCAGACTGAATCTTCATGCCCATCATCTGCTTCTCGACTCCAGGAATGACGATCTCAATGCCTAAGCTCTCCAAGTCTGCTAATAAGTGCCAGTCTCTCGTCAAGAACAAAGCCACTGGGTACCGACTCAATCTAACACCCAGTTTTCTAGATGAGGATAATTTTAAAATTTTGTAATTATAATTATTAATTATTGATATTTGATTCACATTATGATTTTTAGTGATTTTTAATAATTTTTAAACTATTTAAAAACTGCCTTAAGTTATGACTTATGATTTTGACGTGCTGCTAGTAAAATCCTAGAGACTGCATGACCTAGAGCCTATCCATGTCACTAGGATGATTTAATTATCATTTTTAGCCTAGGGGTATTTTGGTCATTTTGACTTAATTGAATTATTTGATGATTTATTGAATTGGTGAATTCTAGGTTGACTTGACTTGTTGAGACCTAGTGAACTAGCTTAGAAGCTAACCCTAGCCATGGTGACCCTAGTCTAACTTGAGTTAACCTATTTTAATCATTAGAGCATAGTTTTAGAATGAGGAGATTTGGTTTAGTGAATTTTAGTCATGGCTTGTGGTTTCATGAAATGACTTGTGGCTTAATTATTTAATTGATCACGACTTAAGCCCATGGGCCATTTAGTGAACCCTAACCCTAATTATTGAACCTATGAACAACCACTAGGGCTTTTCTCCCTATAAATAATCTTCTCCTTGAGTTCTTGCCTCTTTTATTTTCATTCCAACACTTGGAGAAAAGAAAGGTATTCTTCCCCCTTCCAAAAATTCTCATTTTATTCATTTGATCTCCTTTTTCATCCTAGTCTTTTGCATTGGTTCTAATTTAAGTTTATGGACTGTTGGTGGAGAGCTATTTCAGTTTGGGATCAATTTGGAGCATTTGGCCATCAAGAAAAACACCCCCCATTTGAAGCCTTTTCTTGTAAATTGCACCTATAGATAAAACCCTTTAAATTGATTTAAATTTTGTTTTTCTTTGCATGTAGGGCTAGATCTAGGAGTCCCCTAGGTGTCCCCAAAATTTGGGTGGATTTCGTGTCCGTTTGGTGTCCGTATCGGACACGTGTCGTAGCGTTGTGTAGGTGTTTGTTGAAATGCCTCAATGGATTGAATGTTAATATTTTTCAAAACAAATTATATATTTGGATAGCTCTTAATATGTAGATTATGTTTGTATATGTCTGAGCACGAATCGAATTAGTTTTTGTGTCCAAAATGGACACAAACCTAGTGCACGATACTGCGCACAGGCCCGTGCGGCTGTCCTGCTGTTCGGGTGCCTTTGCGGACACCATACGACACGAGACACCACAAAAATTTATGGGGACGTGTGGGCACCCACTGACATCACCCACACAAAATTTCACGAACTTTCGTTCACTGTGCGCGAAGTAATCGCGTTCGTACGGGTCACGCACTGTCACTGCACGCACGGAAATTGCTCACTGATACGGCCTCGTATCGACACGTCGACGACACTTGGACCCGGTGCAGGGTGTTCAGTCTCTAGCCCTATGTTCCCTCGACACGAGTGGAAGAGCACGTGGTGCCTCGAACACTATGTCGAGCCCACGAAGGCTCGACATGGCCGCACTATGATTATTCTTTCTTATTTTCTGAGAAATTCGAAGTTGGTTTTGGACACTGCGTGTCCCAGTTTATGGACACGAGACAACTTGTGTGACACAAATACATGTGCATGAATTATTACCACACACTAATTTGGCTTTGTGTGGATTTCGATGTGTTGATTTAAGGTTTACCAATTTTCTGATACTGTAACTATCCAGAGTGTTCAGAATTCTAAATGAGTTTAAAATGGAATGTTTGAGTTTCAAATATATAGGTTTAGTTTTGTTTAAGGGTTTGGCTGTGATGGGTGTTAAGAGTTTGGGAATTTCGATTTAGGTGGACTGGGTAATAGGTGTTAACTGTGATTGAATGAACTGTCATATAGGACTGTACAATTAATTCCTGAGAACAGCTCTTCTTCACACACACAAACTGAAAATGGTTAATGTTAACTGATAGGGGATCCTTGTTCTCGGGCATCTGTCCTTGTGAGGGCATAGGGTCAGTTAACTTCTTTGGGGTACAGTAGATTGTATGATCACTCATTGCATTGTTCTAACCATTTTGGTTATGACCAAATATCCCATGTGTTTGAATACTGGACTGAAGTTTGAGAAAACAAGTTAGAAGGATTACTCTTTGGTCCAATACTGAACTATGTGAGTTTCTAGCTGCCCTTGCTCATGTTCAGGTGTGGCAATTGCTCTGGAACAGGCCATTAGTTCAGTTAGACATGAAGAGTATCAGTAGAGAGGAATTTGGGGTCGTGCATAGATTGATTTAGCCTTGGGTTTTGCTGCAGCATATGCAATAAGCAGAGATAGCAGCAACATCATTGTAGCAGTAGCAGCAGGCAACTGCCTGCACTTGGCAGGTTTTACTGCAGCAGTATGCAGTGACAGTAAGAGAGGAGAGGCAATTGGCCATGTTGTAGTGTGGGTATCAAGGACTAGAGGGGTTGTGTATCCAAACATTAGATTACAATATGAGGGTGTCCTTGGCAGTAGGGTATTGGGGTGAGTATGTATATGTGTTAGAGGAGGGATATGTGTATATTGTAGGTAGATAGGTACTTAGAGCAAATGTCAGATAGTTAGTATGTGTTCATTTATATAATTGTGTGAGTTAGAATAAGGGATAATGAGAAGGGGGAGAGATAACTTGTAGGCTATAGCTTTTGTGGTATTTTGTTGTGTATGGTGGTATGTGAATGAATTACATATGGGTTATCCTAATAGTTAGATTTGAATGTTGTAATGGGGTTTTGATACGCCCAATAGCCTAGCCCAGACACTACACTTTCATGTCACTCTCACTCATGACACACACACACACTTGGACACATATATGTGTCTTCCTATTCTCTATACATAGGTATATATATATATATATATATATATATATATATATATATATATATATATATATATATATATATATATATATATATATATATAGGTATCCTATAATATATATCAATGTGTGTGTACTAATATTATATGGATATATATAATGTATATGTGATATGCATATAGTAGCCTATATGTTATATGTATATTCTATATTATATTATATAATAGATCAATATGTGTATTCTAAATTAGATTATATAAATATATCTATGTGTGTATTAGATAAATATTGCCATGTGTTATGTGTAGATATGATTATAGGTTGGTTTTAGGCATGATATAGCCTAGCCTAGGCTCTTGGCCTATGGGTGACTTGAATGCCTAGTGTAGAGTCTAGATAGACTTGTTTAGTCATGTTAGACCTAGAATGGACTAGTTAGACTAGTATACACTTGTTTGACTTAGGTTTGACCTAGACAGTTGACCAGGTTTGACTTAGAGTTGACTTTGACCTAGATTGGCCTAAAAATCATGTAGATTGCATCATAAATATCATTTGTCTTATTTTAAACATATGATAACCTGTACTGCTCGATTTAGGACATTGTGACTCTGGTGCAGACATCTGACATTACACTACTCTTTTTAGAGTATCAGGCGAGTACATTCTCTGATAGTTCTCTCAATTACTTGTCAATTATTGTACTTCAGTTCTAGTTAGTTGTATGCGATTCTCTGTTACAATACGTATGGATATTCTGGATTCATTATACGACACACATTTATTTTCTGGCCTCTATTACTGGTATCATCATTTCTGGCTTCTATTACTGGAATCACCTACTGAAATCATTTACTGGAATCATTTACTGGTATCATTATATTTTGGCTGGACTCATCTTGAATCATTGTGTCAGATTTCTGGATTCACTTGCTGGGAGGGGAAATACTTGAGTAAGACATGTAGATATACCCCAATCTGGAATCTTCCAACTGGAATCTACTGGAATCTACTGGAATGATAGCCATCTTACACCCGGCCAGGTGTGTGATGTGCCGTATTACCTACAGCCGTTTACATGTCGATCTCGATATTTTAAAACACACTGTTAGAGTATAGGCTGGACTCACCCTGGAATTATTGATCACTATAACTGGAATCGTCCCTTACTGGATTCATCTTGTATTAGATTCATCTTGTACTGGACTTACATTGGAGTTACACTTGTCTACATTGCTGTCTGGACTTTATATCATATTACCCTGGTTCAGCTAGTTCTATTTTACAGTCTTTATTTCTATGATTCTTCTCTTGTTTAGTTATTTTCTTTCCTTGCACTTTATCTGTCTTTCTTACCATCACCTGAACATAAACTGCCATATTCATCAATACAACTGTCTATAACTGCTGTATAGTTCTCTGTCATTTACTTGGGTTTTCTAGATGAGATTGTGCTCGTTCTTGTCCTGACTGGACCTGTTGAAAATTTTACCGATAATTGCCCTAAGGACACATGCCCTACATATTACGGACCAGGAGACGGGTTAGCTAACTTTGGCCCCGACACTCAGGAGTTATCGGGATTTCGTTTAGTAGACTAACATCTGTTTTTATTTAGAGCTTGTTGTATAGAATTGAGACTTGAGATGTATTTGAGATTGTTCGAGATGTTGTTATTATTTCAGTAGTTATTATTGTATTCAATTTCTTAGTTATATTTCTGTGTTATCTTATCGTGCTTAGACTGTGATTGAGTTACACCATATCTTATACTTGTCCTCCGTTCGGAGTTGATCATGATGAGTACATTATATACTGCATGAGTTGATGGTTAGTTAGAGACTTATAACAGCTATCTACCGTCGACACTACGGCGTAGGCTGGGCGCTGTTACGTACTCGTACCCTCACAGTGGGTGCGGATTGTGACACATTTTTAGTGGTGGCCCATGCAGGTCGAGAGTCGCATTAGTGCGATATCGTGGTAGTACGGCGACTTAGTTGTACTGCTACGAGCCTGCGATAGGATTGAGAGATAGGGCTTAACGGAGAGGTTACTCAATCACAGTTAGGACTACTTGAGAGATTCCTGGACGACCCTTGAGAATCTCATTATGAACTTCAAATTGAAAATCCTTTTCCTCTTGTTTTGATTCACCCTCACTCCTTGATGTTTAAAGAATCTTAGACTATTAACTTCCTTCATCGTTATCCTTACTTATATTTTGTCTATCTTATGTTGCTAATTTAGCACCAGTTTTGCAAGCTTATCTTATTCAAGCTTGATCATGACATATTTTATTGGGGGCTGGCACCCACTAACATATTGTCTAATCAGAACCGGTGCATGATGGTCTGATCAACCTATTGCACTTTGGTTCGCTTTTCATATGTTATTCTATGTGGAGGGAGACATAGTTAAATTTGCCCTAGAGTCTCATCCATGACAGCTTTGGCAACTCTCTTTGAATTATTTCTATCGCCTATGAACCACATACTGTACTTAATAGCATCGTTTTTGAACTCCTTATTGTTTTGCCTTTCACATATTTCAGAAAGAAAAGGCACTGTACTTGATAGATCAATCCAAGGTATCACGTTTAGTTTCCCTATCCAAAGGAGTAAATTGACTTATTTCTATATCCTTGCATCATCCTTTAAATTCTAGTTCTTTGATCAATACCAGTCGACCGGGTCATCCTACTTATCATCCAGTGTCTGGGGTTTATTCAATTGAATAAATTCAATTGGGACATGGATATCAAATCTTGGATACTCATGCTCAGACTTCAATGGCCTCGTTCTCCATCTTGTCCAAACTTCGTTATATCCTGAAGTTGATCAACTTAGATCGTGCCTGTTTACAAAAACAAAAGTATAAAACTTTATTGATACAAACTGTAATAAAGATTACAAGAATTCTGGGAAAATTACAACTATAGGAATCCAATCTTGATGACGATTGCTTTATCCCTTGGACGATGTGAACTTTGAAGACGAAGCCTTTGAAGTTGAAAACAACTCTGGAAATTGAAGGCAAAAGCCTCTGAAGTTGAAGACAAAAGTCTCGAAAGAATGCAGCAGCACTTTGGCAAGAACTCCTGAACTCTCTGATTTCTGATCTCTGATCTTGATCCTCTTGAAATGAAGACTTGAAACTCTATTTATAGAGTTCTAAAAATAACTAACTTTCAGTTATTTTGGACTGCGCAAGCTGATTTGCGCAGCAACTGATTTGCGCAGCATTGGTTTGCGCAGGCAGTTATTGGATCGTGGGCCAACTATCTGGGACACATGGCATCATTTGATTGAAATGCGCATGATCGTGCATAGACAGTTGCCACGTAATGAGCAATTGATGGCATGAATGCCACATGTAATTTGTCAGTTATGTTGGTATAATGCGCAAAGTGAACTGCGCAGAAATGGTTTGCACAACCACGGATTGCGCATGAATGGTTTGCGCAACCACGGATTGCGCTGCCACCTGTCAGCCGCCCTCGAGCACTGTGCGGCGTCAAAAACGAACGGCCTCCTCGTTATTCGTGTTGTCAGCTGTCAGGAAGATCTGATTTGATTCAGTCAATGATGACTTCTGCCACGTCAGCCTGCACAGTTGGGAACATGCGCAAACCAACCTGCGCAAAGTGATGTCTGCGCAATCTGTTGTCTGCGCAACTCATCAAAATGATGAATATCTTAAATTTTTGACTTTGTTGATTGATGCAACTTGATTTTTTAGGACCTACAAGACCCCCTTCAAAGTTTTCAAAAGTTGATTATAATCAAAATTTCGAAATACTTTGAATTTTTGAATGTTGAATCATTTTGCGCAATATGATGAGCTGTCTGCGCAAAGCGAATAGACCAAAAGTTTAGGCGCAATCCGAGGCATCCGTTTCGCATTTCAAAAACTATAAATACCCCACTTTTTGTTTTTAATTCTTTACTTTGCAATCTTTCGAACTTTTTGAGAAGAAAACCTTCACTGTTCTCCTCCTCCGACGATTGTCATGGCCCCACGACGATCAAATGCTGCCGCTACTGCCGCCGCGAAGGGAAAAGCTCCGGCCGAGTCTTCTGACAGGGTTGCACAGCGAGCTTCTCGACACGAATCCGTACATCCTGCTCTGAGAGGTGATTGAACCGATCGAAAACCCCTTCTTAGGGTGATTCGACTCCCTTGAAACTCATCTCTTTTTAGAGATAAGTTCATATTGCGCCACCCTTTTTAGGGTTTCGGTTGCATGAACTATCAGTTCTTCATTTTTATGAAGGCTGCATTCTTGCGCAAATTATTGATTTGTGCTGACAGGAAGTCAGCGCAAACGATTAAGTTGTGCAGATATCAGCGCAAACCATTGCTTTATGCACCTTTAATGATGCGCAAACTGATATTGCGCAAGTCATGTCAGCGCAATCTGAGATTGCGCAAATCAGGTCAGCGCAGTCTGAGGTTGCGCAAATCATGTCAACACAGTCTGAGGTTGCGCAAATCATGTTTTATGTTTAAAAACAAAATCTTTGTCTTGGACTAATTTTCATCTGTTTGTTGATGCAGTTGAAGTCAATGAAGATCCAGATTACGAACATTTTGTGGGAACCCTTACAGAGTCTGAATACAAAGAGGATCTATCTCATGTCCATTACCCTCAGTATGATCTGCCAGCCTCCCGTCAGGCTATATTGATTTCTCAGGACAATGAAACTTTGATGTGTTTGATGAACGGACAGCCTTTAGAATCAGCTGATGCTGTAATTCACAAGAAACCCTTATTCCTATTCGGTGACGCCTTTGAGAGAGCCTCTCAGCCTAGGCCAAGGATGGAAGATAGGGTAGTTCACCAGCAAGATAGATCTTTTTTTATACCCGACATCGCTCGCTGCCTTCCTTTTTCACGGTACGCTCATGCAAGCTACCCTAGGAAGATGGATTGGAATATCACTCTATTTCAGGATGCTCGGGCAGGAAAAATCTTCGTAAAGAAGGGGCCACACCATAAGGATATGTTTTATAGCTCTTCCGACAGATATAGTATCCTACTGAGAGGCTTAAGACCTGGCTGCATTCCACCAGAGAACTCCTCCATGCTAATGCCTGTTAGGACACCAATATTCACAAATGAGTTTGCGAAGGTTGAAGAAAAATATCCTGAGCAAGATATAAGAATGACTGGATTGGTGAATCCAGACTACAAGCGATGGAGTTATATCGCGAATTGGGTTCTGGGAAAATTCCAAGACAGACTCCAACAAATCAACCTGTATGAAGCAGTGCATGCCACTGTTTACGGATTTGCTCCCAATCCTCATATGTTCTTAGCCTTAGCTGAGAGATACAACTACAGGACCAGAACTTTCATGACCCCAGGGGGAGAGATGGGCTTTGCACTCTACGAGATGAAGTATATCTCGCACTTGCCCATGGCAGATGCTCCGTATGAGGAGTATGTACCAACAAATGATGAGTTGAACAAGCTCAGAAAAGAGAATCCAGAGATGGTGACAGTGTTCGAAGAACTATTGTGCCATTACAAGATCTGCTCTTTATTTTACAAGAGTGCCAATGCCAATACTTGTTATTCTTCAAAGTGGCTACCATATCTATTTCTTAGTCATATAGAGGAGAAGAAAACCAAGAAGAACGATAAATGCTACCCAACCTTTTTCAAACCTTTGAGCCATACAGAGGTCAGAAAATTAATGGAACAGAGTGGTCACTTTGATAAAGAAGTAAAGGATGACCATGAATATCCTCCTTTGAAGAGAGGAGACAATTTGGAAAGTTACTTGAGAATGGGCTATAGGCCCATGTCAGAAGCAGCACAATTGGCGGGATTCTTGACATACTGGCTGCGAAGGTTCGTAGTTCCCGGATCCAGTGCAGTAGATCGTTTTCACCGTGGCGTCTTGTTTGCAGCTGTTAAGCTAGTCTTCGGTTATAAAATGGACTTACTATCAGCAATGACCTGCAAGCTGAACGCCAGTCTTCGTTTATATGTTGACTTGATGTTGAAAGCGAAATGAGAGAGAGAATTCCCTCGCTTAGAATTGCCATATACATATTTGTTTGGATGGTTGCTTCTCCACTATCCAACCCTAATGGATCCTGGCATGGGACCAGTTGACGGCAGTTTTCTTCGAAGGTATTCCGATGGAAAATGGAAATATACTTCCTTAACTAAGTATAGATTTATGTTGAATCTGAACAGAGGATGGAACTTCTGCTGCGCTCATTTCCCTGCTGGGTATGATCAGATGCCCACGAATATGGTGGATTCGAAACTGCAGCCTCTAACTCATGTCGCTTTTGAATGGTTGAAGACAATTCGACCATCTCATTTGGTCTACCGATTCGAAGAAGAGGGCTACTTAGAACCATACCTCCTAAGCCGTTTTGCTCGACAGTTTGGGTATGATCAGTTCCATGTAGGGAACGCAATTACCTGCCTCCAAGGCAAAGGTTATCTGATAGACGGAGCTAGGGCTTGGGCTTATTACAATGCCCGCGATACAAAAGTCACTTTCTCCATGCCAGCAAGGACTACTCCTCAGGGTCCTCGAATGCTTTTTATATACTCCGTGTTTTACACATTAGCGAATACTTTTGCCGAGAATTTCCATCTCGCAGATAGTTTTGCCACTGCAACAAGATTGAGAAGAGGGAGAATTGCTCCATCAATCCCTATAAATGAGGAGGCGCAGGAACCGGCAGATGCACCTCTGGAGACTACAAGGGATATTATATTCCCCCAAGAAGTGAATGCACCACTTCGTATTTCTCTGAAGGTGGGTAAATCTCCTGCGAAGAAGAGAAGAAGAGAGGAGCCTCCTGCTCCTGTGGCGAAGAAGAAATTGATTCTTGATGTTTCTTCTGAAAAAGGTGACTACCAGATCTCAATCCCGACAATTGGCCGAGACTCATCAAGAAATTGCCAGTACACCAACCTCCGTGCAAAAGCAAGCAGAGCCAGAAAATGTAGAGAGTCCTGTTAGGCCTCTACACAGAAAGAAAAGAGTAGTCACTAGAAGAGTCTTGGAAGAGTCTTCTTCTATACAACTCCTGACTTCAGTAGATGCTGCTGCAGGACTTCTAATGGCATCTCCCACACCCGCTTCTGAATCAGGGAGCAAAACTCTCGAGGAGAATGAACAGAGGGGAGATGTTGCCCCAAGAATTGAAAAGCCTAGAGAACACATTTTAGAGGAAGATCAAAGTGTTGTACGGCCTCATTCTCCTATTGCAGATATTACTCAACCTCCTCCTACTCCCAGGACTCTTCGTGAGGACGAAGACCGTGAAATGATTGCAGCTCTGGAGGATTGCAGTTATAGCCTGCAGGAAGATCAGGCTGCCACTAGCAGTGGAAATGCAGCAGTAGAAGAAGAAGAAAAAGAAGAAGACGAGGAAGGTTCTTCATCCGAAAATGTTTATGAGTATTTACAAGATCCTAAAAAGGATAATGAAGAACACAATTCTCTTGATACTGTCGATGATATTTCAAATCCTAAAAAGGATATTGAAGTGGAGGCATCTGCAGAAAAAGCTGTCGATGTTGAGATAGAAATATCTCCTGAAGAAGTAGCCGACGAAGGTATGCTAAAAGAAAATCCCGCCACCGACCCTCAAGGTATAAAACGAGATTTAACAATCTTTTTTTTTTAAAATGAACTGATAACTAATATCTTCATTTGCAGATCTTGAGACTTTGCCAACACCTCCAACGGACCTGATTATGGTGCCTATACCAATGGTGGTTATTAGCAGTAGTCATCATTTATCTTGTGGTTCTGAGGCGGGCAGCAGCCAGGCTGTTGCAGCTGAGGCTACTTCTGTTCAACGGTATTCCATTCCAGTAAGGAATGAACTCGTTGTTAGACCAAACCAAGGTAACATTGCTCTTAATTTGATCTTTTTGTTCATCAACAATCAATTAGTAAAAATAACAATTTTACTTTTGCAGAAGATCAAGCAGGAGGAGCAACCAGCTCTACTCTGGCTCTCTTATTTAAAGAGCCTATTGTCCAACCTCAAAGAATCGAGCAACCTGTTACCCCGTCTTCATCAGGAGTAGCAGCGACTCCTGGAACTTTGGCCATCAATCAGCAAGTGGTCCAGTCATTTACTCGATGTTTCTTTGAGTCGCTGGGATCTCTCGTCCGTAAAATGATAGAGAAAGAAGGGGCTGACTTCATTATGGTTAGGAAGCCCACTTCTTTCTTGATAAGAGCCATAAGAGACCAAGGAGACGAAGCTCAGGCCACTCTCCTTGAACATATACTGGATGAATTAGAAGTCTCCATCAAGAAGTATAAAGAACTCAAGAAGAAAGATGTAGACTCTTTAGTACAAGCTGAATTTGAGCGGCTGGCTCAAGCTGCTGATATGGAAAGGTTAACTCTTCAAAATCTGTTAGAAGCTCATTCAGCAAAATCAGCTGAATATAATTCTAAAATAGAATCAATTACTCTAGTGGCTGAAAGCAAAGGACGGCGACTTGCTGAGCTGAAGGCTGAAATTACTCGCCTCCAATAAGAGTTTGAAGAAGAAACTGTTAATCACCAACTGGTGATTGAACAATTTAATACATTGATTGAAGAAAGGAATGAGTATGAGATCACTCATGGTGAAGAGATCACTCGCAGGACAGTAGATATGCCCATTTTTGATGAAGAAAGCGGGATGGAGGAGGCAAGAAAGATAGTAGTGTCAACACACGAAGAAGAGCTGCAGACATTGAAGCAGCAAATTGACAATCTAATTGTCCCTCCTTCTTGATTTTGTATTTGGGTTTTGTTGCTGTAGCTGCATTTTTGTAATGTCTCATTTTTTTGATATAAAGGACATTTTGTTGTGGCTCCATTATTTATTGCATATCTTATTCAGATATAAATAATAGATAGATATGATATATTTATTGACAACTTAATCGAAAATGACAAGTTGCTGATGTAGAAGATGAACGATAATGAATCGTCAATGAAAATGAATGAACGGGAATACCGTCAAGTAATGATGAAAGAACGGGTAAATCGTCAAATGATATTGAAATGAACGAATTAACCGTCAAATAATAATAAATGAACAGGTTAACTGTCAAAATAGATGAACAGATTAACCGTCAGATATTAACGAACGGACAAACCGTCGGATGAGTATAATAAATGAACGGATGAACCGTCAGGTGTTTAATGAACGGACGAACCGTCGGATGAATGTGATAAATGAACGGATGAACCGTCAGGTATTAATGAACGGATGAACCGTCGGATGAATGTAATGCTTCATTAATTGAGGAACTTCTGTCTATAAATATAGCAGAAATCAGATAGGAACGAACACTTCTACTCTTCAACATAAAAATGTCTTCTGGAGAAGCATCTAAGAAGGTTGAGATTGTCTCGAAGGTTCAGAAGGGTATTGAAGAACACCCTGCCGATCCAGTTCAGCCAAAGGAAGCAGAAGCAGGCGAAGGTTCGTCTGCACCCCAGCCACCGCGAGACATTTTGGACTTCCTGCTCGAACCAGGAAAGACTAAAGAAGAAGAAGCCATCAGGATGGCCGCCTGCAAGTTTCTTGTGGGATCCAGCAAGGAGGTTCTCGGCTCTTTTGCTGACCGCATTTTTGAGAAGGACGGCAGTGGCCCTTGTCCCAATGTAGAAAAAGATGATAGTGACCTTTAATATGTACTATCATATAATAAAATTTGAATTTTATTTATGAACTTGATTCTGTCTGATAATTTACAAGTATTTATATTTATACATAATACTTCTTTAAGAATTTGCCATTGATAGGCATCATAGCAACTCGACCATCAAGTTCTTAAAGTTGATAAGCTCCGTTTGAGAAGACTTTGCTTACAACATAGGGACCTTCCCATTTCGCATCGAATTTCTCTTTGCTCATATGAGTCATAGTCATAGAACGTCTGACCGTTAGAACAAGTTCTCCTTGCTGAAAGGCTCTGACCTTCACTTTACGATTAAATGTCTTTGAGATGCGGGCTTGGTATAACTCAATATGCTGTTGAGCCATTAATCGCTTCTCATCAAGTGCTTCCAATTCTTGAAGTCGAAGAAGGTCGTTATTCTCTGTAGTGAGCTCATTAGCAATGGCAATCCTTAAAGAAGGAATTTGCAGCTCTAAAGGAAGGACAGCTTCACAGCCATACACCAAAAAGAAAGGTGTAAAGCCTGTGGGATTGCGGACTGTAGTTCGATAGGCCCAAAGACACTCGCCAAGTTTCTCGCTCCAATTCCGTTTGTTAGTGGATACAAATTTCTTAAGGAGCTTAATAATGGTTTTGTTAAAGGCTTCAGCTAAACCATTAGCAGCAGGATTGTAGGCCGTCGAAGCAACATTGTTAATCCGATGATCATCGCAGAATCTAGTGAACTTCTGACTAATGAATTGAGGTCCATTGTCATGAATGATTCTTCGAGGTACACCGAATCTATAGATGACATGGTGTTTAACGAAGTTAATGACACTGCTAGTCTTGACTTCAGCCAGAGGTATAGCTTCAGCCCACTTGGAGAAGTAATCGGTTATCGCCAATATGAACTGATGTCCTCTAGAAGAAGGAGGATTAATAGGACCTATAATATCCATACCCTAAGCTTCAAAAGGCCAGGAAGTAGCAGTCGGGTGTAAGAATTCTGAGGGTTGATGAATGAAGTCTGCATGGATTTGACAAGCACGATATTTCCTTGCATATTCAATGGCATCTGATACCATAGAGGGCCAATAGTAACCCATACGTCGGATGCGATCCTGTAATTTAGGACCAGGTTGATGTGCTCCACAGACGCCATCATGAGCTTCACGCAATACTTGTTTGGCTTCATCACCAGCTAAACAGCGTAGAAGAAGACCATCATAAGTTCGTCGATAGAGGGTCTTGGTAGTTTGATTATAATAGAATCGGAGAGATCGTCGACGAACGCTTGTAGCCTCCTTAGGATCTTCGGGGAGTATGTCATGAACCACAAAGTCAATGAAAGGAGTTCTCCAATCTTCATCAATAACATTGACTTCAGCAAAATTGCTGAATTCAATATTACGATTGTTTTCGATACAGAACAGTTCTCGGTTGGAGATAACCACGACCTGCTGTCTTTTGATAGGGATGGCTAAGACAGCTGCAAGATTGGCCAAAGCATCTGCTTCGGTATTGCAAGCTCGCCGAACATAGTCTATGAAGAAAGCTTTAAATGATATAGCTATGTTGATCGCTGCTTCGTGATAAGGCATTAGGTCTTGATGACTAACTTCATAAGTTCCTCTAACCTGATTAACAATCAGCTTAGAATCACCGTAGACTTCGAGATATTCAACATTTAGTTGTTTGACTAACTGAAGACCGATGAGTAGAGCATTGTACTCCGCCACATTGTTAGAGCAAGGTTCGTCTAAAGAGTAGGCTCTTTGGATAGTTAATCCGTCTGGAGAAACGAGAACAACTCCAACATCTGCCACTATAGCACCATTTGGTCCAATTCTTGATGCACCATCAAAGAATAAACTCCAGGTTGGAAACTCTTCGGAGATCATGTTGACTTCTAATGTCTCGTCAGAAATTTCATCATAGAGTTTAGATGTCTCAGGCACAGGATGAGCTGCTAAGAAGTCCGCCAACGCTTGACCTTTGACAGACTTTTGTGGAACATACACCATGTCATATTGAGCTAGCAGGATTGCCCATGTAGCCAACCGAGAATTAAATATACTAGGTTTCTTCATGAGTACCCGGAGAGGGTTAACTCGAGATATAACCTGAATAGTTTGACCAATGATATAATGCCTCGTCTTTTGCACATCAAACATGAGAGCCAGGCATTCTTTCTCGACCAGACTATAACGGTGTTCAGCACCAATCATAGTTCGGCTAAGATAGTAGATAGCTTGTTCATGGCCTTCTTTGTTCTTTTGGGCAAGTAAAGCACCCAATGAATGGTCCATAGCACGGACATACATCAAGAATGGAATGCCAGAGATAGGTGGCACCAAAACTGGTGGGTTCATAAGATATTGTTTGATATCGTCGAATGCTCGTTGACACTCTTCAGTCCAAACAAAAGATACACCCTTCTTCATTAGTTGAGTGAATGGTCTGCAGCGTCCAGACAAGTTCGAAATGAATCGCCTGATGTACGCAAGTCGGCCTTGGAATCCTCGTAGCTCTTTTAGGTTGCGTGGAGGACGCATCTCTTGGATGGCTTTGATCTTCTCGGGATCCACGTGTATACCCTTAGAGGTAATGACGAAGCCGAGAAATTTACCACTAGAGACACCCAAGAATGACTTGGTGGGATTCATCTTGAGCTGATGTTGACGCATGAGATTAAATATTATTCTCAAATCTTGGATGTGATCTTCTTTTAGACGACTTTTGACAGCAATATCGTCAACGTAGCATTCGACTGTTTTACGAAGATGTTCTCTGAAAATAGTACTCATAGCCCGTTGGTAGGTTGCACCAGCGTTCTTGAGACCAAATGGCATTACTGTATAACAATAGACTCCTCGAGGAGTGCGGAAAGATGTATGCTTTTCATCTTCAGGATGCATTTTGATCTGATTATATCCGAAAAATCCATCCATAAAAGATATTCTTTCGAACCCACAAGTATTGTCAATCATGATGTCTGTGATAGAAAGAGGAAATTCATCTTTCGGACATGCTTCATTGAGATCTCGGAAATCGATGCAGACTCGAACTTTTCCAATTTTCTTCAGAACTGGGACGACATTGGCTACCCAATCAGGATGCTGCTCTTCTCGAATAAAGCCACAAGCGATGAGCTTCTTGACTTCATCATCAATTGCGTCCATCATTTCAGGCTTAAATCGCCTTTGTTGCTGTTTGACCGGTTTAGCATTAGGAAGAATGTTCAGTTTGTGAGTAGTAATCTTGGGATCTAAACCTGGCATGTCTTCGTAACTCCAAGCAAAGACGTCAATATATTCTTTAATGAGAAGAATCAACTCTTGCTTATCTGCTTCTGGAAGATTCTTACTAATAAAGATTGGCCGAGGTGACTCTCTTTCCCCTACATCAATTTGAATTAGTTGATCTTCAGTAGGAGGTTCACGTTGTTCAAAACGAAGTACCCATTGGTTATCCATATGTTGAGCCCAAGGATCTGTTTTCGAATTTTCTTCAACATCTTCATCACAGCCTTCTGGTAGTTCAACGAAGACCATGTTAGAAGATACAATTATACGATGGACTTCACCGATACTGGTATCGGAATCCCATGATCTGGAATCAGAAGAATTAGAACGTTTTTCACTATCTGATTCAGAAGCTGATGGGGATAACAGTGGAGGAGAAGTATATCCGAGACCTTTCTTGGTCCTGTCATAATACATTTGTGATTTTCCATTTGGAACTGTTGTACGAATGGGAGTTCGTCTACCTTTACCATAGTTAAGGCCGCTCTTGAAGTCGTAACCCATCTTTCGGAGGATGTCTTTTGATTGTTGACCATAACGATGGAACTGGAGACGTCCCGTATCGTTAACTTTGCTATCATCCGTATAGTTAATCTTTGTTTCCGGTCTTTTATATAAAAATGCTGGCCTTTCACCTTTCTTCAAAAAAGGGTGAATACGGTAAGAGTCATCTGGATCTTCAAGCGAGACTTCTGTCTGAAGAGATTGTACGACTCCCAGTGTAATTGATTGGAAGCTATCATATCCAAATAACTTTTAGTATAATAAATAACATCAATATACTGGAAAGTAGGTGCTTTTTCATTGATTTGTACATCAGTATTTACAACAGGACCTTTAACCTTAGCAGGTTTAGTCAAATTGATTACAAGAGGGGGAGAAGAAGAACGTGGAGGAGGCTTGTTACGACGGAGGTCGATAACAAGTGGCTCAGAAGAGGTGAGCTCCCTTTTTTCCTTGTTGCGATTTAGATCAACAATAAGTGGCTCAGTAGGAATGAGCTGCTTTTTGTCTTTGTTACGACGTAAGTCGATAACAAGTGGCTCAGAAGAGGTGAGCTCTCTTTGATTTTTATCAGCATCAACTGATTTCTTTTGAACTGATAAATGAATAACCAGTGGCTTGGAAGATTGAGGATGAGAAACTCGCCCTTTAACAGGTATGATGAGAGTGTCTTGAGGTACTACTTTTTGATCTTCTTTAGTATCCATAGCCAATACCACTTTCATAAATTCATCCTTGTACATACAAGCATCGTTGCAATAAGCTTCAACACCCTTGAAAGGATAAAGGTCTGCAACTTCCTTGTGAACTTGTCCTTTGTCATCAACGTATTTAAAGTATTGATGAAGAGTTGATGGAACGACATTGTGTTCATGTAGGAATGGCCTTCCCAGGAGAGCATTATAAGAACAACCATGATTATCAATGATATAAAAGGTTATCTTTGTGCGAAGATTGCCTATTTGGAGTTTTAGGCGGATCTTGCCCAAAGGTTCACTCTTTCCTTGGTTAAATCCCAGAATAGTAGTGATCGTGGTTGAAAGACTATGCACTGGTATCTTCAATACATCTAGCATTGTCTTTGGCATGATACTAAGTGCAGATCCTGGATCTATAAAGATACGATCAACCTTCATTGAATCTACATATCCTGTATAGTAAAGAGGACGATCATGTCTATTATCTTCCATTAGCATATCATCCTGAGTGAAGGTAATATTTGGGATCAGTTCCAAGACACTATGACTGTGATGACAAGAGACCGATTCTGATTCTGGCTTTTTGAGAAGAGTTAAGCAAGTTTCAGCCTGCATCAGAGCTTCACTTAGAGTTTCTCGTGTCTCTTTGGAAAGATGCAAGAGTTCAAAGATTGACAACCTAGCTGGTGTATTGGCTAATTGAGCCAATATATCAAAGTTGTAAGGCTTCTCAAGCCCAGTAGAAGATGACTTCTTTAGAGGTTTGTCAAATCGAACTTGTTGCTTGCCTTTGTCAGCCGTTGTTGGCTTAGGAGGAATTGATACTACAACTGGTGAAGATATAGAAGGGACCTCTTCAGCAGATGTAGGTTGTGCCGGATCAGGTTCGAAAGAAGAAGCAGGATCCTTTTGACCTTCAGAATGATCTTTCAAATAAGCTTTCCCTGATCTGGTGCCTAACAGAATCTCTTCGTCAACAATAGGATCAAAAGATACCATGTTGCAAATCTTGGTTTTGCCTTTAGAACGAGTTTTCTTCTTGGAAGATATCTCAAATTCTGGAGCAAGATCAGGATGGATCCACATAATTTCACCATTGTCAAGAGACAAGGGAATAAGACCTTCATTGGATGGAAGCGGGAGATTCTCAATCTCAAGGGTTGCTTTAGGAATTGGAATGACACCATGCTGTATCATCTGCGGAGGAAAATCTCCAAATTGGACTGAGACCATATTTGCAGTAACAGTCTTCTCATCTTGTTGCAAAGTGACTACACCAGCATTGACAAGCTCTTGAATCTTACCTTTGAGCACATAGCATGCTCGAGTAGGATGTCCAATGAATCGGTGATAGACACAATACTTAGGATGATCAGTCTTATTGACTTCATCAGGTTTTTTTGGATCAGGGAGTTGAATTTTGTTGCTTTTGAGTAAACACTCAAAGATACTTGCTGTGTCATTTTCGTCAAAGGAATATTCTACCTTCGGACGAGGTTCCCTCGGTGGAGGTGCAGAAGGAGTAGGAGTAGATGTAGGTGGGGCTACATTGACAGCCAAAGATTTTTTATTTTTGTTCAAGTTAATGTTCAAAGTCTCTTTCGCTTTGTGATTGTTCTGGCGATTGCCACTACCTGAATTCTGATGCTCATCGCGATTAGGATTAGACATTTGTACCCCCAATTGTTTGAACTTGTCAGCACTCACTTCAGCAGCTTTGGCGTTGACCATGAATGAGGGCCAATCTTGGAATTGGGTAGATCCCGTCCACATACTGATAATAGGTAAAAGATTTGCCTTACAAGTATCAATAGTGACAGCAGCTGGAGTCCCTGGAGGCATTTTCAAAGCTTCACGGCAGAACCATTCAATAAAGCTCTCAGCAGTTTTATTATGTTTTTGTTTGATTTTGTTGAGATCTGACATAGTCATATCATTAAACCCTTCATAGAACCATTCCAGAAAGATTTGTTTAAGACCTGAAAAGGATGTGATGCAACCATCGGGTAAACTTCTGTACCAGTCGTATGCTACGCCGGCTAAACAACCGACGAACACTCTGGTAAGAAGAGCGTCATTTGGCTGAAGTTGAACAGTCATTACCTCAAAATGATTGATGAATTGACTCGGGGAAGTACTGCCATCGAACAGAGAGATTGTAGGGATTTTGTACTTTGGGGGAAACGGGACGTCCTTCCATTCAACCGGATAGGGCTGTTTAATCTCCAACCTTTGTAGATTGTCTTTCTCTTTAAATGCTTCAAACTGGGTTCGTAAGAGTTTGACAGCTTCATTGGCGTCTTCTGATGAAGAAGAAGGAGCAGGTTGAGTTGTAGTGGTAGGAGGAGGAACAGCGTTGTAAGCACTACCCCCAGCTCCTGAATGGCTAGGCGTAGTTTGTACTTGCACTTGTACAGGAGGCATTTGGGGAGGCACTACCCACAGCCCAGTATTGGCAGGTATTGAAGATGCTATGATCTCTGGACTAGTAATAGGTGCAGTTGATGGTGTAACATGCTGTGCTACAATGATGGAATGCATACTAGCAACCATCTCAGCCATGGTTTTTAATTTGTCTTCGAGTGCAGCAATTCGCTGTTCTTGATTTGCGGAGGTTGAAGCATCTGGATCATCGGTGACAACATAAGCCGTCACTTCTCTTGGCACAGTGGAAGATACTGTTTGTTCAGAACTTTCACTGTATGCATCATAATCAGAAAACGAATCATCTCCTGACTGGGAAACAGGAAGATGACTTGAAGGGTTTTGAGGAAGATTCCTTTGACCGATTGTATCTCGGCTTCGAGAACGGGTATGTTGAAATACTCCTTCAGAAGATTCTTGAAGTAATTCCAAATACCGCTGGCTTGGCTTGCGGAGTCTACCATGCTTAGAGCATCTTTTACCTCCAGTGTCTCGGGAAGTCATGTTAACAGAAGCATACAAAACTTCGTCTTCTTCTGACATAGATTCAGATTTAGCAAAAGTTAAACGATCGAAGACAGATCGTTTTGTCGTTTGACAACAGCATTGGATGATGACTTTATGATTACAGTGATGATCAGATGGTTGAGATGAAGATTTTGAGACATTATCCTGTTTTTGTCTTAGATGTTCTCGAAGATCTACAACAGGACGAGGAAAGTTTCGAGGGATCTGTTCTTTGATAACATTTGGAACATGATTCCGATTCTTCAAATGTTTAATCCCTTGAGTATACAGGGAAGTACTCACTTCATTGGCATAAGTGTTAGGATTTTTGACCTTGGAGATTTGTTTCTGATGATGTTTGACCTTCGGCATTGGCTGTTTGCGTTTTACCGAAGTGGGTCGATTAAGATAAGTTTTGAGGTCAGCAAATTCACCCCCAGGAGTTTCTGTTTGAGACACTAACAGTTTTCCCTGTTTGGAACGACAAATTTGGAGAGTCGGGAGGTCCTCGAATTCTGCTATCGGAGTAGGCAAAATACCTCTTTGATTAGTACAAGTACTCTTGTTATAAAGGAAAGAAGAATCCTTGTTCGTCAGAGTTCTCGAACTGATTGGTGCCGAGACACATTGAGATGGATCTTCTTCAGTAAAGATTGAAGAAGACTGAGAAAAGACCAAAGGGCCTTTTCCTTTGTTTTGAGATGAAGGGTTAGCTAAAGAGCGTTTCCCTCTGTTATCTTCCAAGTCATGAGACAAGGAAGTTTGAGAAAAGACCAATGGACCTTTTCCTTTGCTTTGAAGAGAAGGAGGAATAGTCAAAGGACTACCCTCAGTGGATTGCGCAGAGGCAATAAGGTGTTTGGGAAGAGGAGTAGAATCTCTTCTTTTATTGTGAGAAGAAGAGAATTTAGCCAAAAGGCTATTTTTCTTGGATTGCGCAGACTTGGTTTGCGTATGGGTGAAAGGTGCACTAGTCATTTGTGCATTAGAAGCTTTGGTAGGAAGTGCATCTGGAGTTCTTGTCTTAGAGTGCTTGGGATGCACTTTAGTTACTGGAGTGCTATTTTGCGCAGGAAAAGCCACTGCCAATTGTGCCAGAGTCATAGGAGTCTTCTGTTTTGACAAGGCAGCATATGAAGTAGCCTATGCAACAGTTGCAGCAGACTGTACAGCCTTGACTGCAACAGATTGCGCAGCAGTTGCTGAAACAGACTGTGCAACAGTTGGCACAGTAATTTGTGCAGCAGTCTGACTAGCAGATTGTGCAACAGTTGGTACAGCATCCTTGGTGGCAAAAATACCAGATTGTGCAGACTTGGAGACCCAAACTGAGCACACTTTGCTCTTGGCAGAAGTGGCTACAGTACGGGGAGTAGTCTTGGAGTTGAGCATCGCCTGTAGGCTGTCTGGTTGACCTTAACAACCAGCGTCTTCTGCGTCTTCCCGATAGACGCTATGTCACATTGAGTTGCTACTTCCTCGTCGGAGGAGAAAGTTGTCTCCAGCAGAGTCGCCATTTTGTTGCAAAAACAAAAGTATAAAACTTTATTGATACAAACTATAATAAAGATTACAAGAATTCTGGGAAAATTACAACTATAGGAATCCAATCTTGATGACGATTGCTTTATCCCTTGGACGATGTGAACTTTGAAGACGAAGCCTTTGAAGTTGAAAACAACTCTGGAAATTGAAGGCAAAAGCCTCTGAAGTTGAAGACAAAAGTCTCGGAAGAATGCAGCAGCACTTTGGCAAGAACTCCTGAACTCTCTGATTTCTGATCTTGATCCTCTTGAAATGAAGACTTGAACTCTATTTATAGAGTTCTAAAAATAACTAACTTTCAGTTATTTTAGACTGCGCAAGCTGATTTGCGCAGCAACTGATTTGCGCAGTATTGGTTTGCGCAGGCAGTTATTGGATCGTGGGCCAACTATCTGGGACACATGGCATCATTTGATTGAAATGTGCATGATCGTGCATAGACAGTTGCCACGTAATGAGCAATTGATGGCATGGATGCCACATGTAATTTGTCAGTTATGTTGGTAGAATGCGCAAAGTGAACTGTGCAAAAATGGTTTGCGCAACCACGGATTGCGCATGAATGGTTTGCGCAACCACGGATTGTGCTGCCACCTGCCAGCCGCCCTCGAGCACTGTGCGGCATCAAAAACGAACGGCCTCCTCGTTATTCGTGTTGTCAGCTGTCAGGAAGATCTGATTTGATTCAGTCAATGATGACTTCTGCCACGTCAGCCTGCGCAGTTGGGAACATGCGCAAACTAACCTGTGCAAAGTGATGTCTGCGCAATCTGTTGTCTGCGCAACTCATCAAAATGATGAGTATCTTGAATTTTTGACTTTGTTGATTGATGCAACTTGATTTTTTAGGACCTACAGTGCCGGAACTAAATCCTCTTTTATATATTGTATTATTGGATTTCAATGCAATTGACACTCGTGCCTTAAACTTTCGATTTGATCATCTTTAGAATGGTAATCCTTCATAATTAATTCATAGTTGTCTTTTCCAGTTTCATATATGATGGTAGACTGTCCCTTTGTACCTCCTTTTGAGGGAGCTAGGCCACCTGTAGCTCAGCACTAGAGGGGTGGAGCTTTTGCGATGGCAGCCGAGGAGGTTGACGTTGTAGGTGATGGATTAGCAGGTTTGATCTTCTTATTCTTCTTCTCCACTTTCCTGTGTGAATCCATTAGTACCTGCCAGGATATCGTTTGTGATTTGCTAGATAGTGTAGCTACCCCGATCGAGACTGTGAAATCACGACCAGTAGGATTGTGTTGCTTCGACTTTGATTGATTGGGGGTTTGACCTAGGAAGGGTACGATCATCTTAATTTCGATGACAAAATTTTTCTAAGGTGGGTAGGATTGTAATACCCAGTTTTCCAGATAAGGGTAATTTTGAAATTTTGTAATTATAATTATTAATTATTGATATTTGATTCACATTATGATTTTTAGTAATTTTTAATAATTTTTAAACTATTTAAAAACTGCCTTAAGTCATGACTTGTGATTTTGACGTACTGCTAGTGAAACCCTAGAGACTGCATGACCTAGAGCCTATCCATGTCATTAGGATGATTTAATTATCATTTTTAGCCTAGGGGTATTTTGGTTATTTTGACTTAATTGAATTATTTGATAATTTATTGAATTGGTGAATTCTAGGTTGACTTGACTTGTTGAGACCTAGTGAACTAGCTTAGAAGCTAACCCTAGCCATGGTGACCCTAGTATAACTTGAGTTAACCTATTTTAATCATTAGAGCATAGTTTTAGAATGAGGAGATTTGGTTTAGTGAATTTTAGTCATGGCTTGTGGTTTCATGAAATGACTTGTGGCTTAATTATTTAATTGATCATGACTTAAGCCCATGGGCCATTTAGTGAACCCTAACCCTAATTATTGAACCTATGAACAGCCACTAGGGCTCCCCTCCCTATATATAATCTCCTCCTTGAGTTCTTGCCTCTTTTATTTTCATTCCAACACTTGGAGAAAAGAAAGGTATTCTTCCCCCTTCCAAAAATTCTCATTTTATTCATTTGATCTCCTTTTTCATCCTAGTCTTTTGCATTGGGTTCTAATTTAAGTTTATGTGCTGTTGGTGGAGAGCTATTTCAGTTTGGGATCAATTTGGAGCATTTGGCCATCAAGAAGAACACCCCCCATTTGAAGCCTTTTCTTGTAAATTGTACCTATAGGTAAAACCCTTTAAATTGATTTAAATTTCAGTTTTCTTTGCATGTAGGGCTAGATCTAGGAGTCCCCTAGGTGTCCCCGAAATTTGGGTGGATTTCGTATCCGTTTGGTGTCCGTATCGGACACGTGTCGTAGTATTATGTAGGTGTTTGTTGAAATGCCTCAATGGATTGAATGTTAATATTTTTCAAAACAAATTATATATTTGGATAGCTCTTGATATGTAGATTATGTTTGTATATGTCTGAGCACGAATCGGGTTGGTTTTCGTGTCCAAAATAGACAGGAACCTAGTACACGACCCTGCACACAGGCCTGTGCGGCTGTCCTGCTGTTCGGGTGCCTTTGCGGACACGATACGACACGAGACACCACAAAATTTTTTGGGGACGTGCGGGCACCCACTGACATCACCCACACAAAATTTCATGAACTTTCGTTCACTGCGCACGAAGTAATCGCGTTCGCACGGGTCACGCACTGTCACTGCACGCACGGAAATTGCTCACTGATACGGCCTCGTATCGACACGTCGACGACACTTGGACACGGGGCAGGGTGTTCAGTCCCTAGCCCTATGTTCCCTCGACACGAGTACAAGAGCACGTGGTGCCTCGAGCACTGTGTCGAGCCCACAAAGGCTCGACATGGCTGCACGATGATTATTCTTTCCTGTTTTCTGAGAAATTCGAAGTTGGTTTTGGACACTACGTGTCCCAATTTATGGACACGAGACAACTTGTGTGACACAAATACATGTGCACGAATTATTACCATACACTAATTTGGCTTTGTGTGGATTTCGATGTGTTGATTTAAGGTTTACCAATTTTCTGATACTGTAACTATCCCGAGTGTTCAGAATTCCAAATGAGTTTAAAATGGAATGTTTGAGTTTTAAATATATAGGTTTAGTTTTGTTTAAGGGTTTGGTTTTGATGGGTGTTAAGAGTTTGGGAATTTCGATTTAGGTGGACTGGGTAATAGGTGGTAACTGTGATTGAATGAACTGTCATATAGGACTGTACAATTAATTCCTGAGAACAGCTCTTCTTCACACACACAAACTGAAAATGGTTAATGTTAACTGATAGAGGATCCTTATTTTCGGGCATCTGTCCTTGTGAGGGCATAGGGTCAGTTAACTTCTTTGGGGTACAGTACATTGTATGATCACTTATTGCATTGTTCTAACCATTTTGGTTATGACCAAATATCCCATGTGTTTGAATACTGGACTGAAGTTTAAGAAAACAAGTTAGAGGGATTACTCTTTGGTCCAATACTGAACTATGTGAGTTTCCAGCTGCCCTTGCTCATGTTCAGGTATGGCAATTGCTCTGGAACAGGCCATTAGTTCAGTTAGACATGGAGAGTATCAGTAGAGAGGAATTTGGGGTCGTGCATAGATTGATTTAGCCTTGGGTTTTGCTGCAGCATATGCAATAAGCATAGATAGCAGCAACATCATTGTAGCAGTAGCAGCAGGCAACTGCCTGCACTTGGCAGGTTTCTCTGCAACAGTATGCAGTGACAGTAAGAGAGGAGAGGCAATTGGCCATGTTGCAGTATGGGTATCAAGGACTAGAGGGGTTGTGTATCCAAACATTAGATTACAATGTGAGGGTGTCCTTGGCAGTAGGGTATTGGCGTGAGTATGTATATGTGTTAGAGGAGGGATATGTGTATATTGTAGGTAGATAGGTACTTAGAGCAAATGTCAGATAGTTAGTATGTGTTCATTTATATAATTGTGTGAGTTAGAATAAAGGATAATGAGAAGTGGGAGAGATAACTTGTAGGCTATAGCTTTTGTGGTATTTTGTTGTGTATGGTGGTATGTGAATGAATTACATATGGGTTATCCTAATAGTTAGATTTGAATGTTGTAATGGGGTTTTGATACCCCCAATAGCCTAGCCCAGACACTACACTTTCATGTCACTCTCACTCATGACACACACACACACTTGGACACATATATGTGTCTTCCTATTCTCTATACATAGGTATATATTTATGTATTGATATGTATATATATAGGTATCCTATAAAATATATCAATGTGTGTGTACTAATATTATATGGGTATATATAATGTATATGTGATATGCATATAGTAGCCTATATGTTATATGTATATTCTATATTATATTATATAATAGATCAATATGTGTATTCTAAATTAGATTATATAAATATATCTATGTGTGTATTAGATAAATATTGCCATGTGAGATGTGTAGATGTGATTATAGGTTGGTTTTAGGCATGATATAGCCTAGCCTAGGCTCTTGGCCTATGGGTGACTTGAATGCCTAGTGTAGAGTCTAGATAGACTTGTTTAGTCATGTTAGACCTAGAATGGACTAGTTAGACTAGTATACACTTGTTTGACTTAGGTTTGACCTAGACAGTTGACCAGGTTTGACTTAGAGTTGACTTTGACCTAGATTGGCCTAGAAATCATGTAGATTGCATCATAAATATCATTTGTCTTATTTTAAACATATGATAATATGTACTGCTCTATTTAGGACATTGTGACTCTGGTGCAGACATCTGACATTACACTACTCTTTTTAGAGTATCAGGCGAGTACATTCTCTGATAGTTCTCTCATTTACTTGTCAATTACTGTACTTCAGTTCTAGTTAGTTGTATGTGATTCTCTGTTACAACACGTATGGATATTCTGGATTCATGTATACGATACACATTTATTTTCTGGCCTCTATTACTGGTATCATCATTTCTGGCTTCTATTACTGGAATCACCTACTGGAATCATTTACTGGAATCATTTACTGGTATCATTATATTTTGGCTGGACTCATCTTGAATCATTGTGTTGGATTTCTGGATTCACTTGCTGGGAGGGGAAATACTTGAGTAAGACATGTAGACATACCCCAATCTGGAATCTCCCAACTGGAATCTACTGGAATCTACTGGAATGATAGCCATCTTACACCCGGCCAGGTGTGTGATGTGCCGTATTACCTACAGCCGTTTACATGTCGATCTCAGTATTTTAAAACACACTGTTAGAGTATAGGCTGGACTCACCCTGGAATCATTGATCACTATAACTGGAATCGTCCCTTTCTGGATTCATCTTGTATTAGATTCATCTTGTACTGGACTTACATTGGAGTTACACTTGTCTATATTGCTGTCTGGACTTTATATCATATTACCCTGGTTCAGCTAGTTCTATTTTACAGTCTTCATTGCTATGATTCTTCTTTTGTTTAGTTATTTTCTTTCCTTGCACTTTATCTGTCTTTCTTACCATCACCTGAACATAAACTGTCATATTCATCAATACAACTGTCTATAACTGCTGTATAGTTCTCTGTTATTTATTTGGGTTTTCTAGATGAGATTGTGCTCGTTCCTGTCTTGACTGGACCTGTTGAAATTTTACAGATGATTGCCCTGAGGACACATGCCCTACATATTACGGACCAGGAGACGGGTTAGCTACCTTTGGCCCCGACACTCAGGAGTGATCGATATTTAGTTTAGTAGACTGGCATCTGTTTTCATTTAGAGCTTGTTGTAAAGAATTGAGACTTGAGATGTATTTGAGATTGTTCGAGATGTTGTTATTATTTCAGTAGTTATTGTTGTCTTCAATTTCTTAGTTATATTTCTGTGTTATCTTATCGTGCTTAGACTGTGATTGTGTTACACCATATCTTATACTTGTCCTCCGTTCGGAGTTGATCATGATGAGTACATTATATACTGCATGTGTTGATGGTTAGTTAAAGACTTAGAACAGCATTCTACCGCCGACACTGCGGCGTAGGCTGGGCACTGTTACGTACTCATACCCTCACAGTGGGTGCGGGTCATGACACTCAAGGCGTTCGCAACTACGTTCGCCCTCCCGCGATGGTACTACAACGAGATGTCAAAATTCTTCATCAATTCCAGCCATCTACGTTGCCTCATAATCTGCTCCTTCTGCGTAAAAACATACTTCAAGCTTTTGTGGTCAGTAAATATTTCCACATGCTCTCCGTACAAGCAGTGTTTCCATAACTTCAGGGCGAATATAACTGCTGCCAGCTCTAGACCATTGGTGGGGTAATTCTTCTCATGCAGTCATAGTTGTCTGGACGCATATGCTATCACCTTCTTGTTCTGCTCTAAAACACACCCCAAGCCCTCCCCTGACGCATTGCTATAGATAGAAAAACTGTCGGAACTGGATGGCAACGTCAATATGGGAGCTGTCGTCAGCCTCTTCTTCAGCTCGTCGAACGCAGCCTGGCAGTCTTCTGTCCATACAAAGTCTACATCTTTCCGAGTGAGCCTAGTCATCGGCTTCCCGATCCGAGCAAAATCTTGCTCGAACTTTCGGTAGTACCCCGCCAATCCCAAGAAGCTCCGAATCTCAGCCACAGAAGTCGGAGTAGTCCATGACTCGACGGCAACAATATTCTTTGGGTCTACTGATATACCATCTCCTGTCACCACATGCCCAAGAAATTCCACCATGTCTAGGAAAAACTCGCACTTCGAAAGCTTCCCATAGAGTTTCTCCTTTCCGACGGTCTCCAGCACGATCCTCAGATGCTCCTCGTGTTCTTCCGGCAACTTCGAATAAATAAGGATGTCGTCGATGAAGACCACTATGAACTTATCAAGGTATGGGTGGAACACGTTGTTCATCAAATTTATGAAGACTGCCGGGGCATTGGTCAACCCAAACGGCATCACCATAAATTCGTACAGGCCGTACTTGGTCTAGAAAGCTATCTTCGATATATCCTCTTTTTTCACGTTCACTTAGTGGTATCCCGACCTTAAGTCGATCTTCGAGAACACCGGTGCACCGCTCAACTGATCGAAAAGATCGTCAATTCTTGGTAGCGGGTATTTGTTCTTGATCATCTTGGTATTCAAGGTCCGGCAGTCGATACACATACGCACCGTCCCGTCCTTCTTTGGCATGAACAACACCGGTGCACCACAAGGTGACGAACTCGATCTAATGAACCCTTTCTCCAGTAGCTCGTCAATCTGCTTCTTCAGTTCTACGACTTCTTTGTTGTTGATCATGTATACTCGCTACGACTCTGGCTCTGCGCCTGGTACAAGATCAATGGAAAACTCTACGTCTCTGTCTAGCGGCAGCCCCGACAGCTCCTCGGGAAAAATGTCAAAAAACTCCGCGATGATAGAATGGGGTAGCTCCTTCTCTGCTACCATGGTTTCGTAAATAGCGTCGCCACGCTGCTCTACTTCTCTTCTAGCGAACTAGAACACGGTCTCCCCAGGCGGACTAAATACAACACATCCGCGGTAACAATAAATGCCGGCATAATATTTACTCAACCAATCCATGCCGAGCACTATATCAAAGCTCAGAAGTGGCATTATGAGTAAACTAGCGCATATTTCCCAGCCTCCTATGGTAATGCAACGACCGACGCAAACATCCTTCACTAAGATGATACCTCCGCCAGTCGAGATTTTATAGGTGCAGTCTAAAGCCTCAGATACAATACTATGTCTAAAAATAAAAGCTGCAGATATAAAGCTATGACTGGCGCCAGAATCGAATAAAGCAATGGCTGAAAAAGACTCAAGGAGAATAGAACCTGCTATCACATCAGGAGATGCTTGTGTCTCCTCGATCGCCATGGCATAAGCTCTACCCTGCTGCTGGTTCTGGATAAAGCGCTGCTGCTGGAAGGGAAGGGGCCCTCTCTGCTGCTGGGGTATCGTGGGCTTCGTCTGTGCTCCCGGGACAGGAGCTACCCTCTGTGTTGCATGAATCTGTGTCGCTGGACACTCCCTTATCTCGTGCGTGCTTGAACCACAGAATAAGCATACTCCAAGTTGTCTCCTACATACGTCCCATACGTGTCCCGGCTTTCTGCAGTAGCCGCAAGGTCCAAGGGGCTGTCTCTGCTAGTTCTACTGGAAGGCAAGGACTCTAGCTGGAGACTGGTACTACCGCTACGGGAAACGAAGTTGTGGCTGCTGCTGCTGTGCCGTGGTCATCCCTGGAGCATTAGACCACTTTGCCGATCCTGACTGGACGTTGCCCCCCCTTTATGCATCTCTATCTCTCTTCTGCTTGCGCTTTATCTCCTTCTCTACATCCTGTGCAACCTTTAAGATCCTCTCATAGGTGGTTGCTTTGCTAGTGGCGATGGCTATGCGAATCTCATGTGATAGCCCCTTTCTGAACTTCTTGGCCTTGGCTGCAGGGGTCAAGGCATCTGTGAAGTGACTGAGGTTGGAGAACTCGACGGAGTACTCATCGATGGAGAGGTTGCCCTGCTCCAGGTTCTCGAACTCGTTCTCTAACTCTTCTTTGGCCGCGTCCGGGTAGAACTTCGTCTTGAACATCTCCTTGAATTCTTCCCAGGTCACATATGGTACGGTGAATCGGGGCTCGTCTCTATACCACGTGCAAGCGATGTCATAGAGCTGCATGCTGGCTGTCTCGACCTTCTTGTCTTTAAGAATTTGAGCCATCCGGAGATTGTGGTCCACGTTCTCCAACCAGTCGTTTGCGTAGAGAATTCGTTCCGTTCCTCTGAATTCCCTGGGCCTAAGGTCCATGAAATTCTTAGAAGTTTCGAGGCGCAGCGGGGGAGCCTCCCTAGTCTGAAGAGCCTCCCTCAGTGTATCACGGAAGATGTCGGCCTTCCTCGTCTGGGAAGTGATGAGCTACTGGAAAATCCCAAGTAGCATGTCATTGTCCAGCGCAGGTGCTGGAGACAGAACTGGTACTGAATGCTGCGGGGTGCTGGATACTGGAAGGGTGTAGGCTGCTGGAAGGGTGCTGGTGGCGGAGTCGGCGAAGGGAACTGGGGAGGTGGTGGAATGTCATCACGGCAAAATGTTGAAGTCTACGACTGGGGCGTCTCGCCTAGGTAGGAGAAGCGGCCTCCATGGCTCGGTAGGGTTCCATTCGTGGAAGACCCGATAATACTTGCTGGGGTGTTCAAGTGAGCGATGTTCCTGCCTTAAAAATCCATTTGACTGTCACAAAAGTAAAATTATTAGTTGGAATTTCAATAACGATTTTAAACATGTGGAGATGGTCCTTAAAGTATACTCCTACACGCAGGCCTGTAGTAGTAAATCTAAGTTGAGTACTACCACGAGTTTTGCTGTTTTTGTGAAAACCGTGACCTGCATGGGCCACCATAAAAACGTGTCACGACCCGCACCCAATATTTAGGCATGAGCCGTGGGTACGTCCAGCCTACGCCACAGTGTCGGCGGTAGAACGCTGTCTAGTCATCTCCACATTTTATCAAATACAACCATGCAGTTTATAGATTTTCATAACACAACCAAAATCCATAGATCAGTCCACAATAGCAGGATATACACAAATAACTGTAGTGAGAGTGAAGATAAATACTGATCTGAATAATCTCCAAGATAGAGACCAAAATGTGATAGATAAAATAATCTCAAGAGAACAAAATGTGCTAAGATGGATGTCCACTACTCAACTCTCATAATCTACAAAATAAAGATGAACTACAATAAATAATAGAGTTCCTGGAGGCAAGGATAATATCTAGCTATATATCTCCTCCGGAGGGTAGCCCCGCATCCAAGTCCTCCTGCATGCTCAGATCAGGAGCTTCAATCTAATCATAATAAGTAGTATAGAACTCCTCTAATTCATCACCTAAAATATTGGTTTTTCAGTCAAGAATGGAACAAGTACACATATGACAGCTATCCGAGACACAATGGAATCACCAAACATGTATATAACATATGAGAATGAAAACTAGAAAGTAACTGGCATCATGGTACAAAGGGAAAAACATGAAACTCTATCATCGAAAATATGCTACTAGAAAGTAACATGAAAATCATGGTGACCTGGCAAGTGGTGAAGAATATGATGAAATAAAGGGAATGTTAACTATCTACGTGCATTGAAATATCAATTTTGATGTGTGAACGACTAAAGGATAAATTCGGCACCCTATACGTGTCGTGTGCAACTGCTATCAGTCAAGAATAAACATTTTGGGGATAAATTGGGTAGTTCACATGTCTACTAAGATATTTTCCCGTCCAACTAGTACTCAAGGAATCAATTGTAAGTGAGGTAAGCAGGTAGAAGTCAATCAAGATGTATAATAAATCCATGATACTATCTCCGTGTGACGAGCATGTCAACAAGCAGCAAGACATATGTATAACCTGCAAAGGAAACTATCGAAAGCGGTAATAATCAGTATATGCACTTGCCTGTGGTCCTGAGCTGCTAAAATGGGTCACAGTCCGTGTCTCGATCCAAGTAACCTATTTTAATAATAAATATAGTCAATAATTATAACCAAAAGGAATCTAAACTCACTTATTTATTTTTCATTTACAAAGGCTCTTATGGAATTCCTAATTGGATTGGTATAACTCTTACCCCTTTGATAGGTTGAACTTTTATCCTTATACATGCCAAGATAGTTAATTAGGCTATACTTCCCTCCCTTGACACAATTTTTCCTATTTGATACCCCTGTGATTCGCCTCTTGTCCGGCTCTAGGGTATCCTATACTAGCAATGCACCTACAGGGTCAGTTTCTTCCATCCGTAGATACAAAAACCTGTTGTTGAGCAGAACAAACAAAAACACATGTATCACTCTTAGCAGTCAAACCATGTCATGTCCCCATTATTATACCCAGTTATAATATTACTATTTTCACACTTATAGTCTCAATAAAAAATATGGGTGTAGGCTAAGAAGCAACAGCAGTAGCACTAGCAAAGTACCTTGTCAAATTGGTCTAAGGTGCCAAACTTTAAGGTTCAGCTTTGGGAGGCTATGGGTCCAGGTGTTCATTAATTAGTAGTGTCAATTTGATACTAGGAAGAATCCACAACTCAGTGTCAATGGATATAAGGAAAATTTACAGGACAAAAGTTTTAACAGAACCTTGCGTAGACTGGTCCCTAAGTTCTCTGATACTATGCATTTCTAAACTTGGACTGCTATTACCTCATTCTCCTATACCCTTGCCAATACCTATCTGGTATTGCCATACCTGCAGATGGGTTTGGGGCTCATCTGGCTCATTCACAGGTACCTGATACTCAAGTCATTACATATGTATATGACTTAGCCTAGTCCTTTAAGTTTGGGTATCTATACTTGAGCCAACAGCTGCCACTAGCCTGAAGTTACTAGAAAAATACTGGCCCAGACCTTACTAATTCTTATATGTATTTCACATGGTTTGATACATGTTTCTAGTCTCATTGTCTTAGTGTATTCTGGACACAAATTTCCTAGTACAGAAAATCTAACATCAATCCACCTTCCTCAATACTCAATGTACCCTTGTTACTCTCATTCCCTATATGAATCTTAACCTCTCCTGTACTCTGGGTGCACAGCTGTTTACCCCGGGTAAGCGAGGAATGGTTTGGTTTCTCAATACCTGACTTATATACAGATGATGGCAAAATCCCAACTGGAAACTAGGCTTACAGTTGTTATCCCTTTACATCTATGGTCATGCCATTCACACATGTTACTTCCACTATCATTCTTTCATCTGACATAACATCTAAAACATTCCTTCTCTCACATGACCACATACCCGACGCTCACATATCAGTCTCTTGACTGATACCCAACTCACAAGCCTGTGATCGAGCCCCCCTCTACATCATTTTCTGAGTCACTGAACCAAAACTCCCAAACCACACAATTGTGAACTGATTCACAAATATCAGTTTGTAAACTGATACAATATCAGTTAAAAAACTGATACTAAGCATCAATTTGGATAAACTCATACATATTGGGACTAAAATTCAAGGATAATAGACTGAACAAGGATATGTAGGTGATCAAGGCTATAGGGCTGACATCAACGAATGAGGACTGAATCAAAGAGCCAAGACACCACCCACAGGTGAATTGATACATGTATGCAAACTGATACATCAGTATGTCCCTTGATCAGTCTACCTTCAGCAAGTCCAACTTATCTTACATGTGTAGGTGCGTAGCAGTTCACTACTGCAGGCAACGCACGCCCCTTTGATACCACAGATAGGACCTGCCTATCTAAGTCTCATAGACTCCTACACCCTCTTAGTCTACCCATAGGATCAGTGGACTGATTACCTATAGGCCTTCCTTAACTTACAGACACTAGATAAACCTAAATTTCTGATACCATCCCCTCATTACATATCCTAACTGATACTATCCTAACTTCCCTTGTACTCAATTGTAAACCACATACACGGAATCTTCTCTAGCATACTATGCCGCCACGTTGGACATCTGCCTTACAAACTTATTAGATGACCCACTTCCAAGATGATACAAAATAGGATACATAGGTTAGTCATGCTTTTGTCTAAGGCTTGATACCCCCAATGATGCTTTGATACATATATATCCTACCAGATGGGTTAACTTGTTTCCCCCGACACCGAAGCCCATTGATGTTGTCCCTATTGTGCCCAACATTGATGCAACCCTCATCTACCTATATCAAAGAAGTTCTAGTATCGTAGCCCAACTAATGCCACCATCATATCTATCCTAGGTATTACATCAACCATGGGGCGTGCTATACTTATTAGGAAGGGAAGTTTAGAACCTTACCTCAACGATGGAAACCTGGAGTTGATGATGGCGCGTATGCAGTCTCAAAGGGAAAAGTTCACAGAGCTTGCGAAGATGTGAAGAGTTTTCTAGGGTTTGAAGGGATTTGGGTCGGCTGCTACTATCCTATATATATACTAGTGTTAGATAGGATTGTATCAATTCAAATCGGATTTGAATCGATTGGGAACTAAGCTTGGATAAGGCTTTTGTTTTGTTTTGGAACTGAGGACTCTGTCCCCTTAGGGATTTGAATTAAAAGGAGGGGGTCGACCGGGTAAAGCTTAGGGCTTAAAACATGGGTTTTGCAAAATCAGCCACCTATAAATCAGAATTTTACAAAAAGACCCCGTCCTTTCCCTTTTTATTTACTAAGCCTTAATAATATATAAATTATATATATACATGTGATTACTTAAATATATCTATGCATTAATTAATAAATAAGCAAGATAATAATTACATAAAAATGGGGATTTCGGGTCAAGGGCTCACAAATCTACCCTCCTTAAAATAATTTCGTCCTCAAAATTAAAGATAGACACAAGAGTAGGAATTTATACCTCATGCCTCGAAAAGGTAAGGATAGCGCACTCGCATCTCGTCGTCCCTCTCCCAAGTGGATTCGCCCGGAGAATTGTACCTTCATGCGACGCACACCTATGTAATAGTCTGGTTGCGCAGCACTTTCTCTCGGCGATCCAAGATCTCTACGGGCTGCTCCTGGTAGCTAAAGCTTGGTCCCACCTTAATCTCCGAGTGGTCTAGCACATGACTGGGGTCTGCCCCGTATCGTCTCAACTGGGACACGTAGAATACATTGTGCACTCCCTCCAATGCGGGTGGTAATGCCAAGCGGTATGCCACCTCTCCGATCTTCTCAAGGATGTAGAACGGCCCGATGTATCTCGGACTGAGCTTTCCGCCTTCTCCGAAATGTATCGTACCACATGTCGGTGATATCTTCATGAACACCATATCGCCAACCTAGATTTAAGCAAAAGGTCACGACCTATTCCTATCAGGATTAACTATTACAACTAAGAAAGCTATACCTCAAACTCTAACGGTCTCCGGTGACTATCGGCCCAGTACTTCTGCCTGTCCTGAGCCACACAAAGTCGCTCCCTAATTAGCTTCACCTTCTCCGCAGCATCCACGATCATCTCGGACCCCAATAGTGCTCTCTCACCCACGTCGTCCAAAGATAGTAGGGTACGACATCTCCGTCCATATAGGGCCTCAAAATAGGACATCTCGATACTAGCTTGGTAGCTGTTGTTGTAGGAGAACTCCATGAGGTGAAGGTGATCCTCCCACGAGCCACCAAAGTCAAGTACGCTTGTCCGCAGCATATCCTCGAGCATCTGGATGGTCCGCTCCGACTGCCCATATGTCTGGGGGTGATAGGTTGTGCCGAACTTGAGCGATGTGCCCAAGCTAGCCTGCAGACTCCTCCAAAAGTGGGACATGAATCTGCTATCGCGGTCGAAGACGATACTCACTGGAACACCAGGCAACCTGACGATCTGCTTCACATACAACTCCGCCAACCTCTCCGTAGATAGTCCCACTTTAAATGGTAAAAAGTGGGCCGATTTGGTCAACCTGTCAACGATGACCCAAATCGTATCTTTTTCTCCTGGCGAACATGGAAGGCCGGAAACAAAATCCATAGTGATATATTCCCACTTCCACTCGGGGATCTACAACGGCTAAAGTAGACCTCCGGGTCTCTACCTCTCGGCCTTGACCTGCTGACACACAAGACATCTTGAAACGAAGTGTGCCACTTCTCGCTTTATGCCGTACCACCATACGTAGGCTCTCATATTATTGTACATCTTGTTGGCTCCAAGATGTAAGGAATACTGAGAACGGTGTGCCTCCTGTATGATCTCCTCTCGCAGCTCTCCACTAGGTACACATAATCTCGTCCCATGCCTCAACGAGCCATCCTCTGTAATGATGAAATCCTCTAATAAACTGGCCTGCGCCTGTGCTATGATACCCCTCAGCTGCTCGTCCTGGTGCTGTGCCTCTCGTATCTTGTCCATCAATCCAGACTGAATCTGCATACCCATCATCTGTATCTCGACTCCAGGAATGACGATCTCAATGCCTAAGCTCTCCAAGTCTGCTAATAGGTGCGGGTCTCTCGTCAAGAACAAAGCCACTGGGTACCGACTCAAGGCATCCACAACTACGTTCGCCCTCCCGGGATGGTACTGCAACGAGATGTCAAAATTCTTCATCAATTCCAGCCATCTGCGTTGCCACATAATCAGCTCCGTCTGCGTGAAAACGTACTTCAAGCTTTTGTAGTCAGTGAATATTTCCACATGCTCTCCGTACAAGTAGTATTTCCACAAATTCAGGGTGAATATAACTGCTGCCAGCTCTAGATCTTGTGTAGAATAATTCTTCTCATGCGGTCGCAGCTGTCTGGACGCATATGCTATCACCTTCTTATTCTGCTCTAAAACACACCCCAAGCCCTTCCCTGACGCATCGCTATAGATAGAAAAACTGCCGGAACCGGATGGCAACGTCAATATTGGAGCTGTCGTCAGCCGCTTTTTCAGCTCGTCGAACGTATCCTGGCAGTCTTCTGTCCATACAAACTCTACGTCTTTCCGAGTGAGCCTAGTCATTGGCTCCACGATCCGAGAAAGTCCTGCAGGAACTTCCGGTAGTACCCCGCCAATCCCAAGAAGCTCCGAATCTCAGCCACCGAAGTTGGAGTAGTCCAGGACTCGACGACAACAATCTTCTTCGGGTCAACTGATATACTGTCTCATGTCACCGCATACCCAAGGAATTCTACCCTGTCTAGGAAAAACTCGTACTTCAAAAGCTTTCCGTAGAGTTTCTCCTTCTTGAGGGTCTCCAGCACGATCCTCAGATGTTTCTCGTGTTCTTCCGGCGACTTCGAATAAATAAGGATGTTATCGATGAAGACCACTACGAACTTATCAAGGTATGGGTGGAACACCTTGTTCATCAAATTCATGAAGACTGTCGGGGCATTGGTCAACCCAAACGGCATCACCATAAATTCGTACTGGCAGTACTTGGTCTGGAAAGCTATCTTCGGTATATCCTCCTTCTTCACTTTCACTTAGTGGTATCCCGACCTTAAGTCGGTCTTCGAGAACACCCGTGCACCGCTCAACTGATCAAAAAGATCGTCAATTCTTGGTAGCGGGTATTTGTTCTTGATCGTCTTGCTATTCAAGGTCCAGTAGTCGATACACATACGCACCGTATGCATCTCTATCTCTCTTTCCTGGAGCATTGGACCGCTTTGCCGATCCTGACTGGACGTTACCCCCTCCGTATGTATCTCTATCTCTCTTCTTCTTATAATTTATCTCCATCTATACATCCTGCACAACCTTCAAGATCCTCTCATAGGTGGTGGCTTTGCTGGTGGCGATGGCTATGCGAATCTCATGTGATATCCCCTTTCTGAACTTCTTGGCCTTGGCTGCAGGGGTCAAGGCATCTGCAAAGCGACTGAGGCGGGGGAACTCGACGGAGTACTCGTCGATGGAGAGGTTGCCCTGCTCCAGGTTCTCCAACTCGTTCTCGAACTCTTCTTTGGCCGCGTCTGGGTAGAACTTCGTCTTGAACATCTCCTTGAATTCTTTCCAGGTCACATCCGGAGCGGTGAATCGGGGCTCGTCTCTATACCACGTGTAAGCGATGTCATAGGGCTGCATGCTGGCTGTCTCGACCTTCTTGTCTTCAGGAATTCGAGCCATCCGGAGATTGCGGTCCACGTTTTCCAACCAGTCGTCTGCTTAGAGAATCCGTTACATTCCTCTGAATTCCCTGGGCCTAAGGTCCATAAATTTTTTGGAAGTTCCGGGGCACAGCGGGGGATCCTCCCTAGTCTGAAGAGCCTCCCTCAGTGTATCACGAAAGATGTTGTTCTGCCTCGTCTGGGAAGTGATGAGCTGCTAGAAAATCCCAAGGAGCATGGCATTGTCCAGCGCAGGTGATGGAGGCAGGACTGGTGCTGAATGCTGGGGGGTGCTGGCTATTGGAAGGGTACAGGCTGCTGGAAGGGTGCTGGTGGAGGAAACTGTGCTGGTGGCGGAGTCGACGAAGGGAACTGGGGAGGTGCTGGAATGTCATCACGATAAAATTTCAAAGTCTGCGGTTGGGGCATCTCGCCTAGGTAGGTGAAGCATCCTCCGTGGCTCGGTGGGGTTCCATTCGTGGAAGACCCGCCAACAGTTGCTGGGGTGTTCAAGTGAGCGGTGTTTGTCACACCCCAGAACTAGAATACCGGAGAGTGGGGGAGTGACTCAGCCAGCTACGTATTACAGGTAGATGAATACCGTATAATACGATCAATGCTGTCTAAAAGACGAGGGGGTGCATACTACATGAAAGTCTCACTATGGTCACTCAACATCTATTGTCTCAATCATTCAAACAAGAAGCAATAATAGAGAACATGTAAGATGAAGCAGTAAGGCATCCCGAACGCTCAGTCAAAATGTTCTTGAGTTCTGGCTGTATAAAACATTGCCAGCTGATATAGCAAGGTATACACAATTGTTATCAGCTGCAGTCTGACTTAGTTACAATTATGTAAAAGTAAGTATAAGACAGTCCGACTAACATATCGGTGCCAAGTGGCAAAATATAAAGTAAGTAGCAAAACGAGCAGGGAAGTGAAGAACCCACTCATGTCCTCCTGCGATCATCCCTCTAGTATTGACCAGCTTGAAGGTAGAAGTAAGCTGAGTCCTCGGGAACTTGCTCTAAATCTGGCCATACAAAACCAGAGAGGTTAGACCTCTAATAGCAAGTACCACAAGGAAGCACGATATAAAAACTAAAACCAGTGATAAGAGTTAAGAATATAATAATAAGTCTCTGCTTGCTACTGGGATTCACACAACATTACGACACTTCAAACCAACTTTCCAACCAAACAAGGACAGAAGTTGACCCGTCATGTCCTGACATTCTGATCATCTCAGTAGTTAATAGAGTAGGTACAGTACACAAACAAATCAATTTAAACGGTCATGCAACTACTACGGCTTGCTACTGTAAGTTCCAAGTTGTCTTAAAAATATGTAATAAGGATTCCTCCGTTCTTACTATGCACAAGCAAGGTTAGTCTACCCAATAATCAATTGCGCCAATCATGAATTAGACGAGTCCCAGCGGGACGCCCGTCCTCAGTGTACAGTAAATAAATATAAGCAGATACCGCTCCCTTCCCGTATGGCAGATTTGCAGTATCTGTACGAACCAGCCGGCATGTCGGGGCACTAATTGTCCCAAGGATGGTTGCCATGTAAGAACTCGGGAATCCATTCTCTCCATGCAATCGTTATTTTATTTAACTTAGTAGTCCCTATGTTAATTGAAATCCCATGCCGTAGATCATGGTCATTCAAAATGAGTACTTTCGTACAGAGTACGATATACATAACTCTACAACGATGCCCGTGCGGTTAGGTTGTAGGTCTTATATAGTGTAATACAACAATCAAACCTAGCCACGGAATAACCATGCCTTGACTGTAAGATACACATGCTGCTTTTTCTGAAAATAAGTTGAAGTCTACACGTATCCATATGCCAATGTTCGGGATCGGCTAGTCGATTACAATGGTTCTAGTTAATATGAACGTATTTCATTCAATTTCAATAAGACGATTAGCCAGCCTCTTAGTTCCAACTAGGAACGCATGATCAATCATTTAGTCAAAGTAACAATCAATGTCAATTCATGCGAAGGCATGAAAGTCAAATAGTATTTAGTATGGTCGAGTCTATAACTCTCAGGGTTAAGTTTCAGTCATACTTGATATCCATAAACCAATCGGGACACATGGCACATTCCACACCATAATATGTATTAAAATATTAGCATATCTTGATTATATCGAGTTCTTACAAAAAGGCGTAAGGATAAATAAGAGATGCCATGTACACCAAAGGAGTACGCTCAATGAATTACGTCAAGCAAGAAGAGTACGCCCAATGAAATACGCGTAAAGGAAATTTACGCGTGAGGGAAGTTTACGCATGAAGGAATAATGCTTGCGCATAAAGGAGTACGCTCCAATAAAGGAACAAAGTTGCGCGTAAAAACTCGTCTTATGCCAAGCCAGAGGAGTACGCATAAATAATAAAGTTACGCGTAGAACTCGTCTGTGTAAAGAGTCCAAGTTTACGCATGAATCTTGTATACGTAAAGAATAATCGTTACGCGTAAAACAATGTACGCATAAAGGATAACGTTACGCGTAAAACATGTACGCGTAAAAATAATATTACACGTAAAACATGTACGCATAAAGAATACACCAAGCCATAGTCGACTTGCTTAAACCGAATTCACGCTGACACGAATGAACGTGGGCGTAGAGCTTAATATTACGCGAGCACGTATAAACGTGTGCGTAGAGCCTGATATTACGCGAGCACGTATAAACGTGTTCGTAGAGCCTGATATTACGCGAGCACGTATAAACATGTGCATAGAGCCTGATATTAAGCGAGCACGTATAAACGTGTGCGTAGAGAACCTCCGGGACTCCAATTTCATGAACTTCAATCTGAGCCAAAAAAACAGGAGTTCTACGGATCGAAAGGGGTTATAATACAAATCTCACAATCTGGAACAAATGAAACTTAAAAATAAGAAAGTTTGATAGATCAAAACCCACCAGATCCGAAAAATGGTAATTTCTACTAAAAATGAAACTCCAATATGCAAAATGCCAAGTTCTAAACTATTTTAGGATCATGAGAGGAAGATAAATGAACCATAAAAATATGGGTTCTGATGTAGAGCAAGATGTACTTGCCTAAGCTCTTGGTAGGTGGAGAGAGTTATGAGGAAGAAGAAAAGTAATAAGAATAAGAAGTAATAAAGAGAGAGAGGGTTGGGGCTTTAAATGGGGATGAGGTAAGTGGGGAGTTGGTCGGGTTCATAGTGAACCACCAAAATCCGGAAATGAACCAACCCAAGCCGAACCTAAGAGCAAAGTAAAATCAGAATATAAAATACAGAAAAAATAATTAGCGTAAAATTAAAGGAATTAACTACAAACAAATACAGGATAAATATTAAATAAATACACTCAAGCCCTACACATATTAAAATATGCATTCTTGGAACGAAGAGTGACATCTCTACCCTCCTTAGAAAAATTTTGTCCTCAGAATTTCAAATCCAAGCAGGATAGAAACATCAGAGCTAGACTAATCCAAATACAAGCAATTTTAGCGAGCAAGCAGTCATTTTACAATATCAACTAGCAAGTAATATATCTATATTTATCAATCTATGACATCAAGCAATTTCTACTCATAGGCTGATAAGCATGAGGAATCAAGACAATCAAGGTACATGGAAAGAAATATACCTTATGAGTCAAATAGGTGCGGATACCGTGATCGAATATCATCCTCACGTTCCCATGTTGACTCTCCTAAGGAATGATGACCCCAAGTAACACGGATAAGGCTAATTGTCCGGTTCTTGAGTATCTTCTCCCTTCGGTCCAAAATAGACACCGACTGTTCCTCATAAGACAGGTTGGTACCAACAACCAGCTCAGAATGGTCGAGGATATGGCTTGGGTCCGATACATACCTACGCAACTGAGATACATGAAACACATCATTTACCTCTCGTTACGATGGTGGAAGGGATAAACGATAAGCAACATCGCCTACCCTATCAAGGATAGCAAATGGGCCTACGTATCGCGAACTCAACTTCCCGCGAACGCCAAATCTAATGACCCCATGAGTAGGTGAGATCCGCAAGAACATGTGGTCCCCAACAGAAAATTTTAGCAACCTAGGATGCTGGTCTGCCCAAAGACGATGTCGATCTTGCGCAACTCGAAGTCGCTCTCTAATTCCCTTAACCACTTCAACCGTCTGAACAATCATCTCTGGGCCTAACATCTTTCTCTTCCCGATATCGTCCCATACTAGTGGCGACCTACACTTCTTACCGTATAGTGCTTCAAACGGTGCCGTCTGGATACTGGCTTGATAACTGTTGTTCTACGAGAATTCGACTAAGTGCAGGTGACTCTTCTAAGATCCTCGAAAATCTAAGGTGCAAGCTCGTAATATATCTTCTAAAGTCTGAATTGTTTTTTCTGATTGCCCGTCCGTCTGTGGGTGGCAAGCCGTACTAAATCTTAACTTGGTACCCAGACTATGATGTAAACTCTTTCAGAAATATGACGTAAAACGGGTATCTCTATCTGATACAATACTGACAGGGACCCCATGCTGCCTGACTATCTGCTGCATATACAACTCTGCCAACTTTTCTGTAGATTGCCCTACTCTAAAAGGAAGAAAGAGTGCCACCTTCGTAAGCTGATCTACTATCACCCAAATAGCATCTTTACCACTTGGTAATCTCGGTAAACCGGTCACAAAGTCCATTGTGATATGTTTCCACTTCTATTTCGGGATAGGAAGCGGTTGTAATAATCCAGCTGGCCTCCGTTGTTCTGCCTTCACTTGCTGACATATCAAGCAATGAAAAACGAATCTAGCTATCTCTCTCTCTCTTCATTCCATTCTACCAGAAGTGCTGCTTGATATCTTTGTATATTTTAGTTCCTTCAGGATGTATAGAATACTGAGAACTGTTGGCTTTTGTCATAACCTCCTGTCTGATATCTCCACATGGCATACATAGACGTGATCCAAATCTAAGTGTACCATCTTCGTGAATTTTCATCTCCTATATGAGTCCTGACTCATATTCTGTCCTAAGCTTCTGAATCCTTGGGTCCCGTGCCTGGGCTACCTTGATCCTGTCTACCAAGTCGGATTGAACTCGTAGACTTGCCAGAATTCCTACATCACTAGGAAGTATAACCTCGATGCCCATCTCTTGAAGATCTTCTAAAATATGTTTTTGTGATGTCAACATAAATGTACTGCCTCTCCTGCTGAGAGCGTCTGCTACCATATTAGCCTTGCCTGGATGATACTGAAGCTCTACGTCGTAATCCTTGATCAATTCTAACCATCTTCTCTGCCTCATGTTCAATCCTTTCTGAGTAAAGGTGTACTTCAGACTTTTATGGTCTATGTACGTGTCCACTCGATCACCGTACAAGTAATACCTCCATAACATCAAAGCAAATACTACTGCTGCCAACTCCAAGTCATGAGTTGGATAATTCTTCTCATGGTCCTGCAGTTGCCTAGATGCATATGCTATCACCTTTCCATATTGCATTAGGACACACCCAAGTCCTTTTTCTAACGTATCACAATATACGGTAAAACCTTCGGGTCCAACCGGTAATATAAGAATAGGTGCTGTGATCAACTTCTGCTTCAAATTCTCAAATGATGCCTGACACTCTGCCGACCAAATGAATGGCACATCCTTCCGTGTCAAGCGGGTCATGGGGGCTGAGAGTCTTGCAAAGTCTGATATGAACCTTCTGTAATATCCTACCAATCCCAAGAAACTACGTACATCTGCTACGGTCTTAGGTATTGGCCAACTCTCTACTGCTTCTACCTTCTTGGGATCCACTGCTACGCCAGCCCCTGATATGATGTGTCCCAAGAATGAAATATGATCCATCCAAAACTCATACTTGCTGAGCTTGGCGTACAACTAGTTCTCTATCAGAACCTGTAACACTTTCCTGAGGTGATCTTCATGCTCTTCTTCACTAGCTAAGTATACGAGAATTTCATCGAGATACACAACGACAAATTGATCTAAGTATGGCATAAAGATGCGGTTCATCAAATCCATAAATATTGCTGGAGCATTGGTCAAACCAAAAAGCATTACTAAGAATTCGTAATGCCCATACTTGGACCTTAATGCCGTCTTGGGAATATCCTCTTTTCGAACTCTCACTTGATGATACCCTGATCGAAGATCTATCTTGGAGAAAATCCTAGCTCTGTTCAACTGATCAAACAAGTCGTCGATCCTTGGTAGTGGGTACTTGTTTTTTACTGTTGCCGCATTGAGCTTTCTGTAGTCAATACACAATCTTGATGACCCATCCTTCTTTCCTACAAGTACCACTGGTGCTGCCCATGGTGATTCGCTAACTCGAATGAACTTCTTTTCCTTCAGTTCCTCTATGTGCTGATACACCTTGGCCTGTTCGGAATCCGCCATTCTGTAAACTCGATCTGATATCGGTTTAGTTCCAGGTGCCAATTCTATACTGAACTCAATATCCCTAACCGGTGGTAGACCTAGAAATTTTTCGGGAAATACATCTAGAAACTCTTCAACTATCTTCTGAACTTGAACTCCTTCCATTGCCAATACTAATGCTAGTTTATGCTGGTACGTCTCTGATCTGACTAAGGAAAACCGCTTCATGCCTGGAATATTAAAAGATACACTCCCTCTACGACAATCTATTATAGCATGACTGTCTTTCAGCCAGTCCATGCCTAAGATAACGTTAAAATTTCTAACAGGAAATTCTATTAATCTGGCGGGTAAGGAACGCCCGCAAACTACAACTCTATACGATAGAATAACCCTATTAACTCCTACGAGCCCATTACCAGTGAGTATATTCAACCTCCCTGGCAATGCCTCGAATTCCATTCCTAGTCGTGTCACAAATTGTGCAGATATAAATGAGTGTGATGCTCCTGAATCAAACAATGCTACTGCGGGATATGAGGCGATGAGAATGTTACCTGCCACAACATCTCCCGATGCCAATGCATCTTCCAATGACAGATTGAATGCCTGCCCTCGGCCTCCTTGTTGGTTCCCATGCTGCGACCTAGCCTGGTGTTGCTGCTGGCCCATGTCTTGGTGATACTGGGGTGGTCTTTGTTGTCACTGCTGCATCGGCGGTCCCTGCTGTCGAAACAGCTAAGCCTGTGACATGAACGGGCATTGTGCCAACGACCTTACTGCTACCGTTGGTCTTTGATACTGGCCTGCCCCTGGTGCTGGCAGCACAGGAAATTGCTGCACTGGTCCTCCTGACCTCAAATTCATAGGACAGATGGAAACCCAATGATCTGGAATTCTACATACCAAACATTGTCCGTTCAATGCCCGACACACGCCTCTAGTGTGCCCTGCCTTCCCACAATGGGTACAGCCTACTGGGGGTTGCTGGTTCTTTCTCTGCTGCTGCTGCTGCTGCTGCTGTTGTCTTGTTAATGGTGCTGGCCCTCGCATCGCCACATCGTGAATGCGAATGCCAGGAGATGGTACTATTATTCGGGGCACTACTTCCCCTCCTCCTTCAATCTGATTGTGAGATCTCTTCTGACCTCCTGTCCTTGCTGTGATTCTCTAGATGGTGATCTCATGCCTTCGGGTTGCCGTTAATATCTCGTCGAAGGTCTGGTAGTTGTGTCCCTCTATCAATTGAAATAGTTCAAGATAAAACCCTTGCTGAAACCTCATAGCCCTCTGGCTCTCTGTTGCTACCATCTCTGGGGTAAACCTACTCAGTCTGCAGAACTCTGCTGCATAAGCATCCACTATCTTGCCTGCCTGCTTGAGGTTGATAAACTTTTGCTGTAGCTCGAACTGTGCCACAATTCCATAGTATTTCATCTTGAACCTCGCAGTAAAATTATCCCAAGCTATAGCACGTGTAATGCCCACTTCTTCTGATTCCCACCAATCACGTGCGAGGTCCTGAAGCAATAGCTTCACTAGATCCACACGTTCTTCTGTCGGTACCTTATCCGCTGTCAGAATAGCCTCGATGTCCTTAAGCCATGCATCTGCTGAAATAGCATCTTTCGTGCCCTCGAAACGATGGGGGTTGTACTTGTAAAATCTGGTTGACGCCCCTGAGTCAGTCCTCACTCCCCTTTCCAAAGCCGTCTACAATCCTTGGTTGAGTAATACATTCTGCTCTTGTAGCTGAGTGTACATGTGTTGCTGAGCCAACATCTGATGTTGCTGAGTAGCCATCATCCCTCTTATAATTTTTAGAAGGGCTGGTGTGTCTACTGCCATAGGGGTAGGCAGAACTGTTGGTGGTGTTGGAACCTCCGGATACTGCGGTCCAGCTGTTGGTTCCACTATCACCTCTTCTTGGATGTTCTCTTGAGGCAGTACTGGCCTTTGTTGCTGACCAACATGGTCTGGTTGTTCATGTTGCCCTTGTTGTTGCTGTCCAACTCTGACAGATACGAACGAGGTACCCCTAAAAAAAGGGACAAGAGAACAATCAAATGATCGGACCGAAAAGATCAATGAAGTCAAAGGATACTAGAATGTCAAGCTCAAGTCGAGAGTAACGAATCATGAGATCAAGGAGAAACATGTGTGATTGAGACATCCTATAAATTAAAACACCCCACAAGTTTGAAATCAGACCTGCGTAGGCCACCACTAAAACCTTGTCACGCCCCAGAACCAGAATACCGGAGAGCGGGAGAGTGACTCAGCCATCTACGTATTACGGGTAGATGAATACCGTATAATACGATCAATACTGTCTAAAAGACGAGGGGGGTGCATACTACATGAAAGTCTCGCTATGGTCACTCAACATCTATTGTCTCAATCATTCAAACAAGAAGCAATAATAGAGAACATGTAAGATGAAGCAGTAAGGCATCCCGAACGCTCAGTCAAAATGTTCTTGAGTTCTGGCTGTACAAAACATAGCCAGATGATATAGCAAGGTATACACAATTGTTATCAGCTGCAGTCTGACTTAGTTACAATTATGTAAAAGTAAGTGCAAGACAGTCCGACTAACATGTTGGTGCCAAGTGGCAAAATATAAAGTAAGTAGCAAAACGAGCAGGAAAGTGAAGAACCCACTCGTGTCCTCCTGCGATCATCCCTCTAGTATTGACCATCTTGGAGGTAGAAGTAAGCTGAGTCCTCGGGAACTGGCTCTAAACCTGGCCATGCAAAACCAGAGAGGTTAGACCTCTAATAGCAAGTACCACAAGGAAGCACGATATGAGAACTAAAACCAGTGATAAGAGTTAAGAATATAATAATAAGTCTCCGCTTGCTACTGGGATTCACACAACATCATGACACTTCAAACCAACTTCCCAACCAAACAAGGACAGAAGTTGACCCGTCATGTCCTGACATTCTGATCATCTCAGTAGTTAATAGAGTAGGTACAGTACACAAACAAATCAATTTAAACGGTCATGCAACTACTACGGCTTGCTACTGTAAGTTCCAAGTTGTCTTGGAAATATGCAATAAGGATTCCTCAGTTCTTACTAAGCACAAGGAAGGCTAGTCTACCCAATGATCAATTACGCCAATCATAAAATCCTATGCAATCGTTATTTTATTTAACTTAGTAGTCCCTATGTTAATTAAAATCCTATGTCGTGGATCATGGTCATTCAGAATGAGTACTTTCGTACAGAGTACGATATGCATAACTCTACAACGATGCCCGTGCGGTTAGGTTGTAAATCTTACATAGCGTAATGTAACAATCAAACCTAGCCACGAAATAACCATGCCATGACTGTAAGGTACACATGCTACTTTTGTAGAAAATAAGTTGAAGTCTGCACGAATCCATATGCCAATGTTCGGAATCGGCTAGTCGTTTGCAATGGTTCATAGTTAATATGAACGTCTCTCATTCAATTTCAATAAGACGATTAGCCAGCCTCTTAGTTCCAACTAGGAACGCATGATCAATGATTTAGTCAAGGTAACAATCAATGTCAATTCGTGCCAAGGCCTGAAAGTCAAACTAGTATTTAGTATGGTCGAATCTATAACTCTCAGGATTAAGTTCAAGTCATACTGGGTATCCATAAACCAATCGGGACACAGGGCACATTCCATACCACAATATGTATTAAAATATTAGCATATCTTGATTATATCGAGTTCATGCAAAAAGGCGTAAGGATAAATAAGAGATGCCATGTACGCCAAAGGAGTATGCTCAATGAATTGTGCCAAGCCAGAAGAGTACGCCCAATGAAATATGCGTCAAGAAAATTTATACGTGAGGGAAGTTTACGCATGAAGGAATAAATCTTGCGCGTAAAGGAGTACGCTCCAATAAAGGAACAAAGTTGTGCGTAAAAACTCATCTTACGCCAAGCCAGAGGAGTACGCGTAAATAATAAAGTTATACGTAGAACTCGTCTGCGTAAAGAGTCTAAGTTAACGCATGAATCTTGTATGCGTAAAGAATAATCGTTATGCGTAAAGGATAACGTTACGCGTAAAAATAACATTACGTGTAAAACATGTACGCGTAAAGAATACACCAAGCCAGAGTCGACTTGCGTAAACCGAATTCACGCTGACACGAATAAACGTGGGCGTAGAGCTTGATATTCCATGAGCACATATAAACGTGTGCGTAGAGCCTGATATTACGCGAGCACGAATAAACGTGTGCGTAGAACCTGATATTACGCGAGCACGTATAAACGTGTGCGTAGAGAACCTCCAGGACTCCAATTTCATGAACTTCAATCTGAGCCAAAAAATGGGAGTTCCACGGATCGAAAGGGGTTATAACACGAATCTCACAATCTGGAACAAGCGAAACTTAAAAATAAGAAAGTTTGATAGATCAAAACCCACAAGATCTGAGAAATGGCAATTTCTATATCTACTAAAAATAAAACTCCAAAATGCAAAATGCTAAGTTCTAAACTATCTTAGGATCACGAGATGAAGATAAATAAACCATAAAAATATGGGTTCTCATGTAGAGCAATATGTACTTGCCTAAGCTCTTGGTAGGTGGAGAGAGTTATGAGAAAGAAGAAAAGTAATAAGAATAAAAAGTAATGAAGAGAAAGAGGGTTGGGGCTATAAATGGGGATGAGGTACATGGGGAGTTGGTCGGGTTCATGGTGAACCATCAAAATCCGAAAATGAACCAACCCAAACCGAACCTAAGAGCAAAGCAAAAGCAGAATATAAAATACAAAAAAAATAATTAGCGTAAAATTAGAGGAATTAACTACAAACAAATACAGGATAAATATTAAATAAATACATTCAAGCCGTACACGTATTAAAATACGTATTCTGGGAACGGAGAGTGACAGTGTTCCTGCCTTGAGAATCCATCTGACTGTCACAAATGTAAAATCGTTAGTTGGTATGAAGATTCAAACATGATGCAGATCAAAGGAATAATTGAGATCAAACGTTGAATTTCAATAACGATTTTAAACATGTGGAGATGGTCCTTAAAGTCTACTCCTACTCGCAGGCCTGTAGTAGTACATCTAAGTTGAGTACTACCACGAGTTTTGCTATTTTTGTGAAAACCGTGACCTCCATGGGCCACCATAAAAATATGTCACGACCCGCATCCAATATTTGGGCATAAGCTGTGGGTACGTCCAGCCTACGTCACAGTATTGGCGGTAGAACGCTGTCTAGTCATCTCCATATTTTATCAAATACAACCATGCAGTTTATAGATTTTCATAACACAACCAAAATCCATAGATCAGTCCACAACAGCAGGATATACACAAATAACTGTACTGAGAGTGAAGATAAATACTGATCTGAATAATCTCCAAGATAGAGACCAAAATATGATAGATAAAATAATCTCAAGAGAACAAAATGTGCTAAGATGGATGTCCACTACTCAACTCTCATAATCCACAAAATAAAGATGAACTACAATAAATAAAAGAGTTCCTGGAGAAAACTCGTGCTCTATAGGATAATATCTAGCTATATATCTCCTGCGGAGGGTAGCCCCACATCTAAGTCCTCCTACATGCTCAGATCAGGGTCTTCAATCTGCTCATAATAAGTAGTACAGAACTCCTCTAACTCATCCCCTAAAATATTGGTTTTTTAGTCAGGAATGGAACAAGTACACATATGACAGCTATCTGAGACACAATGAAATCACCAAACATTTATATAACATATGAGAATGAAAACTAGAAAGTAACTGGCATCATGGTACAAAGGGAAAAACATGAAACTCTATCAATGAGAATATAGCTACTAGAAAGCAACTTGTAAATCATGGTGACATGGCAAGTGGTGAAGAACATGATGAAATAATGGGAATGTTAACTATCTACGTGCATTGAAATATCAGTTTCGATGTGTGAACGGCTAAAGGGTAAATTCGGCACCCTGTACGTGTCGTGTGCAGCTGCTATCAGTCAAGAATAGACATTTTGGGGATAGATTGGGTAGTTCACACGTCTACTAAGATATTTCCCCATCCAACTAGTACTCATGGAATCAATCGTAAGTGAGGTAAGCATGTTGAAGTCAATCAAGATGTATAATAAATCCATGATACTATCTCCGTGTGACGAGCATGTCAACAAGCAGCAAGACATATGTATAACATGTAAAAGAAACTATCGGAAGCGATAACAATCAGTATATTGTAACACCATATTTTCTGAAATTGGAGATTTTTGAAAATTATTATTTTTTATTATTTATTAATGGTGTTTAGGGCATGATATGATTTATGGTGATTTCTAGTGTAATTAGAACCATCTTCTAAGTCATGCTAAGTCATGACTTGTGACTTTGTGATTTTGTTAGTATAACTTAGTGTAAACCCTAGTTTTCCTTAACCTAGAGACTAACCATAATCATGTGAGCCTAGCCATAGGTTTAGAACTTCAAATTAGTAGTTTTTGGCCAAAAGGGTATTTTGGTAATTTACTAGGCTTTATTTGTGATTATGTGATTTTAATATTATTTTAATCATGGTTGAGTACCATGACTAGTCCCTAACCTATTCCACCCTAAACTAGAGGTTAGCCACTAACCTAGAAGCTATAGGATGGATATTTAGTCATAGGTTAAAGTAAGTTAAATATCTAGATATTACTATTCTTGATATTTTGCTTATATCACTCCAAATATCTAAACCCTTTACCAAAGTCTTGCCTTAGCCTAAAAGAAAGCCAAGGACACCTCCCCTACCCCCCATGGCAGCCAAGGACCCCCCTTGGCAGCCCACAATTCTATAAAACCCCATTGAATTAATTCATGAATAATTTACATGAAATTAATTCCTAGAAAATCCCTTTTTCTTCAAACCTTCACAACTTGATCATTCTTGATCCAAATTTACTCTAGTCTCTTGCATTGGGATCCTACAACATCTAGGGTGCTAAGAGGAACTAGCAATCAAGGATTTGGAAGCATTGGACATCAACAAGTGGAAGAACACACACCCCCATTTTTATTGATTTTCCTTGGATTTGCACAATAGGTAATTTCCTTCAAACTTAGTTAAAATCCTATTTTTTTCTTCATAAATGCATTCATGTAGGACTAATACAACTGTGGGTAAAGTTTGGTGGGATTTAGAAGTGGTTTGGTGTCCGTATCGGACACGTATCATAGGGTAGAAACCCTTATTTGTTGAAATATCACAAGGAAATTAATTTCATTATTTTGTAAAACAAATTTCATAATCTTGTAGCCCTAGACTTATAGTTTACACCCACACCTGACTGAACACGACACGGTGTCTTTTTCATGTCGAAAATTGACTTGGATACGCTGCCAGGATATCGTACTGTGCACACTTTAATGCCCTGCTACTCGACACTTAGCACGGACACTGTGGGACACGTGGACACGTAAAAATTGACACAGAGGAGGGGGCAACCTCTGACATGCACCCCCTCGAGTTTGAGACACGTTGGTGTCGTGTCGAGAGAGCACAGACACGTGCACTGGTCGTGCACTGTCAGTGCACACACGCACAGAGTCAACTTTGAGCGTATCGTGTCGCATGGACACGACACTTGGATGTCTCGTGATGACACCATCGTGTAGCCCTTCATGTGGAGTACACGTGGACACGAGCAAGTGGTGCTTCGTGTCCTGTGTCACGAGCACGAGGCTTATGACAGCGTGCACGACGCTGTCGAAACTCGCGCGTATCAGTCGTGTTTTTACGACTGATACGGCTCTCGTGTCGACACTGTGAGACACGTGGACACGAAACAGAGTGTCTATCGTGTAGCCCTATGTGTGGGCTACACGTGTGTGTGACCACGAGTCGTGTCGTGTCTCGTGGTGTGTCCACGAGGCGCGTGAACACGTGCACGACGCTGTGTACGTGTTTGCGTATCTCAGTTTACCCGTGTGATGTTTTAGAGAGATTGGACACGTGAAACTGTGTCATGGTGTCGTATCAGGCACCTAGGACACTAGTATATGTATGGGGCCTTAGTTACCAACCTAGATATTCGAGCCTTAGCTCGGTTTCGTGTATGTATTTTGGTTTACCTAGTATCGAGTCAACAGTCCAATATTTCCAGATTTTAGGATTATTTCCAGTTTTCAAAAGTGGATTTCAAAACCAAATTTGATATGTTTTATACATTATATATATGTATTTTAGTGTATATATATGTAGTATATATGTATGTGTGTGTGTGGGTGAATTTTGAGGTTATTTGGTTGTGTGTATAGGTAGTTAGGGATGTGTATATATATATATGTATATATGTGGTGTGTGTGTGTGTGTTTTTAGTATTGGTTTGGGGGCTGTCCTGTTCTCAGAAAACTGAGAACAGTCCTCCCCCCCTTTTTGACTGTTCAGATCCTTCTCACTCTCTTTCACTGTCCCTCCCTCATTCTCACTCTCTCTCTCTCTAAGATTCCCTCTCTCTACACTCTCGTTACTTCTCTCTCTATATATATTGTATATAATATATATTAGGTATATTATACATATACATTATGTATGTATATATGTTATATATATATTGTAGTGTGTATATATGGTTATATATATATATATATATGTGGGGTATATGGGTATTTATATATAGTGGCTATGTATATAGGTTTTACATTATATAGTGTATGTATATATATATATCTATATAGGTAAACCTAGAACTAGTTGACCTAAGCTACTAGCCTATGGGCTATAGCTATTAGCCTATGGCCATTAGGGCTAATCCTAATTGTCCAAATACCCATGACTTAACTAGTTTACCCCTTGTTTGACCAAGTGTTGACCAAGGTCAACCTTAGGTCAAACCTGACCTAATCAACCTAGTTTGACTTGAAACTAACCTAGAATGACTAAGTTTGACTAAACCTTAGCCTAATGACTAGTTGGTTTAGGTTTAACCTATATGAGTAAATATTAACCTAAGTTATATGGGTAGTCCTATGTAAATTAAGATATGTATGGGGTCAAGTGGGAAATTAGGAGTTGTTTCATGATCTAGGTTAGAGTTTAGGTTTATTTGTTAAAGACTAAGGTTTGGTGTTATATACAATATGGTGTTGTGTTGTTGTTTGTGCCTTAACCTTGGTATAGTATTTAGATAATCCAGACTTACCTAGACTTAACCAAGCTTAACCAAATTGACTAGTAATAGACTAATCTAACCCTTGTTGACCAACTTAGATAGATTGACCTAGACTTGATCCAGATTGATCATGTTGACTAATATTTGACTAGAATGTTGACCAAGAGTTGACTTTAACCTAGATTTGACTAACCTTGACTTGTTTAACCTTGTTTAACCTTGAATGACTTAGTTTAACTTCTTGTGACCTAATACGACTTGATTTGACTTAGTTCGACTGTAGAGTTGACCAAGTTTGACTTTGACCTAGATTGGCTTAGAATTCATATAGATTGTATTGTAGATTTTATTTACCTTCATTTTGGACATGTCATAACTGCATTACTCTATTTTAGGACATTGTGACCCTGGTACAGACATCTGATATTACATTACTCTTTCCAGAGTGTCAGGCGAGTACATTCTCTGATAGTTCTTTCATTTAGTTGTCATTTACTGTATTTCAGTTCTAGTTAGCTATATGTGATTCTCTGTACAAACACGATTAGTATTGCTGGATCCATTACATGCGACACTCATTTATTCATGTCTGGCCTCTATATCTGGAATCACTACTGGCATCACCCTACTGGAATCATTTTTGGAATCATTGGCTGGACTCATACTGGTTGTAGTGTTGGATTATGGATTCATTTGTGGGCGGGGAAATACTTGAGTAGACATGTGAACATACCTAAAATCTGGAACTACCTCCCTTGGAACTATTCTGGAATGCTAGCCATCCCACACTTGGCCGAGTGTGCGATGTGCCTGATTATCCCTAGCCGTTTACATGTTGATCTCAGTATTTTAAAACACACTGTTAGAGTATAGTCTGGACTTACCCTGAAGTCATGGATCACTACTGGACTCATTTTTACTGGACTCATCTTGTACTGGAATCATCTAGTATTGGATTATATGGACTGGACTCACACTGGGATTACATTTTATACTGTCTGGACTTATACCATGTTATTCTAGTTCAGCTAGTTTACTACAGTCTTCTTTGCCATGTTTTCTTCTCTTGTTAGTTACTTTACTTTCCTTGTACCCTCACTGTTTCTCTACATCATTATCTGTATAAAACTGCCATGCTCATCTGTATAACTGTCTAAAAACTGCTTTATAGTCTTTTTCATTTACTTGGGATTTCTAGATGAAATGTGCTCGTTCCTGTCCTGATTGGACCTGTTGAAAATATTACAGATGATACTCCTGACGACACATGCCCTACTTACCTTGGACCTGGCGAGGGATTAGCTACCTTTGGTTCCGACTCTCAGGAGTGATTCAGGAGTTTAGCTAATAGACTTACTTAGCTTTCATGTTTTGAGCTTGTTTGTATTAAACTTGAGATATTGAGTTGTATTAGAGTTTGTTTGAGATATTGTTGTTATTATTTTAGTAGTTTAATTTCTGTTGTTGTTAGTTGGTATCTAGATTTCTGTGTTATCTTATCGTGCTTAGACTGTGATTGAGTATATCATATCTTTTACTTGTCCTCCCTTCGGAGTTGAGATCTTGGCAAGTACATTATATACACTGTATGAGATTAGTTAGCAACCTAGGACAACGTTCTACCGCCGACACTGCGGCGTAGGCTGGACGTACCCACTTCTCGTACCCCTACACAGGATGCGGGTCGTGACACGTTTTTAGTGGTGGCCCATGCAGGTCTCGAGTATATGTAGTGGTATTCGAACTAGAGTATCACTACAGCCTGTGATAGAATTTGATAATAGGCTTAGAGAGAGGATACTCAATCACAACTAGGAAATTTCCAGGGATTTGAATCTACTGACTTTTGTTCAAATCTGTATAATCTATTTTCGTATTATCCTTGATACTGTCATCCTTGTACCGTTATTGACTTTCTTATTGATCTGTCTTCAGGATGGTGGAGACTAGGTCACATCGCTCTATGCCGGCAGATTCTGAGAGGTCTGCCATTTCTCGTCCAGTACAGCCTACAGCTGGGACTGTACCACTCCTTACGTCTGCTCACGTAGGAGTATCTACTTTTGGTAGTCCTCCTCCACCTATTCAGAGGACTACCCCAGCTACCCCAGACATGCCTCCCCCGCAGTTTCGTCAGCCTCAGTTCCAGCAGTACCAGCAGGAGTACCAGCAGCAGATGCCATCTGGATTTGTGGATGCTGCACAGATGTTTACATATTTCCAGCAGTTCCTGGAGTCACAGCAGACCCAGCAGCAATGTCAGACGACGGCATTTACTAGAGGCATTGATGAGGTCCATCAGCTGGCTAGAGCGACGATGGAGAGGTTGGCAGTCCAGCCACAGGGAGGATTGGAACAGCCGCGACAGCAGAAGATTCCAGGCATTCAGGAGTTCAAGAAGATGAACCCCAGGGACTTCTTGGGGACAGAGGGGATTCTTTATGCTGATGACTGGATTGAGCACATTGAGGAGATCTTTCGACTGGCGGAGATACCAGCCGGACTCCAGATAGAGGCAGCAGCCAGCCAGATACGGGATCTTGCCCGTACCTGGTATCAGACGGACCCGAGAGTAGGCACTCCAGGACAGACATGGAGAGTTTTCAAGGAGCTCTTCAAGAGGAAGTTTTTCCCGGATCAGGCAGTCGGTGCTTTGGAGACCCAGTTCGAGAACCTGGTTCAGGGGAACCAGACTGTAGAGGAGTATTCTGGTGAGTTTTGCCGGTTGAGCAGATTTGTGGAGGGCCTTAGCGAGACAGCGAAGGCGAGGAGATTCAGGAAGGGCTTGGTCAAGGAGGTCAAGTCCTTGACCAAGAGTGACAGGAATGCCACCTTTGAGGAGATCCTGATAGGAGCGATGGCAGCTGAGGATGATCTTGAGCTGAAGCTCAAGAGGGGCCGCGACGCTCAGGGAGCCAGTAGCAGTGGAGGTCAGGCCAAGAGGCCTCACATTCAGCAGGCACCTGTTAGAGTTCAGCATCAGCCTCGAGGACAGGATCAGAGGATGCAGAGTTGTGGGTATTGCAAGAAGGTAGGGCATATTTGGGAGTCTTGTAGGAGGAGGCTGAAGGTTTGTCTATTTTGTGGGTCTGGTGCCCACAAGATGATAGATTGTCCAGTTGCACCTCCTTATGAGGGTGCTAGGCCGCCTGTAGCTCAGCACCAGAGGGGTGGAGCTTTTGCGATGACGGTCGAGGAGACCAACGCTGCAGGTGACGGGTTAGCAGGTTTGTCTTCCTGTCCTTCTTTTCCATCTTGTTGTGTGATTCCATTAGTACCTGTCAGGATATGCTTGTGATATGCTAGATAGCATAGTTACCCTTTTTTTTGAGACTGTAGAATCATGACCAGTAGGTCTATGATTGCATATTATCTTTTGACTTTGATTGACTGGGGGTGTGACCTAGAAGGAGTACGACCATCTTAATTTCGAGGACGAAATTATTTTAAGGTGGGTAGACTTGTAACACCCTATTTTCTAAAATTGGAGATTTTTGAAAATTATTATTTTTTATTATTTATTAATGGTGTTTAGGGCATGATATGATTTATGGTGATTTCTAGTGTAATTAGAACCATCTTCTAAGTCATGCTAAGTCATGACTTGTGACTTTGTGATTTTGTTAGTATAACTTAGTGTAAACCCTAGTTTTCCTTAACCTAGAGACTAACCATAATCATGTGAGCCTAGCCATAGGTTTAGAACTTCAAATTAGTGGTTTTTGGCCAAAAGGGTATTTTGGTAATTTACTAGGCTTTATTTGTGATTATGTGATTTTAATATTATTTTAATCATGGTTGAGTACCATGACTAGTCCCTAACCTATTCCACCCTAAACTAGAGGTTAGCCACTAACCTAGAAGCTATAGGATGGATATTTAGTCATAGGTTAAAGTAAGTTAAATATCTAGATATTACTATTCTTGATATTTTGCTTATATCACTCCAAATATCTAAACCCTTTACCAAAGTCTTGCCTTAGCCTAGAAGAAAGCCAAGGACACCTCCCCTACCCCCCATGGCAGCCAAGGACCCCCCCTTGGCAGCCCACAATTCTATAAAACCCCATTGAATTAATTCATGAATAATTTACATGAAATTAATTCCTAGAAAATCCTTTTTTCTTCAAACCTTCACAACTTGATCATTCTTGATCCAAATTCACTCTAGTCTCTTGCATTGGGATCCTACAACATCTAGGGTGCTAAGAGGAACTAGCAATCAAGGATTTGGAAGCATTTGACATCAACAAGTGGAAGAACACACACCCCTATTTTCATTGATTTTCCTTGGATTTGCACAATAGGTAATTTCCTTCAAACTTAGTTAAAATCCTATTTTTTTTCTTTATAAATGCATTCATGTAGGACTAATACAACTGTGGGTAAAGTTTGGTGGGATTTAGAAGTGGTTTGGTGTCCGTATCGGACACGTATCATAGGGTAGAAACCCTTGTTTGTTGAAATGTCACAAGGAAATTAATTTCATTATTTTGTAAAACAAATTTCATAATCTTGTAGCCCTAGACTTATAGTTTACACCCACACTTGACTGAACATGACACGGTGTCTTTTTCGTGTCGAAAATTGACTTGGACACGCTGCCAGGATATCGCACTGTGCACACTTTAATGCCCTGCTACTCGACACTTAGCACGGACACTGTGGGACACATGGACACGTGAAAGTTGACACAGAGGAGGGGGCAACCTCTGACATGCCCCCCCTCGAGTTTGAGACACGTTGGTGTCGTGTCGAGAGAGCACGGACACGTGCACTGGTCGTGCACTGTCAGTGCACACACGCACAGAGCCAACTTTGAGCGTGTCGTGTCGCATGGACACGACACTTGGATGTCTCATGATGACACCATCGTGTAGCCCTTCATGTGGCATACACGTGGACACGAGCACGTGGTGCTTCGTGTCCTGTGTCACGAGCACGTGGCTTGTGACAGCGTGCACGATGCTGTCGAAACTCGCACGTATCAGTCGTGTTTTCACGACTGATACGGCTCTCGTGTCGACACTGTGAGACACGTGGACACGAAACAGAGTGTCTATCGTATAGCCCTATGTGTGGGCTACACGTTTGTGTGACCACGAGTCGTATCGTGTCTCGTGGTGTGTCCACGAGGCGCGTGAACACGTGCACGACGCTGTGTACGTGTTTGTGTATCTCAGTTTACCCGTGTGATGTTTTAGTGAGATTGGACACGTAAAACTGTGTCGTGGTGTCGTGTCAGGCACCTAGGACACTAGTATATGTATGGGGCCTTAGTTACCAACCTAGATATTCGAGCCTTAGCTCGGTTTCGTGTATGTATTTTGGTTTACCTAGTATCGAGTCAACAGTCCAATATTTCCAGATTTTAGGATTATTTCCAGTTTTCAAAAGTGGATTTCAAAACCAAATTTGATATGTTTTATACATTGTATATATGTATTTTAGTGTATATATATGTAGTATATATGTATGTGTGTGTGTGGGTGAATTTTGAGGTTATTTGTTTGTGTGTATAGGTAGTTAGGGATGTGTATATATATATGTATATATGTGGTGTGTGTGTGTGTTTTTAGTATTGGTTTGGGGGCTTTCCTGTTCTCAGGAAACTGAGAACAGTCCCCCCCCCCTTTTTGACTGTTCAGATCCTTCTCACTCTCTTTCACTGTCCCTCTCTCATTCTCACTCTCTCTCTCTAAGATTCCCTCTCTCTACACTCTCATTACTTCTCTCTCTATATATATATTGTATATAATATATATTAGGTATATTATACATATACATTATGTATGTATATATGTTATATATATATTGTAGTGTGTATATATGGTTATATATATATATATATATATGTGGGGTATATGGGTATTTACATATAGTGGCTATGTATATAGGTTTTACATTATATAGTGTATGTATATATATATCTATATAGGTAAACCTAGAACTAGTTGACCTAAGCTACTAGCCTATGGGCTATAGCTATTAGCCTATGGCCATTAGGGCTAATCCTAATTGACCAAATACCCATGACTTAACTAGTTTACCCCTTGTTTGACCAAGTGTTGACCAAGGTCAACCTTAGGTCAAACCTGACCTAATCAACCTAGTTTGACTTGAAACTAACCTAGAATGACTAAGTTTGACTAAACCTTAGCCTAATGACTAGTTGGTTTAGGTTTAACCTATATGAGTAAATATTAACCTAAGTTATATGGGTAGTCCTATGTAAATTAAGATATGTATGGGGTCAAGTGGAAAATTAGGAGTTGTTTCATGATCTAGGTTAGAGTTTAGGTTTATTTGTTAAAGACTAAGGTTTGGTGTTATATACAATATGGTGTTGTGTTGTTGTTTGTGCCTTAACCTTGGTATAGTATTTAGATAATCCAGACTTACCTAGACTTAACCAAGCTTAACCAAATTGACTAGTAATAGACTAATCTAACCCTTGTTGACCAACTTAGATAGATTGACCTGGACTTGATCCAGATTGATCATGTTGACTAATATTTGACTAGAATGTTGACCAAGAGTTGACTTTAACCTAGATTTGACTAACCTTGACTTGTTTAACCTTGTTTAACCTTGAATGACTTAGTTTAACTTCTTGTGACCTAATATGACTTGATTTGACTTAGTTCGACTGTAGAGTTGACCAAGTTTGACTTTGACCTAGATTGGCTTAGAATTCATATAGATTGCATTGTAGATTTTATTTACCTTTATTTTGGACATGTCATAACTGTATTACTCTATTTTAGGACATTGTGACCCTGGTACAGACATCTGATATTACACTACTCTTTCCAGAGTGTCAGGCGAGTACATTCTCTGATAGTTCTTTCATTTACTTGTCATTTACTGTATTTCAGTTCTAGTTAGCTATATGTGATTCTCTGTACAAACACGATTAGTATTGCTGGATCCATTACTTGCGACACTCATTTATTCATGTCTGGCCTCTATTTCTGGAATCACTACTGGCATCACCCTACTGGAATCATTTCTGGAATTATTGGCTGGACTCATACTGGTTGTAGTGTTGGATTATGGATTCATTTGTGGGCGGGGAAATACTTGAGTAGACATGTAAACATACCTAAAATCTGGAACCACCTCCCTTGGAACTATTCTGGAATGCTAGCCATCCCACACTTGGCCGAGTGTGCGATGTGCCTGATTACCCCTAGCCGTTTACATGTTGATCTCAGTATTTTAAAACACACTGTTAGAGTATAGTCTGGACTTACCCTGAAGTCATGGATCACTACTGGACTCATTTTTACTGGACTCATCTTGTACTGGAATCATCTAGTATTGGATTATATGGACTGGACTCACACTGGGATTACATTTTATACTGTCTGGACTTATACCATGTTATTCTAGTTCAGCTAGTTTACTACAGTCTTCTTTGCCATGTTTTCTTCTCTTGTTAGTTACTTTACTTTCCTTGTACCCTCACTGTTTCTCTACATCATTATCTGTATAAAACTGCCATGCTCATCTTTTTAACTGTCTAAAAACTGCTTTATAGTCTTTGTCATTTACTTGGGTTTTCTAGATGAGATGTGCTCGTTCCTGTCCTGATTGGACCTGTTGAAAATATTACAGATGATACTCCTGACGACACATGCCCTACTTACCTTAGACCTGGCGAGGGATTAGCTACCTTTGGTTCCGACTCTCAGGAGTGATTCAGGAGTTTAGCTAGTAGACTTACTTAGCTTTCATGTTTTGAGCTTGTTTGTATTAAACTTGAGATATTGAGTTGTATTAGAGTTTGTTTGAGATATTGTTGTTATTATTTTAGTAGTTTAATTTCTGTTGTTGTTAGTTGGTATCTAGATTTCTGTGTTATCTTATCGTGCTTAGACTGTGATTGAGTATATCATATCTTTTACTTGTCCTCCCTTCGGAGTTGAGATCTTGGCAAGTACATTATATACACTGCATGAGATTAGTTAGCAACCTAGGACAGCGTTCTACCGCCGACACTGCGGCGTAGGCTGGACGTACCCACTTCTCGTGCCCCTACACAGGGTGCGGGTCGTGACAAGTATATGCACTTGCCTTTGGTCCTGAGCTGCTGGTATGGGTCACAATCCATATCTCGATCCAAGTAACCTATTTTAATAATAAATATTGTCAATAATTATAACCAAAACGAATCTAAACTCATTTATTTTTTATTTGCAAAGGCTCTTATGAAATTCCTAATTGGATTGGTATAACTCTTACCTCTTTGATAGGTTGAAATTTTATCCTTATACATGCCAAGATAGTTAATTAGGCTATACTTCCCTCCCTTGACATAATTTCTCCTATTTGATACCCCTGTGATTCTTCTCTTGTCCTGCTCTAGGGTATCCTATACTGGAAATGCACCTACAGGGTCAGTTTCTTACATCCATAGATACAAAGACCTGTTGTTGAGCAGAACAAACAAAAACACATGTATCACTCTTAGCAGTCAAACCATGTCATGTCCCCATTATTATACCCACTTATATTATTACTATTTTCACATCTTATAGTCTCAATAAAAAATATGGGTGTTGGCTAAGAAGCAATACCAGTAGCACTAGCAAAGTACCTTGTCAAATTGGTCTAAGGTGCCAGACTTTAAGGTTCAGCTTTGGGTGGCAATGGGTCCAGGTCTTCATCAATTAGTAGTGTCAATTTGATACTAGGAAGAATCCACAGCTCAGTGTCAATGGATATAAGGAAAATTTATAAGACAAAAGTTTTAACAGAACCTTGCGTAGACTGGTCCCTAAGTTCTCTGATACTATGCATTTCTAAACTTGGACCGCTCTTACCTCATTCTCCTATACCCTTGCCAATACTTGTCTGGTATTGCCATACCATCAGATGGGTTTGGGTCTCATCTGGCTCGTTCACAGGTACCTGATACACAAGTCATTACATATGCATATGACTTAGCCTAGTCCTTTAAGTTTGGGTATCTATACTTGAGCCAACAGCTGCCACTAGCCTGTAGTTACTAGGATACATATATAATCTACCCGATGGGTTAACTTGTTTCCTCCAACACCGAAACCCATTGATGTTGTCCCTATTGTGCCCAACATTGATGCAACCCTCATCTACCTATATCAAGCAAGTTCTAGTATCGTAGTCCAACTAATGCCACCATCCTATCTATCCTAGGTATTACATCAACCATGTGGCGTGCTATACTTAATAGGAAGGAAATTTTAGAACCTTACCTCAACGATGGAAACCTGGAGTTGATGATGGCGCGTATGCAGTCTCGAAGGAAAAAGTTCACAGAGCTTGTGAAGATGAGAAGAGTTTTCTAGGGTTTGAAGGGATTTGGGTCGGCTGCTGCTACCTATATATATACTAGTGTTAGATAGGATTGTGTCAATTCAAGTCGAATTTGAATCGATTGGGAACTAGGCTTGGATAAGGCTTTTGTTTTGTTTTTGAACTGAGGACTCTATCCCCTTGGGATTTGAATCAAAAGGATGGGGTCGACCGTTTAAAGCTTAGGGCTTAAAACATAGGTTTTGCAAAATCAGCCACCTATAAATCAGAATTTTGCAAAAAAAAAAACCCCTTCCCTTCCCTTTTTATTTACTAAGCCTTAATAATATATAAATTATATATATACATGTGAGTACTTAAATATATCTATGCTTTAATTAATAAATAAGCAAGATAATAATTACATAAAAATGGGGATTTCGGGTCAAGGGCTCACATGTATTACAAACTGCAATGATCTAAGGAAACCTTGGTACTATCATGGAACCGTTGGTCAATAGTCCCATAAGAGAATTACTATCAATTGAGTGCTAATCTTATATGGGTGAAAGTATGAACATGATAGAAGAAGTTGGCTCGGTCGGACATAACTAGAGCAAGGTGGCTTAGAGTGGTTTATAATTGCATAAAGGGGTGCATAATAAGGTGACAAGTTCGAGAGAATCGCGAACAGCGTTGTTACAGGTTATGGTAAGGAGAAATTTGCATAAGTTCAAGGAGGAATTTTTTTTCCACGGGAATAAGGTATGACTTAGGTAGATACTTGATCATGAAATTGGAAGAAACGGTACCTATGGTAATACGAATATTAGGCACAAGAAGGTGTAAAAATCAAGGATTTGATTTTGAGATTATGACATAATTAGGGAAGGGATAAGATCACTCGCGATGTCATAGTTGGAATGATCACTTAGTCATAGTCACATACATAGGATAGGTGACGAAGGAATAAAGAGACAATGATACGGTCTGAAACTACAACTTCAGGTAACTTAGAATAATCTGATAGTCAAACAAGCTGAAGAGATTGTGCACTAGTTTATACTACGGTTTAGCCTATCTATCAAGTTTCTAGGATAACACATAATTCCTTAAACATAGCTAGCCTAATCTTAATCCAGTATATAACTGTAACGCCCCAGAACCAGAATACTGGAGAGCGGGGGTATACATAGCCAACTACGTAATTGAAATGGAATCCACCTCGCTATACGGTCACGGCTGTCTAGATACATGAGGGTTTAACAACAAGCCATCAGTCTCTTATGGTCATGAATAAGCCTATTGTCTTAATCTCAGGCAAGTAAAAGCAGTTACAAGATGTTAGAGCATCAAATATAAAATAGTAAGGTGTCCCATACATTACATATTTGGATGATCATGAAGCTAGTCGTACAAAATGTGAAGACTAGCAAGAGTTTCAGTCATACATGATCAACCCTAGGATTTGTTAATCATGCTACAGCCCGTAGACAGACAGTAAGCAAAGTGCAATCGAGCTAACACGTGCTCGCCGGCTAAATGCCTCAAAAGAATATTTTTACAATAAAGTAGAAGAACAAAAGGAAAATCCATTCGTTGTCTTGGTTACGCCTGGTGGTCACCATTTGGCTGGTAGGTAGGAAGATCCTCTGGAGCTACTCTGGTATCTGGCCATACAAAACCAGCTGGGACAGATCCCAGAAAGAGCAATTGCCACAAAGGAGACTTCGCTTAAGAACTAAAACCAGCAATTAGCACAAAACATAATTACATAATAAAAGACTAGAAATATAAAAAATCATGATGATATACGATAAGGTAACCATGGGACTATTCAGATAACCAAGTTATAAGCCTTAAATCAAACAAGGACCGGGGTTGTAACCCTTCATCTGAGCGAAACTTGGTCTCCCACCATTTATCAATAAGTAAAGCACAAGCAATCAGGTCATGTTACAATCTTGTACAAGATCAGGACAAGACTAGACGGGGTTAGACTCCATCCAATCAAACACGGCCAAGCAATAAGTACGGCTTGATACTTTAACTAACTAGGGTTATCACAGACCTAGTTACTAGCAAGATGCAATGAGATATTCCAATAGCGACAAGCCCTACAGACCATCCGGGTTATCCAGGTCGAATATCCGTTCATGAAGGGTACAACACATGACAGTGTGCTGGAAATGTGCCCTACTCGTCGGCAGGCTACAAGTCCACTTGCGTGTCCAGATAACAGGATTGCCTATAGCTGGGAAATCTCTTCATGACTACTGGGTTATTCTAGTTATTAGCCTTAGTCAATTTCAGTAGGTACCCCTAACCGTGGTATTTAGGGTTCCCTGCCCTAAACATGATGCAAAATAGTATTGGTTCATTTGTACAAACAAAATCGCCCACGGTGTCCAGGCCATTCATTCTTGTCATGTCATGCTAGCCGTCGCAACAGCATTCAATAGTTCCCATCAGGCTTGCTTGTCATGTCTTGTCATATCATGTCATGTTATGTCAATTCACTTATTATAACGTGCCATGTACAATTATCTGTCGAGTCATGTCAATCAATTCATGATTATCAAGTTCATGAAAAAGTGCAAGGACATAAAGACAATCGAGTAAAGGGAGCTCAAGACTCTACGCTAGTGAACCTCTACGCTAGGCCAAGAGGCCCCAAGCGTAAAAGTGGCTTTTACGCGAGCAAGACCAAGGAAAGACCGCTTCTACGCGAGTGGGAGCCCTACGCGAGATGGAATTCTATGCGGACAAGGCTCTACGCATAGCAATCACCCTATACAAGCAGAACTTTACACGCACGAGCACCCAAGTGAAACTCTACTCACGCAAGGCTCTACGCGAGCGAGGGAGAGTCTACGCGAGCACGACTCTATGCAAGTGAACCTCTACGCTAGCGAGAGTGGCCCCCCCGTGTAGAGTTCAAGTGAACTCAGCGTAGAAAGGATTACGCTGGCACGCAATGCGTATGCGTAAAGGGGACACTACGCTGGCACGTTTAAGACGTGTGCATAAAAAGGGCAAATACTACGCTAGTACGTTAAAACGTGTGCGTAAAGGAGGAAATGCTACGCTGGCACGTTAAACGTGGGCGTAAAACTAAATACTACGCTAGCACGTAAGAACGTGTACGTAAAGCTTCATCTTCTCCCCAAGGCCAAGACAAGCAGGCGTAAAAGCTCAAGAGCTCAAGAAAGCCCCATCCCGGCCAAGACTCAATGAAATCCAACCATTCCAAAACCAAACCTATGTAACATTAGAATGCCTTCTACATAGAACTCTTAGTTTTCGAAAACAAGCCAGTTTAGTAGATCAAAACCAAGAAATCCGAAAATGCAACAAACTTAGATCTACATGGAATGAACCAATGCAACTAAAAATGCTAAGTACTAAAGTGTCTTAGAATCTCATGAGGAAAACAATAGAATAATAAAGCTTGAGTTCGCCCATGAAGCAAGTTGTACTTGCCTACGGTGGTGCTCGGTGGAGAAGAAATGAGGAAGAAGAAAGAAAGTAGTAAATGAGTAATGAATGAGGAGAGAGAATGGTTGTTGGGTTAATAAATGAGGGATGGTGGTAGGTAGGGGTTTGCATATCAACCCAAACCGAGCCCAACCAAGCCGAACCCAACCGAACCAAATGCAGGCCAAGGCCATGATAAACCACATGAACCAGGAAATGCTAACTAACCCATGCCAATGCAAAATCCAAGACTAGCCAGTCAAGACAAGTCAAACCAGGATAAACCTAAAATAAACTGAGGCAAGATTAAACCAGGATCAAGCTAAGCAAGACAAGTCTAATTATGGGTCGGGATTCCGTACACATATACCAAAATATGTAATACGAACTACGGGTATTATAACTCTACCCACCTTAAAAGAATTCCGTCCTCGTAATTTAATTAAGAGGCTAGAGAGGCAAGGACGAGCTATACTAAGCAATCAATCATGCAAGCAAGGAATCGAAGGCATGAGGCATAAGGAAGGCATTATACCTCACGAGTCAAACTGGTCGGGATATCGTGATCGAATATCATCTTCACGCTCCCACATTGACTCACCCAAAGAATGATGACCCCAAGCAACACGGACTAAACTAATAGTCTTGTTCTTGAGTATCTTCTCTCTCCGGTCTAATATGGATACGGGTCTCTCCTCATACGAAAGGTTGATACCAACAACCAATTCCGAATGATCAAGGATATGACTCGGATCTGGGATATACCGTCGTAATTGGGATACATGGAAGACATCATGCACCTCATGCAACGACGACAGGAGAGCGAGACGATAGGACAAGTCACCTACTCGCTCTAGAATATCGAATGGCCCGATATACCTAGGACTAAGCTTTCCCCGTACGTCGAAATGAATGACGCCACGGGTAGACGAGATCCTGAGGAATACATGGTCGCCGATGAAAAATTCAAGGGAATGACGATGAGAATCGGCCCAATAGCGCTGGCGATCTTGTACAACTCGAAGATGATCTCTGACTCTTCTGACCACCTCAACTATCTGAGTAACCATTTTCGGACCGAGCATCTGCCTTTCTCTAACATCGTCCCATACTAGTGGGGATATGCACTTCCTACCATACAGTGCCTCGAACGGTGCCATCTGGATACTGGCTTGGAAACTGTTATTGTACGAGAACTCCACATGGTACAGGTGATCCTCCCACGAACCACCGAAGTTGAGTGTAAGATCTCAACATATCTTCCAAGGTTCGTATGGTACGCTCTGACTGACCATCTGTCTGCGGATGATAAGCTGAACTGAACTAGAGGTGAGTTCCCAAACACTCTTACAGACTGTGCCAAAAGTGCGACGTAAATCTTGAATCTCTATCGGAGGTGATACTGACTGGAATACCGTAAAATCTAACAATCTGCCTATGGTATATTTCTGCTAGCTGAGCCATCGGCTGACCAACTCTGAACGAGAGAAAGTGAGCCACCTTCGTGAGCCTGTCTATAATAACCTAAATAGCATCTCTACCGGCAGGGGACCTAGGTAATCCAGTCACGAAATCTATGGTGATATGCTCCCACTTCCATTCTGGAATCGGCAAGGGCTGAAAAAGTCCAGCCGGTCTCTGATGCTCGACTTTAACTTGTTGGCAAACCAAACACCGAGAGACAAACCGGACTATCTCCCTCTTTATGCCATTCTACCAAAAGTACTGACGGATATCACCGTACATCTTTGTACCGCCCGGATGAATGGAATACTGAGAACGGTGAGCTTCTGCCATGATCTCCTGTCTGATCTCTTTACTGGGTACACAAAGATGCCTTCCATGCCGAAGTGTACCATCCTCATGGATACATAACTCTGGTCTTCGTCCTGCCACACATTCTGTCCTAAGCCGCTGAAGCTTAGAATCTGATGGCTGAGCTAACCTGATCCTCTCAACTATACTGGACAGAACTTGCATGCTGGCCATCAATGCCACACTGGTAGAAAGAACAACTTCTATACCCATCTTCTGAAGATCTGCCAATAACTCTGGCTGCGCTGTGAGGAAATAAACTTCGGCTCTCATGCCCAATGCATCTGCAACAACGATGGCCTTCCCAGGATGATACTGTAGGTTGATGTCATAATCCACAAGTAGCTCTAGCCATCTCCTCTGGCGTATGTTAAGATCCTTCTGAGTAAAAACATACTTCAGGCTCTTGTGGTTGGTGAAAATCTCCACCCTATCTCCATACAAATAGTGCCTCCACAGCTTAAGTGCAAACACTACTGCTGCCAGCTCTAAGTCGTGGGTCGGGTAATTCCTCTCATGATCATAAAGTTGACGTGACGCATAAGCTATTACCTTCCCATGTTGCATCAAAACACATCCTAAACCTCTGCCTGAAGCATCACAATACATTAAAAATCCTCCGATCCCATCTAGAAGCATGAGAATGGGTGCCGTCATCAAGCCTCGCTTCAACTTCTCAAAAAAATCCTGACATTCTGCTGTCCAAGCAAATTGCACATCCTTGTGGGTCAACTAGGTCATAGGTGCTGAAATCCGAGCAAAATCTGAAACAAATCACCGGTAGTAGCCGACCAAGTTAAGAAAGCTGCGAACTTCCGCCACTGTGCTGGGTACTGGCCATGTCTCAATGGCTACTATCTTCTGGGGATTCACTTCTACTCCTCCTCTGGTGATGATATGACCCAAGTATGAAATGCGATCGAGCCAGAACACACATTTACTGAACTTGGCATATAACTGGTGCTCTCTGAGAATCTAGAGGACAACTCTGAGATGCTGCTCATGCTTCGCTTCACTCTTGCTGTAGACCAGGATGTCATTTACGAACACAATCACAAACTGATCCAAATAAGGCATAAAGATACGATTCTTGAGGTCCATGAATACAGCTGGCGCATTGGTTGCTCCAAATGGCATAACATGGAACTCCCAATGCCCATATCTAGATCTAAAAGCTATCTTCGGGATGTCCTGCTCTCTGACTCTGATCTGATGGTATCCTAAACGTAAGTCAATCTTCGAGAATACTGCTGCCCCCTTGAGCTGATCAAACAAGTCATCTATCCTCGGGAGAGGGTATCTGTTCTTGATTGTCACTGAGTTCAAGGTACAATAATCTATACATAATCTGGACGTACCATCCTTCTTTTTCATAAGAAGCATCGGGGCTCCCTAAGGCGATCCACTTGCACGAATGAATTCCTTGGTCCTGAGTTCTTCAATCATCTTGTTTAATATCTCTAACTCTGACGGTGCCATCATGTAGACTCTCTTCGATACTGGGGCTGTCCCTGGGATCAAGTCGATAGTAAACTCGATCTCTCGCTCTGGCGACATTCCTGGAAGCTCTTCTAAAAAAACATCTAAAAATTAGTCGACTATCCGGGGTAACTGTACTGCTGCTACTGCCATCCGCAATACTGGAGGAGAAGTTTCAACTTCGCCTCGGGTAAAAGGAAAACTCTGGCTCGCTTGGAATGCGAAAAACAACCCTGCCAACATAGCAGTCTATCCTAGCATACTGGTTCCTTAACTAATCCATTCCTAAGACCATATCATAATCGGCCATCGAAAATCTATCAATCTAGCGGGGAACTCTCCACCGCTAACCACAATCCGACACGAGGAAAACACTCTATCTACTCCCACAAGACCGTTACCAGTAAGTATATTGAGCCTTACTGATAATGACTCGGGCTCCAGTCCTATCCGTATCGTAAATCGTGTAGACATGAATGAATGCGATGCACCAGAATCAAATAACGCTGATGCTAGAAAGGAGTTGACGAGAATAGTACCTGCCACTACCTCACCTGGTGCCAATCCTTCGTCTATGGTTATCGCCATCGCCTGACCATGTCCTCTGGGAGCGGGTCCCCTCTGCTGAAGACCACTCTGTCTACTCTGAATCAGGGCTTGGGCATACTGCTGGGGGTTTTGCTACTGGAATACTTGGGACTGAGGCGGCAAGGGCCTCAGAAACTGTTGCTGCTGCTGGACTGGTGCTGGTCCTCTCACCGAAGGACTAGAAAAGGTCGAAGAAGAGGAACTCCCCCTGTTCGGGCAGTTCCCAACCCTGTGGTCCTGTGCTCCACAAACCAAGCACAATCTCTGTGCTCTGCAACATTCTGCCACCACATGTCCTGGCTTCCCGTAATGTGGATATTCCACTACGGAAGAGTGCTTCTGCTGCTGAAGGTTCGTCGGGGTTGAATGTTGAACCAACGTCACTGAGGCCGTCCGCCTCGGAGTTCTAATTGTCAAAGCCCTAGCTGTCGGGGCTGGTGCTGATGACTGATTCATATGGCCATGAGATCGCTTCTGACCTCCGGTCCTATCCACGATCATCTGGGAGGTATACTCGTGCCTCATGGCCGCTCTCAATACCGCATCAAAAGTCTGATGCTCAAACTGCTCCGCTGCCAATAAGATCTCTAGATGGAGCCCCTATTGGAACCGCTGGGCTTTGTCGAACTCGGTCGCTACCAAGGTGGAAGAAAATCGACTAAGCTTAAAAACTCGGCCGCATATCCATCGACCGTCCTGTCCATCTGCTTCAGATTGGTGAACCTCATCTGTAGATCGTACTGAGCTACAGCATCGAAGTACTTGGTCTGGAATCTCTTACGAAATACTGTCCACACAATAGGTGCCACTAATCCAACGGCCTGTGCTGTCCACTAGCTGCGGGCAAGATCCAATAACTATAGGCGTACTACCACCACCTTCTCATTCTCGGGCGTCTTCGCCCCTTCTAGAATCACTTCCGTATCCGGCAGCCAAGCATCTGCGGCAATCGTATCCTCACAACCATCGAAGAAGGGAGGGTTCAAACGCTTGAAGCTGTTGGCCGCACTGTTACCTTGATGACCACCTCTGCTCAGAGCATCTTGTACTGCCTGGTGCAGGGCGTCGCCCCGACGATCTTAAGATGCTAGCAATGTCCTGATGAGACCCACCAAGGTGCCATCATCGGGCTCTGCAGGCTGGACAGGCTGAACTGGTGGCTCTTGACCCCCAGTATGCATGACTCTGGAGGCTACTCCTGAATGCTGGGCTTGATCTCCAGGTTGCTGCTGGCCTACGGAAGGTGCTCCGCCTTGCCGATCGGTAGGACCAGGAACAATGTCGCTAAAGAAGACGACACAGAAAATAATAAAAAAGGACCAGGACAGATCAAAGATACAAGCATATGATCAGGTCAAGAATTCAGGGATTCAGAGGATACGAGCAGAGATCAAGGGCGAGTGCTGATTGAGACATCTATTCGGTAAACCCTCACATATCTTGATTCACAAGACCTGCATGGGCCACCACTTAAACCATGTAACACCCCAGAACCAGAATACTGGAGAGCGAAGGCATACATAGCCAGCTACGTATATTGAAATGGAATCCACCTCGCTATACGGTCATGGCTGTCTAGATACATGAGGGTTTAACTACAAGCCATCAGTCTCTTATGGTCATGAACAAGCCTATTGTCTCAATCTCAAGCAAGTAAAAGCAGTTACAAGATGTTAGAGAATCAAATATACAATAGTAAGACGTTCCATACATTATATATTTGGATGATCATAAAGCTAGTCGTACAAAATATGAAGACTAGCAAGAGTTTCAGTCATACTTGATCAACCCTAGGATTTGTTAATCATGCTACAGCCCGTAGGCAGACAGTAAGTAAAATACAATCGAGCTAACAAGTGCTCGCCGGCTAAACGTCTCAAAAGAATACTTTTACAATAAAGTGGAAGAACAAAAGGAAAACCCACTCGTTGCCTTGGTTACGCCTGGTGGTCACCATTTGGCTGGAAGGTAGGGAGATCCTCTGGAGCTACTCTGGTATCTGGCCATACAAAACCGGCTGGGTCAGATCCCAGAAAGAGCAAGTGCCACAAAGGAGGCTTCACTTAAGAACTAAAACCAGTAATTAGTACAAAACATAATTATATAATAAAAGACTAGAAATAAAGAAAATCATGATGATATACGATAAGGTAACCATGGGACTATTCAGATAACTAAGTTACAAGCCTTAAATCAAACAAGGACCGGGGTTGTAACCCTTCATCTGAACGGAACTTGGTCTTCCACCATTTATCGATAAGTAAAGCACAAGCAATCAGGTCATGTTACAATCTTGTACAGGATTAGGACAAGACTAGACGGGATTAGACTCCAACCAATCAAACACGGCCAAGCAATAAGTATGGCTTGATACTTTAACTAACTAGGGTTATCACAGGCCTAGTTACTAGCAAGATGCAATGAGATATTCCAATAGCGACAAGCCCTGCAGACCATCCAGGTTATCCAGGTCGAATATCCATTCGTGAAGGGTGCAACACATGACAGTGTACTAGAAATATGCCCTACTCGTCGGCAGGCTACAAGTCCACTTGCGTGTCCAGATAACGGGATTGCCTATAGCTGGAAAATCTCTTCATGACTACTGGGTTATTCTAGTTATTAGCCTTAGTCAATTTCAGTAGGTACCCCTGACCGTTGTATTTAGGTTCCCTGCCCTAGACATGATACGAAACAGTATTGGTTTATTTGTACAAACACAATCGTCCACGGTGTCCAGGCCATTTATTCTTGTCATGTCATACTAGCCGTTGCAACAGCATTCAATAGTTCCTATCAGGCTTACTTGTCATGTCTTGTCATGTCATGTCATGTTATGTCAATTCAATTGTTATACCGTACCATGTACAATTATCTGTCTAATCATGTCAATCAATTCATGATTATCAAGTTCATAAAAAAGTACAAGGACATAAAGACAATCGAGTACGCAAAAGGGAGCTCAAGACTCTACGCAAGTGAACCTCTACGCTAGGCCAAGAGGTCCCAAGCGTAAAAGTGGCTTTTATGCGAGCAAGACCAAGGAAAGACCGCTTCTACGCGAGCGGGAGCCCTACGCGAGAGGGAATTCTACGCGGGCAAGGCTCTACGAATAGCAAGCACCCTATGCAAGCAAAACTTTACGCGCACGAGCACCCAAGTGAAACTCTACGCACGCAAGGCTCTACGCGAGCGAGGGGGAGTCTACACGAGAATGACTCTACGCAAGTGAACCTCTACGCTAGCGAGAGTGTCCCTCCACGTAGAGCTCAAGTGAACTCGGCGTAGAAAGGATTACGCTGGCACGCAATGCGTGTGCGTTAAGGGGACACTACGCTGGCATGTTTAAGATGTGTGCGTAAAAAGGGGAAACACTACGCCAGCACGTTAAAACGTGTGCGTAAAGGAGGAAATGCTACGCTGGCACGTTAAACGTGGGCGTAAAACTAAATACTACGCTAGCAAGTTAGAACGTGTGCGTAAAGCTTCATCTTCTCCCCAAGGCCAAGACAAGCAGGCGTTAAAGCTCAAGAGCTCAAGAAAGCCCCATCCCGGTCAAGACTCAATGAAATCCAACCATTCCAAAACCAAACCTACGTAACATCAGAATGCCTTCTACATAGAACTCTTAGTTTTCGAAAACAAGCCAGTTTAGTAGATCAAAATCGAGAAATCTGAAAATGCAACAAACTTATATCAACATGGAATGAACCAATGAAACTAAAAATGCTAAGTACTAAAGTATCTTAGAATCTCGTGAGGAAGACAATGGAACAATAAAACTTGAGTTCCTCCATGAAGCAAGTTGCACTTGCCTACGGTGGTGCTCGGTGGAGAAGAAATGAGGAAGAAGAAAGGAAGTAGTAAATGAGTAATGAATGAGGAGAGAGAATGGTTGTTGGGTTAATAAATGAGGGATGGTGGTAGGTAGGGGTTTGCATATCAACCCAAATCGAGCCCAACCAAGCCGAACCCAACCGAACCCAATGCAGGCCAAGGCCAGAATAAACCACATGAACCAGAAAATGCTAACTAACCCATGCCAATGCAAAACCTAAGACTAGCCAGTCAAGAAAATTCGAACCAGGATGAACCCAAAATAAACCGAGGCAAGATTAAACCAGGATCAAGCTAAGCAAGACAAGTCTAATTACGGGTCGAGATTCCGTACACGTATACCAAAATACGTAATACGAACTACGGGCGTTACAATAACTAATAGTATCAGAAGGTCTTCTACCTTATCTCTGTTCCACTAGTACTCTCCAAGGTCAAGCCTTCTCAATCATAATTTCTACTAACACAATATAAAGCTGCCCATAATGTAATTTGTCAAGGTCTTCAAATGTCCTAAATTCTCGAATTTTTCCACAACATTAAATCCTTAAGTTTTCCTCCGTCTATGGAACATCTTCATTTCAGAAATTTATCATCCACTATGTACTATTCTACTCCAGTTTCTATTCATCATTCTATTTTAGGATATTCTACTTTTATATCTTAAAATTCTCGTTTTCTTCTCATCTCATGCCGTTTTATTTTTTGTCCTTGTTTTCTGAAAGTCTTAATCTTGATCATATGCCTATCTACAATCTATGGTGCTGGTTCCCTAATATATTTGTATATCCAAATCATTTTTCTAACCTCATTTTGATCTGTCTTAAAATTTGCCTCATTTATTTCTTTAAAATAATCTTCTCCTCCTTATTCGAATCTCAACTTCAAGGGTCTTGCTTAAGATATAATTCTCTCTATAGTCCTCGTAGATAATCACGGTCGTAACCCTTGTCTCAACTGATACTCCGTAATTTCTTTATGAACTTTTCCTGCAACTCCAACCTAAATCTAGTATTGCTCGTATAATTTTTTTTCTTTGTATATTCACTACGTACTCAAACATAATTGTTCTAGTTCCAACTCCTCCTAGATTTTTCCTAACTATTTTGCATTGATGAAGGGTTTACTAACTCGTCTCTTGAGGTACGACTTATCTGACTCTGTTGCCAGATCCTTGGCTATGACTAACCATCGAAGATATAAAGGTATAATCAATCCTCTACTCGATCAATCCATCAAATTATATGCTATACTTTTACAAGCCTTAGGTCAAATATCTTAGCAACATAACCAACGTTCTACCTCCTTCTAACTATAAGCAAACTATACATTTCTTACATGCATGCCTAACCATTTCACTCATATCTACTTGTAAGCCCACTTCCCAAAATTTTAATTTATTTATTCATTTTATTATGATTAATTTTATGATCATTGGGAGTCATGTCGAAGCTTGTAGGTGAGCTACGACCATATTAAGGTCATATCATCTCTAGATAGCTTATATATATATATTATTTAGCTATTTTATATTTTTTGATCATTTTTGGATATTTTTAGTCAATATTTAAGGGTTTATTATTTTTAAGGACTTTCAAGTTTTACTGTAAGGTCATTCGGGGGTATTTTAGGACCAAATATTTTTATTTGGGCTCTAGATGACTAAAAATATTTTTTAGAATATTCTAAGATTTTTTTGGATTTTTCTACAATTTTTGGAATATTTAGATAATTAAAACCTATAGATTTTATTTTTAAAGGCTTTGGAATTTAATGTGGGGTCACACTTAGAAATGTTTCCTAGAATTTTCTGGATTCTTTTTGCAATTTATTTGATTTATTTGGTGTTCAAATAATTTTTGAATAATTTTCTATAATTAAATAAATAATAACACAATCACCCAGCCGGGGCGGACCCACCTGTCAGCGCTCAACCGCCTTTCTCTCTCTCTCTCTCTCATATATATATATACATATATTTCTAAAAACCTAGTTTATTTACTTGGCCGATTTTGGAGTTTTGATCTTGGCGATTCCCCGACTTCCCAGAGCAATTGCGGACAGCTCCGACATCCTTTTCCTGCACTATTTTTTTTGTTAGAATCATCTCGAGGATAGCTTTTAGAACATTTATTTTATTTTTTGAGATTTCATTTCTGAATTTCTAGAAAAATATTTTAGTGTTGGTCATCCAAAACTCGATACGTCATACGATTTTCGAGATCCCAGGAAATTCCAAACTCCGATTTGCGATCTGTTTGAAGTTTTAGAAATCTGACATGACGATCTTCGACAAATAATTTTTCCAGAATTTCAGAGGTTCATTTACTTTTTTTATTACGTTGAACTCAGATTTGATCGGTAAATTACTGACTTGGTCAGGGTTAGCCATAACGGCTATATCTTTTAACCATAATAATTTTGCAGCACAGTCAATTCTGGTGCACTCGTGTGTAAAAACCATAAATTTGGTTTTCATCAATAAATGAGTTTTATAATGTTTACTTGCTATTAATTATGGATTAGTGTGTATTATTATTATTATTAGTCAAAAACAATTTTTATTTTATTCATAATAATTAATTGATTGCAAGGGTTTTAATATTGATTTTGTTTGGCTAGATTAATTAGAAGCCATGACTTGAGCCCGCAGTTTAGCCCATTCCTCGACCTAAACCCTTTAGCCCAACTCTCAACCCAAACCCGTTAACCCATTTCTCAACTCAACCCTTTAACCCAAACCTACTAAACATAACTCCCTACCCGTTCAACCCACTAAACCCATTCTTCCGGCTACCCCACATGACTGCCTCCACTCCCAGATCTATAACATTCCCTACGTGCAGATCAAAACACATAGAAACCACCCCCTCCACAGAAACCTTCAGAACCCTTCCATCTATCCCAAAACCTTCATAAAGCCTTCCTATCACCCTCCATACTCTTCCTCTCCTAATTCCGATCACGCCCCGACGTTCCCCGCGGCATCCCGAACGTTTCGACACCTCTCTCGGACCATTTTTGATGCGACGCCCGATTGTCGTCGATCCTGTGCCGATCGGCCAAACCCGGCCGCCGACCCCATAGCCGCCGCCTCCCGCCGAACCCCACCGGCGCATCCCCGCATGCCCCGAGCACGCACCCTGTCACAACCCGCACCCAGTGTAGGGTCACGAGAAGTGGGTACGTCCAGCCTACGCTGCAGTGTCGGTGGTAGAACGCTGTCCTAGGTCACTATCACAAACTAGATACAATATAATATACTCTTCGAACGGAGGACAAATCACAGAAGGTACAACTCAATCACAAATCTAGAGATGGAAACAGCACGATATGATAAATATGAAATCTCAAAGAGAACATACAAACAGAAGGAAAGTCTAAGTGTCTAATGACACAACATCATAACATCCAGAAAATAATACAACTCTAAAGTCAATACAAATGACATTTAGAAAATAAGATAAATCCTAGCTAATCTAGTCTAAACAGTAGGGATGACGTCCTCAGCTAGAGCTGGATCCTCCTGTGGGTCCAACTCACAGGTGTCGTCTAGATGGGCTCCATAGTAGGTTGGATAGAAGTCCTCGGTATCATCTGTAATATTTTCAACAGGTCCAGTCAGGACAGGAGCGAGCACAGTACATCTCACGCAGTTCATATCATGGCAGGAAATATAAAGCATACAAAAGAGTAAGATACATGAACTGTAAGAAGATGTATACAAAAATAAAAGATATTTACAAACTGGAAATATATACATGATTAGTAAGAACTGTAAGTGACTAGTGATTTAGAGAACAATATGGTTATCTAAACAGGTTAGGTTATACAATAAAATGGGACTCCATTATATATGAGGGTACAATGGACATATACAATGTTTTATATAATAGGAAATTTGATCGCATAACCATTTCCTACTCACCCTCTCAAATCAATACACAAGGATCCAGTCAAGTTATGTTATTGCACACGAAGTATAGTTGCACAAGATGATCATGTGGGCACGTAAGAGTACACGATTTGTACACGAATAACCTGAAGACAAGGAGTACAATGCCCATGATAAAGTACACGAACACGAAATACCCGATGTATCCTATAAGGGGATAACATCGCATGAAAGATCCATATAGTACTAATCCGTGATAACAAGTTTCAGCATCAAGTAAAGTAATCTAGAGCAAGAATATAAGTCATGACAAGTATGAAACGATCAGAGAATGTACTCGCCTGTGATCTGAATATCTGTGAGAATATACCGTCCGAAACGAGGTATCTGAGTCCTATTTAGAGCAACACAAGTCATGATGTATACAAGGGGGTTATAAATAAAGTGTATAATACATCTACATGATTTCTAGGTCAATCTAGACCAAAGTCAACTCTTGGTCAACTTTGGTCAACTGTACAGTCAAACTAGGTCAACAAGTCCAATATAGGTCAACAACAAGGCCATCTTGGTCAACTGGTCAAACTTAGGCTATCAAGGGTCAATTTGGCCAATGGTCAACTTTAGGGTTTGGTCAACAAGGTCAAACTAGTCTAAGTTAGTCAAATATAGGTAAACTCTAGTCAAGCTTGCCTATTGTGTTCAATACCAAGTCATTCTAGGTTTTGGGCTAGTCAACTAAAGCCTAAACAATCAATCCTATAGGGTGAACTATACACTAGGTCTATATACCATTTTACAATGTACAAACCTATAGATACAATACATATTTATATACATACTTGCATACATATCATGTATACATAATTGCATACATATTTATATAAGGAAATATACATACGTGTATTTCATTCATACATATCATATAATATACATTACATATCCTACCTACAAGCTGTCATATATGCATACATGCCTATACATGGATATCATACATACAACTTACATTCATAGATGCATACCTACAAGCATACATATCATATTTGCATTCATTTAACTCATATATTCATGCATTGCATACCTACATACATATTTACATATATACATTATGCATTATGCATTCATGCCTATATACATATTTACATATATACATATATTCATATATACATTCATACATAGAGAGAGGGTTAGGGGGTATACATGTGTGTGTGTGATATGGGTCATAAGTTAACAGGAACGAGGGTGAGGGTATCATTCTAGTTCATGCATTCGTTCATTTATCAGTTGCATTACAAAGGGATACTTGCATATCACTCTATCTTGCATTGCCCTATATATTACAGGCATTGCATATCAAAAGAAAGGGAAAAACTAGAAGGAAAAGGGATTTGCATTAACATACATTCAATCTCAGTTATCATTCCCATTTCAATTTCTAACATACATTCCCAATCTTAGTCACAGGTTTCAGTTTTCAGGGAATTTCTCAGTTATCATTTAAACTCAGTTTTAAGTATCAACAAACTCAGTTTCACATTGAACAAACCCAGTTATATACAAACATTCAAAGAACCATTAAACTCAGTTTTTTATGTTCAAATCAAACCTGTTCTCAAGTTTTCAAAATCAGTGAGATACTCAACACATAAACCACCAAACTCAGTTGATAGGTGAACCCATTCTCAGGTTCACAGGTTTCCAATGTGTACACCCGAAATTTCAATTCGAAATTCCCATGAAATCCTAAGTAAATATTCCTATAATATCCCAGTATATAATAGTCAATCATTAACATCCTATTTTCCATATTTAATCATTGAACTCGTTTAAACTTTAAAAAAAGAACATTTCAGTTCAGTTATCAGAAAAATGCAATTTCCAACGAAATTGAACCTAATACAAATGATAAACCCAAAATCAATTTAAACAGAGGTGAGGTACAAGTCATATGTGTCAGGGGGATGCATTCGTGTCCATACAAGTGGACACGAACGTGTCCAAAATAGAAAATACAAGTGTCAGGAAACACAGTGTAACCTATCCCTCGTGTAGCCGTGTCGAGCTCTCGTGGACACGACACAAGCAATAAGGCTTCTCGTGCTCACATCCACGTGTAGCCCAGGCATAGGGCTACACACTCGATATGACACGAGAGTCTCTCGGCACGTGTCTGCACGACACGAGACACGTATCAGTGGGAAATTTTCGTGCGTACAGTACAGTAGAGAATCAGTACAAGTCGATTTTCATGTCCGACACGACACGAGGAGCCATGAAACTTGGAGAGTGACTTATCATTCACTGCCGCGACCTCTACACCAATTTTGGTGGGTTCACATGGTCTGTGCAGTGACCACGACACGAGTGGCAGCAGGACATCGAGACACTGTCTCGTGCTGCAAGTCCGTATCGATTTTTGACACAAAAATGACATAAATGTGTGCTTAGTCAATAGAGGATTGAGAACACATGTATAGGGCTACCAATTCATGCAATTTGCTTCAAAAATGGTTATCAAAACACTAGTTTAGGCATTTCATCGAACACCGGTTTATATGGGCTGATACGTGTCCGATACGGATACAAAATGGACACTACCTACAACCAAACTGACCCTACAACTAGGGTATACCTATATGCTTGCATCAATGAAAATAAAACATGATTTTATATGATTTTATGGGATTTACCTATTGAGCTTGAATCTCAATAAAAATGGTGATGATGAGGGTTTCTCCTTGAACTTCAATTGATCAAGGCACTTCAACTCCTAGCTAGCAAGCCCCTACTAGCTTCCACTATGGTAGAGGGTGATGGTGAAATTGATTAGGACCAATTTGGACTTAATTTGGATATTAGGAGAAGAATTTTGGGGAGGAACTATTAGGGTTCTAAGAAATTGTAAAAAGAGGCAAGGTTTTGCTAAGTATGTTTTATAGGAAGGGGGAATCCTATTGTGGCTGCCATTAGATGATTTAGGGTTAGGTTTTATGTCTAGATGAGTGGCTAGGAGTTGTCCACCCAATTCTAGGCCTTCCTATTGGTTCAACTAGTCATAGGCTTCCTTTTTCATAAATATCCTAAGAGAAAATATCCTACTTAGAATATCTAGATATTATTAACCTTGTCATTACTAGGTTACCCTAATCAACACTCTAAGCTCAAGGCTAATCTAGATTAGACTAAATTCTAGGTCAAGTCTCAACTAACAAATAGCACATATTTAATTAATACAATTTATAATTTCAGAAAATTGTCAAAATAACCAAAATACCCTTAGGCTAAAAAGTTGTAATTAGTCATCCTAATCACATGACTAGGCTCCCATGGTTATGGGTAGTCTCTAAGCTTAGCAATTTTAGGGTTTAACTAGTTAACCATCAAAATCACAATTCAATGTTTTAAATAGTTTTAAATTGATTAAAAGTCACCAAAAATCATAATATGATCTAAATATCATTATTAAATGATTATAATTACAAAATTTCAAAATTACTCTCATTTTAGAAAACTGGGTGTTACAAGTCTACCCCATTAGAAGAATTTTGTCCTCGAAATTAAGATGGTCATACTCCTTCTAGGTTAACTACCCCAACAATCATAGTCTCAAAATCATACGGTTCGATAATCATATACGTATGTCCAAAATCATAATACTCAAAATCTTCGTCATGCTAGTGAACAAGGCTACGATAATGACAGAGTCCTCGACTAAGGTACATACCTCTAGAATCATAGTTTTTAAAAATTTTGCATTGTCGCATGCTTGGCCGCGAAAACCTTAAATTTTCACACCCAAGAAATACGTCCAAAACAAGACTATATGTCCTCACTATGCCAGCTAACATGACTATAGAAGACTCTAGATCCCATAATTGAGGTGACCTTGCCCATACGACTTATCTCAGAAGAAAATTAAATCATAATGAAATACCAGATCAAAACTTATCAACAACAAGGAATAGATGGAATCGAATTCCAATATAGTTTATAATGAGGCAAAGGTAGGAATGGAATCGAAAAGAACAGAACTTGCAAGCATCCCTCCTACTGCCTATGCATCCTCGATTGTCATGGCAAAATCTTGCCCCTGCCTCTGGCCTGCTGCTGATGCTGGACAGCCCACTGCTGTCCTGCCGGAGCCCTAGCTCCTGCTGCTGCCTGAGCTAATGGTGTCAGGTTCTTGGGAGACTCCCTACACTGATGTTCCGCTGAACCACAAAGTAAACACATACCCAGCCTCTTCCTGCAGTCGTTCCACCAATGACCTGCTTCTTGTAGAAGTTGCACATAGCGTCCTGTCGCTGTCTGGGTGCCTGCTGGAAATAGGTACGTCCCTGATCCTGAAGCTGCTGCTGAACAGGCCTCTGCTGCTGCTGCTGAAACTGTATGTGAGGCCTCTTGGCCGGGCCTGCACTGCCACTAGCTCTATGAGCGTCTCGTCCCCTCTTGAGCTTCAGCTCAAGATCATCCTCTACAGCTAGGATACCCCCCAGAATCTTCTCAAAAGTGGTACTCAGGTCACTCTTGGTCAAGGACTTGACCTCCTTGACTAACCCCTTCCGGAACCTCCTGGCCATCGCCGTCTCACTGAGTCCCTCAACAAATCTGTCCAGACGGCAGAACTCCCCAGCGTACTCCTCGATAGTACGACTGGCCTGAACTAGGCTCTCAAGCTACGTCTCCAGGACGCCAAGAGCTGTGTCAGGGAAAAACTTCTCCTTGAATAGCTTCTTGAAGGCTGCCCAAGTCTGTCCCTCGGTCCCCATCCTAGGGTCCGTCTGATACCAAGTACGGGCCAGGTCCTGCATCTGGCTGCCTGCCGCCTCGATCTGAAGTCGGGCTGGTATCTCCACCAGCCGAAATATCTTCTCGATATGCTCATCCATTCATCGGCATATAAGATCCCCTCTGTGCCGCGAAAGTCCCACGGACGCATCTTCTGGAAGTCCTGGATCCCTGGTGTCTTCGGCTGATACTGCTGAATCTGACCTGCCTGGGGCTACACGATAACTCTCTCCACAGTCGTCAGGGCAAGCTGATAGGCATTCTCTATGCCCTGCTGGAAATGAGCGGTCTACTGTCGCTGAGACTCCACCATCCTCTGAAGGAAATCGAACAACTGTGTTGTGTCAATCGATCCCGATAGCGACAGCTGATGCTGGAAGAATTCAGGAATAACGGGGGAAGATCCCGGAATAGGTGGAGGTGCACCTCCGAATACGTCAGAAACTCCGACATAAGAAGGTACCATGGGAGCTGCCTGACTGGGCTGAGCTAGACGAGAGGTGGCAGACCTCTCGGCAGTATCCTCCTAGCCGGGGCAACGAGATCGTATCTCTATAACCATCCTGAAGACAGACCAAACAAGGAAATCAATTACTGAGAAGGAAGCGATATAATCAAAGGAGGATAGTTTATTTCAAAGGAAAAAATTTCAACAAGAATTTAGATAACAGGGATTTAGATAAGAATTTTTCCAAGATGTGATTGAGTACCTCAAAACTTATATCCTATATCCTACCACAGGCTGTAGTGACACTCTAGTTTGAGTACCCTACAAAATCGTACTAACTGTGACTCTCAGGACCTGCATGGGCCACTACTAAAAATGTGTCACGACCCACACCCAGTATAGGGACAGGAGAAGTGGGTACGTCCAGCCTACGTCGTAGTGTCGGCGGTAGAACGCTGTCCTAGGTCACTATCACAAACTAGATACAATATGATATACTCTCCGAACGGAGGACAAATCACAGAAGGTACAACTCAATCTCAAATCTAGAGATGAAAACAACACGATATGATAAATATAAAATCTCAAAGAGAACATACAAACAGAAGGACAGTCTAAGTGTCTAATGACACAACATCACAACATCCAAAAAATAATACAACTCTAAAGTCAATACAAATGACATATAAAAAATAAGATAAATCCTAGCTAATCTAGTCTAAGCAGTAGGGATGACGTCCTCAGCTAGAGCTGGATCCTCCTGTGGGTCCAACTCACAGGTGTCGTCTAGATGGGCTCTATAGTAGGTTGGATAGAAGTCCTCGGTATCATCTATAATATTTTCAACAGGTCCAGTCAGGACAGGAGCGAGCACAGTATATCTCATGCAGTTCATATCATGGCAGAAAATATAAAGCATGCAAATGAGTAAGATACAAGAACTGTAAGAAGATGTACACGAAAACAAGAGATATTTGTAAACTGGAAATATATACATGATAAGTAAGAACTGTAAGAGACTAGTAATTTAGAGCACAATATGGTTATGTAAACAGGTTAGGTTATACAATAAAATGGGACTCCATTATACACAGGGTACAATGGACATATACAATGTTTTATATAATAGGGAATATGATCGCATAACCATTTCCTACTCACCCTCCCCAATCAATACACAAGGATCCAGTCAAGTTATGTTATTGCACGTGAAGTATAGTTGTACAAGATGATCATGTGGGCACATAAGAGTACACAATTTTATATGATTTGTACACGAATAACACGAACACAAGGAGTATACAATGTCCATGATAAAGTACACGAACACGAAATACCCGATGTATCCTATAAGGGGATAACATCGCATGAAAGATCCATATAGTACTAATCCGTGATAACAAGTGTCCGCATCAAGTAAAGTAATCTAGAGCAAGAATATAAGTCGTGACAAGTATGAAACGATCAGAGAATGTACTCGCCTGTGATCTGAATCTCTGTGAGAATATACCGTCCGAAACGAGGTATCTGAGTCCTATTTAGAGCAACACAAATCATGATGTATACAAGAGGGTTATAAATGAAGTGTACAATGCATCTACATAATTTCTAGGTCAATCTAGGCCGAAGTCAACTCTTGGTCAACTCTGGTCAACTGTACAGTCAAACTAGGTCAACAAGTCCAATCTAGGTCAACAACAAGGCTATCTTGGTCAACTGGTCAAACTTAGGCTATCAAGGGTCAATTTGGTCAATGGTCAACTTGTCAACAAGGTCAAACTAGTCTAAGTTAGTCAAATCTAGGTAAACTCTAATCTAACTAGCCTATTGTGTTCAATACCAAGTCATTCTAGGTTTTGGGCTAGTCAACTAAAGCCTAAACAATCAATCCTATAGGGTGAACTATACACTTGGTCTATATACCATTTTATAATGTACAAACCTGTAGATACAATACATATTTATATACATACTTGCATACATATCATGTATACATAATTGTATACATATTTATATAAGGAAATATACATACATGTATTTCATTCATACGTATCATATAATGTACATTACATATCCTACCTACAAGCTGTCATATATGCATACATGCCTATACATGGGTATCATATATACAACTTACATTCATAGATGCATACCTACATGCATACATATCATATTTGTATTCATTCAACTCATATATTCATGCATTGCATGCCTACATACATATTTACATATATACATTATGCATTATGCATTCATGCCTACATACATATTTACATATATACATATATTCATATATACATTCATACATAGAGAGAGGGTTAAGGGGGGGTATACATGTGTGTGTGTGTGTGTGTGTGTGTGTGTGTGTGTGTGTGTGTGTGTGTGTGTGTGTGTGTGTGTGTGTGTGTGTGTGATATGGGTCATAAGTTAACAGGAATGAGGGTGAGGGTATCATTACAGTTCATGTATTCATTCATTTATCAGTTGCATTACACAGGGATACTTGCATATCACTATATCTTGCATTACCCTATATATTACATACATTGCATATCAAAAGAAAGGGGAAAACTGGAAGGGAAAGGGATTTGCATTAACATATATTCAATATCAGTTATCATTCCTATTTTAGTTTCTAACATACATTCCAAATCTCAGCCACAGGTTTCAGTTTTCAGGAAATTTCTCAGTTATCATTTAAACACAGTTTTAAGTATCAACAAACTCAGTTTCACATTGAACGAACCCAGTTATATACAAACATTCAAAGAACCGTTAAACTCAGTTTTTTACGTTCAAATCAAACCTATTCTCAAGTTTTTAAAATCAGTGAGATACTCAACACATAAACCACCAAACTCAGTTGATAGGTGAACCCATTCTCAGGTTCACAGGTTTCCATATGTATAAACCCAAAATTTCAATTCAAAATTTCCATGAAATCCCAAGCAAATATTCCTATAATATAACAGTTATAACAGTCAATCATTAAAATCCTATTTTCCATATTTAATCTTTGAACTCGTTTAAACTTTAAAAAAAAGAACATTTCAGTTCAATTATCAAAAAAATGCAATTTCCAACGAAATTGAACCCAATACAAATGATAAACCCAAAATCAGTTTAAACAGAGGTGAGGTACAAGTCATATGTGTCAGGGGGATGCATTCCTGTCCACACAAGTGGACACGAACGTGTCCAAAATAGAAAATACAAGTGTCAGGAAACACAGTGTAACCTATCACTCATGCAGCCGTGTCGAGCTCTCGTGGACACGACACAAGCCATAAGGCTTCTCATGCTCACAGCCACGTGTAGCCCAGGCATAGGGCTACACACTCGATATGACACGAGAGTCTCTTGGCACGTGTCCGCACGACACGAGACACGTATCAGTGGGAAATTTTTGTACGTACAGTACAGTAGAGAATCAGTGCGAGTCGATTTTCGTATCCGACACGACACGAGGAGTCGTAAAACTTGGGGAGTGACTTGTCAGTCACTTCCTCGACCTCCACACCAATTTTGGTTGGTTTACATGGTCTGTACAGTGAGCACGACACGAGTGGCAGCAGGACATCGAGACACTGTCTCGTGCTACAAGTCCGTGTCAATTTTCGACACAAAAACGATATAAGTGTGTGCTCAGTCAATGGGGGAATGAAAATACATGTATAGGGCTACCAATTCATGCAATTAGTTTCAAAAATGGTTATCAAAACACTGGTTTAGGCATTTCATCGAACACCGGTTTATATGGTCTGATACGTGTCCGATATGGACACAAAATAGACACTACCTAGCACCAAACTAACCCTACAGCTAAGGTATACCTATATGCATCCATCAATGAAAATAAAACATGATTTTATATGGTTTTATGGGATTTACCTATTGAGAGTGAATCTCAATGAAAAGGGTGATGATGAGGGTTTCTCCTTGAACTTCAATTGACCAAGGCACTTCAACTCCTAGCTAGCAAGCCCCTACTAGCTTCCACTATGGTAGAGGGTGATGATGCAATTGATTAGGACCAATTTGGGCTTAATTTGTATATTAGTGGAAGAATTTTGGGGAGAAACTATTAGGGTTCTAAGAAATTGTAAAAAGAGACAAGGTTTTGCTAAGGATGTTTTATAGGAAGGGGGAATCCTATTGTGGCTGCCATTAGATGATTTAGGGTTAGGTTTTAGGTCTAGATGAGTGGCTAGGAGTTGTCCACCCAATTCTAGGCCTTCCTATTGGTTCAACTAGTCATAGGCTTCCTTTTTCATAAATATCCTAAGAGAAAATATCCTACTTAGAATTTCTGGATATTATTAACCTTGTCATTACTAGGTTACCCTAATCAACACTCTAAGCTCAAGGCTAATCTAGATTAGGCTAAGTTCTAGGTCAAGTCTCAACTAACAAATAGCACATATTTAATTAATATAATTTACAATTTCACAAAATTGTTAAAATGACCATAATATCCTTAGGCTAAAAAATTGTAATTAGTCATCCTAATCAAATGACTAGGCTCCCATGGTCATGGGTAGTCTCTAAGCTTAGCAATTCTAGGGTTTAACTAGTTAACCATCAAAATCACAATTCAATATTTTAAATAGTTTTAAATTGATTAAAAATTACCAAAAATTACAATATGATTTAAATATTATTATTAAATGATTATAATGACAAAATTTCAAAATTATCCTTATTTTGGAAAACTGGGTATCACACACCCCGTATAGATGCATGAAAATTTCAGCAGAGCTAGACATATGTGCCCAAGTCACTAATGAGCCTTATGTGCCCAAGTCACTAATGAGCCTTATGCATCCAAGCCACCAATGAGCCCTATGCGCCCAAAAGCTTCCAGTGATGTCATATGCGCATACGCCCAAGACAAGCTCCTCCAGAAGGGGGGCGCATAGCCCTGTTTCATGCTATACGCCCAACCCAGAACAGCCCCTGACTCAGTCAAAGCCACGATCAAAACGTACACCGAAGCATACGGCTACGTCAGTCTCCACGAGCAGTCGTGCACCGAAACATGCGGCCACGTCAGCACCACGATCAACCCACGACCACATAGCCTGCATGTATCTACATCCTATGAGCCCAAAGCAGGACCATGTGCCCACATGAAAACCAGTATATTTCCTTATGTGGGCGCATAACATCATTCCAGCTCAAGAACGACTATAAAAGGGGTCTCATCGTTCTTCAAAACAGAGAACGGAGAGCATTTTCAAGAGCCAGATTGATGCACTTCCTGCCAGTGAGCCGAGAGTTAGCAATTTTCTTAGGTTTTCTCCCACTTTTGTAATCGGAGTGTCAATGGAGTAAAAGAGCAACTGCCGCTCGATCTCCATCGTCCTATTCCCCAGAATTCTTTTTTTGTACTCGAGGATCCTCAGCGCAGGATCTCTCAGGCGTACTCGATTTGTGGTGCCTTGCGCCAATAAAGAAAAGACAGCATTTCTTCTTTTTTTTTATGTGTCCATAAAAATGGCGACTCTGCTCGGGACTACCTTTTCCTCTGACGAGAAGGTGGTGACGCAATCTGATACCGACAAAGTGGGGAGCACTCAAAAGATGCTGATCGTGAAGTTCGATCAGTAGGCATTCGAAGAGATGCTCTCGAGGGACGGCTTTACTCCCTTAAAATCAGCAAAGCCAAACAAGTCTCGCAAGACTTGGCTTCCGAAGGCTCGTCGTGTATATCCTGCCAGTATAATAGCAGATATGCAACTGAAGGACTCTGTCACATGGGCGCATGGCTCCGCCATAGAAGCTCCACGAATGAAGAAGTCTCAAACCGTTACGGGCTCTACTAGCCCAGCGACTTCTCTCATGTACAACCAATAACAGAGTGTTCAACGCTCGAAACTTGGCAAAGAAAAATACTACGATGCCAAGAATCGGAGTGTTCGACACTCTTGGCAAACCCTACGAGGCTCACAAATGAAGGAGGCAAAGATAGAAGAAAACAACCCTGCTCCATCAAGCATGCGCCCAAAGCTATGCACCCAGGAGGGTGTGTGGGCGCATAACCCTAATCAGAAGGCTTCTGTCTTCGACAGACTGGGCATCCAGGGTCATACGTCCAGGCTCAACAAACCTATACTATGCGCCCACAACGAAGAAGCTCAGACATGCTGCCAAGAAGCATTCGCCTATAGGCAGACTCCAGGGCCTATGCGCCCATAGTAAAAAGACAGGCCCCAACGTGTATAGCACGGGGCTGCCTTCAAGAACATCACAGAACATAGGTGTGGGGGTTGCCCCTGTATGTGAACTAAGTCTAGATGTGCCAACTCTCCTTACAAACCCATATATAAAGCTCGACGACGCATGTGACATGGGTTTTAAGGCAAAACTCCCTTCCGCTGACTTACGCGATATGTTAAATCATAAACGTAAAGCGATAAAGGATACAACAATTCATGGTGTACATTCGTGTACCAGTATTGTCATCAACTGTTGCTGCTCCAAAGCAACGAAAGTGCCCTAGAGATAGTCCGTGTTTTGACGACTGCATTTTTCTGATAATGAAGAGCCGCTGTGTATTTCATCCAACATGGCATCATGGGGACTTTCTTATGGAAGCCCCAATCAACGACGCTGGACCACAAACCCAACTTTCTCTCTCAGTTTCGTGAGAAGGAGAAGAAGAAGTCTGCCAACAGATGGCCAGCAGGCTGTCACATCTGAAGGAGTCTATATGGGTACTTAGTCGAAGGCGAGATTCCGTATAGCTGACGAAGACTCCCAAGCTGGGGGTAGTATTCCCTCAGAGTCTGAAGTAGATGACCTTCACACTGGGGGTAGCCTTCCAGAGGACGATGATCTCTCCGAGTCTGACGGTGACTATCTGCTTTCCCTACCTGAAGATGAGGGGCTTGTCAACTCAAAAACAGACAGTATCAGCACCAGTTTTACTGTTTCCTCTGTTCGTCCTCGCATGTTATCTACATATATGGTGGATGGAGAAAGACCTGAAGAAGCCAGTGATCAGACCAGCAAACGGCTAAAGGGTCTTTAAACAGCATTTACCAAGATCACTGATATGCTTACCAGTATCATGGCGGTCCAAGCTGCTGCGGATGTTCCTCCACCTCAATAAAACGTCTCGTCTTACATTAGTCCGGCTCATAGCAACAACCCTCCTTCACTACAAAAGGAGTATCATTCCGTTGCACTCCTCCAATTGTTACAAATGCTGGAGGTGGTCCTTCATCAACGACGCCTAACAACCGTACAACAACCATTTTCCAACACCTACTCAATCAATAGGATGCAATTGATTCTCTGGTTGCTCGTCTCGACACCATCTCACACAAAGATGAGCTTCAGAAGATGGAGATATCTCAACCTTATCCTTCTGAATGGAAGAATGCTACTTGCCCTCCTAACTACAAGCCGCTGACGCTAAATTCATTTGAAGGGATAACTTTTCCTCGTCAACACATGACATACTTCAACACGTAGACTCTACACCTACCCATGGATGATCCGTTCTTGTCAAAGCTGTTTATTAGCACCTTGCAGGGGGTAGGTTTTGAATGGTTCTGCAGTCTGTCTGACGGTTGCATCAACTCTTTTAAAGACTTGGAGAGGTTATTCTTCAACAGGTTTTATGAGAGTGGCATGCATGTTATTATGTCCACCCTCATCGAAACCAAGCAAAGGAGGACTGAGTCTGTCATTGCTTTCATCGAACATTTCAGGCGGCTAGCATTGAAGATGCCCTTCGGCATACCGGACTCAGAGCTTATGGATACTTGCCGACATAACTTTCTCCCTACAGTGAAGTTCTGTCTGGGTATACATAAATATGGTACATGGTCCGCTTTCATTGGGGCCGCTGATGCTTCTGAAAACGACGTTCCTAATCTGGAACTACTGGGGTTGAAAACACCCAAATCTGAAGACAAAGGTAAGCATCCTCAAACTATCCCTATCCGTGGGGGTAAAGGGAAAGAAGTCCTGAAGGTCGACACTTTCAAGGGAGCTTCCAATTCTCAGGGTGCCTCCGACAAGCCTAAGGAGACCTGCTCCTTTGATGAAGATGATGTCATTACCATTTTTTACACATTGACGAAGGGTAAAAAACTGACATTGCCTCCATCATAACGTCCTGCGGAGGCGAACCAACTCAACGATCCCAAGTACTGTCTTTATCATCAGTACGTGCATCACTCTACCAAGGATTGCATCGTCCTGAAGAAGAAGATACAACAGCTTATTGCCAGCCAAGTAATCAACCTCGAAGCTAAAGACAAGGTCGTATCTTCTAACATGATCTCTCTTCAGTTTGGTGACTTTTCTTCCACAGAAGTCCTAGATGGCGTGATTCCGATCCCGAAAGCAATAATGGAAGTCGTCAACCTGCCACCAGCTCGCAACTCAACCTTGGTACCACTCACGAACGAACGTGGTGAGATCATGTGGGTCCATCCAGACCTTGTGTAAGAAGTGACGTAGGGGGTGGTACCTCCCAAAACAAAAAGGGGCAAGAAATACAAGTCATGCCATATGGTGTCTTCTTCCATCTACGAAGTTCTATCTGGCGAGACGCGATCGGGGAAGGCTTACCTACGGACTTACGACCCCGCATAAGAAGAAGCAGTACCTTCTCAAGCTCCTCCTACCCCTACAAGTTCAGAAGTCGGCCCGTCTAAGCCTTCAACTACTGATAAAGCTAAGCAGAAGGAGATGCGATTTGACAAGTCTCTGAAGGTGCCAGTTCCCGAAGACATGGATCGGCCCTACAACTTTGACATACTGGCACAACTGGCCAATACACCCGCCAATTTGTCTCTGTTCGATCTATTGTGACTCTCCAAAGAAACGCGGAAGGCCTTAAGTGAGGCATTACTACATGCTGACTCTTATCTCACTGAAGTCAAAGCCCCCGCTGAAGACACTGTCTCATGTCCCCACTGCCACAGCACTATGGAAGTGGTGCCCAATATCACCTTTTCACAGGAGGATATGCTACTAAAAAATAATCATCATGATAGACCTTGTAGAAGCATGGAATTTCACAACCAGAAAGACCATGCGCCAGACACTATAGGCACCAGGAACAGGACACTTCATAGCAAGATCAATAGCCATAGACATCTAAAGAAGGACTTTTCATTTATATATAAAAGTCTATTACATGTCTAGAAAACATTGTACAAAGGAGAATTTCTACAAAGGAAAGATCCTAAGTCTACAGCCAGCGGCCACCACGCGCCTCCAGATTGGCACAGCAGTCACCATGCGCCTCCAGATAGGCACAGCAGTCACCATGCGCTGCCAGTTAAGCGCAGCAGATACCATGCGCCTCCAACCAGGCGCATCCCACCATCTCTTCAGCAGCTCAGTTATGTGCATCCCTTCAGCAGCCCAGTTGTGTGCCGCTCTTCCAACCAGGCTCACCTGGTCGAGCAGGAGTGTGCCGCTCTTCCAGCCAGGCTCACCTGATAAGTGCTTCGAAGCATTTAACCCTTTGGCTGGAACCAAGAAAGAGAAGAGCACCGCAAATCTGTGGCCAGGGAAGAATTCGAAAGAGCCTCCAAAGGCCAAGGAAGACCGTGATCAAAATACGGCTAAAGGAGCGGCTTTCAGAGTGGACGACACCCACTTTGAAGGAAGAGAGAGCCTAGCACCGCCATTTCGATCTACGGCTCTTCCGGAACAACGGAGACGAGGCCCGAGCATCCCTATCTTTGGATGCAACAGGCACATTCCGCCTGCCTCAGAAGCCCTCGACTCCGTCTTTTGGATGTAACAGTCACCTTCAAGAGCATCAATGACGACATGGCGTCTCATCTTCACCCTCGGGAGCACTTCGTCAACAGAATGCACCCGAGAACCCGAGTTTATATTGGAAAGACGTGAGGGAAAAAGAGGCCAACCTTCTCTCCATGCCACTATTTATAGGCCGGGCAGATCAAATCCATGTGCCAAGTGGATGGCTCTCCGAATTCCGTGCAATGAACTCACATTAAATGGATGAACCAGACGCCTCGACTTCAGCCAAACGGCTATTAAAAGCACTCGAGAAGCGAAACAGCCGCATCATCAAAGACGTGTCGGATGCGCCGGCTAGACAGCGCATCACACCTCTTCAAACATCAAACAGATACGCCCTGTACCGAGCAAATCACAGGGGATACGCCCCCATACGTCCCCATACGCCTAGTGGAACGTCAACCGACGCACCCACTCAGCTGTCCATCGAATGTCACCAACATTAAATGCTGAACTGACAGAGTTGGCAGCACGCCTCCCCAAGCCTGAACGGTTGACAGCTTTTGTAGAAAACGAAGCGTCCACAACGTCAGCGTCATCATGACTCTATCCCGACGGCTACTGCCACGTGGCCACTCGACCACCCGCATGCGCCTTCGCGGCCATGCGCCCAAACCTACATGTGCCTCGAAAGCCATGCACCTCAGACCCTTCACTGATCCCTAAAGACAGAAGAAGAGTCTCCAGTTGAAGCTTTGCATGCGCCTCAAAAGCCATGCGCCCAGACTGATCTCTGATCCCGAAAGACAGAAGGAAAGTCGCTCGCATGCGCCTCAAAAGCCATGCGCCCAGAACGGCTCGTGACTCCTAAAGGTCACGAGATCCCCCCACCAAATCAGAGATCTCCGAGCCATGGGTCGACGACACGTGTCCTTTGACTCAATTCATCCAAGATCTCAGCAACAGAAAGATCTTCTCCTCTGCTACGTGCCGGCTCACAACAGCAGTATAAAGAATTCAACCCCGTGAGTAGGGCGCAATCATCCATGCGCCTCCATCAGCAATCTCCACGTGGCGTCCCCACGCACCGGCGCATCCTAAATATGCGCACATGAGCAGCCAACCTGCCCAGCTATAAATAGAAGGACCATTTCCTTCTGACAGACACACGGAGAGACATATACGAACAATCCAGACAGATATCACCAGAGAGGCAGATACAGACACTCAACGTCTTCCTCCTCTCAGCCAGCTCCAGCACCCAGAGCAATCTACACCTTCAGAGAACCGATAATCGTTGTCAGCCCGTCAACGGAGTCAACGTATTACCACTCGCTCTATTGGCACTTAGGACCCAGATTAAACAAAAGTGTACTCCTAGGACTACATCTAAGTCCTATATTGTAACACTGTTCTGTTTGTATTAAGATTTGTAATCAAACGATTTTAATGGCAAACAAGCTGGCGACTCTGCTGGGGACTTCTTTCTCCTCTTCCGAGAAAGTCGTGTCACAGGCCGACGACGTAAAGGTGGGCTCCTCCCACAAGATACTGGTCGTGCGTCTCAATCAACAGACGTACGAGGAGTTCATTTCTGAAGGAAGCGCGAGTCCTTCGAAGCGGCTGCCGAAGTCGAAGAAGACCCGCCGTGTCTGGGTGCGCAAGGTCGACGCCTCGGGCACCACCACTGAAGGGGATGCGCCAATCCAGCCCTTCCTTCCTGCTGACGTTCTCAGCAACCAAGGTGCGCCCGCTGATGCAGCGCATCTCTCGGGGAAATGTGCGGCTGACCATATTCCCCAGCCATCTCCCTCTCAGGCGAGGAAGATGCGTCGACGGAGCAGGGGCGCAGCCAAAGCCCCACGCATCACCTCTGATGTGCTACAAAAAGTCTCTGTCTTTGACAGACTCACTCGCTGTAATGGCGAGGAGAATTTGGATGCTGAGTACTATGCGCCCCAGCGGGCTAGTACAAAGAAATCCATGACGGCACGGGCCATGCGCCACAAGAATGCTATGCCAGCAGCAGGCCAGAGGCACGTGCTCACAATCACGCGCGCTGCCGATGGCAAGCTGTACAAGGTCGACTCAGGTGCTTTGGTACCAAAGACGAGTCGATCTTCAAAGTCCTCATCTCACTTGGGCGCATCTACTGCGTGCATAACCAAGTCGAGTGCGGCAAATTCAGTGGTCTTGAACTCCCGTGCCTCCTCTGGTTGTGCGTTTGAGGTCCGTTCAAGTCACTTCAAATGTTGTTGTTCCCCCACTACTGATCATGATGCCTGCTTGGTATTAGATCAGGGGGCGCAGCACTCACCTGTCCGCCCCGGCGTTTGGCCTTGCCATGCGCCTGAAGGGGGTGTGAAGGTAGCACTCTCCTCCAACGACCTGCGTAATGTGATCACTCACAAGCGCCGGTCAGGAGAGTCGACCAACAAGCACGATGAGCCTCCTATGGGGCATACTTGTACGGTGGTCACTATCAACTGCTGTGGCAAGACGGCAGTACCACCAAGGCAGTCAGTCTTCCAGCGGCTGCAGTCATCGACACCCCTCCGACATCGTCTCGGGACGAAGGTGTCAACAGAAGAGGAGCCAAGAGTTGCTTCATGCAACGTGGTCTCCAACTCCTCATCTCTCCGGAAGGCGACCGGCAATTCCTCGTCCAAAAGCCAATCAAGGAGAACCAAGGCAGCAGTCTCGACCTCTGGGGTGTTCGAAGGCACTCGGTCGAAGAAGAAGTTCTTGGAGGAAGCTGGGGGTAGTCAGACCCTTGTTGAGCTTCCTTCCAAAGACGAAGATGTCCAAAGCACAGCTGCGGCGGATCTTCATCCTCGAGGCGAAGTCAGCCTCCCAGAAGCACCTCGAAACGAGGATGTCCCCTAGGACACAGCTAGGGGTAGAGACGAAGAGCCCCTTCAAGACGGAGCTGAGGACAATCAGGCCCTGGCAGATGCGCCCGTCGAGAATGACCTCCAGAATGTGACTGGGGGTAGCCAAGCTGAAACACCAGGAGAGGTGACTCCCCCACATGAAAGTGAGGACGAGAGCGAAGCCTCAACCAATCCATCCACTCCTGGCCGTGTCAGGACAGTATACATGAGTCTGATGTGCCACCGTAGGATATTGTTCAGCGCATAGACTCATTAGAGGGAGGACTCAAAACCCTCTCCGCCTCCATGCAAGAACTGACTCAAGCAGTGTTTGATATTCGGTCGGCGTTGACCAGAACACCTTCAACCGGTCCCGACCCAGGAGTTAATGGGGAGTCGAGTGTACCCCTTCAACGGGCACCTTCCGACACAGAAGCACCTTGGACGTCGGAACCCTCAAACACTCCGCTCCAGATAGTGCCACCTTCCCCGACTCCTAGCTCCACGGAGGATGTGGTCGAAATGATCAAGGACCTGCGGGAGCGCTTCGAGTCCAAAAACAGGCAAGAGGAGCGCCAGAAGATGGGCATTCCTCAGCCTTATCCCCTCGAGTGGAACAAGGTGGTTTATCCTCCAAAATATAAACCACAAACACTCACACCATACGATGGAAAGGACTCTCCGTGTCGATACCTGACATACTTCCAGTCACAAACGGGGCATCTTCCAAAGGAGGACGCGCTCCTCACCAGCATCTTTGTTGGAGCCCTAAAAGGGGTGGCGTATGACTGGTACTGCAGCCTCCCCGACAATTCTATATCGTCCTTCGACGACTTGACGCACCTCTTCCTCGATCGCTTCTACGACGGCGGAAAGGACATGACGATGGCATCTCTCATAGAGATACGCCAGAAGGAGAAGGAAACGGTTCGGGTGTTCATCGAACGCTTCCGACAAGCCTGCTTCAGGCTACCTCCAGGCATGCCAGAACATGCGCTCCTCTCCTCTTGCAGCATGAACATGCTGCCCGCAGTGAAGCTCTGGCACAACTCTACTTCCCCTCCCGACTGGAGCTCCCTGATCATCGAAGCTGAAGCCGCAGAAAAGAAGGCGGCCAATACACGTCTTCTGGGTGTCAGCTTCCCCGCCTTTGATGATAAGGGGAAAAGGTCAGCAGCCAACAACTCCGGGCGAGAAGCAAAGGGGAAACAGGCATTGACTGTTAATGCTTCGAAGGGCGCATCTACGCCTACTCAGAAGCCTCCACTGGCACCGAGACCTAAGGAGGTGTATTCATTCAATGACGAAGACACCCTGCAACTCTTCGAAATACTGAAGCAGGGTGACAAGATCAAGCTCCCGGACCCGAAGCGGCCCGATAAAGTTGGGAAAGTGGACAACCCGAGGTACTGTCACTACCATCAGTTTGTCGGACACCCGACCAAGGACTGCTACGTCCTCAAGAATTACATCCAGCGCATGATCAATGCCGATGTAATCTCCGTCGACTATGAAGAGAAGACGGTGTCAGCCAATGTGGTGTCACTTCAGTTCGGCACCTTGCCGCCGACCACCATACAAGATGGCGTCGTCTCCATCCCTAAGGCGACAATGGAGGTGGTGAACTTGCCACCTACCCGTGACAATGTGAGTGGACTCATCCCACTCACCACATCTCGAGGAGAGGTCCTCTAGGTTCACCCTGACCTCGTCTCCGAGGTGACTCAACCGGAGGTACGCTCTACCTCCAAATCAAAAGGCAGGAAGATCAAGTCTTGCCGTACGGTCTCTTCTTCAACAGAAGAGGCACTTTCAGTGCAGACGCGTGCACAACAGAACGCTCAGCCCGGCGAAGCTGCCGCCGAGGTGGTGCCTCCTGGCACAATCCCTGAGGAGGGCCCGTCTAAACCCTCAGCAGCCAATAAGCAGAAGCAGGTGGAGGCTCGTTTCGACAGACCTCTACGGAAGGAGAATGCTTCGGGGCTAGCCAAGCCCCACAACTTTGACATTCTTGCACAACTGGCCAGTACTCCTGCGCGCTTGTCTTTGTTTGAGCTCCTGCGTCTTTCCAAAGACTCCCGAGAAGCTCTCTGCGAAGCTCTGAAGGACGCTGAATCCTTTCTCAGTCAGGTCAAGCAGCCTGAAGACCTCCCAACTACTTGTGCGCACTGTCATTGTGCGGATGAAGTTATCCCAAGCATAACTTTTACCCAACAAGACATGCTGCTCAAGCACCACCGACATAACCGACCGCTGTATTACACAGGGTACATCGGTTCAGTCAAGGTGAGCCGAATTCAGATCGATCCGAGGTCTTCCCTCAGCATTATCCCGAAGGCGCTGCTATCAAAACTGGGGATCCCAATGTACCGGCTGGCGCCCTCCAACACAACCATCAGTGGCTTCAACGCTAGCAAAAGCGAGCCACTGGGCAAAATCCGACTGAAGTGTCACATCGGCAACCTCAAAACTGAGGTGACTTGTTATGTGGTGGATGCCGAGGTCAACTACAACATCCTACTTGGCCGACCATGGCTACATGAGTACATGGTGGTGCCTTCCACGCTCCACCAATGCATGAAATATGTATCCACCAACGGCGTCATCCGGACGGAGTTCGCAGACATCGATCCTTTCAAAGGGATTGAGGCTTACTTCACCGATTCCGACTTGTACAAGCCACTTGACGAGGAGGAAGCCAACGATGCTGATGATGAGGCAGAGACGGCAACTGAGCCGAACATGGAGCCGAAGATGAATCCAGATGCCCCACTGAAGATCCGACTGAAGGGCAAACCACCCCAGAAGGTGCCTCCAATGAGCATCAAGCTATCAGGGAAAGCACCCCTGAGGCTCCCCTGAAGATACGCCTCAAGGGAAAGCCGCCTCAAACATCGGCTCCCCTGGTGGCGAAATTACAGGGGAAGGCACCACTCACAGGAGGCGCAGTTGAGGCACCTTTGAAGGTGCGTCTTAAGGGCAAGCCCCCGCAGTCATCCAAAATGCCGGAAAGGGCTCACATCGCCCTCTCAGACCCCAAAGTCAAAGCTGTGGTGGATTCTCCTGATCCGACCCCAGTGCTTACAGATGAGGAGCTTGGCGAATATATCTCTGCTGATGTAGATGCACCCTCCTTAGACAATGTAATCCCGCGGGATAAAATCTCGTACTTCATCAATAATAGAGTGTCTTTTAATTATTCTTGTCTTCCACATTGGAATGCCATGTATACATTAGATCACGCTCTACGGTCGTTGCAAACACAAATAACGACCGTCTATAATATAAACCGAGTAGTCCCGTCTCAAGGAGTCTGTTTCATAAACCCTCCACGAAGTCGAGACGAAGGATCCGTCATTTTTGGCAAAGTCGAGCGTCATCAAGACCTCCCGTCACTCGAGCCTGAACCTGATACCGGCAGAGTACAAGTCTATCGGTATACGGATACGGCAAAGCACATCATCCAGAAGATGGGCTACGACCTGAAAAGCAACAAAGGCCTAAACTACGGCAAGGGTCGACCTCTTCCTCTCCAGCTTTCAACACCCAAAGGAAGGCCGCAAGACTACTACAACAAAACTCGACGGGGGATAGGCTATGTCACGCCGCCATCAACTCCAGAGAGTTCAGACGCAGAAGACGTAGAACATTCCCACTCGTCTAAAGCGTCGACTTGGGATTCTGATACCAGTATCGGATCAGTCTTCAGGAAAGTGCTGTCAGCTAACATGACGTCAGCACAACCTCAAAAAGGTGAAGGCGAAGACCAAACGCCGGAATCCTTCGAAGAAGAACCCTGGGCTCAACGCCTAGGAGAGCAATGGGAGTCTCGTTTTGAGTTACGTAAACCTCCCACCGAAGACGAAGTCGAGCAGATCGACCTTGGAGACGGATCTTCTTCCAAACCCATCTTCGTCAGCAAAAGCCTAGAAGGAGAAGACCGAGAGGCTTTAATCTAGCTGGCTAAAGAGTATATCGATGTCTTTGCCTGGAGCTACGAAGACATGCCAGGACTCGATCCACAGATCGCAATGCATAGGTTGAACATCTTACCTGACGCCAAACCTATCAAACAACAACAGCGACGTTTCCGTCCGGACATCATGAATGCCATCGATCAGAAGGTGGACAAACTCTTGACTAGCAGCTTCATCCGTGAGGAACAACACCCAGATTGGGTAGCCAACGTCGTACCTATCACCAAGAAGAACGGGAAGATACGAGTCTGTATCGACTTCAGGAACCTCAATTTTGCTTGCCCGAAGGACGAATTCCCGCTTCCGATCACCGATGTGATGATCGATAACACATGTGGCTTTGAACGCATGTCCTTCATGGATGGGTATTCAGGCTACAATCAAATCAAGATGTTCCCCGATAACACGAAACACACGTCATTCAGGACTCCAAAGGGTATTTTCTGCTACACAGTAATGCCCTTCGGCTTGAAAAATGCCGGTGCAACATACCAACGAGCTATGAGCACCATCTTCTGTCAACATCTTCGCAAAACAGTCGAATGCTATGTTGACGATATCGCAGTCAAGAGCCGCCTCAAAGGAGATCACCTACAGGATTTGAAGACAGTCTTCGATCTCATGCGGGCACATCAACTCAAAATAAACCCCGCTAAATCCTTCCTGGGGGTTTCTAGCGGCAAATTCTTGGGCTTTGTCATCACGGTGAAAGGCATTCATGTTGATCCCGAGAAGACCAAAGCCATCCTCAACATGGACCCTCCGAAGAATCTTCAAGAACTTCGAGGCTTACAGGGACGTCTGGCATACATCCGGAGGTTCATAGCAAACCTCTCCGGTAAATGTTAACCCTTTACTCAGCTCATGAAGAAGGGAGTCTCTTATGTCGGGACAGAGGAGTGTCAGAAGGCTTTCGACGACATCAAAGCCTACTTGATGAGCCCACCAGTCCTGGTGGCACCTGTCGTGGGCAAACCATTTCTTCTCTACGTCCGTGCCATGGATCATTCCCTTGGCGCTCTGCTGGCTCAAAACAGTGATACAGGCTATGAGCAAGCAATCTACTACCTCAGTCGAACGCTCATCGGGGCCGAACACCGGTACAACCCCGTTGAAAAGGAGTGCTTAGCTTTGGTGTTTGCCATCCAGAAGACTCGTCATTATGTCTCGGGCCAGACAATTCATGTCATTTCCCGAGTCAATCCACTCAGAGTCCTCATGACGAAGCCAGGATCATTGAACTCCCAGCTAGCCATATGGGCGAATTTGCTAATACCATATAATATGGTGTTTGTCCCGCAAAAAGCTGTTAAAGGTCAAGCTCTGGCTGACTTTTTAGCTGCACACCCCATCCCAGAATCCTCAAAACTCTATGAAGACATCCCGGATGAGGTCCAAGAATCCAACGTCATCGAAGGAAGCTCCGTTTGGCGGATGTTCTTCGATGGCGCTTCAAGAACAGGCCCCAAAGGCCAAACCATCGCAGGAGTGGGGGTAGTCTTAGTCTCCCCCGATCAGTTGGTCATCCAGCGTGCTTACTCACTCTCGAAGCCGTGCTCCAACAATGTTGTCGAGTACAACGCACTCGTCATGGGACTCCAACTCGCACAACAGCTGGGGGTGGACCATCTGGAAGCCTACGGTGACTCAAAACTCGTCGTGAACCAGATTTGAGGGCAATATGAGGTTCGCCATGAAGATCTGATCCCTTACCATGAAATTGCATTGAACATCATTTCAACCTTCACCAGGTTCTTCATCGAACACGTACCTTGTCTACAAAACTTGGAGGCTGACGCTCTGGCTGGCCTCGCAGCCTCATTGGCAGCGCCCTTTGGGACTCAACACTATGTCACGGTAACAGGCCGAGACTTGATTTGTCCCAGAAACAACCTGTGCTTGCAAGTGGCCCACGCCATGCCGACGAACACTGGTGTTAATGTCCGAGATTGGAGGTTCCCGTTCATCGACTTTGCTGTCTACGAAATTCTTTCAGAGGACCCGAAGGAAGCCGTCTCAGTCAGGAGACGCTCTCTTCGATTCTACTATGACACAGCTACTAAAATGCTGTACCGACGCTCCTTCGATGGGCTCCTCCTTCGATGCCTGTCCAACGAAGAAGCAGCCGAAGCTCTCCGAGAAGCTCATGACGGAACTTGCGGAGCTCATCAACCCGGTCCTAAGTTGCAGGATCGATTGCGACGTATGGGCTACTACTGGCCAACCATGGTCGTCGACGCTGTTGAATATGCTAAGAAGTGTCACGCATGCCAACTCCATGCAGACTTCATACATACATCGTCCGAACCACTACATCCTACAGTCGCCTTCTGGCCCTTCGAAGCATGGGGCATTGATATTGTGGGACCAATCACCCCTCATTCATCAAGAGGACACCGCTTCATCCTGGCCATCACCGATTACTTCTCCAAATGGGCAGAAGCAGTCCCACTGGTGGAAGTAAAGAGCTCCAGGGTGGTCATCTTTATCAAACACTATGTCATTTACCGTTTTGGAGTACCCCGGCGGATCATTCATGACAACGGTCCTCAGTTTATCAGCCACATGTTTAGCAGGTTCTGTGACATGAATCGCATTCAAAATGTGGCCTCCACCGCCTATAATCCGACAGCAAATGGGTTAGCAGAGGCGTTCAACAAAACCATCGTCAGGCTACTCAAAAAGGTCGTGTCATCCAATAAACGCGACTGGGACGAAAAGCTTGGCGAATGACTTTGGGCCTACCGCACAACGGTACGGACCCCGACAGGCAACACACCATTCTCTCTGGTCTACGGGAGCGAAGCGGTACTGCCTCTCGAGATCCAGATACCCTCACTCCGCGTAGCAATAACAAACAAACTCACAGAAGAGGACAATCAACGTCGTCGTCTGCGGGAACTGGAGGCACTCGATGAGAAGTGTCTCCTAGCTCAACAACGCATCGAACTCTACCAAGCCCGTATATCACAGGCTTTCAACAAGAAGGTCAAACAGAGGACTTTCCAAGTTGGCGACCTGGTTCTGGCAGTCAGGAGGCCAATGGTGTTAACTCACAAGACACCAGGAAAGTTTGAGCCCAAGTGGGAAGGACCTTTCATCATAGAGACGGTATACTCAAACGGTGCTTACCGCCTCGCCAAACCCAATAGAGACTTGTTTATGATGCCCATCAACGGCAAGTTCCTAAAGAAGTACTATTCTTCACATCCTTCAGACATGTACTTTCCCAAGGGGATCTGTGGGCCCAATCATCGAGATTCACAGACAATCTCCTTCCACAAAACTCATCCGCTTCTGGAACCCAGCTGTTCAGTGGCTTCCTTCAGTAGAAAGACAACCACGTCCACATTACCTCTGAGTTGTTCCTCTACACCCTACAAAGCGGAATCTTACACTACGTAAGCCGACGCTACCCTTCATGTTTACCACGTCCACATTACCTCTGAGTAAACATCTCGTACAAACAACCCTGCGTTGTCGTACATTGATCGCAGAACTTCCACGTCCACATCACCTCTGAGTTGTTCAGCGTATCCCCCAGGATAATTCCTACCACGTCCATCACACCTCTGAGTAGGATGATTCTATCATTTGAACCCAATGATTGCCATGTCCACATCACCTCTGAGCAAACATGTTGGTTCCTTCAAACTTATTATCTGTGCCTAAAAACCAAGGTGCGCAAAAGATAATAGGTCCACACAAATCATTAAGTTCATAATAACAAAAATGAACACATCACAAAAAGTTGCGTACTTCTTTATTTTTCTGAAAAAGAGAGTACAAAAAACTACACTATCCCTCGGCAAAGGGTTGCAAATAAAAAAGAGGAAAAGCTACAGTCCCTGAACCTCCCCAGGGTGGGCTGAGAGCTTCCTGACTCGAAGTCTTAGGTCGGCTGTACGGGCCTCCACAGTCGCCAGGACTCGTCGCTCAGCTTCTTGACGCATCAATTCAATAGCCCCAATGGAAGTATCGCTCTCATGCTTCTCATCAAGCTGTTGTCGCTGCTGCGCCAAGGCAAGAGTCCGCTGAGTAAAAGTCGCTTCTTCCTTCTTGAATGCTGCGTGTTCAGCCCGGACACGCTCGACATCTAACTGGAGTCGGGCCCGTTGGTCCTCAAGGCGGCGCATCTGGGTGTCGATCTCCGCAATATTAGCATCCAATGCAGCTCAAGTTTCTACCGTCGTCTTCATGGACTGAGACAACTGCTCTACCGCAGCCTCAGTCTCAGCCACCTCGCGCTCCCAAAGGCCCACAGTGGCCTGGTATGAAGACTCGATCTCGGCAATCAGCTTCCCCATCTCCGCATCTATCAGGACGGAGAGGTCGTTTCGCTGGATGCGCTGAAGTTCCGCGAGCCGCTCGTCCAGCTCGATCACCGAAGCCTCCAGAATTTTGGCCATATGGTCGTGGCCATGGTGAATGCGGATCAGCTCGATACAGGGCATTGCCAGAGTTCTTGCCATCGCAAAGCTCCCATTGGCATCCATCACAGCAGATACACCCTTCTGCAGCATTTTATACACCCCCTCGACGAGGAATTTCACATATTCGTCTGCATCCGCCAAGACCTGCGGCGTCATGGCAGGAGTTGGAGGAGCTACTACAGTTTGCGGACCGGAAGAAGATCCACCAACCTCAACCTGCAAGGCTTGAACCTCGGTATCAATGGGCTCTTCATCAACAGGGGCTGCACTGCTAGCCCGAGGAGCCGAAAGAACAGAGGAAGACCGCACAGGCGTCGAGATAGTACCCCAAGTAGGAGGGGCAACGAAGGGTTCCACACCCTCGCCCTTCTCAAGCCCGGAGGAACCACCGACGTCATCGGCGACCTCTTCTACCCCCAACGTCCTATCAACAGCTGGTACCTCCCTTGCCAGAATAGGGAGATTATCATTTGTCTCTTGACCCGCCTCAACGGTCGTCACCGGCAAACGGGTCTCGTCACCAAGTCCCTCCACGGGGACAGAATCTGTCGCTACCTCCTGATCGGTAGCCGCCTCAACTTCCACGGTTGAAGCCGGGGTAGGACTCGGCAATGATTTAGCCGACCTCCCCTCATCATGATAAGGAGGGGAATCAACCCTCTCCTCTGTCTCAACTATATCTGTTGCCCCCGCAACAGACTCTTGCAGCCCTGGAGCAACGTCATCCGAAGGCGACGAACTCCAATCCACCTCATCATCAGGATGCCTCGAGTCCGTAGGACCCTCAACGTCCAAGGACTCCACGGTAGACTCTACCTTCCCGGAAGTTGTTGCAACCTCAAAGACAGGAGATACTAAAACCTCCGCAGGCACGTCTTCGGGGTCCTCATCCACGGAAGATATTATCATCGGTGGGATACGCTCATCAGAAGAGCCTGCCACCTCTTTCGGCTTATTGGTACCCGGTTTTGAAACACGGGACTTCTTCTTCGACTGCAAGAAGAAAAAGCATAAGTCACCTCAATGACAAAATGAATTAGAATTACGAAGCACTCCTTACCTCAGCAGGAGCTGATCCCGTTGGCGCTACGAGTGGCACTTTCGTAACCTTTACAGTCGACGTCTTTCTCGACCTCTTCGGTACAGAAGAACCAGCTTCTGTGTTACCCCGCCTCTTCCCAACAGATGGATCTCTCACTGGCGCTGCAGCAGCAGCCCAATATCCCGCCAAATCTGGTGGACGATATGATCGGGCTACCCTCAACATATTCGCCGTGGCCTCCAGCTGAGTTCCAATGATGAAACTAGTCTATCTGTCATAACCAGGAGACGCAGCGTTCATAATACAATATAGCTTGGCGGCCGGATATAGGATCTGCGGCCGAGGGTTACGGAATAGCGTGGTAAAACTAACGCTAGTACATCCAGCGTTATAATACTGCCAGCCCCGGGCTCCGTCCAGCAAACTTCCGACGAAGCCTAGACTGCTACTGGGATTCCGCAACATCAGCTGAGTATAGCCAAATTGACGAGCAAATTGGCTTGGCAGATATGGCTCCAGATAACATTTATTCTGGTTGCGGTAGACCAGGTGAGAAGGCCGGATACTTTGCAACCAACGAAAACTCTATTTCGGCAAAGTGACTGCATCTTCACCAGAGTCAACTAAATCTTGGTCGGCCTCGAAATCTTTGAAAATCGGGCCAACCTTGACAATTTCCCACCCCTGAAGGTAGGACAAGACTCTCCTGCAAACGGGGATGCCGGTGTATGACCACTTCCTCTTGTAGAAGCGGCGGATGAAGGCATCCCCTTCAACATGATCCTCTTCCGGATCGGGACTCATCACGTTCGGATGATGCAAAACCAGCCATCCCATAAGATAATGGAAAGGCAACTCGGCCCCGGGAAAGTTGTTATTATTACCTTTCTCATGGATCACGTCATCAGCAAAAGACCTCAAACCGCGCAACAGGTTGCACACCATCGCGGGAAGGAGAGCTAAGGGTCGTCCAAAAGCCAATTTCATGGCAGACAAAATGAGATTCTGACGTACCCGTTCCACGGCACCGAATCCACCTGCAAACACGTAATTCCGGAGCCATATCATCAAATAGGCTGTCAATACTGCCTTATATGACATCCAGTGCCCACAGTGCTCTATATGCATCCTTGCCGCTCTCATCCGAACGTGGAGTCCTCTCATCCAGTCGACTTATTTCAGAAGTCACCTCCGCGGGCTTCAGTCCCTGCGGAGTCATAAATCGGATCCTCGAAGGATCCGCTAAATCCTGCTTAAAGACATAGTCCCGCCAAGCAGTTACATGAGGTTGGGTCTTGCCCCTATCCCTCTGGTGCATCAGATAATGGTGGCTCGTCACCTCTTTGAATACAGCCATCATCTCCGGGTTCTTATCCTCCAGAACCTGGATCTCCTCATTTGACGGGAAATACTCCTCGTACGGCTCTGAGCCCCAAGGAAGCTTAGACACCTCGTGCATCTCATGGAGAGCCAACCCTAACTCTCCCACCGGAGTGAAAAAGCTGCCAGTATGGGCGTTGAATAATTCCAAAAGCGCAAGGAACATAGGCTTATTGAGATCCACGCCTGCCTGCGTAGCCCGAATAGCGGCTGTCAGCCCGATCTCCTTAAGCTCAACTTTGAACCTTGAAAGCACCCAAGTGGTCAACTCGTCCCACCTCGGAATATAGTAACACCTACCCTCGACTCTAAAGCCACCTGTCGGATACGTGACCTTCGCTGTCAACATTCGATTTGCAAAGGTCGGGGCACTGAAAGGAAATGTGTCATTTGGAACTTCACTGTAGAGGCTCCCGGGACGCAAGGCTCGATAACTGAACGAGGAACCGGCTCGTGAAGTAGCCAAAGTATCTCGCTGGTTCGAGGTGGCATCGATCGAAAGGGTACCTCCCAAGGCCCCTCCTTGAGAAGGAGTAAGTTCCCAACCCATCCTTCTCTTCGAAGCCAAACGATAAAAAGCCGTCAGCGGCAACTGGCGGTCAACCTGCCTCATGTATAGAACCATGCCTTTGGCAGTAAAAAACCAGTCTTCTTTGATCTTCAGTATCTTCGCTTCAGAAGAGACTAGTCGGTCGCCAAACAGAAAGGCAGGTTTTAAGAAAGTCACATCTTCAGATTCAGCAGACCTCAGTTTACCACTCTTCATCATACTCTGGAGGAAAAGTGGCAACTGGTTCTGGATTTGCAGCATTCTCTCCCGGGATTGGTTCTGTAACATAGCATCCTTTGCAGGGTTGATCACCGCCTCATCAAAATCAACCCCCATTTGGCAAAGGGAAGCATCCAAGAGGACTTCGTTCAACAGAGGGATCGTCATCGACACTGGCACAACAAAAGTGGAAGTCAAGCAAAAAGACAAAAGTAGATTGACGCGTCAGGGCATAAACCAATACGCGTCAGCTTCAGCGCATCACCCATGCGCGTCGGCATTGGAGCTTCGGCGCATCAGCAGGGCATAAACCCATACGCGTCAGTATTGGAGCTTCGTCGCATCATCAGGGCGTGAGCCCATGCGCGTCAGCGAAAGCTTCGGCGTATCATCAGGGTATAAAACCCATGCGCGTCAGCAAACTAAACCTCGGTGCATGATAAAGGCCTGAGCCTATGCACGTCGGCAGGATAAAACCTCAGCATATCAAGGACAGAGGCCCATACGCATCGGCAGCAGAAAGTTAGAGCACATTAGATAGCAAAAGTCGACACCCACCTGTCACCCCGGGGCGAACATCGACCGGAGTCGCAATGGTGGCAGGAGCATCCTCGTCGACGAACTCTGCCGGCTCCTTCTCCTTCCCCTTTCCTTTGCTGGCACCGTCGCGAGGAGTCTTGGGAGCCATTCTAACAGAGAGGAAGAAATTAGGGTTTTTAGAAGAACTCTAAAGGAGGCAAAGGCACAGAGTAGAAGAACTCTCTCTCTCTCTCCACCTCTCACCTATTTATAGGCCGTGGTCGCACGCGTGAACCGATGACGAGTGATCTCAGCCGTCGTCTCGGGTCTTCAGCAGATAAAACCAAAAGATCATCATTAATCTTTTCGGTTACCGAGACATTATCAAATTCATTAATTGAGAAGAGCATGCGGCTGAACAGGCATGCGCCCCAACAGTCATGTGCCCTGATCGCCATGCTTCTTATTCAAAGTATTTCAAAACTTATTCAAAAGTTTTGAAAACTTTGAAGGGGGTCTTGTAGAAGCATGGAATTTCACAACCAGAAAGACCATGCGCCAGACACTACAGGCACCAGGAACAAGACACTTCACAGGAAGATCAATAGCCATAGACATATGAAGAAGGACTTTTTATTTATATATAAAAGTCTATTACATGTCTAGAAAATATTGTACAAAGGAGAATTTCTACAAAGGAAAGATCCTAAGTCTACAGCCAGCGGCCACCACGCACCTCCAGATTGGCGCAGCAGTCACCATGCACCTCCAGATAGGCACAGCAGTCACCATGCGCTGTCAGTTAAGCGCAGCAGATACCATGCGCCTCCAACCAGGCGCATCCCACCATCTCTTCAGCAGCTCAGTTATGTGCATCCCTTCAGCAGCCCAGTTGTGTGCCGCTCTTCCAACCAGGCTCACCTGGCCGAGCAGGAGTGTGCCGCTCTTCCAGCCAGGCTCACCTGATAAGCGCTTCGAAGCATTTAACCCTCTGGCTGGAACCAAGGAAGAGAAGAGCACCACAAATCTGTGGCCAGGGGAGGCTTCGAAAGAGCCTCCAAAGGCCAAGGAAGACCGTGATCGAAATACGGCTAAAGGAGCGGCTTTCAGAGTGGGCGACACCCACTTTGAAGGAAGAGAGAGCCTAGCACCGCCATTTCGATCTACGGCTCTTCCGGAACAACGGAGACGAGGCCCGAGCATCCCTATCTTTGGTTGCAACAGGCACCTTCCGCCTGCCTCAGAAGCCCTCGACTCCGTCTTTTGGATGTAACAGTCACCTTCAAGAGCATCAATGACGACATGGCGTCTCATCTTCACCCTCGGGAGCACTTCGTCAACAGAATGCACCCGAGAACCCGAGTTCATATTGAAAAGACGTGAGGGAATGAGAGGCCAACCTTCTCTCCATGCCACTATTTATAGGCCGGGCAGATCAAACCCATGCGCCAAGTAGATGGCTCTCTGAATTCCGTGCAATGAAATCACATTAAATGGATGAACCAGATGCCTCGACTTCAGCCAAACGGCTATTAAAAGCACTCGAAAAGCGAAACAGCCGCATCATCAAAGACGTGTCGGATGCGCCGGCTGGACAGCGCATCACACATCTTCAAACATCAAACAGATGCGCCCTGTACTGAGCGCATCACAGGGGATACGCCCCCATACGTCCCCATACGCCTAGTAGAACGTCAACCGACGCACCCACTCAGCTGTCCATCGAATGTCACCAACATTAAATGCTGAACTGACAGAGTTGGCAACACGCCTCCCCAAGCCTGAACGGTTCCACAACGTCAACGTCATCATGACTCTATCCCGACGGCTACTGCCACGTGGCCACTCGACCACCCGCATGCGCCTTCGCGGCCATACGCCCAAACCTACATGCGCCTCGAAAGCCATGCGCCTCAGACCCTTCACTGATCCCTAAAGATAGAAGAAGAGTCTCCAGTTGAAGCTTTACATGCGCCTCAAAAGCCATGCGCCCCAGACTGATCTCTGATCCCGAAAGACAGAAGGAAAGTCGCTCGCATGCGCCTCAAAAGCCATGCGCCCAGAACGGCTCGTGACTCCTAAAGGTCACGAGATCCTCCCACCAAATCAGAGATCTCCGAGCCATGGGTCGACGACACGTGTCCTTTGACTCAACTCATCCAAGATCTCAGCAACAGAAAGATCTTCTCCTCTGCTACGTGCCGGCTCACAACAGCAGTATGAAGAATTCAACCCCGCGAGTAGGGCGCATCATCCATGCGCCTCCATCAGCAATCTCCATGTGGCGTCCCCACGCACCGGCGCATCCTACATATGCGCGCATGAGCAGCCAACCTGCCCAGCTATAAATAGAAGGACTATTTCCTTCTGACAGACACACGGAGAGACATATACGAACAATCCAGACAGATATCACCAGAGAGGAAGATACAGACACTCAACGTCTTTCTCCTCTCAGCCAGCTCCAGCACCCAGAGCAATCTACACCTTCAGAGAACCGATAACCGTCGTCAGCCCGTCAATGGAGTCAACGCATTACCACTCGCTCCATTGGCACTTAGGACCCAGATTAAACAAAAGTGTACTCCTAGGACAACATCTAAGTCCTATATTGTAACACTGTTCTGTTTGTATTAAGATATGCTACTAAAAAATAATCATCATGATAGACCTCTGTACTATATAGGGTATATCGGGGCGATTAAAGTGGATTGGATGCATATCGATCCAGGTTCCTCCCTCAGTATCATTTCTAGAAGTTTGCTTCAAATTCTAGGAATCCCTCTGCACAAGCTATATACAACCAATACAACTATCATGGCTTTCAATGCTGGAAGAAGCCACCCATTGGGCAAGATCCGTCTCAAGTGCCAGATCGGTGATCTCCGAACAGAGGTTTCTTACTATGTGATCGATGCCAATGTATCCTACAATATCTTGTTGGAACGTCCGTGGATACACGAGAACATGATCGTTCTTTCCATACTTTACCAGTGCTTCAAGTACATCAATAGCGATGGCGTAATGAAGATGGAGTTTGCCGATGTCGATCCATTTAAGGGTATCGAAGCCTACTATGGAGATTCGGTACTTTACCAATCTCAGCCCTCCAAGGATGACGGCAATGAAGTTGACGATGAAGCTGAAGCAAGTTCATCCTCCAATGATGATCCCATGATTATCCGAGTTAAAGGACGTACTACTCCAAAAAGTACTCCGAAGCCTCTCACAATCTGGGTGAAAAAGAAGAACCCTGATAAGGTCAAACCATTGACCATCACTCTCTGCAAGACACCTCGGGAGGAACCTGCTGAAGTTCGTCCTCCCAATCCTTAAGAATTACTCTACGTGGTGAACTTGGCCAAGACTGTGGCTCCTCTTCCAGATGATGATCCTCTCAAGGAGTATATCAATACTTATAATAATGTACCTTTAGCGGATGATGTTATCCCTGAAGAAGAACTTGCGTATTTTTTTAGTAAAGGTTTATCTTTGAATTGCTCCGATGTCTATCAACTGTAAACCACTACATAGATACGATATACGCTCTAGAGAACGGCATAGGACCATACCTCTGCATGCTATTCACGATGCCTCATCTGTGGGAAAAAATTTACCCAGAAGATATCTACCACTTCATCGTTTCAGCCAGAAAGAAGGGTGAAGAACTAATCATCTTCGGTCGAATAATTGACGAAAGAAATTTTTCTGATTAGTTGGCAGGAAAAGAATATCATCCAGAACATGGGATATGACATCAAAAGCGACCAGGGGCTAAACTACGGCCGGGGACGACGGTTGCCAATACGTCACTTTGTTCCTCCCGGCAAACCCGAGAACTACTATCAACGGAACGGTATTGGTTTGGGTTATATCACTCCTCCAACAACTCCCGAAAGAACAGATAATGAAGCAGATCGTTGTTCTCATTCTTCTGATTCCTATCTCTGGGACTCAGACTCCAGCATTGGCGACATGCTCAAAGCATCTCTGTCCGTCAACATGGTTGACCAAATTGCAGACGATGTCCAATCGATCGAGCTTGAAAATTAGGCTCAAAAGATGGATACTAGGTGGGAGCTGCATTTCGAACAACGTGAAGCACCCACCGAAGACGAAGTCGTCCAAATCAATTTAGGAGATGAATCATCTTTTAAACCAATCTTCATCAGCAAAAGTTTATCTGGTGATGAGCGACAATCTCTTATACAGCTTATAAGAGAATACATCGACGTCTTTGCATGGAGCTATGAAGACATGACAGGCCTGGACCATAAAGTTGCCATGCACCGCCTAAATATTTTGTCTAAAACTAAGCCAGTGAAGCAACAGCAACGACGATTCTGCCCAGATGTCATGAAGGCCATCGAGAATGAAGTCAAGAAGCTCATTGCCTTTGGATTCATTCGCGAAGAACAACGCCCTGGCTAGGTTGCCAACATTATTCCAGTCATAAAAAAGAATGGTAAAGTTCGAGTCTGTATCGATTACCATGATTTAAACTCTGCATGCCCGAAAGACGAGTTCCCTCTACCGATCACCGACGTAATGATCAACAATACTTGCGGCTTTGAGCGAATGTCCTTCATGGATGGGTTCTCAAGCTACAACCAGATCAAGATGTTCCCCAACAATGTGAAGCACACATCTTTTCGAACACCATTGGGGATTACTGCTATACGGTGATGCCTTTCGGATTGAAAAATGCAGGGGCGACATACCAGCGAGCCATGAACACAATTTTTTGTGATCATTTACGCAAAACAGTGGAGTGCTACATAAATGATATCGCAGTTAAAAGTCGTCTCAAGGGCAACCATCTCTAAGACTTGAGAACGGTGTTCGAACTAATGCGCGCTCATCAACTCAAGATGAATCCAACCAAGTCTTTTCTAGGAGTCTCCAGCTGCATGTTCCTTGGTTTTGTCATCACTTCAAAGGGTATACATCTTGACTCGAAGAAAGTAAAGGCCATCCTTGATATGCATCCTCTAAGAAACCTTAAAGAGCTACGGGAACTGCAAGAAAGGCTAGCCTACATCAGATGATTCATTTTGAACCTTTCTGGAAGATGTCAACCGTTCACTCAGCTTATGAAGAAAGGCGTATCTTTCGTCTGGACTGAACATTGTCAATACGCATTCGACGACATCAAGAAATACCTCACAAGCCCTCCAGTATTGGTAGCTCCAATAATGGGGAAGCCCGTCTTACTGTATGTCCGTGCTATGGACCATTCCCTCGATGCCCTATTAGCTCAAAAGAATGAAGGCGACCATGAATAGGTAATCTACTACCTCAGCCGCACAATGGTGGGTGCCGAGCACAGATACACACCTGTGAAAAAGGAATACCTTGCACTGGTATTTGCTATCCAGAAGACGTGCCACTATGTGTCTGGGCAGACTATCCATATCATATCTAAAGTCAATCCTCTCATAATATTCTTGACTAAACCAGGTTTTCTCAATTCCTGTTTAGCTACGTGGGCAATGCTGTTGACTCCATATGATATGTTGTTCGTCCCTCAGAAGGTAATAAAAGGCCAAGCATTAGCTGATTTCCTAGCAGCTCATTCGGTGACAGAATCTTTCAAACTCTACGACAAAATCCCCGATGAAGTAGTCGAGTCTAACACCGCAACTGAAGAAATCCTCATTTGGCAAATGTTCTTTGATGGTGCATGAAGAATAAGACCTAAAGAAAATATTGTGGCCGGAGTAGGCGTTGTGTTCGTATCACCCGACCATCTGGTTATACATCGTACATACTCTCTCGTGGAACCCTGCACCAACAACGTGGCAGAATACAATGCCATATTGATCGGCCGCAACTGGCAAAACAACTGGAAGTTGACTATCTAGAAGCTTACGGCGATTCCAAGCTTATAGTTAGTCAGGTCCGAGGGGACTATGAAGTTCGTCACGAAGATCTTATCCCCTATCACAAAATGATAATCGAGTTGGCGTCTACTTTTGCTAGATTCTTCATCGAGCACGTGGCTCGACTACAGAATATAGAAGCAGATGCTCTAGCCGGTCTCGCTACTTCCTTGACCGTCCCTACCAATACTCAACAGTCGATCACAGTGTCTGGTCGATAACTATTCTGTGTGAAATATGCCTTGTATATTTATCACAGTTACACAACGAAAACAAACGTCGACATTAAAGACTGGAGATTTCCTTTCATAGACTACGCCGTTTACGGAATCCTCCTCGAGGACCCAAAAGAAGCAATGTCTATCCAAAGGCAATCCCTCAGATTTTACTACAACATAGCTACCATGATGCTGTACCGATGCTCTTACGACGGGCTACTGTTATGATGTTTATCAGACACAGAAGCCAAACATGCACTCCGGAAGGCTCACGATGGAGTTTGTGGAGCACATCAACCAGGCCCCAAACTATAAGATCGCCTCAGACGAATGGATTATTATTGGCCCACAATGATAGCAGATGCTGTTGAGTATGCAAAGAAGTAGAAGGCTTGTTAGTTCCACGCTAATTTCATTCATCAACCTTTGAAGTTTCTATACCCGACAGCAGCATCTTGGCCTTTTGAAGCCTGGGGCATGGATGTCATAGGCTCAATCAGCCCGCCATCTTCCAGAGGATATCGGTTCATCCTAGCCATAACCGATTACTTCTCCAAATGGGCGAAAGCTATATCGCTCACCGAAGTGAAGGCACCAAACGTGATCAGTTTTATCAAATATCACGTTATCTACCGCTTCGGCCTATCTCGCAGGATCATCCATGATAATGGTCCATAATTCGCAAGCCATGTATTCTATCGATTCTGTGATAGGAATCGAATCTAGAATGTAGCATCTACTGCCTATAATCTAGCAGCTAACAGGCTAGCAGAAGCCTTCAATAAAACCATCATTAAACTTCTCAGGAAATTCGTGTCTTCAAACAAGCACGATTGGAATGAGAAGCTCGGCGAATGTCTATGGGCCTATCGTACAACGGTCCGGACTCCAACAGGCAGTACGCCATTCTTTCTGGTTTATTGGAGCGAAGTAGTTCTTCCCCTAGAAATCCAGATTCCTTTTCTTCGAGTAGCCTTAGCCAGTGAGTTGACTACCGAAGAAAGCAACCGTCTGCATCTACAAGAGCTCAAGTGCTAGACGAAAAACGCTTGTTAGCTCAGCAGCGTATTGAGCTATACCAAGCACGCCTTTCCAGATCCTTTAATAAAAAGGTGAAGAAAAGAATCTTCCAAGTCGGTGATCTAGTCTTAGCAGTGAAAAGACCAATGGTCATGACGCGCAAAACAAAAGAGAAATTTCAGCCTAAATGGAAAGGTCCTTTCATTATAGAATCGGTGTATTCTAACAGTGCGTACTGACTAACCAAGCTTGATGGTGACTTGCTCATGATGCCTATCAACGGCAAGTTCCTGAAGAAATACTATGTGTAACCTTTTGTAAATAGTGTTCACATAGGTTCAGTCATGTAAATATACAGTGCGATGTTTATGTGATTCGAAAAAAAATTATTATCTAACTATTATCCGTATTTCAAGAGTCTTGAATATGCCTTGGATAATAGGTCCTCTAAAATATTTTTCCCAGCAAAATCATTCCCGTTTTTGACTCTGTCCAAACTCGGTTTGACAAAAACAAGTCACGTCCCTATTACCTCTAAATTATTTTTTGATAATTATTTCCCTAGTAAAATGATTAAAAAATATTTTGCCATGTCCATATAACCTCTGAGCAAAGCATTCATCAAAGATAATCACGTCTATATTACCTCTGAATTATCCACTCCCACCTAATGTTATAATCTTTCCATGTCCATATTACCTCTGGTCAGATATAGAACATCTTCTGCTATTAAGTCCATATTACCTCTATTAGCAACTTCGTTCAACCTATTATCTACATTCAAGAAAAAAAAACTTGAATATAAAATGGATAATAGGTCTACATCAAATTTTCCAGCAGAATACCTACCAGAAATATCCTTACTACGTCCACATTACCTCTAGTTCCGATATTTCACAAAGCCACATTCATTTTGAAAAGATTATTTATTCTTTATTTTGAATGTCTATCAAGAGACGGGAGAAAAGGGATACAAGAGCCTTGACGGCTAAAGAAAAAAATAACAGTTACAAACAAAAAGTCTAAGGGATACATAGTCGATTGATATTGTCCTTTAGAGCCGCGATTTTGGCTTCAAGCTTCGTGGTAGCTCAGCGGCGCGCCTCTTCTTGACGAGTGGCTTCATCCTCGAAAAGGATTAGACTCAAATGCTCTCCCTCCAACTTCGCCAGCTGTTCTTCTAAATGGGCAGAAGTGGTGGCGGTCATGGCAGCCTGAGCCAAATAATCCTTCTGCTCAGATGATGTCATCCTCAAGTTGGCTTCCAGTTGAGCAATCTCGCTCGTGATCTGTACGATATGATTATATCTTTCAGTAATCTGTACAGCCAGTTTATTCTTTGAGGCAGCATGTCTCACTTGCTGCATTGAACTGACTATACTGATCAGCCAATTCGCTGATCTCCTGAACTAGGGCATCATTCCTTGCCAGGAAAGTAGCCTTCTCCTCTGCGAGAGCCGTGATCAAAGCCTCATCTTCTACGCGGAATAGCGACTTCGGGCTCCACAGTTTGGTATCCCGGAACTTGATCACCTGGCCCTCCAGGTCATTCAGAACTTTCCTCGGAGTATTAGCCCGCTCTTCATAACTGGCAATACTCTCGAGGGCTGCCACTTGGCATTCGACAACAGCCTTCACAGGGCCAAAGGCAATATTCCGATTCAGGACTCCAGGAAGCTTTACTTTCAGTACAGAGTAGAAAGCTTTGACAACTTCCTAGGCTATCTCGTCGTCTTCAGTGGAGGTCGTCGGGGAGGAGCCTTAGAGAGTTTCTTTCGCTCCAGGAAGGGATACCTGACAAGAAGCCGAACCTGACAAGAAAAAAAATATACAACAGTAACCAAAAAAAAGGAAAATGCAAAAGAGTTGTAATTTCGTACCTTCGGCTTGCTTAACACCAGCTTGGGCTACGTCATCAGTCTTGGCTTCAGGAAAATCGAGAGCAGGCCCAGGCTGTTCAAGAAGAACAATATCAAGGCCTTGAGCGGCATCAGGCCTGATATCTTCCACAACACCAGCTGAAATAGGAAAAGATTCAGCAACAGCCCCCTCAGTAGGCTGTTCAACCACTCTTTCTGTACCCGATACCGGCTCACTAACAGCTCCCTCCGTACCAGCAAATAAAGAGGAGCCGAGAACAACTTCTGTCCCTTCCCCAATGCCCGGGACTATCTTCGTGAGGGGTTCCTTCCCCTTGTCTATAAGGGAACATACAGTCGTGGTCAGCCTCACGAGGAGCACGCAAAATTGAAGTAAAAAATCTCATCTAAAGAGAGACACAAAGATAACGTACCCGCAGAAGGATGAGCCGATTGGAGTTGATTCTCATCTAAGTCCCTCATCACGGCTATAATTGCTGACATATCCCCTAAGAAATATCATAGGAGGACTGATCTTTTGGTTGTCATCATGGTCTGGGCCCTCACCCTGATCATCCCGTCGCTCAACCCTTACAGCTGAAGAAGACCTACCCTCATCCATCGGTCGAGGATGGGCAGGGGCACCGTTGTCACGTCCACCTCCTCAGATGAGGAGGCACCTACCTCAGCTACAACTTTAGGGTCCTATGTAAAGGACAAATGCAAGGGTGAAAAAGCCTCTAAAGGTTTGACCAAAATAGCTATGGAGTCTATGAAGGGATCTACCTCCCGAATGGTAACGACCTGCAACACCGTCTGCCGAGAAGACCTTCTGGGAGGAGGCGATCCGGCACCCACGTCCGCGACCTTTTTCCTCCCCCGGAAAACAACTACCTTCTTCCTTTTGGGCCGTGGAACCAGTTCGGTGGAAGCTTTCCTCTTATGAGGAATATCGGAAAGAGGTTCTTCAGTATCCTCTCTCCGAGGCACTACAACGATAGGCTCCTCAACATTAAAAACTCTTTGTTGCGGCACTACAGCCGGTGCAACTGTGGGTAAGATGCCTTCCTTTCTGCTACTCCCCATTGCGTGCACTCATCCTATATCAGCAAGGGTAGGGGCAAGCCTAGTCCCCGATATAAAACTATGCTCACGGTCATACCGAGAAGGAAGGGTATTATAACGCCCCAGTCCCGAATTACGTAGGACTAGGAACGTAGCATGTCAGCTGCATATATACGAGATATACTCCAATATATGGAAATCTCGAATATACACATAAGCTGTATTATGAATAATAATAACAGACAGTCACAGGTAAAAGCTATATCTCATCCACAGTAACTATAAAGAAGATGGTAACTCATGAATCAAAGTAAATGTCAAAATATAGCTGTTGGCCAGGCGGAGACAAATCCACTTCCGGTACTAGAATAAACTAAAAGGAAAAAGAGTCCAACCTCTAAGATAAATAGAATAAGAAATGATGACTAAATAAGCTCCTCGACCCAATAGGGACATCTGTGATCAGAAGGTACAACTCGCTCGAACGTGAAGGATGAGTCTATAGTGGAGCCATACTCCTGCGGAAAGTCCTGCACACCTATACATGGAGAGATCACCAGGTCCTCAGAGGGACGTAACAAGATACAAAAAAAACATGCCACATAACTGAATAAATACTGCTCAATAAAAATAAGTAAGATCAGATCATAACATGGTCCAATACCTCACCCTTTGGAGTAGCGTACCATCCCCCCAACCAAACAAGGACAGGAGATGGTACACTAACCCACGGTAAAGTATCTTTCCAAGTCACGAATGCAATATGGTATCCGGACCCCAACAAGGTTCAATACCTTCTCATCGGAGCAGTAAGTCACACCTACAACCAAACAAGGACAAGATGTGGCAAACTAGTCTGCGACAAGTTATGTTCCAAGCCACGGTCAGATACAAGTACTCAAACCAAAAGTACCCATACCTAACGGATAAGGGTGCCTAACCAATCTAAGTGAATACAGTTTTAAGAACATCCTTCAACGCATGGGCCCTGGCTAAAATAGGATCGGCATAGTCCCCTCTTGGGCACCAGAGGCCCCATCAATAAGAGCATGACGCTCCGCAGAACGCCAGTGGCCGTCAGTAATCATGGGTAATCTTACCCGCGTCTCCGGCGGAGCTCACGGGTTACAAAAGGAAAAGTGCATAGTAGCCTATACGCTAAGGTATTGTCCTTCCCGCCCAATGCCTAATACGTTGTATCCACAACACAAAACCTCTATTAACCGCTAAGTCAAACTAAGCATGCAACATCTATTAGCGGTTACTCCTATCGCACGGCTTATACGTACCGGTGGCCAGCCAATCACGCATGTTCGAGTACTATATGTGAATCACAACTTCGTGGTACAAATGTGTCAAGGCCTATGAATACAACACACATAGGGTGGTCCCTTAACTCTAAGTTTAATGTGTAAGAAAACAATACATAGCAGGAAATATAACTGAACAGTAAGTTCTAACAAGTTGTGCCAGGTATCACAGTTTATTTTGTATAAAAAATAATGAATAATGCATAAAATATGAGCTAAAATAAATAAACATCTAGTGGCAAGATATCTTGCCTGGAGGTAATGTGTAGAATGGCGACGCCGGATGACTCAAATCGTCAAAATAGGGTAGCAGTAAAAGCCAACTTTTACGAACGACCTCGGATGCTGAAATAAACATCACGAATGGATTTGGCATAAAAGAAATACCTAGAAAATTCCTGTCCAAAAGTCTAATTCTGGAACAGGGACAAAATCATAATTTTGGGTCAAAACGATGTCCGCCGTTGGACCCGTTTTGTACCGAAACGTGTACCAGAATCTATGGTCTCTAAAGTCGTCAAACTATATGTCTACGGGTCCGGTTTGACGAGATGAACCCAACCGTATGTCCAATGTTGGATTCCGGTAGGCCGTGCACAAAATCGCCCGTTAGAGCGGGTCACGGGTCCGCCAAAAAGGCGTTCCAGTTTGACCTTCTCAGAATCGGACCAAACTTAGCATACAGGACCAGAAAAATGGTACGGTCCTAATGGTGCAAGTTTTGTCTTGATACGACGAGCGTGCACAAAGTTATGGTCAAGTTTGTAAAACGTCGATACGGGGGTATCTCGATGGATACGTACTGATTTTGTTGCGCATGCGCAACGAAATCGAATTCCGTCAGTTCCCACACGTCGGCAACATCCATACGCACCTTTCGATGCGTATAGTGCACGACCACATCGCCCGATTTGTTGAGGCGCACGCCGTATCGGTTGGGTTTTTCCAAAATTTATTATTTTAAAAATTATTTTCCCTAAACTTTGGGTTCAAAATTCATGGCATACAATGAACAAAAATTTAAACTAAAAGAAAGGACTCGTAGTGCTACCGGTGGTCTATTTCACTGTTTAATTATTTATGGAATAATCCTACTAGGTTGACGGGAAAAAGTCTCTAAATAGGGGTACATGGTTCTGTGTATACTGTTGTAGAAATCAGTTTTTTCGAAATAGTTGCATCAGATTTTCGACGCGATGGTTCGACAATAAAGAAAACCAACTGTTGGGTCGTCTATGGGGTCATGTGGGCTATCTATGATAACTCGCAGTATCGAAAAATATGAATTGTACGTGAAGAATCGAGTTGGTGAAGAGGGGTACCTTGCGGCTGAACAAAAATAGAGTTCCCTCTGTTCGACGCGGATTTCAGGTGATCGACGACGACGTACACGACGAGCAGGTAGTGCAGTCGTCTGGGACTGTGCGCCTAGGGTTTAGGGTGCTGCTCGGAGGCTCTGGGTCGGAGATTAGCTCTCCAGGTTCGAGATCGAAGAAGTTTCTCTTTTTTTTTTAGAATACGTAGGTTATATCGAATGTTTAACTCCAAAATTGGATCAATTCCAATTAAATTTTGAATTGGATTCGATGTAATCTTGTGGAGAATAAGGTAGGAGTCCTATAGGAAAAGATTTGGGCTGAATTGATCGAGAATTGAAGGTTTTTGGATCGACCCCGGCCTTCGGATGTTTCCGCGGCTGAACTTGCTGTCGGTTTAAGCCTATAAATGCATATCCGGAGATATTCAATATCTCGCGATAAATTGAAATAAATATTTTTTTCTTTAATCCCTTATAACTTATAACTGTACAGTAATTCTTAATATGTATAAACCTCATAGAATCTAATATATATATTTATATATATGTATATATAGATTTTTATTCTCTATTATAAATATATATGTATTTATGTAATATATGTATATACAGATATACATATATACACACATATATACTTTCAGAATCACCCAATAAAATTCCTATTAAAACTCCTAAAATCTAAACAACTTTCTAAAACACTTATAAATTATTAATATATAAAAAGTAATAAAAATAAAAGTCCATGATATATATATATACCACTATTTCTAAAATTCAACAAATCCTTTAAATACTTAATAAGCTCCTAAAGAAATATATTTTAGAAATTTTAAAAACAAAATAATAGTAATTTCTAAAGTATTTGTAACCTATAATATAAAATTTATTTTGTATACAATAATCCACACATAATATCAAATAAAAATAAGATACAATTTCTAATTACTTTATAAGGCTAAAATATAATTTTACCACTTCTAGGTAATAAATTATTTCAAAAAAAATTATACCAATTATTTCTATTTAATAAAGATAAATAAAAGTAGAAAAATTTTAGGGGATTTACATCCTACCCAACTTATAAAAATTTCGTCCTCGAAATTAAAATAAATCTCATCTAAAAAAATGACACTAAATCTTAATAAAAAAAATAGTGGCTGAATACTAAGGGAGAGCAGGTAGTCAATTCGTAACTCGATTTTCGAAAATATGGAGGAGTTATTTATACAAGGATTTTAAACTGGCACAATATTCTACATGACAAAGTGTTCTTGGTCTTGCATGAATCATGGATATTCAGTTCGTCTAATGGAATGGCTCGATATGGTTAAACATCAGATGGGACGAAAATGGATATCTATAGTTCTTTCTAAGGAAATCGGGTTATACCTTTGTTGTAATTGAAATGAAGCACATAATGGTGTGTTTTGGTGGAACAGGTATGTCATGCGTGTAGGAAGGCTCGTCTATTTCATGTAAGTGAAGTTTGTTGGAAGAAAAAAATGGCTAATGTTATGCTTTATACATCAAAGTCACGGTAAAGTTATCGATATGATAGGCGTAGAGATTGGGTGATTTCCTCACATCTAAAGCATACGTGTGTTGTTGACGAAGACACTGAATCTAAGGCACGTCATGCAAGAATAACTAAGTCAAGAGTTTCTATTTAGTAGTTTGCTAGACTATGGTCATAATATTTCTAATGGTATCGAAGGTAGTGCTCCTGCATGTTGCCTAAGCTACTGAATGTATTGCTCAATGCTAAGCCATGACTAAATAAATATTAATGGCATAAGTAGAATCATACCTGCCAGATCTCTAATCTCAGGATGAGGGTCTATCACAGCCATGGTAAATGCTTGCCCTTGCCTCGGCGGCTCGGGGCAATCGATATTCCTGTGTTGTTCCGATCCGTACCTCAAGCATAAGCCGATACGAATCCGACATCTATCTCGAATGTGACCCTTCTTCCCGTAGTAGTTACAGGTGGGCTTCTGATAGGGTGTGGGCCTCTGCTGGTATTGTCCTGTAGGCCCCCTGGTAGGTCCACCTTGAGTCGCCCTAACTGGTGTAGCTACCGGTGTGGGGCACCTCTGTGCCTACTGTTCCTTGCGAAGAAGCTCCTGGGTACGTGCTTCCACCAAGACAGCTGCATGAGAGACTCGAGACTGTGTAGTAGTAAAAGTCTTAAGTTCTGGTGCGAGCCCCTGGTGGAATCTCCTTGCCTTCTCCAGCTCTGTCGAAATTAATGTCTCACCAAATCTACTCAAACGGCTGAACTCTGCATCGTACTCATCTACCGACATGTTCCCTTGCTTCAGATGAAGGAACTGGTCATAGAGAGCATCTCGAACGTGGATGGAGAAAACCTCTCATAGAATAGGTCGTAGAACTGCTTCCAGGTGATTCCAGTGCCCAGTCGCCTCTCTTCAGCCTTCCACCAGTGATGAGCATTATCTTCTAAGAGTAAGTCGACTACTGTCATCCAATCATGTGTTGGCAACTGGGATGCCTTCAAGAATTTTTTCGTGCTGATAAGCCAAGCAAAAACTTCTAAAGGACTCTCGGTACCCTTAAAATACTTAGGGCCCATGTCGATGAAATCCGTAATGGAGCCCAGATATGGTTGTGGAGCTGGAGCTGGATCTGGTACCGGGGTTGGTGGTAGAGGTCTAGCTAAGTAGGTCATCATACTCTGCCTCAACAGTTCCATTTGTTGCCACTGAGATTGTAGTATAGCATACATAAACTGGGTGGTCTGGTCCGCATCAGTCGGAAGTGGAGACAGATGGGGTCCGGGCTGAGGTAAAAACTGCTGAGGAAAATGTGATGGCGCATTCTCTCCTGAGGGTACTGTAGTAGTTTGCTCAACCTGGCTGACTGGGGGCACTTGGGCTTCCCGCTGCACCGTCGATGGGTTCGCAGTATTCTGTTGTGGCTCTAGCTGATACGGAGTCACCGGGGTCATTGGGTAACCTGTTCTCCCTGAGAAGTAGCATCACCAGTTGTGATGGCTAGGGTAGAGGTGTGTCCGCTGTGTAGAGTCATATTGCTGGCACGAAGATAAGGGCAATGTTAGAATAGATTCAGATAGGTTGCAAGTCAAGCAATTGAAAGAGAGTTTAGTAAGGAATTTCAAAAAATGTTAACAACTCGTGGATGAGATCCTAGAAGGCGAATATGTTAAGCTAACCATATCTCAATCCACGTAAAATCGTACAAAAGGCGAACCAAATGCACTATGGTTGATCTGACCACAATACACAGGTTCTGATAAGACAATATATCAGTGGGCGCCCACCATAAACATATGTCCTGAACAAGCTCGATGGGAGAGTAAGTTCGTAAAACTAGGCTATAATAGCAACATTAGTCAAGGTAGTCCAATTACAAATACGCAAGATAATGGTAAAAGAAAATATAAATAGCTTAAACTACTTAAGAATCTAAGTCATATCCGGTGTTCATGCCTAGGCAGTCATCCTACTATCCTCTTGTCTAAGGCCTTGGTTAAAGTCAAAGGAAGTTAGGTTGTGAGGCTTCCTACCCAACTTATAAGAGTTGAACTAGTAGTATGATTGAATGGTGAAACATGACGACCTAGTACGCACGAAAGATGGGGTAAGGATTTACGGAAGAATAATTCAACAAGAAGGAACCAAGTTAGGCAGTTAGGAATTCGAAATGAAAGTGAGATAGAATGTCATATATGTGGATGTGATCCTAAATTTTCTAATCCTATACGCAGGCTTGCTTGGTACGGTAAAGTAACCAAACAATTTATCTAGACCGGCATGGGCCACCACAAAAATATGTAATGCCCCAGTCCCAAAATACGTAGGACTAGGAACGTAGCATGCCAGCTGCATATATACGAGATATACTCCAATATATGGAAATCTTGAATATACACATAAGTTGTATTGTGAATAATAATAACAGACAGTCACAGGTAAAAGCTATATCTCATCCACAGTAACTATTAAGAAGATGGTAACTCATGAATCAAAGTAAATGTCAAAATATAGCTGTTGGCCGGGCGGAGACAAATCCACTACCGGCACTAGAATAAACTTAAAGGAAATAGAGTCCAACCTCTAAGATAAATAGAATAAGAAATAATGACTAAATAGGCTCCTCGACCCAATAGGGACAGCTGTGATCAGAAGGTACAACTCGTTCGAACGTGAAGGATGAGTATATAGTGGAGCCATACTCCTACGGAAAGTCCTGCATACCTATACCTGGAGAGATCACCAGGACCTCAGAGGGACGTAACAAGATACAAAAAAATGCCACATAACTGAATAAATACTGCTCAATAAAAATAAGTAAGATCATATCATAACATGGTCCAATACCTCACCCTTTGGAGTAGCGTACCATCCCCCCAACCAAACAAGGACAAGAGATGGTACACTAACCCACGGTAAAGTATCTTTCCAAGTCACGAATCCAATATGGTATCCGGACCCCAACAAGGTTCAATACCTTCTCATCGGAGCAGTAAGCCACACCTACAACCAAACAAGGACAAGATGTCGCAAACTAGTCCACGACAAGTTATTGTTCCAAGCTACGGTCAGATACAAGTACTCAAACCAAAAGTACTCATACCTAACGGATAAGGGTGCCTAACCAATCTAAGTGACTGCAGTTTTAAAAACATCCTTCAACGCATGGGCCCTGGCTAAAATAGGATCGGCATAGTCCCCTCTTGGGCACCAGAGGCTCCATCAATAAGAGCATGACGTTCCACAGAACGCCAGTGGCCGTTAGTAATCATGGGTAATCTTACTCGCGTCTCCGACGGAGCTCACGAGTTACAAAAGAGAAAGTGCATAGTAGCCCATACGCTAAGGTATTGTCCTCTCCGCCCAATGCCTACTATGTTGTATCCACAACACAAAACCTCTATTAACCGCTAAGTCAAACTAAGCATGCAACATCTATTAGCGGTTACTCCTATCGTACGGCTTATACGTACCGGTGGCCATCCAATCACGCATGTCCGAGTACTATATGTGACTCACAACTTCGTGGTACAAATGTGTCAAGGCCTATGAATGCAACACACACAAGGTGGTCCCTTAACTCTAAGTTTAATGTGTAAGAAAATAATACATAGCAGAAAATATAACTAAACAGTAAATTCTAACAAGTTGTGCCAGGTATCACAGTTTATTTTGCATAAAAAAAATAATGAATAATGCATGAAATATGAGATAAAATAAATAAACAGCTGGTGCCAGGGTATCTTGCTTGGAGGTAATGTATAGAAAGGCGACGCCGGATGACTCAAATCGTCAAAATAGGAAAGCAATGAAGGCCAACTTTTACGAACGACCTCGGAAGCTGAAATAAACATCACGAGCAGATTTGCCATAAAAGAAATACCCAGAAAATGCCTGTCCAAAAGTCTAATTCTGGAACAGGGGCAAATCGTAATTTTGGGTCAAAACGATGTCCGTTGTTGGACCCATTTTGTACCGAAACGCATGCCAGAACCTACGGTCTCTAAAGTCATCAAACTATATGTCTACGGGTCCTATTTGAGGCGATGAACCCAACCGAATGTCCAAAGTTGGACTCCGGAGGGCCGTGCACAAAATTGCTCGTTAGAGCGGGTCGCGGGCCCGCCAAAAAGGCGTTCCAGTTTGACCTTCTCAGAAACGGACCAAACTTGGCATACAGGACCAGAAAACGATACGGTCCTGATGGCACAACTTTTGTCTCGATACGACGAGCGTGCACAAATTTATGGTCAAGTTTGCAAAACGTTGATACGGGGGTATCTCGACGGATACGCACTGATTTCGTTACGCACGCGCAACGAAATCGAATTCCGTCAATTCCCACACGTCGGCAACATCCATATGCGCCTTTCGATGCATATAGTGCACGACCACGTCACCCGGTTTGTCGGGGCACACGTTGTCACGACCCGCACCCACTGTGAGGGTACGAGAACGTAACAACGCCCAGCCCACGCCGCAGTGTCGACGGTAGAACGCTGTCCTAGGTCAATCATCTAACACTATAAAGGTACCTGTACAGTATATACACACCTAATGGAGGTGACATAACAGAACAGTCTCAATCACATCTAAGGCAGATACAGAATAGTAAAGGTAGATAGAGAGATCAAAGCACAATGTAATACAAATAAGAGGGAGAAAATCTAAGTGTCTAAGATAACAACTCAAGAACATCCAGCTCAATACAAGTCTCTAAATATAACAACATCTCAGAAGAACAACTGAAAATCAAATAACAAAGCTGAAAGAAAACTAGAGCCTAGCTATCTAGCCTAGACTCTGGGAGTAGCATCCTGTACTGCAGCTGGATCCTCTAGAGGAGCCAGGTCGCAGGTGTCGTCTAAGCCTGCTCCGTAATAGGTGGTACAAGGGCCTCATCCTCATCCTCTGTAATATTTTCAACATGTCCAGTCAGGACAGGAGCGAGTACAGTACATCTCAACAGATCATAGCAGGTTAGAAAATATAATCATGCAGTAAAGTAAGATACATGAACTGAAAAAATACAGTATGTAAACAGAGAGAGAAACTGTAATAGAAATATCTACTATACAAAGAGAACTAATAGTGACTAGTGAGTCAGAGTAAAATATAAACATGTGAATGGCATAAGAGATTCATGACTACAGCTAAGAGAGTGATTCATGACTACAGCTACTTGGATAATATTCACATGTCTATTTCTACTCCCCCAACCCCAATCAATACACAAAGATCTGTTCAAGTTATGTTAAGATTCGTGAAACTTCACATGGCTTAAAAAAGAGTGATAGGTGAAGGTGATTCATGATGGCTCTGTGAACATGAGAGTACATGTGTCATAAGCGATTCGTGAATCAGAGGAAGCATAGAGATACGTGATAATTCGTGAAACGCACAAAACATGCAGTATCCGATGCTCCCGAGGGGGATAACATCTCATGAAAAGATCCATACAGTACCAATCCGTGTGATCAACGTGACAGTATCAAGTAAAGTAATTTAAAGCAGGAAAATAATTCTAAGCAGGATATAAAATGATCAGAGAATGTACTCGCCTGGTATCTGAGTGTCCTACTGAAAAGTACTATCCGAGAAGTGGTGTCTGGCTCCTATTTAGAACAGCACAAGTCACAACAAGTCCAGAATGGTAAAATAAAATACTACAATGCATTCTACATGAATCTAGGTCAAACTAGGCCAAAGTCAACTCTTGGTCAACTCTGGTCAATCCTAGAAGTCAAACTAGGGCAACTATGGTCCACACTAGGTCAAACTAGTCTACACTAGTCTAGCAAGTCTATTCTAGGTCTAATAAAGCTGTACAAGCCCAAACTAGGCTCACTAGTCTAACAGACACACCATAGGCCAATACCACATATCAATATCATATATCAATATCAATATCATATCTATATCAATATCATATCTATATATATATATACATATTTACATACATTCATATATGCATACATACATATATATTTACATAGGTTCATAATGCATACATACGTATCTACATACATACATATATATATATATACATGCATATCTTCATACATATATACATAGAGAGATAGAGAGAGGGTTAAGGGGTAACATAGATGTGTGTGTGATGAACTATGGACTATGGACTATGGACTAAGTTTAAGGTTAAAGAGCAACATGGCATCATCACACAAGTTTAGGGTTCATTGAATCTGAGAAATTTAACATAGGCAATATCAGGTTAAGGTTTACATATAGGAAACTCACTGAAATCTCAGGTTAATGAGTTCAGTTCAGTTTTCATGTCAATCCCTACATTCAACCAAATGAAATACATAACCTAATTTTCCAAAACTAAACTATCATTCAACCCAGATTTTCTAGTATCTGAGTGTACTCGCCTGGTATCTGAGTATCCAACTGAAAAGTACTGTCCGAGGAGTGGTGTCTGGCTCCTATTTAGAACAGCACAAGTCACAACAAGTCCAGAATGGTAAAATAAAACACTACAATGCATTCTACATGAATCTAGGTCAAACTAGGCCAAAGTCAACTCTTGGTCAACTTCGGTCAACCCTAGAAGTCAAACTAGGTCAACTATGGTCAAACTAGGTCAAACAAGTCCACACTAGGTCAAACTAGTCTACACTAGTCTAGCAAGTCTATTCTAGGTCTAATAAAGCTGTACAAGCCCAAACTAGGCTCACTAGTCTAACAGACACACCATAGGCCAATACCACATATCAATATCATATATCAATATCAATATCATATCTATATCAATATCATATCTATATATATATACATATTTACATACATTCATATATGCATACATACATATATATTTACATAGGTTCATAATGCATACATACGTATCTACATACATACATACATATATACATGCATATCTTCATACATATATACATAGAGAGATAGAGAGAGGGTTAAGGGGTAACATAGATGTGTGTGTGATGAACTATGGACTATGGACTATGGACTAAGTTTAAGGTTAAAGAGCAACATGGCATCATCACACAAGTTTAGGGTTCATTGAATCTCAGAAATTTAACATAGGCAATATCAGGTTAAGGTTTACATATAGGAAACTCACTGAAATCTCAGGTTAACGAGTTCAGTTCAGTTTTCATGTCAATCCCTACATTCAACCAAATGAAATACATAACCTAATTTTCCAAAACTAAACTATCATTCAACCCAGATTTTCTAGTAAACCAAATCTCAGGTTTTACTTGCCTTGTATTCACAATTTAACCCATTAAAAATCCCAGGTTAATGAACAGGTAAATCTCAGTTTTCAGTGAGTTTCAGAAATCAGTGATTTTAAGGATCAAAACCTTTACAATAAAACAACATATCAACAAACCCAATTTCAGTTTTCAGTTAACACCAGAACCCTATTCCAAATCTCAGTTTCCAGTTTTGAATTTCAATTCCCAAAAACTCAGTTTTCCATTACAAACTTAATCTCAGGTTTGTTTACACAGGAGAAATTCTCAGGTTTCAGAAACATTACTGTCAAAACAACCAAGTTCATAAACTCATATTTCAGTTTTCTATACTATCCTAAAATCAGATTTTTACATTTCAAATCCCAGTTTTATTTATTGCAAAATCTCAGTTTCCATGTTTATAACATTCTCAGTTTTTTCTTTCTTTCAAGACCCATTTCAATTTCTTAGGTTTATGAATGACTGTTAACTCATTTCAACCACTTCGAAATATAATTCTTAACACCAATCAACAACAATGGATCCCAGGTTTTACTTCATATTCAAAACAGAAATCAAAACTCCTTATTCACATGTGAATGAATTAATGTGGTGAATAAAACATCAAAAAAATCAGTTTAACCTTGCATCAAAGCTCAGAATTTAGAACTGTTCTCATGGTATCAAAAAAAGTAGGATTTTGAAATGAATTGATCTCAATTCAATTTGATGATCCAAAACCTATATCATAAACTAATTTGGAAATATAAACTAAACTTAAATATAATGTAAATTCCTTTTTAAAATCGAATTTAAACATTTGAAAATGTTTGAAAACAGTGAACCACATATATTAACATGTATCAGTAAAAATCTCTTTGAAACCAAAACCAATTCGAATCAAATTAAACATCTAATTTATAATTAATAGGTTGGTAATAACTGTGTCACATGTGTTCGTGTCTCACATGGCAATTCGTGTCCATCACAGCAAGATACAACGTGTCTGCACACATACAAACACGTTCAAGGCACACACAGACACGTGGTCTCGTGCACATGTGTACGCGCGTCTAGGACACGACACACGACACGACACCACACGTGCGTGTGTCCACGTGTTCACCTAGGGTAGGTCTACGTGTTAGGTACCCTGATTTGTATCCAAAGAGCATCGTGAGTCGTGTCCAGCCACGTATCAGCGGCCGTTCCTGTGCGTGTGTATGGGTGTGTGCGACCAGTACGAGAGGAAAAACTCCTCGAATACTGAACCATTCAATCCCAAACTTTGGAAGGTTAATGTCAGACATTGCCCTAACATTCACCTCAAAAATCTCGTGTCCACGTGTCCTGTGTAGGTAGAACTCGGTGTCGAGCAGCAGGGCATCGAGACACTGTCTCGTGCTGCGAGTTTGTGTCCGTTTTGGACACGGACACGACACAAAGGTCGACTCAGTCCTCACAAAAACTAAAGCACATGTATAGGGCTACAACTTTGTTTAATTAGTTTTGCAAATATTGAACGAAATGTCCATTGAGATATTTCGTCAAACACTTATGGCTGTCTCTGATATGTGTTTGATACGGACACGTACAGGACACAAATTCCTATAAATTCTATTCCTACAAGGTCAGGGTACTTAGGGCTAGGCATCCATGCAATTTAAACCTAGTTTTAGTGGGTGGAATAGAATGTACCTATGGGTGTTCTTCAACACAAAAAGCTCTTCAAAGAGGGAATCTCCACAAGCCACCAAATCAATCAAATCGATTCAAATCTGTGATTGGACTCCACCAACAGCAAGAGAACATTGATTAGATCATAATGGAAGAAATCCCACTCAAAAAGGAGTCCTATTGATTAAACTAGGAAGGAATTAATGAAGGCTTACCTATTTCCTTAAGAAAATGAAGAACTAATAAAGAAAGAGGCACAAATCCCCATAGAGACATTATATAGGCAAGTGGGGGGTCTCTTGGCTGGTCATAATAGTTAGGGTTAGGGTTTTTAGGTTTCATCCTATGGCTAGGATTGAATCAAGAGAAATAGATGGCCTAGAACAAAGGGTTCTATCCTAGTTCCTTGCAAATCACTTAACCATAACTAAACTTGACTTAACCCCTTAACCAACCCATCTAATTCTTAAAGTGGCTCACTAAGTTAGTTATGACCCATCTAGGTTAGGTCCAATCTAGGTTAGGCTAACCATAATCACAAGGCAATAATTATATTAGTATTTAAATCACATCATTCAATTAAATTATTTAAAAATTCCTAATAATATATTTTAAATTCAAATAATTCAAAAATGACAAAATACCCTCTAGGCTAAAATGTACTAGTCAAACATCCTAATCACATGGCTAGGCTCTAAGGTTACACTAGTCAAATACCAAAATCATAAGTCATAACTTAAAATAGTTTTAAAATGATTAAAAATTACCAAAAATCATATTATCATTTAAATATCATAATTAAATAAATTAAAATACACAATTTCAAAATTACCCTCATTTTAGAAACTGGGTGTTACAAGTCTACCCACCTTAGAAAATTTTCGTCCTCGAAATTAAAATGGTAGTAGTCTTCTAGGTCAAACACCCAACAATCAAAGTCTCAAACATGCCGTCAGATAATCATATGCGTCTGTCCAAAATCATGATACTCAGAATCTTCGTCATGCTAGTGAGCAAAACTACGATAATCACAGAGTCCTCGACTAAGGTACATACCTCTAGAATTATGGTATTTAAAATTTTCGCATTGCCGCATGCTTGGCAGCGAAAACCTTAAATTCCTACACCCTAGAAATACGTCCTAAATCTGACTATATGTCCTTACTATGCCAGCTAAATATGACCATCGAAGATTCTAGATCCCATAACTGAGGTGACCTAGCCCATATGATTTATCTCAGAAGAAAATTAAATATAACACAAGATCAACAGGGCAGAACTGATCAACTAGCAAGGAACAGAGGGAATCGAAATTCAAGACAGTTATAAGAGGCGATTACGGAATGAAATCAAAAGAACGGAACCTGTAACTAGATCTCCAACGTCCTGAGCATCCTTGACTGTCCTGGCGAAAGCTTGCCCCTGCTGGCCTCTCCTGGCCTGCTGCTGATGCTGCATGTACCTCTGTTGCTGAGTCGGTAAGGGTAGTCTCTTCTGCTGGCCTACTGGAGCCCTAGCTCCTGCTCCTTGAACTGTCCGTCTAGGAAACTTGGGACACTCTCTTAACGGGTGATATGATGCTCCGCAAAGTAGGCACTTGCCTATCCACATTCGGCATTCGCTCCAATCGTGCCCTGGTTCCCTACAGGAAGGGCAACTGGTAATCTGCTGCTGTCTAGGGGTCTGCTGCGTCTGTAACGGTGGTCCCCTCGGCTGCTCTGTCGGAGCCCTAGCTCCTGCTCCTGGTGCTGCTCCCTGAACTACTCTGCCTATGCTCTGGGAACACTTCTTCAGCTGGTGGTCCGCTGCTCCACCCCTCTGTTGCCGTGCTACATGTGGCCTAGCTCCCTCAAAAGGAGGTGTATTGGGACAATCTATCTTCTGGTGGGCACCTGACCCACAGAAATAGCAAACCTTCAACCTCTTCCTACACTTACCCCATCCATGCCCCGGCTTCTTGCAGTAGGGACAACTGATTATCTCCTGCCTGGGTGCCTGATACTGTTTGGGTTTCTGATGTCCCTGTTGATGGCCCTGACCCTGGAACTGTTGCTGAACAGGCCTCTGTTGATACTGATGCTGAATCTGTAGGTGAGGCCTCTTATCCTGACCTTCACTGCTGCTGACTCCATGAATGTCATGTCCCCTCTTGAACAACTGTTGTCGCTGAGTTTCTACTATCTGCTGGAAGAAGGAGAATAACCGCGCTACGTCCTCTGGTCCTGATGGCGACTGCTGCTGAAGAACGTTCAGGACGACAGGAGAAAGTCTCGGAGTAGGAAGATGTGTACTCCCATAAGCTGCAGATATCCCAGCCTGAGCCAGCATAATAGGAACTGCAGTCTCGGGGCCCTGCTAATCAGGACGAGGAGTGGTAGACCCCTCAGTGGTATCTTCTTGATCGAGACGATGAGATCGTGTCTCCATAACCATCCTGAAGACAGATCAAACAAGGAATCAATACTGAGATAGAAATAATAATTCAAGGGAGGACATTTATTCAAGAAAGTATCAGGAATTTAGATGGCAGGGATCCAGTTAAGAGTTTTTTCTAATGTGATTGAGTACCTCAAAATAATTCTAATCCTACTGCAGGCTGTAGTGATACTCTAGTTCGAATACCACTACACAAACTCGACCTGCATGGGCCACCACTAAAAATGTGTCACGACCCGCACCCACTGTGAGGGTACGAGAACGTAACAACGCCCAGCCTACGCCGTAGTGTCGGCGGTAGACCGCTGTCCTAGGTCAATCATCTAACAATATAAAGGTACCTGTACAGTATATACACTCCTAATGGAGGTGACATAACAGAACAGTCTCAATCACATCTAAGGCAGATACAGAATAGTAAAGGTAGATAGAGAGATCAAAGCACAATGTAATACAAATAAGAGGGAGAAAATCTAAGTGTCTAAGATAACAACTCAAGGACATCCAGCTCAATACAAGTATCTAAATATAACAACATCTCAGAAGAACAACTGAAAATCAAATAACAAAGCTGAAAGAAAACTAGAGCCTAGCTATCTAGCCTAGACTCTGGGAGTAGCATCCTGTACTGCAGCTGGATCCTCCAGAGGAACCAGGTCGCAGGTGTCGTCTAAGCATGCTCCGTAATAGGTGGTACATAGGGCCTCCTCCTTATCCTCTGTAATATTTTCAACAGGTCCAGTCAGGACAGGAGCGAGTACAGTACATCTCAATAGATCATAGCAGGTTAGAAAATATAATCATAAGTAAAGTAAGATACATAAACTGAAGAAATACAGCATGTAAACAGAGAGAGAAACTGTAATAGAAATATCTACTATACATAGAGAACTAATAGTGACTAGTGAGTCAGAGTAAAATATAAACATGTGAATGGAGTAGGAGATTCATGACTACAGCTAAGAGGGTGATTCATGACTACAGCTACTTGGATAATATTCACATGTCTATTTCTACTCCCCCAACCCCAATCAATACACAAAGATCTGTTCAAGTTATGTTAAGATTCGTGAAACTTCACATGGCTCATAAAATGAGTGATACATGAAGGTGATTCATGATGGCTCTGTGAACATGAGAGTACATGTGTCACAAGCGATTCGTGAATCAGAGGAAGCATAGAGATACGTGATGATTCGTGAAATGCACAAAACATGCAGTATCCGATGCTCCCGAGGGAGATAACATCTCATGAAAAGATCCATATAGTACCAATCCGTGTGACCAACGTGACAGTATCAAGTAAAGTAATTTAAAGCAAGAAAATAATTATAAGCAGGATATGAAATGATCAGAGAATGTACTCGCCTGGTATCTGAGTGTCCAACTGAAAAGTACTGTCCGAGGAGTGGTGTCTGGCTCCTATTTAGAACAGCACAAGTCACAACAAGTCCAGAATGGTAAAATGAAACACTACAATGCATTCTACATGAATCTAGGTCAAACTAGGCCAAAGTCAACTCTTGGTCAACTTCGGTCAACCCTAGAAGTCAAACTAGGTCAACTATGGTCAAACTAGGTCAAACAAGTCCACACTAGGTCAAACTAGTCTACACTAGTCTAGCAAGTCTATTCTAGGTCTAATAAAGCTGTACAAGCCCAAACTAGGCTCACTAGTCTAACAGACACACCATAGGCCAATACCACATATCAATATCATATATCAATATCAATATCATATCTATATCAATATCATATCTATATATATACATATTTACATACATTCATATATGCATACATACATATATATTTACATAGGTTCATAATGCATACATACGTATCTACATACATACATACATATATACATGCATATCTTCATACATATATACATAGAGAGATAGAGAGAGGGTTAAGGGGTAACATAGATGTGTGTGTGATGAACTATGGACTATGGACTATGGACTAAGTTTAAGGTTAAAGAACAACATGGCATCATCACACAAGTTTAGGGTTCATTGAATCTCAGAAATTTAACAAAGGCAATATCAGGTTAAGGTTTACATATAGGAAACTCACTGAAATCTCAGGTTAATGAGTTCAGTTCAGTTTTCATGTCAATCCCTACATTCAACCAAATGAAATACATAACCTAATTTTCCAAAACTAAACTATCATTCAACTCAGATTTTCTAGTAAACCAAATCTCAGGTTTTACATGCCTTGTATTCACAATTTAACCCATTAAAAATCTCAGGTTAATGAACAGGTAAATCTCAGTTTTCAGTGAGTTTCAGAAATCAGTGATTTTAAGGATCAAAACCTTTACAATAAAACAACATATCAACAAACCCAATTTCAGTTTTCAGTTAACACCAAAACCCTATCCCAAATCTCAGTTTCCAGTTTTGAATTTCAATTCCCAAAAACTCAGTTTTCCATTACAAACTTAATCTCAGGTTTGTTTACACAGGGAAAATTCTCAGGTTTCAGAAACATTACTGTCAAAACAACCAAGTTCATAAACTCATATTTTAGTTTTCTATACTATCCTAAAATCAGATTTTTTACATTTCAAATCTCAGTTTTATTTATTGCAAAATCTCAGTTTCCATGTTTATAACATTCTCAGTTTTTTTTTTCTTTCAAGACCCATTTCAATTTCTCGGGTTTATGAATGACTGTTAACTCATTTCAACCACTTCGAAATATAATTTTTAACACCAATCAACAACAATGGATCCCAGGTTTTACTTCATATTCAAAACAGAAATCAAAACTCCTTATTCACATGTGAATGAATTAATGTGGTGAATAAAACATCAAAAAAATCAGTTTAACCTTGCATCAAAGCTCAGAATTTAGAACTGTTCTCATGGTATCAAAAAAAGTAGGATTTTGAAATGAATCGAACCCAATTCAATTTGAAGATCCAAAACCTATATCATAAACTAATTTGGAAATATAAACTAAACTTAAATATAATGTAAATTCCTTTTTAAAATCGAATTTAAACATTTGAAAATGTTTGAAAATAGTGAACCACATATATTAACATGTATCAGTAAAAATCTCTTTGAAACCAAAACCAATTCGAATCAAATTAAACATCTAATTTACAATTAATAGGTTGGTAATAACTGTGTCACATGTGTTCGTGTCTCACATGGCAATTCGTATCCATCACAGCAAGACACAATGTGTCTGTACACATACAAACACGTTCTAGGCACACACAGACACGTGGTCTCATGCACATGTGTACGCGCGTCTAGGACACGACACACGACACGACACCACACGTGCGTGTGTCCACGTGTTCACCTAGGGTAGGTCTACGTGTTAGGTACCCTGATTTGTATCCAAAGAGCATCATGAGTCGTGTCCAGCCACGTATCAGCGGCCGTTCCTGTGCGTGTGTGTGGGTGTGTGCGACCAGTACGAGAGGAAGAACTCCTCGAATACTGAACCATTCAATCCCAAACTTTGGGAGGTTAATGTCAGACATTGCCCTAACATTTATCTCAAAAATCTCGTATCCACGTGTCCTGTGTAGGTAGAACTCGGTGTCGAGCAGCAGGGCATCGAGACACTGTCTCGTGCTGCGAGTTCGTGTCCGTTTTGGACACGGACACGACACGAAGGTCGACTTAGTCCTCACGAAAACAAAAGCACATGCATAGGGCTACAACTTTGTTTAATTAGTTTTGCAAATATTGAACGAAATGTCCATTGAGACATTTCGTCAAACACTTATGGCTGTCTCTGATACGTGTCCGATACGGACACGTACAGGACACAAATTTCTACAAATTCTATTCCTACAAGGTCAGAGTACTTAGGGCGAGGCATCCATGCAATTTAAACCTAGTTTTAATGGGTGGAATAGAATGTACCTATGGGTGTTCTTCAACACAAAAAGCTCTTCAAAGAGGGAATCTCCACAAGCCACCAAATCAATCAAATCGATTCAAATCTGTGATTGGACTCCACCGACAGCAAGAGAACATTGATTAGATCATAGTGGAAGAAATCCCACTCAAAAAGGAGTCCTATTGATTAAACTAGGAAGGAATTAATGAAGGCTTACCTATTTCCTTAAGAAAATGAAGAACTAATAAAGAAAGAGGCACAAATCCCCATAGAGACATTATACAGGCAAGTGGGGGGTCTCTTGGCTGGTCATAATAGTTAGGGTTAGGGTTTTTAGGTTTCATCCTATGGCTAGGATTGAATCAAGAGAAATAGATGGCCTAGAACAAAGGGTTCTATCCTAGTTCCTTGCAAATCACCTAACCATAACTAAACTTGACTTAACCCCTTAACCAACCCATCTAATTCTCAAAGTGGCTCACTAAGTTAGTTATGACCCATCTAGGTTAGGTCCAATCTAGGTTAGGCTAACCATAATCACAAGGCAATAATTATATTAGTATTTAAATCACATCATTCAATTAAATTATTTAAAAATTCCTAAGAATATATTTTAAATTCAAATAATTCAAAAATGACAAAAATACCCTCTAGGCTAAAATGTACTAGTCAAACATCCTAATCACATGGCTAGGCTCTAAGGTTACACTAGTCAAACACCAAAATCATAAGTCATAACTTAAAATAGTTTTAAAATGATTAAAAATTACCAAAAATCATATTATCATTTAAATATCATAATTAAATAAATTAAAATACAAAATTTCAAAATTACCCTCATTTTAGAAACTGGGTGTTACACACGCCGTATCGGTTGGGTTTTTCTAAAATTTACTGTTTTAAAAACTGTTTTCCCTAAACTTTGGATTCGAAATTCATGGCATACAATGAACAAAAATTTAAACTAAAAGAAAGGACTCGTAGTGCTACAGGTGGTCTATTTCACTGTTTATTATTTCTGGAATAATCCTACTAGTTTGACGGGAAAAAGTCTCTAAATAGGGGTACATGGTTCTGTGTATACTGTTGTAGAAATCTGTTTTTTCAGAATATTTGCATCGAATTTTCGACGCGATGGTTTGACAAAAAAGAAAACCAACGGTTGGGTCGTCTACAAGGTCATGTGGGCTATCTACTAGAACTCGCAGTATCGAAAAATATGAATTGTATGTGAAAAATCGAGTTGGTGAAGAGGGGTACCTTGCGGTTGAACGAAAACAGAGTTCCCTCTGTTCGACGCGGATTTCAGGTGATAGACGACGACGTGCATGACGAGCAGGTGGTGCAGTAGTTTGGGACTGTGCGCCTAGGGTTTAGTGTGCTGCTCGGAGGCTCTGGGTCAGAGATTAGCTCTCCAGGTTCGAGATCGAAGAAGTTTCTCTTTTTTTTCGAGAATACGCAGGTTATATCGAATGTTTAACTCCAAAATTGGATCAATTCCAATTAAATTTTAAATTGGATTCAATGTAATCTTGTGGAGAATATGGTAGGAGTCCTATAGGAAAATATTTGGGCTGAATTGATCGAGAATTGAGGGTTTTTGGATCGAACCTGGCCTTCGGATGTTTCTGCGGCTGAACTTGCTGTCGGTTTAAGCCTATAAATGCATATCACGAGATATTCAATATCTCACGATAAATTGAAATGAATATTTTTTTTCTCTAATCCCTTATAACTTATAAATGTACAGTAATTCTTAATATATATAAACCTCATAGCATCCAATATATATATATATATATATATATATATATATATATATATATATATATATATATATATATATATATATATATATATATATATATATATATATATATATATATATATATATATATATTTATATATATGTATATATAGATTTTTATTCTCTATTATAAATATATATATATGTATGTATGTAATATATGTATATACAAATATATATATATATATATATATATATATATATATATATACACACACATATATACTTTCAGAATCACCCAATTAAATTCTTATTAAAACTCCTAAAATCTGAACAACTTTCTAAAACACTTTATAAATTATCAATATATAAAAAGTAATAAAAATAAAAGTCCATGATATATATATATATATATATATATATATATATACCACTATTTCTAAAATTCAACAAATCCTTTAAATACTTAATAAGCTCCTAAAGAAATATATTTTAGAAATTTTAAAAACAAAATAATAGTAATTTCTAAAGTATTTGTAACCTATAATATAAAATTTATTTTGTATAAAATAATCCACACATAATATCAAATAAAAATAATATACAATTTCTAATCACTTTATAAGGCTAAAATACAATTTTACCACTTCTAGGAAATAAATTATTTCAAAAAAATACCAATTATTTTTATTTAATAAAGATAAATAAAAGTAGAAAAATTTTAGGGGGTTTACAGGTATTGACCTGAATATAGAACTTAGCTGCAGCAAAGAGCATGTGGGTATCGAGTTTATCTTCGGGCAAGGTAAAAACTGCCCATGTACATCCAGTATTGTAGTAGCCCCATGCACATGTCCCTTCGATCAGACTCCCTATCGACTGGAGATGAGGACTGGGATTGCCTAAGAGAAGATAGCTGTAGCCGAATTGCCGTGCAAAGTGGCTCGACAAATAAGGTTTCAGGAAAGTATGGTTCCTGTTCCTGAACACCAGATGGGAAGGCCTAATGGATTGGAGCCAACGAAATGCCCCAATAGGAAGGCTAGTGTGAGTGCTTCCTCATCTACTAGGGTGTCTCCTGCACGACCACTACCAGACGGAGGTGATACTCTGAAGAATTCATAGTTCTGCAGAAAACTCAAAGCCCTCCTGCAAACAGGCACCCCTGTAACGATCCAATCCGTGTCTCTGAAACTCCGAAGGAAGGCATCTCCCGCCAAAGAGTCTGCCATCAGCCCGATGTTCATCAATCTGGGACAATGCAACACCAGCCATCCTATCAGATAGTGAAAGGGTAACTCAGTCCTAGCAAAGTCCTTCCTGCCTTCGGGTGTTATCGCGTTCACAACAAAATGTCGCAAACCTCGTTGGATGGCACAGACCATCGCTGAAAGTAGAGCAAGTTGGCATCCAAAGGCCAGCTTTACAGCTGGGAGTATCATACCCCGACTTATTCTCTCAATAGACCCTTAACCACTAGGGACTATGCAGTCACGAAGCTATATCCTCAGGGAAGCGGCTAGCACCGTCTTTTCTGACATCTTGAACTGGGCTTGCCTGAAGAAATGATAAATCGGGGAGTTTCACTCAGGATCATCACTATCTTCGGCACCCATAGCTCCGTGGTCTGCCATCAACTGCTCTATCTCAGAGCTCGTCAAGGGCTTGCGAGACAAGAAGGAAACTGGGCCATCCCTCCCTTCTCTGGTGAAAACATAGTTAGTCCAGGCCCTCGTATATGGAAGGGACCCCTCAGTCTTACCCTTCTTCGAAATCTGGTGACAAATAAAAAAGTGACAAAGTAACTCTTTGTACACATTCATCATCTCGGAGTTCTCCTTCTCCAAATCGAGGAGCTCTGCATCACAGGGGACGTATTCTGCATATGGCTCCGTCCTCCAGGGAAGTTTGGATATCGCCTGCATCTCGTGAAGAGTCAAACCCATCTCCCCACCCGGAGTGAAGAAGATACACGTATGATGGTTGTACAACTCTGCCAAGGAGACAAATATCGGCCAGTTAACCTTAATACCATATTGGGTGGCCCTGACGGCATAAAAAAGACTGGCAGCTTTTAGGGTGGCCTCGTAAGTCGAGAGTACCCATCCAGTATGGTCACTTCAGAACGAAACAGAATGTCTCCAGCCTTCCATCCGCATCTTTCCTTTCGGATATGACTCCTTCTTCGACAGCATCAAGTTGGAGAGAGTCTCAACAGCATAGGGATGAAGATCAGTCGGGACATCGTTCAGTTTAACACCAGGTTGTAGCCCCCTCATGGAGTAGGACATGGAATCCTTGACACACTTGAACCTGTCCTTCTTCCGGCACCAGAGTTGAACTGGATCCTGCCAGAAACAACCCTTGGCAGTTCATGGGTCATGTCCTATTTCATCTGCCTCTGCACCGCCAGATCAGCAAATACTGACCGAGGGTATTGGCGCTTCATCGATGGCAACCCTATTCTTTTGTTATTTAACTTAACTACCAAAGGGTCTTCCAGACATATCGTCGCATCATCCTCGAATACTACATTGTCACCGAATAGGAAGTACGACTTCTTCTAACGGCGTGCCCCTCCGAGCTTCTCATCATTAATCATCTGCTTCAAAAAGGTTTTGTCCTGTTCAATTATGGCGATCGTCCGTTCCATAGGTTGGTCATGACTGATCTTGGCCTGAACATTGCTGTAACGCCCCAATCCCAAAATATATAGGACTAGGAACGTAGACATGCCAGCTGTATACAAACGAAGTATGCTCCAATATATGGAAACCTCGTATGAATACATAAGCTGTAAAATACAGTAGAACCACAACAAACTAATCTCATCCATAAAATGAAAGAATAAAAGATATCATATACTCAACTATGAATTGTCATTTGGTACATGTAGTTGGGTGGAGACAAATCCACTACCAACTATGAAAAGAAATACATGATATACAAAAGAATAATTTTGACGAGCGAAGCGAAGACGATCAAAGTACAATCATCCTCGAAGAAATAGTGATGATCATGGCCACGGCTAGAACACCTGCGAAAGACAAGAGCACACACCTAGAGAGATAACCAGGTCCTCAGAGGGACGTAAAAAGACACATAATATCATGCCATATAAACTGAATAAATATTGCTCAAATAAATAAGTCAATTGAATTATAACCTGGTCCAATACACACCTATTGAACTAGCTTACCATTCCCCCAACCAAACAAGGACAGAAGATGGTAAACTAATTCACGGTGACGTACCTTTCCATGCTATAAATCCAATATGGTATCCGGACCCCAACAAGGTTCAATACCTTCTCATCGAAGTAGTAAGTCACACCTATAACCAAACAAGGACAAGATGTGACGAACTAATTCACGACAAGTTACTGTTCCAAGCCACGGTCAGATACAAGTACCCAAACCAAAAGTACTCGTACCTAACGGATAAAGGTGCCTAACCGTTCTAAGTAAAATGTAGTTAAGAACAATCCTTCCTACGCATGGGCCCTGGCTAAATGGGATCGGCATAGTCCCCCTCGGGGTACCAGAGGCCCAATCAGTAAGAGCATAACGTTCCGCAGAACGTCAGTGGCCGTCAGTAATCATGGGTAATCTGACCCGCGTCTTCGGCGTAGCTCACGGGTTACAAAAGGAAAAGTGCATCGAAGCCCATACGCTAAGGAATTGTCCTTCCCGTCCAATGCCTACTATGTTGTATACACAACGTAAAACCTCTATAACTGCTAAGTCAAACTAGCATGCAATCTCTATTAGCGGTTATTCCTATCGCACGGCTTATACGCACCGGTGGCTAGGCAGTCACACATGTCCGTGTTCTACATGCGACACACAACTTCGTGTTACAACGTGTCAAGGCCAATGAATGCAACACACAAGATGGTCCCTTAAATCTGGGTTTAATGTGTAAGAAAAATAATACATAGCAAAAAATATAACTGAACAGTAAGTTCTAACAGGTTATGCTATGTATCACATTTTATTTTGCATAAAGAAAATAATGAATAATGCATAAAATATGAGCTAAATAAATAAACAGTAAATGGCAAGGTATCTTGCCTGGTAGGATGCCTGGTGTGCTGCGATGATCAAGGTGGGAAGAACTACGACTTCGGTGTAACAAATACACAAGGTGACCTCTGATGGTGACACGGACAGTTTCTTTGGGTCCAGAAGGGTCAAATTAGTTAGGGTGGACATAAGGTAGGCTTGAATTGGCAAGGGAATATGAATAATAGAATTTAGTCATGGACGGAAGGAGAGTCGAAGTAATAATATATATTCAAGTTTAGAAAAAAAAAACTATTTGTAATATTCGAAACTATTTTGAGTCTAAATAATTATTGAAAAATGCTTAAAGTCAAGAAAATCATCTGTGGCTAAAAACTCTATGTTCGTCGAAAATAGAATCGGTAGAAAACTATATTTTTAATAGTAAAAATACTTTTAGATAAATATACGATATTATTATAACTTATCAAATATCATAGAAATAACCTATTTTAGGGTAACCTAATTTTATCAAACTACTTTTTAACATACAAAATAAGTATTAATATTGTAACAACATTTCTAGTTTTTGAAATCCAGTTTTTAAAATAATATAGGACAAGCCTAGCACCATTTATACTATGAAAATACTAATAAATTTATTTACAAATAACAATAATACTTATAATAAAAATAACGACAAGAATATTGTCAATAATACTAATATTAATAAGGTATAATAACTAATATACAGTTGTCGTAAAGTACACATGCTTACATATAAACAGTTGTCCAAAAATACATCTTTTTAAAAAATATATTTAAATATTTAAATTACATATATTTACTATAAAAATACTAATATAACAATAATAATAATAATAATAATAATGATAATAATAATAATAATAATAATAACCATAAAATCAACTATTATCTAATAATAATAATAATATAATAATAATATTAATAAATTTTGTAATAAAGTCAGCAGTAAAAAAATAACAAAATTTTTAATGTCAAAATAAAACCAAAAAAAGAGGGGATGCTACAGTACATCCGTTCTCCTTTAGAAAGGAGGAGAGAGAGAGAGACTGAGAGGAAGAGAGACTGAGTGGGAGAGAGAGAGGCGGAGAAAGGGTCGGGCGGCGAGCGGCAAGCCGGAGGGCGGACGCGGGTGGCTCCGGGGGTGCGGGCGGAGGAGATGGGCTCGGGAGAAAAGGGGGTTTTGAAGGGGGACGGCTCGCCCGGCGTTCTCCGACGGGGCAGCGGCGGAGGCGCTCAAGGAGAAGGGGGCGCGCGCTGGTCTCGGCTGCGCGGTCGCAGGACGGGGCGGCGATGGGTCGCCGGAGGCTGTTAGTGGAGAGGATGGGGGTTCCAGCGGGTCGGCACGGCTGGGGGGTCCGGCTGAGGGACGCGGTGGCGGGGAATCGGCGCGGGGGCGTCGCCGGTAACGGCGCGGAGGGGATGCTCGCTCGGCCGGAGCCGAGCGCGGGTGTGGCGGACAGCGGTTCGCAGCAGGCGGCTAGGCACGACTCCGGTGGAGGTAAGCGCCGGTGGTGGTGGTATTTAATTGGGTTTTTCTTTTATTTGCTGTTGGTGTTTGATGGTGGCGGGGCGGTGGTTTTGGTGGCGGCGACCGGGGATGGTCGGAGGTGTTCGTGTTGGGTGGCCGGAGTTGGCGTGGTGACGACCACGGATTGTGGTGGTGGTGGAATAGTGGAGTCGAGTTTTTTTTCGGCGGGTGGCCGAGGTCGGGTGTACGGTGGTGACAGGGGTGTGACGATGACGACGAAGATGGTGGTGGAAATGGTGTGTTGACTACGGTGGTGGAGTTGTCAGAAAGTGACGGAGATGTAAGGGGTTCGGGTGGTGGTCTGGTGCGTGAGGGACAACAGTCAGCCAGGGAAGGAGGATCGGACAGTGGTCTCGACTGGTCGGGAAGTCGGGACGTGTCGAGGCGCGGTGGTTCCGCAGAGAGGAGATAGAGATTTGGCCGAGGTAGCGAGGAGGCGATGGCTGGGTTAGGTTAGGGATTAGGATTTGGTGTCGGTTATCCTGCGCGACATAGCCTTGGGGTCGAGTTCGTGTCCGACATGCGGACATGAAGAAGATGAAATGTAAATGTAATACAAATAGTGGAAAGGAAAAAAAAATAGGGACACAGTCACGATGCACGCATGATGAGATATTGGTCACGGACACGATGCACTTATTTTTTGTTGTGGAGAATTTGTGGATGTGAGGAATTTATGGAGGAGTACCTGCCTATTTATAGGATGTGGAAATTTCCAATTGGATAAGGATTAGGAGTAGTTTAAACCCAAAAATAGATAATTCGCAACTTAATTTAAAATCAATCAAATCCAAATCCAAATACAAATCCAATTTAAATCTAATTAAATTCTTTTAGTTTAAAATCAAATAAGATAAATCAATTTCAATTATAGATATTAATTCAACTATTTAAATAAATCCATAAAATTAAATCAAGATTTAAATTGTCACAATAATTTTAAAATATGTTTTTCCAAAAATAATAATAATAATAATTTCAAAAATTATATTATTAATTAAAAATAACAAATAAATAATTACGTAATATATATGTATCACAAATAATATTTACATAAATATATTTGTCTAAAAAAACATAAATATACTTTTCTAGTATGCCATTTTATACGAAAATTATTTATTATTATAACTGTATAAACCAAAGGCTTTTTATAAATAAAATTATAAACTTGAAAATTTTGGTATGATAGCTAAAAATAATTATCATCTATATTACTTCAAAACTATAAAAATAGAAAAATGTATTTCAAAAATTTGTACGCTCGTACATATTCGCACTCGTCGAGCAATTACGAAAAATGAAATTTCACGCGCGACGTACAATGCAACTACGCGACGTACAATATACAAAATAAAAAAAAATCGGTATCAAATTTATTAAAATAAAAAATAGTAGAAATTTAGGAGTTTTACATCCTACCCAATTTAAAAGAATTTCGTCCTCGAAATTAAGAATTAGTGGGGATGACAAGGCATAAGGGGGTATTGGTGAGGAACAATATTCACAACGTTCAACAAAACATGCATTAGGAAATCACGATTTCAATAATGACGAGGATAATCATGGATTAACGCAAGAAGGAAAATGGTTAAGATAACGCGCAATAAAGAATAGTATGGGTTCAAGAAAATAAATGATTTAGAGACCTTAAGGATGTGGTTTCTTGAGAGTAGGTTGAGGGCACGATTAAGAGAACGAATTAGATTCACTCCCAATTAGGAGGTCGTGATAATAAATATAGGGCCAAGGAAAAGAACGAGCAGTTTAGGATGAAGGTATAGCAACTTTGAGTGGTAATGGTCATAAGTGATAGGATAGCTAGAGGAATTTCTAGCACAACGCCTTCGTCCTTCTAAAATAGGTGAAGGCGAAAGCAATATAGAGTTCGAAGGAGGCGTTATCGAATACGAATACATGATTCAAAGACGACCGAATAATTCAAAGGAAGTTGTCAAGGCAGTCGCGGAGGGGACTCTAAAGGACAAGTTTAGCTATGTCTCCATCTACGTTTGAACGATAGATAAAAGTGAACCAAAGTGCACTAGGTTGATCAGATCATCATGCACCGGTTCTGAGTAGACAATACGTTAGTGGATGCCTCCAATAACATACGTCATGAACAAGCTTGATAAAGAATTGAGCTTACAAAAACTAGGCTATATTAGCATCATTAGTCTAGATAGTAAAAATATATGCATAAGAGATTAAGATTGAAATAAAGAACCAATATGAATAGTCTAAGTGTCATAAAAATATAAGTCTTGTTTATTCCTATACGATCAGTCTACGATTTATTGCCCAAGGCTTGGTTGACCAAATGGGTTAAATCATTCTAGTCCCTATAGTCTAGATAATTTGTATTCTCCTTCATGGTCAAGGGTGTGTCAGGTCGTGGAGTATTCTACCCAACTTAAAGAATTAAGCTAAGGGTGTTTGGGACATCTAACTAGTAGGGTCAATCTCTAGCAAGCACGAAGGAAAGATAATAATTATAATGGAAGAAATCAAACAAGGTGCAGTCGATGAGTCGAACGATAGTTCGAATATGGAATCGAGGAAAGAGGTCAAGTATGTGGATGAGATCCTAGACTTCTAATACTATTCGCAGGCTTGCTTGGTACGGTAAAGTAACCAAACAATTTATCTTGGCCTGCATGGGCCACCATAAAAATATGTAATGTCCCATTTTTAAAATACGTAGGACTAGGAACGTAGACATGCCAGCTGTATACATACGAAGTATACTCCAATATATGGAAACCTCGTATGAATACATAAGCTGTAAAATACAGTAGAACCACAACAAACTAATCTCATCCACAAAATGAAAGAATAAAAGATATCATATACTCAACTATGAATTATCATTTGGTACATGTAGTTGGGCAGAGACAAATCCACTACCAACTATGAAAAGAAATACATGATATACAAAAGAATGATTTTGGTGAGCAAAGCGAAGACGATCAAAGTACAATCATCCTCGAAGAAATAGTGATGATCATGGCTACGGCTAGAACACCTGCGAAAGACAAGAGCACACACCTGGAGAGATAACCAGGTCCTCAGAGGGACGTAACAAGACACATAATATCATGCCATATAAACTGAATAAATATTGCTCAAATAAATAAGTCAATTGAATTATAACCTGGTCCAATACACACCTATTGAACTAGCTTACCATTCCCCCAACCAAACAAGGACAGAAGATGGTAAACTAATTCACGGTGACGTACCTTTCCATGCTATGAATCCAATATGGTATCCGGACCCCAACAAGGTTTAATACCTTCTCATCGAAGTAGTAAGTCACACCTACGACCAAACAAGGACAAGATGTGACGAACTAATCCGCGATAAGTTACTATTCCAAGTCACGGTCAGATACAAGTACCCAAACCAAAAGTACTTGTACCTAACGGATAAAGGTGCCTAACCGTTCTAAGTGAAATGTAGTTAAGAACAATCCTACCTACGCATGGGCCCTGGCTAAATGGGATCGGCATAGTCCCCCCTCGGGGCACCAGAGGCCCAATCAGTAAGAGAATAACGTTCCGCAGAACGTCAGTGGCCGTCAGTAATCATGGGTAATATGACCCACGTCTCCGACGGAGCTCACGGGTTACAAAAAGAAAAGTGCATCGAAGCCCATACGCTAAGGAATTGTCCTCCCCGCCCATTGCCTACTATGTTGTATCCACAACATAAAACCTCTATAACTGCTAAGTCAAACTAGTATGCAACCACTATTAGCAGTTATTCCTATCGTACGGCTTATACGCACTGGTGGCCAGCCAGTCACGCACGTCCATGTTCTACATGTGATACACAACTTCGTGTTACAACGTGTCAAGGCCAATGAATGCAACACACAAGATGGTCCCTTAAATCTAGGTTTAATGTGTAAGAAAAATAATACATAGCAGAAAATATAACTGAACAGTAAGTTCTAACAGGTTATGCTATGTATCACAGTTTATTTTGCATAAAGAAAATAATGAATAATGTATGAAATATGAGCTAAATAAATAAACAGTAAATGGCAAGGTATCTTGCCTGGTAGGATGCCTGGTGTGCTGCGATGATCAAGGTGGCACAAACTGCGACTTCGATGTAACAACTACACAAGGTGACCTATGATGGTGACACGGACAGTTTTATTGGGTCCAGAAGGGTCAAATTAGTTAGGGTGGACATAAGGTAGGCTTGAATTGGCAAGGGAACATGAATAATAGAATTTAGTCATGGACGGAAGGAGAGTCGAAGTAATAATATATATTCAAGTTTAGAAAAAAAAACTATTTATAATATTCAAAAATATTTTGAGTCTAAATAATTATTGAAAAATGCTTAAAGTCAAGAAAATCATCTGTGGCTAAAAACTCTATGTTCGTCGAAAATAGAATCGGTTGAAAACTATATTTTTAATAGTAAAAATACTTTTAGATAAATATACGATATTATTATAACTTATCAAATATCATAGAAATCACCTATTTTAGGGTAACCTAATTTTATCAAACTACTTTTTAACATACAAAATAAGTATTAATATTGTAACAACATTTCTAGTTTTTGAAATCCAGTTTTTAAAATAATATAGGACAAGCCTAGCACCATTTATACTATAAAAATACTAATAAATTTATTTACAAATAACAATAATACTTATAATAAAAATAATGACTAGAATAATGTCAATAATACTAATATTAATAAGGTATAATAACTAATATACAGTTGTCGTAAAGTACACATGCTAACATATAGACAGTTGTCCAAAAATACATCTTTTTAAAAAATATATTTAAATATTTAAATTACATATGTTCACTATGAAAATACTAATATAATAATAATAATAATAATAATGATAATAATAATAATAATAATAACCATAAAATGAACTATTATCTAATAATAATAATAATATAATAATACTAATAAATTTTGTAATAAAGTCAGCAGTAAAAAATAACAAAATTTTTAATGTCAAAATAAAACAAAAAAAATGAGAAGAGGGGATGCTACAGTACATTTGTTCTCTTATAGAAAGGAGGAGAGAGAGACTGAGAGGGAGAGAGACTGAGTGGGAGAGAGAGGCGGCAAAAGGGTCGGGCGGCGAGCGGCAAGCCGGAGGGCGGACGCGTGTAGGTCCGGGGGTACGGGCGGAGGAGATGGGCTCGGAAGAAAAGGGTGTTTTGAAGGGGGACGGCTCGCCCGGCGTTTTCCAGCGGGGCGGCGGCGGAGGCGATCAAGGAGAAGGGGGCGCGCACTGGTCTCGGCTGCGCGGTCGCGGGACGGGGCGGCGATGGGTCGCCGGAGGCTTTGGTGGAGAGGATGGGGGTTCCAGCGGGTCGGCACGGCTGGGGGGTCCGGCTGAGGGACGCGGTGGCGGGGAATCGGCGCGGGGGCATCGCCGGTGACGGCGCGGAGGGGATGCTCGCTCGGTCGGAGCCGAGCGCGGGTGTGGCGGACGGCGGTTCGCCGCAGGCGGCTGGGCGCGACTCCGGTGGAGATAAGAGCCGGTGGTGGTGGTATTTAATTAGGTTTTTCTTTTTATTTGCTGTTGGTGTTTGATGGTGGCGGGGCGGTAGTTTTGGTAGCGGCGACCGAGGATGGTCGGAGGTGTTCGTGTTGGGTGGCCGGAGTTGGCGTAGTGACGACCACGGATTGTGGTGGCGGTGGAATAGTGGAGTCGGGTTTTTTTCGGCGGGTGGCCGAGGTCGGGTGTACGGTGGTGACAGGGGTGTGATGATGACAACGGAGATGGTGGTAGAAATGGTGTGTTGAATACGGTGGTGGAGTTGTCGAAAAGTGGCGGAGATGTAAGGGGTTCGGGTGGTGGTCTGGTGCGTGAGGGGCAACAGTCGGCCAGGGAAGGAGGATCGGACAGGGGTCTCGGCTGGTCAGGGAGTCGGGATGTGTCGAGGCGCGATGGTTCCGCAGAGAGAAGATAGAGATTTGGCCGGGGTAGCGAGGAGGCGACGGCTGGGTTAGGTTAGGGATTAGGATTTGGTGTCGGTTGTCCTGCGAGACATAGCCTTGGGGTCGAGTTCACGTCCGGCATGTGGACACGAAGAAGATGGAATGTAAATATAATACAAATAGTGGAAAGGGAAAAAAAATAGGGACACAGTCACGATGCACGCACGTTGAGATATTGGTCACGGACACGATGCACTTATTTTTGGTTGTGGAGAATTTGTGGATGTGAGGAATTTATGGGGGAGTACCTGCCTATTTATAGGATGTGGGAATTCCCAATTGGATAAGGATTAGGAGTAGTTTAAACCCAAAAATAGATAATTCACAACTTAATTTAAAGTCAATCAAATCCAAATCCAAATACAAATTCAATTTAAATCTAATTAAATTCTTTTAGTTTAAAATCGAATAAGATAAATTAATTTCAATTATAGATTTTAATTCAACTATTTAAATAAATCTATAAAATCAAATCAAGATTTAAATTGTCACAATAATTTCAAAATATATTTTTCCAAAAATAGTAATAATAATAATTTCAAAAATTATATTATTATTTAAAAATAACAAATAAATAATTACGTAATATATATATATCACAAATAATATTTACATAAATATACTTTTCTAGTATGCCATTTTATAAGAAAATTATTTATTATTATAACTGTATAAACCAAAGGCTTTTTATAAATAAAATTATAAACTTGAAAATTTTGGTATGATAGCTAAAAATAATTATTATCTATATTACTTTGAAACTATAAAAATAGAAAAATATCTTTCAAAAATATGTACGCTCGCACATATTCGCCCTCGTCGAGCAATTACAAAAAATAAAATTTTGCGTACGACGTACAATGCAACTACGCGATGTACAATATATAAAATAAAAAAATCGGTATCAAATTTATTAAAATAAAAAAATAGCAAAAATTTAGGGGTTTTACAATTGCTGACCATGTTGGTTATGAGGCTTGTGCCGAGGACGTGACAAGTAGAGCCGAAAGGGATACCGCCAAGTTCCGGTACATACATGTTAACTCCAAGGACAGAAGAGAAAGTCCGACTCTGAATCCGCAGGAAAAACTAAGTGCTGAAGGAATCTTATGCACCCAAAGGGCTATGCGCCCAAAGAGTCATACGCCCAAAAGAAACATGTGGGCGCATAACGTACAGTAGTATGTGGGCGCATAACATGCAACAGCATGTGGGCACATAACATGGCAACATGTGGGCGCATAGCACACCACAGTGTTGGTGCATGCTTCTGTGGGTGCATAAGAATGCTCACAGAAGCATGTTGCCTTAGGCGCGTGTGCCCACACAGAAGAAAAGTCTGAGCGTCGTAAATTAACGCTCGAGACTTTGTTTTTTGAGGCGTGCCCTCACCCAGAATCGGGTCCTGGACTGGCGAGGACGCTGCCGCAGGAGGAGAGTCACTCGGTGCAGCCTCCTTGCCCTTCGCAGATCTCTTGGCAACCTTGGGAGACATGGTTCGTAAAGAAAGGAGATGAAGAGTCTTTTTGAAAATTCTAAGAGAAATAAGAATAATGAACTTTCTCTCTCTTTCGAAGCCTATTTATAGGCATAGGCCATTTCCTACGCGCCCACTATTCCTATGCGCCCATGCGCCCATTGCACGCTATGCGTCCACCAAAGCTTATGCGCCCACGTAAAGACCCAGCCTCTTGCACACTATACGACAGCCATTTGCTGACATGGACAAACGTATGAAGGATGGACCTCTTCAAATTCTATCCTGATGAATCTGTCAGTTCAAATTTTCGAGGAAGATCTCAACAGCCATCTCTCTGACAGGCTTGCCAAACTCTATGCGCCCAAAGGGAGAGTCATGCTATGCGCCCACTGCATTATGAGAAGACGGTCCATGCTTCTTTCAAAGTATTTCAAACTCGTTCAAGTATCGAAAACTTTAAAGGGGGTCTTGTAGAAGCATAAAAATTTTAGCAGAATTAGACATAGGCGCCCAAGTCACTAATGAGCCTTATGCGCCTAAGTCACTAATGAGCCTTATGCGCCCAAGCCACCAATGAGCCCTATGCGCCCAAAAGCTCCTCCAGTGAGGTCATATGCGCATGCGCCCAAGACATGCTCCTCCAGAAGGGGGGCACATAGCCCTATTTCAGGCTATACGCCCAAGCCAGAACAACCTCTGACTCGGTCAAAGCCACGATCAAAACGTGTACCGAAGCATACGGCCACGTCAGTCTCCACGAGCAGTCGTGCACCGAATCATGCGGCCACGTCAGCACCATGATTAACCCACGACCACGCAGCCTGCATGCGCCTACATCCTATACGCCCAAAGTAGGACCATGCGCCCACATAAAAACTAGTATATTTCCTCATGTGGGTACATAACATCATTCCAGCTCAAGAACGACTATAAAAAGGGGTCTCATTCCTCTTCAAAATAGAGAACGAAGAGCATTTTCAAGAGCCAGATTGCTGTACTTCTTGCCAGTGAGCCGAGAGTTAGTAATTTTCTTAGGTTTTCTTCCACGTTTGTAATCGGAGTGTCAACGGAGTAAAGGCGCAACTGTCGTTTGATCTCTATCGTTCCATTCCCCAGAATTCTTTTTTTGTACTCGGAGATCCTCAGCGCAGGATCTCTCGGGCGTACTCGATTTGTGGTGCCTTGCGTCAATAAAGAAAAGACAGTATTTCTTCTTCTTTTTGTGTGTGTCCACACTCCCGAGCGCTCTCGTGCGCCCCCCCCCCCCCCCCCCCCCCCCCCCGCGCGCCCCCATACAGAGATCCCCTCGCGCCCTCGTATGCCCCGTCCGTGTCCTCGCCGTTCCATCGCCTTTGCATGACCCCGAGGCCGAGGCAAACCTTCGATTCTCCTTTCTTAATATTTCGGTAAGCTTCTGTCCGAGGTTCTGTTCTTTTTCCATAATAAAATTAGCATGAGTAATCTAATTCATGTCCGACTTGAATTGACAGAATAAAGCTCTGTCAGTTCTGGGATAGTTAGTTTCCTAAATTAGATTATGAGATTATATATTAATGCATAATGTTAGCTTAGTGTTGCTAAGAAATAATTATATCCCGTCATAAATCACTAGATGATATATATTTATATAATTATAAATGTCTACATGGATTAGTTAAATATATATAGATTATTAATAAATGATTACAGTTCTAATCATGTTTTTCTAGATGTATTAAATACGTATGAATATTTTACGTAGATAAAAATATTATTTAGCTCCTAAAAATAGCTTCTTTAGCAAAAAGAGTTTTGTATAATTTTACCTAACTAAAATATTAGTTCTGCCTATAAAATAAAAATCTATTTATTATATTAAAAATAGTAGTTTTCACGTTACTAAATAATAATTTATTATTTAAAAGGATTGTTTTATTTAGTAGTAACTAATTACGTATATTATGCTAAAAGTATTAAAAGGAGTATTTTTGCACAAATTATTTTCTTAGTCAAAAATATCTACTAAATTGTCACGAACATATTAATAATGAGATTAATGATAATTTCATTAAAGAAATAATAAGTTTTATTATTTTTACCAAAATCGTATTTTTTTTTTACATTTACACACTTAAAGTAATTTTATGATCAAACAAATGTTTTACTATAGTTATTGGTGAATTTAAAATCTAGACGATTGTCATATCATTAATAAGTGATTATTTAGAATTGTAGCAACTTTAGATTGACAACTAAGTTATATTTTGCTAATGTAGTCAGTCCGGAACCTAGCCTGAATATTTTCTGTCGTCACCTACAGCACCGAAAAAAAAGGCAAGTATCATACTATTTATGTTCGTGTTTTAATTAATAACTAAATGTTTTGCATCAATAGGACTACATATATTATATCGATACTGACTCACGGGATCCCTCTCGGACCCCATATTGATTGTTTAATTGACTAATGACTCAGGGATTGGAGAGCAGTATAACAACTGTGCCAAAGCCATGTTACTAATATTGCCTCTCTCGCGCTAACCCCTATTACACAGGGGGTTGAGCTGTTCCGTATACTAGCATTTGGCCCAATGTTAGTATACACATTGAATCTACCAGCCGGTCACAGATTGCTATACGCTCAAGTCACTATTAAATCATTGTAGATTGCATCATTGTTGCTCTTGAGATTTTATTGCTGTTGCTTCTTTATTATTATTTAGAAAAAATATAATATGCTTTAAACTGCCTTGCATCATTTATTATTATTAGAATGCTGGATTTAGATGTATGTTCTTGTTCTCCTCATGACTGGAGACCAATATTTTAGGTAATTGTGAAGACGAGGAGCTTGCCTTTAGTTCCTACTATGGACTCGATCCGAGTTCTGAAGAGGTAGCCGAACTTGACCAGGGAGCCTAAGATTTCTATTTGTGCCCATTGCTTAGCTTTCTACTTTCAAGTTGTAAAGAACAATTGTAATAACTAAACACTTTATTTGCTTGTATGATGTTCTTATATAGACATTTAGTTTTAATTCAAGTTTGAATAAAAATGTTTTAGTTTTGTCCGTCTCCTAGAATATTCTGCTTGTGTACTACTGCTTGATAAAACATACTGTCACCGTCTCATAATGGTACAGGATGGGCATGATCCGACTAGACCCAGTATCTTGGGATCGGGTCGTGACATCGTGGAATTGAAATCTACCAATATGCACTTTCCAAATCTCGAGTTCATAACGTTTGACTAGTTAGTCAATGACACGCCTTGATTTGTGTGCCATAGTTTCCAAAATTGAAAATATGACTTTCTAAGGCCAAGTTCCTTGTTTAAATTATATTTTAAATTATTATTAGGTTAAATTAGATTTTAAGTGATCTATTCCAGAATTAAATATTATTAGATAAGTTAACCCATTAGCCACTTATTCCATGATTTTAGAATTAGAATATTAGAATTGACTTATGGTTTTCGTGCACGGTTCGTGGTACGATGGTGTGATATGGGTTGATAGCTTCTAGGTCGGAGTTCCTTTCATCCTTGACTTGTGAAAACGGTTTGTCCAGAAAATCAGACAAGTTTTACTATTGCATTATATTACCTATATTTTGTACTACATGTATCTTTTGTCGTCTTTTTACTATTACATCTTTATATTTCTTGTTGTCACTGTTATTGATTGATTATGGTTACTACTTGTACACGAGAGTTAGAGTTGTTATAATAATGTACATGTTCATGTCTAACTTCTAGTTTATCATGATTACCGTTTATCGTGTTGTTAATGTTTATCGTGTTAGACATGTACTTGTGAGTTAGTCGAGTGGGAGAATACGACTAGTAGACATGCGGTACCCCAGTGTAGCCCAGAGTTTATTCAGTCAGGGGACCATCTCACAGTATTTGTTTAGTCAATACACCTCACATGTTGATTGTCCGATTCCTAATCCAACCACATGTTGAACATTGGTATTCTAAAACACACAGTACACGTGATCTCTTGTTATTATATTGTTCATTCATTTCCCTTCTATCGAGTCGAATATTATGTTGCCCTTATGTTATAACTATACTCTTTTTATCATATCATGTCATACATATAGCTCATTTTCCTTATTATTGTTTTCTTTATGCTTGTATATTATATTGTGTAGTGTGGTGTTATGGTGAACTTATTCCAATCCTGACTAGATACTTTTTTTCCAGTTAACAGACTCATATCTTGGTTTCGGTTCCTTCGGTGGAGTCAAAGATATCTTGGAGGCCAAATATAGATTCTATTTAGATTAGAAAGTTATTATATTTAACATTTAGCGGGTTGTTCCCAAATGTCATTTTTATGTATTATTGGATTTGTAATAAAATAGTTATTGTGAATGAGCAAATAGATATTATTTTGTTGTATTTGAGATTAATATCGTGACCTAGACAACGTACTACCGCCGATGCTGCAGCGTAGGCTGGACTTGGCTACGTACTCGTATCCCAAAACGCGGGAGCGGGTCGTGATACTGCTTAGGTCTAATGCTTCTATCAAGTATAACCATATTGGTAAATTTTCTAGTCCAAATTCCTAACAGGTCGTTCAAGGTTCGACTCAACCATTATGGAGATGGTTGACTAGTCTATCTTAGACTTACCTACTCCTAGATCACATTTCTCTCTGATACCTAATCTTTCTAGGACAGTTCTTTGTTATTCAAGAAAATTTCTTTTCCAATCTATATAGTCCTGATTTCTATATCCTCTACGTGAAAATTCCTCAAATTTTAGTTTAATATAACTCCAAGGGTTTATATCTAGAAATGATCATCATGCTTCATAATTTTGTATCCTGAGGGGTCCTTGGGCTCTATTTGCTATCGTCCACCAGGTTGACACTCTTTAATCTAGAAACCAACTATGTCTTCCTTTAATTTGTATTCTCATTTACCTCAATTTTTATGATCAAGGGCTAGTCATCAGCTTCAAACTCGGTCTAACTTAGGCAATGGATAATGGTTTAGTCTAATGACCTTTATGTCTCTTGTTAGGGCTAAGCCTGGTGCCGTACTCTATTCCACATCCTACCTTGGTGGAGTGTCTATACAAGCCTATCCACCTTAGCTAATCACCCAATCCTGCAAAGCATGGGTTACTATATCCTTCAAGTAAAACTTTCTAGCTAATCTATAGGCTAAAGTCAAATCACTAATTTACGACTCGTTGAATTATCCTTTTCTCAAGTCATATCATTTGGTAATTCTATTGTAGAGATAATACTATTCTGATCTTGTCTAGTCCTAAGTCAATCCATGCAATTCTCTAATCGTATTTGTAGTCATCTCAATAATTGCTGTAATTTCTTCCAACATATTTATAAACATGTAAACCTCTAATTCAATTCTATATGTTTTAGTCAAGGGCTCTCTCCTTCAATCAAGATATTTTCCTATAGAAGTTAAATCTTCATAGAAATGTCATATATTTTCTATCGATCCATCTAGTAGAGTCGTCTACCCAAACCCCTATATACGCTAAATAATCACCTACGAAATATTTTATCTTTCTTAGTTACAATCTGTAATAAGATATAATCAAAATGGAGATCAATCACTAAGGTTCGTCCTTCCGAGATAGGGAAGGACGAGAGTTCATGAATGGGAATTCAAGGAAGCTATATTTTGAACACAAATATAGAATTCAAAGGCGATAGTAGAAGTCAAGAAAATTTCCATAGTAGCAGTGGATTGAAATCCTAATATTCTATCCTAGTACAGGATCGTTCGGTACTGTGACATAATCAAGACGATTTATCTCGACCTACATGGGCCACCACAAAAACTATGTCACGCCCTTGTCCCAAAATACGTAGGACCAAGCCACGTGGCATCGACCAACTACGTATTCAACCAGACTCTAGTCCGACTAGAATATGTATAAACTGTTCGAAATGGTGTAACTATTACTACATCAACTCTATATCTCAATCCATAAAATAGAAACATAAGAAAGGAAAATATGAATACTAGTCTGCAGTCCAATAATCATACTTGTCCAAATAGACTCGAAAAGAATAATATGAGTCTATAAATACTTGGCTACTAAGAAGATACAAATAACAATAAATGAAACATATAACTCTGAAAGAGTGAATACCTGTAATAAAATGAATACCATCAACAATCCAGTAAAAGGTCTACAAAACCTACTTAGCCAACCTATAAGGAAACCAGGTTCTTAGTGGGACGTAGCAAGATACATAATATACATGTCGCTATGAAGTATAGTAAATATCATGTATAGGTTGTAACATATGGTCCAGGAAATAGACATGTGATCAAGGTGACAGACAAGTGATCAGGTAATACACAGGTGATCTAGTAACTCTACTACTACTAAGACTATCTAGTCTATGTGAAATAAACTTGAGGACGCAATTCAAATGCATAAGTTGTTACTGTGTAATCTGAAACTCTAGTAAGGAAACTCCGATAACTATGATGAATCTGTAGTTCCGGTAAGGAAATGTGGTAACTATGAATCTCCGAGGCTCCGGGTAAGAATCAACAAACAATGTGGGAAAGTAGCTCAAATGCCCAGTGAATGCCCTCCCCGTCTAATGATACTGTCGGCGTCGCATCAACGACACGTCCAGCCCGACTCTAATAAATGATAAGTCCATAAATACGGTCAAACATGTACACAGGACGTAATCATCAAGCAAATGTCCAGAGATCATAAATGAGTCACTGTGTGAATCCGTGAATCATGTATGTGGGTCAGCTGGTATAATCATGACAGTGTACTGATGATGAATATGTAAAGCGTATACAATATATCCAGTGTGAACGACTGATAAGGAATATAAGAATATATATACTGTAAAATCAAGTTGGCAAGGTATACTTGTCTGGAGTTTGTCCAATCTGTGTTGAGACTGCAATACCAAAGTCTATCTCACTATCCATGAGCCAATGAACCATACTCCACGTAAATATCTATCAACCCTAATAAGAAACAAACATATATCACACACTAAAGTACATGTATAACTCATAACTCCCACCTAGAGAGCTTGGATTGTTATAGTCGCGTATTGCCTTAGGTTATCTAAGACACTTGTAATTATATCGGCTAGAACTAGGTCGCACTAGTCTCTTTAATCATTATTGCAAATAATATAAATGGCAAGTTATAGGTTTAAGTATCAAGTTTGCACCTCGCTATTCGTACAACGAAACCTACGACATGCAAATCGAGACAAGATGATCAACTGAAAGGTTAACAATCTTATCTTGACGATCCATATGGTCACTTAGTCAATTTTAGCGATGTGAGATAACTGGAATCGACTAATCTGAGTTTCGACGGACGGATTCTGAACTACGAAGATAAATATGAATTAATTATAAATAATGGTGATACATAAAGATAAATTAACAAATGTCATCAGATGATGAAACAAACATCACAAATGTGTCAAGAATAGTCAAATTAGCTAGGATAGCTTATTCATAAGTCCCATTTAGATACATGGTCAAAACGGTAATTTTGGGTCAAAATGTAGTCCACTATTGGACCCACTTTGCACCCAAAAAATGTGCCAAGATAAAAGTTATCTAAACTAAGCAAACAATATGTCCACGAGTCCAGAATGACGATACGAACCCAACGGTATATCCAGAATGGGATTTCAATGAGCCGATCTCAAAATGACCAGTTGACTCGGATTGAGGGACCCGATTTGTACTGTAATGCATGTCGGGGCCACGTTGCTCCAAACTCAGTAAATTATATATGAATTTTTGCCAGAACAATGGCACGAGTCCACTAGTGGTGTCAGAACTGGAATTCAGTGTCCTGGGTCCAAAATTAAAATTTTACAAGTTAGAAATTACAGTTTCAAGAGGCGAACTTTGACGTCGATTTCAACCAATCAAACGACATCCTATGAAGCTAAAATTTTTATGGCAGGAAGGTGGTTATACCTGCTATGAAACAGAGTTGGTGGTTCATCAATCGGAGCTTCAACGAGCGAGAAAAGGATCTACGAAGTTGGCTGAACGAAACTGTCCAAAATAAATGTGATTTAAATGGTCAACTTGGCGACCAGATTTTTATCTATCAAACGATCGAATTAACGGTTGAAATTTTATGTGAGCGAAGGGGTATATACCGAGATTTAATTGGAAGCGTATTGATGATCCAACGGTTATATTGTCCAGAAAACGTGCCCAAACTTGCTGTCCCGAAATACGATTCTGGATTCGGTTTTACGCACGTCACAAGGGGATTTCGAGCAAAATGCACGAATAGCCTGCTGTACGCATTAGGTAGAAGAGTGGCACGTTACGGAGGACTCGTCAGATTTTTCTAGGCTATCGAGTGTGGTCGTGGCGCACCTCGACGTTCGACGCCGCTATCGCACGATGTGGCACACATGCCTGCCACCGGCCGCGGCTGCTGCTGCATGGCCATTGTAGCTTCTGCATAGCGTGTGTGGCCTCGCGTGCATGTTATTGGGCACTCGGTCGATCGTCATTGGTGTGGGGTGGTCGCACATTTGACAGTGACACCGCTATGCGTTCAGAAAGGCACGCCTCAGTGGCTCTCTAGGAGAGCATGCCAGACCTGGCTCTTTGCGAGCGACGCTACCACGCCGATGTGCAGTTGCTAATGACGATGGGATGGTCATTCGTACTGCCACCCGCGTCTAACGTAGTGGTGGGAAAGATGACAAGATGCTCGACCCTACTTGGTGGCTAGGTTTAGGTCTTTCGAGAGAAGTGATCACGATGTTATATAAGGCGAGGGAGTAAGAGGAAGGGAGATGGTGATGAATGGTTGGGATAAAGCCGAGAAGGCTGTCGTACGGAGTATGTCTATTACACTTGGTGTGCTGCAACAAGCTCACAGCTGTACATTACGCAGGGGCTCAAAGTAGAAGGAGGTCCACTCTGTATTGGTTTGTTCCCGTTGAGTTTCAAATAGTTAGGGTTCGGGTTCAGATGGGTCGTGGTTTTCTTACCCGCCCATCACAAGCTTGCATATAAGCAAGTGTGGGTTCGGGTTTTGGGTTCAAAAGCTGACTACTACCCGAATTTTATTCAGACTCATCCCTATATGTTGTTCCAGAATTGAGGAGAAGGCCTCACAATGGGATTATTTGGAAGGAAGGGAAACGGAAAAATAATGATAATAATAATAATAATAATAGTAATAAAATAATGAGAATTTTATAAATAAAATATGGTGTGTAAATTTATATTCTTAGTACTAACAATAACCAAATTGGCTTGGCTTATGTATAGATATATAAATTCTAAATTCAATCAATAATATATAAAAAGATATTAATAATATTAATAATAAAAGAAGGGGGAATTTTAATTGGCAGGAGGTATGAATGGTGGTCTGCGTGTTCACTCAGGATTCAATAGGAAAATGATTTCGTAAATAAGTGTAGTGAAAGAGAAAAGAATCACAGGTTTGGAATTCAATCATCATTTATAATATAAATAGGGCTTAGGTCTAAAACCAATAGATACTAAAGATATATGTGTACAAAAAAAATTATAAGAGCGGAATTACCGACTAATAATATTAGAATTAATCAAATTAAAATTTAATGGGTGAGAGACCCAAAAAATATATACCATATGCACGTAGATTGGTTTAAAATAATTACAAGAATTTTATAATAAATAATTATAAAGTTGTATATAAATTTTGATCAATTATGATCATTGACAAAATAATAGCATGTAGGAGCTCGATTGGATGGCACACAAGTGGCATGTGCGTAGTAGACTCAAAATAGGTCAAAATTATATTTTGGGTTAATTAGGTTGGACCAATATCGAGCTCCAAAATTAAATCGGAAGTTAGGTCAAGATTTTTACTAGATGGTCAAAAGGCCTAAATTGACCAGAGAGTTGTACGATGTAATTAGAATACAAGAGAACATATTTGAGTGTGACATGATATATCAAAATAAATATAATCTTGTATACTGCAAAACTCAAGAAGGAACTTCCGAGAGATTGACATCCCTGGCGCTCAAAAAATCAAAGTCACAGAAAGGTACACTAAATGATCAAAACTAATTATAATAACATTATTTATGGAAAATAATTCATTTAAAAAAATTAAAAAAAACCTAAAATTCAGGGGGCTTACATCCTACCCACCTTAGAAAATTTCCTCCTCGAAATTACACTTAGGTATAGAGTAAAAGGTTGGAAGATTTATATCTAAGGGAATCAAGTATGACTAGTCGTATAGGATTCACGTGGGACGTTGATACTACCGGTATCTATGTGCAAGGGTATAATAAACTCTCATCGTATAAATGCAACAACCAACTTTGGTCGTGATTCAACTAGCAGGTTTTCTGGAATAGAATATTTCCAAAGAAGGAAGACGAGAATATGTAGGGTATGTACATGTAAGTGTCTAATATGCAAGGCAGTACACTTGTGCACTTGCACAGAGGTGCACGCCCTGCACAAGCCAAGTAGCAGGCAGTAGGGATGATTTTGGGCCCTATTTTGTATACAGGCAGGGTGTGCAGACAGCATGTAAGGGGGTAGAGGTTGTAGAAGCCTAGGGGTATCAGTTATAGAAGCGGGATTGGGTCTGTTATAGGACAACAATATTTGTCAATAGGACATGTTTAAGAGAGGGGACTGATTTGTTTGGTGCATGTATAATGGAATAGGAATAAGAAGGAGGGGCAACATGTATATGTAGGTACATGAGTGTGTGTGAGTGTGAATTGTAGATGTGTGTAGAGTGAATGATAGAGGGAAATGTTTGCCCGATGCACACATAGGGTACTACAGGGACTTAGTTCCCAGATTGTACAGTACAGGGTACACTTATGCAGGTGAAGGTTGTACACATAGGCAAAGGAGTGTGGCAGTAAGCTGCCAGCACATAGGCATGTGTGTACATAGTGGGTGAGTGCACTATAGTGTTTAGGTAAGGGGTGTTTTGCCCATGCTTGATAGTAAGAGGTAGCCCTATTTTGGGTGTGTTACACACACAAGTGTGTACTCGATAGAGAGAAAAGGTAGACAGTTATGTGTTTAGGTGAGTGTAGAAGAGAGAGTGTCATAAAGAGTGTTTGAGTGTGTGTATATATATGTAAGTGTGTGTGCATTTCACACATGAGTGTATGCGCATAGGTGCACATGTGCTAGTGTACGAGTGTGTGTAGACCAAGAGATATGTGTGCAACTGAACTGTGCATGTGTGTATGTTAAACACATACATGTGGGTAACCTATGACAGTGAGTATAGTACAAGAAAGAGTGTAAGAGTGTGAGAAGGAGTGATAGGTGCAAGGGCTTGGGAGAGTGTGGCAACAGGGAGTATTTCCTGCAGTAGGCAGGGAAGCCTTGGCCCTCCAGCAGTTAGCACAGACCCTGTAGCAGCCTTGGAGGCCTGCATAGGCACTACACCAATAGGGTGTTTCCCAACAGCAGGCTGCCTTAGCCTAGGCGCTTGTGTGGTCACTGGTTGGGGACTGCTCCTTGCAACAGCAGCTGCAGGCTGCCCTGGCCCTTGGTATGACTGTGTAGGCCTGTGTGCCAAGCACACAGGTAAGAGGTTTGCATAGGCCAGTGCAACAGTATCACATGCCTATGTATGTGTGTAGGTGTGTAGTAGTGCACACACACATGTGTGAGTAGTGTCCTTGTGACAATGTATGTGATAGTGTGTGTGTGTGTGTGTGTGTGACAGAGAGTGTCACATAGCAGTGACACTAGTGTGTGTATAGTACAATAATGTGTAGGTAACATATAGATAGGTATGTATGTGAGGGTTTAGGTAAAGGGAAATTTACCTAAGTGCAGGAGACATGTGAAACCTAGGTAATGTAGCTAATGGCATGTGGGAAGATTATATGGTATGTGTGATAGGTAATTGTAGAAACATGAAAAATATGGAGTTCATGCGGATTACAAATTTCCACATAGGTACTTCGGGCCAAACAAGTCCGCATGAAGGAAAGCTGCATGACTGTTCAAAGACATATACAGCCCGTCAACAAACAGCTATAAAAGGAAGATATGCGACCAAGAGGAGCAATTGGACAGATAAAGCTGATAAGTCCTTGCAAAACATGACAGTTCTGACACTTCGACAAAAAACATAAGACGTGAGACGTCGTCCAAAAGCAGGATTCGTACGCCTCCATACGGCCAAAAGAGGGTCATCCAAGCCGTATGAACCTCATGCAGCCCAGCTTATACGGCCCCAAAGTTTCCAAACTTCATGTATCCCGTGATCCAAGCCGCATGAGTCTCATGCGACCCCACGTGATCGAAGACTGAGAACACCATACGCAACGAGACACGTGGCAAACGGACCAAGTCCCTAACTACCCAGATTTGCTGCAACAAAATTCTAACAAATCGACAGATGGCAGCCCAAGAGCGGATCTTCGCGTGCTAATCAGCCACGTGGCCGCAAGCCATCCATGCGGCTCAAAATACACCCTATTATAAATAACAGGGTGCCACACCCTTGCAAAGGCTGGCAACCTTTAAGAGAAAAGCAATTTCTTCACGAGCTAGAGACTGCATCAGATAGTCCACGGAATAAGGCAGAGTTGATAGCACTTTCCCGAGCCTCCACCGTTACCCCCAGAATCAAAACTAAATAATTGTACTTAGATTGTTTCCTAGGATTTCTTTCTAGGTTTTCCTTTGTACAAGCGAGTTTGCAATCAAGTTCAGTGTTCTGTAATACCTGTCTTTGATTTTTAATGGCAAACACGATGGCGACTCTGCTGGGGACTTCCTTCTCTTCCGATGAGAAGTTGGTGACGAAATATGACGCGGCCAAGCTCGGCTCTACACAGCAGATGCTTGTGGTTCGCTTCGACCAACAAGCCTTTGAAGAATTGCTCTCCGAAGGGAGCGCCAGCCCGTCTCAGAAGCGAGCTAACCCAAAGAGGACTCGCAAGGCGTCGGTGCACAAAACTATTGCCCCCGACCAAGTTCTCGAAGAAGCTCCTTCTGCAGCCCAAGACAGTGACCAAAGCTCTCCTGCGGCTTTACTTCCGACCGCAGAGGACCCCACTGTCCCTAAAACGAGCAGAGGAAAACACTACGATGCTGAGTTTTTGGGAGCATAAGGGAACTCCATACGGATAAAGAAGAAGCCGCATAGAGGACTTCGACAGTCTGTCCATATGGTAGCCAACTCTGGCCGCAGACAGACGACTCATGCGGCAGCCAACTATGGCCGCAAGAAAATGATCCATGCGGCAGCCAACGCTAGCCGCAGAAAGATGGTCCATACGACGACCAATCCTGGCCTCAAACAGGACGTCTCATGCAGCCCTGTAAGAAGCTCCGTATTCGACCGCCTCTCATGCGGGCCCGGCGCCATGCGGCTCACTAAAGATGCAGGATGTATCAATCTGGACTCTTTTTACTACGTGCCTTTCGGTGCTAAGTCAAAAAAGTCTAGGGCAGTGCGGGCCCAACCAGCCCAGTCAACTGTCCAAGTTGCTGACTGTCAGCGGGCCCCGTTGACTGTCACACGGGATCCTGACGAAAAGTTATACAGAACCATCCGCGTCCGGTCCCCCAGGGCTAACGGACAGGGTGGATCTTTAAAGTCTCCCTCTGAAGATCTAGAGCAAGTGCTTTTACTAGCCACGGATCAGGGAGCAAACATGATGCCTAAGCACCCGTGCGCTCGGGATTTTCGAGTTCACAAGTTTGGTGCCAAGGTAGAGCAGCTTCCTACCGACTTACGTGACGTGATTACTCACAAACGCAAGACGGCAGCATCAGCATGCAATGAATCCCTCTCGGGGCGTCGTTGCACCCAAGTCTTCATTAACTGCTGTTGCAACAAATCAGCAGCACCTGAAGATCGGCAGTCGGTTTTCCAGCGACTGCAGCAGCCAGTACCTGTGCAACTTCTAGGGGACGAAGAATTTCCTTTCGCCTCCTGTAATTCAACTCAAAAAGTTCCTCCTGGCAAGGGAGAAAAGAAGATAGGCTCTTCCAGCCCGGCCATCTCGGCCAGTATTGTAAGGAGACCCTCATCCGGGGGGTTCCCATCAACCATAAAGGGTGTCTATTTAGGCACTCGATCCAAGAAGAAGCTTTCGGCACCCGGGGGTGCACCTTCGGCCTCCTTGAGAGAAGATGAAGCTGGGGATAGCGACCCCCTTAATGTATGCGATAATCCAGTATACCAAGAGCACACACAGGGGGTAGAGATCCTCCAGAACTCAGCAACAGAATCGGATCTCTCTGAGGGCCACCACCCTCACCAAGACGATGCGGCTTCCTGCACAGGGGGTAGCACCCCTTCCGAGTCGGAGGAAGATGACATTCCGACGTTCCCTGATGATTTCTCTATACAAGGGTACGGCACAGAGAGTACCTCTGCCACAATTCCCTCCATCTCTACCCACGTGAGAACGGTCTTTATGACTGACAACGGTCATGAAGCGCCTTTCGATCGACAATGGCTAGAAGTGTTAGAAGGCATGCTCCTGTCCTTGGTTAAGTCTGTGGATGAGATCAAAGTTGCCTTGCCAGCTCAACCAGCAAGAACGCCCGAACAAACAAGCTTGGGACCCGTAGTCAACGTGGACTCCAACAAAAATGGTTATCGCAGTCTGGACACAGATGAGTGGTGGGATCGGACACCAAGGACACAAACGGCATGTCTCTCGAGTATATGTAGATTTTTGGCATGATCTATGTAACGGAGGTGTAGCACAGGAGAGAAGATCGGGTTCAAACACATGGTATAAGTAGGACACAAGTATCCAGAGAAGGTTCTTAGTGTTAGCTGTTGAATTAGAATCAGATATTGATAGTTGCTCTCTGTTTGAACTCTAGTAGCCGTTAGTTAGGAGGGTTCTTGAGTTCAAATAGTCAGTAGTTAATTGCACATTTCATTGGCTTTGAATTCCCATATTATACAGTAGCTTGGTTACTTGGTTCACTTGGTTCGAATCGCAGAAGAATAAAGTTGTTGTTAATAGCATTTTGTTCTTTAAGTCACGAGTCCTTGTTTCTTTGGCTTATGGTCAGTTTTGAGTTGGTATTTGAATAGGAGTATTTCCTGTTGTAAGTTAGAGTCTGCCGTCAACAAATTATTTTGGGTTGAATCATTGATATTCTATTGTGGTGTAGAGGTTGGGTCTAGCTCTATAGTGGACTAAATACAGATTAGGATGGAATTTGTCTTGGTTTGTTAAGACTTTTTAGATTCATAAAATGATTAGCTCAGGTATTGGACCTTCAAAGTTTAGTTAGTATTTTAGGGTAATGTTCAAGAGTAAATGGGGTAGTTGGCTAATAGAGTAGCTTAGTTATTTAGAAATTGATTAGGAACTTCTTTATAATTATATCTAAAATATTATTTCTCTATTTTAGGTGATCTAGAAGACTTGGACAAAACCCCAAAATTGAGGCAAGTACATGTACTCAGTATTACCATCATTGCATGCATTGTACACACATTATCTTGTTTTATTATTGTACTTGTTCTCGATTGATTATATTATTTCTCGTGTCGGGTGGAGGACGTTCTAGGAACATGTGATTGACTAATATTGCCTGATAGCACACTCTGTATGCCTGATGTCCATTTCGTGCGTGACTGATAGCATTATCGTCAGATATGCCTGATTATTGCGTGACTGATAGCATTGTCGTCAGACATGCCTGATTATTGATTGACTGATAGCATATTCTATATGCATGATTACATATTAGTCCTCATATGTTGATAACGTCTAATTACACATGTACACATAGCTAGTGCATATTTTATACTCATCTTGTTTCCTGTCTTTCAGTCATATTTTGATACACCGTTCCATTGATCTTCATGGTGAGTTTATTGAGTGTACTTTGCTCCTTTTCTGACTGGATCGTTGATTACAGGTGAGATGGATCTTTAGATTATCATGGATGGCATTGGAGCTCACTTGACATTGAGATATTAGTTTCATGTATAGGGATTGATTGAGTGTATTTGATTATATGTTGTTGTTGTATCATTTATCTTTTACCGGCTTTGTACCCGATCATTCATATATAAGTTGTAATAATTGTATAGTGGATTGCTGGGATGGTTAGTATAGATTTCGAGATTAGATGCTGTGATGAGATTACTCTTGTTATTGATGACTAGATGGCTCACTACCGCTGTCAACGACAGTGTAGGCCGGGCATGCATCGGCCCGTACCCTATTATTCGGGAGCGGGGCTTGGGTCGGAAACTCATATCAATCTCTAATCTCTGAGCAACAGCGACCATCCCAGCATAAGTAGTCGCTCCGTTAGTCGTAACTAAGTAACGAAGCTCATGGCTCAAACCCTGTCGGAATCTCATGGCTCTCACAACTGGATCTCTGGCTCTACCCTCTGCAAACAGACGAAGTCGCCCGAACTCTACCGCGTACTCATCAACCGAGCAAGTCCCCTGCTCAAGAGTCTGAAACTGGCGCTCCAAAGCCTCTCTAGCAACCGCTGGGAAAAACTTCTCTTTGAAGATTTCCACAAACTGCTCCCAAGTCAATCCAGGTACAGCGAGCTGAGGCTCACTCCTAAACCAGGTACGTGCTAGATATGACCTTCACATTCCAGCAACCTCAGGGGATACTGCAGCAGCAACAATGACCAGTTCAGCAGCCTTGTATGATAGGTCTGACTTGTGCATTGAATCAAACACAAACCATACAATGATAAGAATTTGATTAATTAAAGATATTCGAAACCTTCGAAAGGAATTGAATCAAAATAAACAAGATCACTCACATCCCCACCGATTGAGTCCCAGATCAAAGCTCCAAAGAATCAATTTAAAGATTGATGGCTACTGTCATCATTCAAAACGATCAAAAATAAAAGTAACACCATAGAAGCTACAGGTTCTCGAGGGAGGAGGATAACTCACAGCGAAGGTCATTCCATGCTTGTCAGAGCATGGCCTGCCGTCGTTGTCGGGAAGAGTTTGCCATGGTTTACTGAAGCTCTACTGATCTCCTCGAGTCTCTCGCCGGCGATGATCGGTGTCTCGCAGATGGAGAACATAGGATCGAATCTTCGTCGTGTCGTCGTCTTCACTGTGAAACAAGGCTTGAAGCTTCGATCGCCATGGCCGACTCAAGGGGAACAGAGGATTTGGGAAATTGGTCTAAAATTCGCCAGACCTTCGCTAGCCAAGAAGTGTGATGGAGAAGAAGGAGATTATGGGTCATTATATAGACGGAGATGCAAGAAGGTCGTTACGATCGAACAGCTCTCCTCCGCCTACCACGTCGATGGCCGTTCGCCGACGGTAGGGATGAAGTCGACGGTTAGAAAGGTTGTTACAATCGAACGGCTATGAGGGATTGGGCGGTGGAGAATCTACGGTCGAGATGATCGGGAAGCTTCTGGAGCTCGGTCTTCCCTCCGCCACGATCGGCACTGCAGCTCTCTGGTGAGGCCTACTCCTCAACAGAGATATCCTCAGATAATATTTTATTTGTTCTAATATATATATATATATATATATATATATATATACATATATATATATATATATATATATATATATATATATATATATATTAATCAAAGACAAGTTTTATTGAGAAGAGGATGAGCCAAGGCTCAAGGGTGGTACCGGGAGATAGCCCGGACGACCTACAAAATCGTCATTGTCGGGGGAAGGCCCGAACAGACACCGACAACAATGACCTGGCCTGGGATAGGCATGTACAAGCATAAAAAAGTGTAGGGTGACACAAGGCGCAGATGGGTACTCTCGCTACTCACCCATCTACACAAAGGCGCAGATGACGAACGGCGCAGGTTGGTGCTCTCGCTACTAACCCAGCTTCACAGAAGCGCAGGCGGTCAAGTATGCCAACAAAAAAGACAAACTCACAAAAAATAGATGAAAAGTTCAAGGAAAGTTATTTTTATTAAATCATGGCTACAAGAGTCTATTACAGATTTGTCATGATTACATAAAAGAAGACTTCATAATTACAAGGATCTGTTACAAAGTACTTGTGATTACATATACTGAACTAAAAACTCCTACAGATCTACGCTAGGGTTCATCTTCATAGTGTAATCGTCATGAGAGAAGGGACTATGGATAGAAGATGTGAATACAGTCGCCATCAGAGCCTGTCACCACAGCAACCCCCTCTCAGATGCGCAGCTCTTCCTGAAGCAGCTATTGGCCCGAGCGAGAATTCAGTCCACAGCACGACATGAGGCCTTTTCAAAAGCGCATCAGCTTATGGGGCTCTTCCAGAATAATGGAAGCGCGCAGCCGCCAATAAGCAGGGCAGAGCACAACCCACAGAACTTCATGTTGGCTACTAGACCAAAACTCGGTCGTCAGGGCCTCCAAGGCCTCCAAGATGTCGCTTAGCATTCCAGCACATCCCGAAGCTCATCAGCAGTCCTTCTACGAAGGCACAACTCCTTTGAACCAAGGAATCCTCAACTAAAATCTGACTTAGGTAAGGCCATCGGCCGCTCAAAGCCAAGTCTGGATCCAGCATGGTATTGAAGGACATAAAGAGGAAGACGTGACTCTTCAGAAGAAACTCTCCCTTTATATAGGGTGGGAGTGGTCCAAGACATAGGCCACGGGGCCATCGGTCAAAATTTCCACATTAATGGGATGAACCTAAGACTCAGTATAATGAACCTCAATAAATGGGTTTATTCGACTAAGTCTTAGACCACTAAAGTTCCCCTTAAAATTTCCCAGGTAACGATGGCAATCAATAGGGAGTCGTTCCTTAAAGAGCTGTCATTAATTGCTCTTAAAGAAGAATTAATAAGACAGCTTCTTCAAACCAGAAGCGCAGCTACAATCCTGCGCCAGCGGAGGTGCAGACTGGCGATGACTTCACATTATCCCGGCTTCAACGGTGTAGACCTCTGTTTCGACCCAGAAGCTCAACCCCCTTTATCAAAGACTTGAGAAACACCAGTGAATCCAACACAAGTCCGCCTGCCGCTCCAAAAGCACAGTAACCTCGTTAGCCTGAAGCACAGCCTACTCATCGCCCTAAAGCACAGTGAATTTACTACTCGAAACACATCCTACTCGTCGCTCAATCGCATATAGGTTCCGTCGTCTTTGAAATATGGTCCATTCGTCGCCTGAAAGCGCAGAGGCTCCATTGTCTCCAGGAGAATAGTCTACTCATCTCACCAGAAGCGCAGCAGCACTAAGACCTCGCTAGAGGCGCAGGTTGTATGGTCCCAACCAATCCGCCACTCACAAAGATAGGATAGAGATTGACCATATTGATAAGTGCAAATATCTTATCAATTGGTTTAAAACTCAGATAAGGACGAAGTTTGCTCTTTTGATAAAGGTCATATCAAGTCGGTTTGTTTAAACCAATAGCCTCCTGAAGATCAAACAGAATCCTACTCTGAGATGAAATCCAAGATCTACTCGGCTTCATCTAAACAGAGGATTCCTAGTAATAGACACGTGCCAAGTGTCTCCTCCTTCAGTTATTTTGATAACCACCCGAGATCTCGATAGAGGGGAATCTCGACGTCCGCCACGTATCAGCTCAGCAGAAACCTGCACCGTACAATGACAGTAGATTCTTTCACATCTCAATTCCGAGTGCACATCACATATGTGCCCCCTTTTCCCTATAAATAGAAGGGGTCCCTTCAACAAAAAATAGAGAAGGACACACACAAAAAGAAAAAAGCAGAAGGCAAAAGGCAGAGCTTCAAAGTCTCCAACTCCGGCATCCTGTTGATCGGTAACCTTAGAGTTCCATCAAAGTTACTATAAAGCCAAAGCAAGACCAACTCGTCGTCAGATCGTCAACGAAGTAATGGAGACACTGCAGTGCTCAATCTCCACCATCATGCTTTTCCAAAATTCTTGTACTTAGATTTCTTCGCATAGGAATCGATTGTACCCTTTTTCAAGTTCAATAAACAAAAAGTTCGTATAACCTTTTATAATGTCGAACAAAATGGTGACTCTGCTGGGGACTACCTTCTCCTCCAACGAGAAGGTGGTGATGCAATCTGATGACAACTTGCTGGGATCTTCTCAGAAGATGATGGTCGTACGCTTCGACCAACAAGCTTTTGAAGATCTCCTTTCTGAAGAGAAGTCAAATTCTTCGAAGCGGTTCATAAAACCAAAGAAAGCTCGACGTGTCTGGGTGTCCAAGGTGGCTGCAACGAATAGCACGACAGAGGGGACTACGATCTAGAACCCTCTAAATGCTAAAGCCTCAGAGAAGATTTTGGCTACTACGGCCATGCCACCTCACTCGATTTCTACTTTAAGAAAATACGACGAGGAAGATAGTATCCTGGCGGTGCTGACGAGGGCACAATGCCGAAAGAAGTGTGCGGTGGTTCAAACCCTCACAAAGGAAGCACTGTCGGCAAGAAGATATGTCTTCGACAGAATTGCCTTTCCATCAGGCGAGCCCTTATTGGATTCTGAATACTATGCACCCGTTGGAGATAGTAGGAAGAAATCCAAGGTAGTACGTATCTCGTGCAACAAACGTACTATGCCAATGACCGACCAAAGGCCTGCATTGACAGTCACACACGCAGCTTATGGGAAGTTATACAAAACTGGTCCCCGTGCTTCGATGCATCGACTAGTTAAATGTCACGCCCCGCTCCCGTAGGAGCGATCGTCCTCGCTAAGGCATGATGCCGCACGGGCCTAGGTTGCGCCCGTGCAAGGCTATGTCCAGAAACGGTCGATTTGAGCTAGGCCACAAAATCGCACAGAGTGTCCCCATTTGCAGCGGAAAGTAAATAAACACAAGTTGAAGCGAATTCAAACACTTTATTGATTTTTAAGAAGTTTACAAGCGACGCTAGGCCGATATTACAAATCGCTCAAGCCTCTCTCTCTAAAACATAAATGGCGTGCCAAGTGGCTTACAAGATGGAATGATTTATGGTGATGTTCTAATACATTATGTCCTGTATATGGTGCTCCAGCTCCTTGCAACGCTCCAAGGCTCCAGAGATAGCTCCGCACCTTAGCACGTTCGAGGAAAGCTCCACACCCGCCGACGTTTCCTGCTTCCTACAAGCAGACTGTGGGGTTATCAGTACATTGTTATGCACTGGTGGGGAGGCTAGCTCGCCCACAATGCTATCATTACCAAACACGTTCTGTTTACTTTTGTGCATCTCTATCATTCATTATCTTTCTAATCTTGCCTTAGGATCAATTTTATGGCATATTTCATAGCCTATCTCGTGTTGCCAATTTCAAGTGTCGCATGGAAATACATGCATGACTTACCCATACTTACCGTCCGGCCTTCCCTATTCAATGTAAACCAAGTTAGTCAACAATTCATATATTTTAACTTAACATGATTCACGTAAACATTCAGTGCCAAGGACGTGTTCTTGCCTTAGATTCTAACGCGTCGTAGGCGTGTTTTCAAATTCATTTGCATGAAGTACTCCTTATCATTTGGTGCGTTACATTTCAAGCCTATTCATAAGGCGCTTCTTTCAGTTAACTTAAGACTACTTTGATTTCAATGTAAGAACTTGCACATGGATTGCCACTAGCAAAGCCTACCTAAATCTATATGTACTGGTCACTGGCATGTCAGCCATTTTAGACATTTTCTCCTATGGTATTCTCATCTATCAAACGTGATGGCTGGTACACCTTGATAGACTATTGAATAATCGGCCCTACGTTTGGTTATGTGCCCAAGCCCGCACACCTGTCCTCCCATAGGCCATGATTCCGCCTAGGCCGGCCACGAAAATGTCGTTCATTGCCCTTGGAATCCCTTTTCACTCGTGCACGAGCCGTCCACGACCATTTCGTATTTTATTGTCATTTTAACTTAACGGCTGTCTTTGAGCCATAGGCTAACCCTTAGCCATAATGCGTTATCGACCAGGTTGGCGTCCGTGCAGCGCGGGTAGCGAGCCCCGTTGCACGTGCCCGTCACACCTGTCGCTAACCATTCTTTCTTTTCTTATCTTTCATTTATTCTTTCCTTTCTTTCCTTCTTTCACTTGTTCGTTCGTTCATTGATTCATTCACATATTCATTCATTCTTTCATTCATACATTATGCAACTTCCCGTGCAGGAGTCGCCTTGGCGACCCTTCGGTCCCATAGTCTTTCAATGTTGCTATACTCTACTCGGAACGACTATGTTGATAGCCTTCCCATTTCATTGTTGTAAACCATTCATTGTTTCATTGTTGAACGCATAAGGGACTTGAACGTAAGCTTGTGCCTTAGCACGAGCGTGGAGCGCGGTACGAGAGTTCTCACATTTTCTATGTTCTTTTCCATATTCTATACAAGCATACAAGATGGGATTATTCCTTTAGCTAGGTGCGTTGAGTCGTTCATTTATTAGCATGCGCTGTGTTGACACCTTGCAACTCTAGCAATAGTGTCCGTATTGTTATGTGTCTAGGCTAAACAAAGACGGGTTCATCGGAGCCACCCACCTTAGCGATGTTCGCATCGGCCGAGCGATACTCCGAGCGCGCCTTTGAAAGTCTAAGTCTGGATTCATCTTGACGGGCCAATATAAGTCTTGCATCGATTCTTCATCTGGTCGATGCCAACTCTTTGGGTCGACAGTTCGTTTGAGTCGTTGCACTTGTCGTTTGAATCGGCGTTCCGCTAGGGCGGAGCGGGTCATTACATAATACACCACTCAAAACAAGTCTCGTCCTCGAGACTTCCTGAGTACAGGTCATCCTACCGTTCCTTAACTCATACCGTGTACGTATCTTAGACAATTCCTATCGACTAGATTTATTGCTCGATGGCATCGAACTATACTCGATACATTTCCAAGTTCCGTGTCTGCATACGTTTGGTCGATTTTATTGCACAACTTTTTATTCATTTTAGAGTTGATGGTACTTATTCAATTCAAGCATTTCTTCGACTTGGTTGCTATTTCGACGTGTCATGGGACTGAAATGGTCGCATGAGGCACGTTGTAATTTATCAAACTCAAGAGTCATAAGCGGAGGCAAACTCACTCATTCGTTCACGCGCATCTCAACACCCACTTGCAGCTGTATTCGAGTTCATCGTATCGCTGAGTTTGGATCGTGCACGCATTCAAGGCATCCCCCAAATATGTACATTTCAACCAAGCTTAGCGACTAGCAAAGTCGGACAAGCTACTAGTGATAGTTTCGATTTGCCTGATCGTTTCACTAACTTTGATTTTAAAACCGAACTATGCGTGTCTCACTATCGTTTATCTCGATCCTCGAGATAATCTGGTTCGCCTCTCAAGCGTTCTTGTTTACGAAATCAATACAATTTCTTCTTAGCGGAGTCGACTAAGTTTAAGTAATTCCCGTCCGATTCGAGACCAAGTATTGCAACATCATCGAGTACGTCTTCCAATCAATGATTCCATTCGTTATCCCAACTTTACTTACGCATCATCCATTCCTATCTTTTCTTTCGTTTGGGGCCAGTCTCGCCGTCGTTCATGCACACTCCCAGTTCCCTGTCCTACTCTAAGTCTTGTTGCCCCAAGTCTATCGTTCGTCCAGACGATACTGTAAATGCCATCGCACAGGTTCAATCACTCGGCATAGGGTCGTCCGCCTATCCGCTAGGTCAGCTCACAAGGTCATAGTTACACGTCAAGTCCGTTGCTCATCGTGCAAGGTCGTTGTACGACGCTCGCCCCAAATCCTATGGTCAAACTATTTGTTCGCTTGTACGGGAGTTTCTACCCAAGTTCGTTTCATTCAAATTTTTAAACATCAAGCAGTGTTCCTCCTATTCGCATCAACACACTCTTCGCTCCAAGTCCGAGCGCGTTTAGGAAAGTCATCCTACGATAGGTTGTCCTCAATCAAATCCTCGACATGTTAATATCGTGCGTCCGTACTAGCAATTATCATAATCTATCTCTTCAAGTATGTTTTGATACAGTTCACCTATCTAATTCACGTAGTCGATCACAAGGTCGTCTAGCCTTGCAATATGTCATGCCCCGATCTCACGCAAGTCTGATTATCCATGGCAGACATGAATCACCATGTCGACATTTCCACGGAATAATCGTCCTCATCGGGACGTAACTCTTGCGTTGCGTCTAGACTTGCTCATTTTCGATACGCGGATTGGGTCTACTCAATCCTCAAGTTTTCTCATTCTTCAATCGCAAGTCCTAACAATCCTCGAATTCACCTTCGCTTCAAACTACAAGTCGAAGCAATCAAAATTGCCATATCATGATATTTTGAGTTCGACCATTCCAGCTGGACATGAATCACCATGCCAGCGCTCACGCGGAACGATCGTCCCAAATCCGACGTGACGCATGTGCAAGGCTAGAGTTGCGCTCGCACAAGACAAGATCGTTGTCGTTGTGGTTATCACCGAACAATCAAGTTACTTTCCTTCCTTATTCTAAATATTCATTTCCGACAAAGCATCCTTCAAAACAATAACTTCTAACACGATTATCTTTCATCGAATCAGAGTACCCACGAGTTATCGTACATCGATCTTTGGTATGCCTCAATACCATCGATGATGTACATAACCTGGCGATCTTCCTTTTGCAACGAATTCCAAGTCGTGCAACTTAATTTTCTCAATTCATATTGTCGCGTGCTAACTCTTCATCGAGCAACATCAATTTCAATTCTTTAGTCATTCTCGTATCTTCAAATCAACATTTCCTATGCACGCTATCTTCCGATCGTGCTATCTTTGATCTCGTCCATGGGTATTTCACCTTAACTCAAGTTTAAATCCCTTTCGACTAAATTCAAAATTGCAGGCCCGATCTTCTATGTTTCCTCGACCAATACCTCCATTCGTTTCGTAATTTGTACTACGTATTCTTAATTCGTCCGAATGATATCTCGTTTGAGACTATCGAAGTCAAAACCAACTAAGCGTTACTCGTTCTAAGGCTATGCGATATCATCGCTTGCCGACATACTCGCTCTATCCGCACATCCTTTAGTCTCGCTCGAACAATTTCTATAACGTCCATACACCATTCAGGGTTCGAGCTACTCGATTAGTCGCCGACACTCGCACTTTTCCTTCTTCGAAGCTATCACATACACCACTCGGAGTCAAGTCATTCTATAAATCCTCAAAAGATCATTCGACTCCCAATCGACGTATTCAATTGCGCGTTCGTCCATTCCTCCATGTCTGAGAACCATCTCTCGTGCTCGCTTTAGCGCCGGTCAAGTAGCGTCTCTATCAACATACGTTTTAAGTCTCCCTTATTCTCGTCTGAGTGATAGTCAATCTCGCTCGCAAACTCGTTCGCACCAGACGGTCTAGGTGTGCGATACCCAACACATCTTAGCCAAAGATTGTGTGCATAATAATCCCGCTTGAACTATATTTCGGTCTCGTGTACTCGTTTTCTATCGTCAACGTAAGGTTATTCATGCTGCATTGCGTTTGCTAACTTTTAGCACGGGTTCCTTCCAACTCAAATTCGTCGCAGTTTGGCGCAAAGGTCTTTACCTATCGATCCCGTTCAACCGAGTACTTGTACGATCTTTTGAAAATATTAGACTTATTGTATGGAACATCCCAAGGCACAACGAGAGAGAGCGTACACTTCTTTTGTTTCAAAACCGAGCTTTCAAAACTGAGAAAATCGAAATGAAGTCCAAGGACGTAAAGCCGTGCTCTGATACCAATCTGTCATGCCTCGCTCCCGTAGGAGCGATCGTCCTCGCTAAGGCGTGATGCCGCACGGGCCTAGGTTGCGCTCGTACATGGCTATGTCCAGAAATGGCCGATTTGAGCTAGGCCACAGAGTCGCACAGAGTGTCCCCATTTGCAGCAGAAAGTAAATGAACACAAATTGAAGCAAATTCAAACACTATTGATTTTCAAAAAGTTTACAAGCGGCGCTAGGCCGATATTACAAATCGCTCAAGCCTCTCTCTCTAAAACATAAATGGCGTGCCAAGTGGCTTACAAGATGGGATGATTCATGGTGAAGTTCCAAAATATTATGTCCTGTATATGGTGCTCCAGCTTCTTGCAACGCTCCAAGGCTCCAGAGATAGCTCTGCGCCTTAGCATGTTCGAAGAAAGCTCCGCACCCGTCGACGTTTCCTGCTTCCTGCAAGCAGACTGTGGGGTTATCAGTACATTGTTATGCACTGGTGGGGAGGCTAGCTCGCCCACAACGCTATCATTACCAAACACGTTCTGTTTACTTTTGTGCATCTCTATCATTCATTGTCTTTCTAATCTTGCCTTAGGATCAATTTTATGGCATATTTCATAGCCTATCTCGTGTTGTCAATTTCAAATGTCGCATGGAAATACATGCATGACTTATCCATACTTACCGTCCGGCCTTCCCTGTTCAATGTAAACCAAGTTAGTCAACAATTCGTATATTTCAACTTAACATGATTCACGTAAACATTCAGTGCCAAGGACGTGTTCCTGCCTTAGATTCTAACGCGTCGTAGGCGTGTTTTCAAATTCATTTGCACGAAGTACACCTTATCATTTGGTGCGTTACATTTCAAGCCTATTCATAAGGCGCTTCATTCAGTTAACTTTAGACTACTTTGATTTCAATGCAAGGACTTATACGTGGATTACCACCAGCAAAGCCTACCTAAATCTATATGCACTGGTCGCAGGCATGTCAGCCATTTTAGACATTTTTCCCTGTGGCATTCTCATCTATCAAGCGTGATGGCTGGTACACCTTGATAGACTATTGAATAACTGGCCCTACGTTTGGTTATGTGCCCAAGCCCCCACACCTGTCCGCCCGTAGGCCATGATTCCGCCTAGGCCGGCCACGAAAACGTCGTTCGTTGTCCTTGGAATCCCTTTTCACTCGTGTACGAGCCGTCCACGACTATTTCATATTTTATTGTCATTTTAACTTAACGGCTGTCTTTGAGCCATAGGCTAACCCTTAGCCATAATGCGTTATCGACCAGGTTGGCGTCCGTGCAGCGCGGGTAGCGAGCCCCGTTGCACGTGCCCGTCACACCTGTCGTTAACCATTCTTTCCTTTCTTATCTTTATTTATTCTTTCCTTTCTTTCCTTCTTTCACTTGTTCGTTCGTTCATTGATTCATTCACATATTCATTCATTCTTTCATTCATACATTATGCAACTCCCCGTGCAGGAGTCGCCTTGGCGACCCTTCGGTCCCATAGTCTTTCAATGTTGCTATACTCTACTCGGAATGACTATGTTGATAGCCTTCACATTTCATTATTGTAAACTATTCATTGTTTCATTGCTGAACGCATAAGGGACTTGAACGTAAGCTTGTGCCTTAGCACGAGCGTGGAGCGCGGTGCGAGAGTTCTCACATTTTCCATATTCTTTTCCATATTCTATACAAGCATACAAGATGGGATTATTCCCTTAGCTAGGTGCGTTGAGTCGTTCATTTATTAGCATGCGCGGTGTTGATGCCTAACAATTCTAGCAATAGTGTCTGTATTGTTATGTGTCTAGGCTAAGCAAAGACGGGTTCATCGGAGCCACCCACCTTAGCGATGTTCGCATCGGCCGAGCGATACTCCGAGCGCGCCTTTGAAAGTCTAAGTCTGGATTCATTTTGATGGGCTAATGTAAGTCTTGCATCGATTCTTTATCTGGTCGATGCCAACTCTTCGGGTCGACGGCTCGTTTGAGTCGTTGCACTTGCCGTTTGAATCAGTGTTCCGCTAGGGCGGAGCGGGTCATTACATTTAACCCCTCTGTCGCTTAAGCACTCTTGTACGTGATACAAGACAGGGGGTACATCCCATGGAGAAGGACTCATGCAAGCAGCGTTCCTATAAGCATGATAAGAGTCTGCCTCGCCAAACCCTCTCTGATCATACCCACGTGCAGCTTCCCTGTGCGTACAATGGGGATACAGAAGTAGAGGACTTGACGCTTTCACACAAGCGTAAGACGGAAGAAGAATCTGGGGCACAAGGCATGCCTAAATCAAGGCATCCTTGTATCCAGATCACCATCAACTATTGCTGTCAATAGGCAGCTACCGTACCACCGAGGAGGCATTCCATCTTCCAAAGACTACAGCCGGTATCAATCGAACATCAGAGGTTCGACAGGGGGTCGGCAAGCGCAGACAAAGATGAACTCTGTGTTGCTACGTACAACGCAGCATAGGGTTCTCAATCTCTCAAAAAGTCGTCCAAGAATCCTCCTATCTCGGCCACTAAGCCCAAGAAGCGGCCTGAGAGTAGCAAGGCGAAGGTACCCAACACAAGTGTGTTCCAAGGCACGCGTTCCAAATCTTCGTTGGGTACCACGTCAAACGTCGGGGGTAGCCAACCCCCCACCGTCCATGACAATGTCGTAATCCAGTCTGAGGAGGAACCATATGACACGGATGCCTCCACTGGGGCAGCTAGCCACCAGACTAGGGGTAGCAACCGTAATGAGTCTGAGGAAGACCACAACCTTCTAGTTCCTCCTCAAGATGACGAGGTACAAGCATCTGAGCAAGAGAGCGAAGGGTCTACTATCCCTTCCACCCATCCATACACAAGGTCCGTATTTATGGTCGATGGCGACAAGGCGAACAATAGTGAAATGCCTGACCAGCTGAAACGTATCAAAGCTTTTGAGATGAGCCTAGATGTTAAATGCTATAATGAAATCTATATCTTCTATCGTATTGGAGATCAAGGGGAGTTTGTTTCCCACTACCTCCACACCTGCACTTGACCCGGCAGCTAACGACGGATCCAGTAAGCTATCCATCATCAACCAAGCAACACCATCGTCATCTACTCCATCGACCATAGGACCTATTATGTCAACCGAGATATAGAAGGCCATCAAGGAACTATATGCTCGCTATGATGCCAAAGAGAGCAAGCAGCACTCTGAAAGATGGGGATTCGACAGCCATATCCTGCCGAGTGGGACAACATAGTCTACCCTCCCCCTCCTCTCTCAACAGTCCTAGTCCTCACCGATGAGGAACTAGGAGACTACGTCTGCATCGATACCGAAGCACACTCTTCAGATGATGTAATCCCTCAGGATAAAATTCTTTATTTTATTAATAAAAAATTGTCTTCGAATTACTCTTATGCATATTGGAACACTAGATATTTCTTAGACAACTCTCTATGTATGCTACAAACACAAGTGACAATTGCCAACCTTACGAGCCAAGTTGTCCCTTCTCGGGGCTCTTACTTCCTAGTTCCAGCAAGGAAGAAGAAGGAGGTACCCATCATCTTTGGTCGATTGGAGCATCCTCAGCGACTAACTCTAGGAGAACCAGAACCCGACAATGGCAAGATGCAACTCTACCGTTACGTTGCTCAAGCCAAACACCTTATCCAGAAGATGGGTTAAGACTTAAACAGCAACAAAGGACTCAACTATGGTAAAGGCCGACGCCTTCCCTTACGGATTCGAGCTCCAAAGGGAAAGGCTCAAAACTATTACCAGCGCACCCACCGAAGGTTGGGTTATGTTACACCCACTTCAACTTCAGAAGACTCAAAGACAGAAGTCATGATGCATTCACACTCTTCTGACTCCTCAACCTCGGACTCTGACACCAATATCGGCCAGGTCTTCAAAAAGATGTTGTCCGCTAACATGGTCTCCATAAATCCTCCGGTCGAGGACGAAGACCGAATGTTCAAATACTTCGAAGATGAACTCTAGGGGCAGCGCCTAGGATCTCAATGGGAATGGCATTTCGAACAGTGCAAACCTACCACATCCCAGTAAGTGTTCATGGATTCCGTAAAAAGAATTCATCCCTTCTATATCTCTCCCTAGTAGAAAACTTTCCACGTCCATATTACCTCTGGATTGATTTCCTACACCTTAGTCAAAATCGCGTCTACTATGTCCACATTATCTCTTAGTAGTCGCCTCTCCCACAATGACTCCATGTTGTCATAACTAACTAGAAAATATTTTACGTCTATACCACCTCTGAAGTATTATTCTATACTGTGTCTACCATGTCCATATTACCTCTGAATAGTCACCCCTTTCTATGATAACCTTGAGTTATCATAATTTCCTAGAAAATATTTCATGTCCATATTACCTCTGAACTGTTATTCTAGTGAAGGATGTCGGCCATGTCTATATTACCTCTGATTAGGCAACCCTTCCATGACGATCCTCCGTAGATGTTATTTATAGAACCCTTCATATCCTTACTACCTCTGAGTCGTTCTATACCCCCATAGAGTCTATCCTTGCCATGTCCATAATACCTCTGAGTAAGAAAGGTGTCACCACAAAAAGTCCCATGTTTACCATGTCCATATCACCTCTGAGTAAACATCATGTTCCCAATAGAGTTATCTCCTCTAAGGAAATTCTTACCTCTGTACAAAATTCACAACCACAAAGATAGAGAGAAGAAGAAAGCCAAAATTTTATATATAAATGAGATGGTGTTTTCTATTACAAAAATAGTCTCTCATAAACTGAGAGACAAGAAGAAAGAAGGAAGTCAAAATTGAGAAGATTGGTTCTTAAGCTCTTCTAACCGGCTCCTCAAACGAGCTCTCTGATGCTCAGCCAATGCTTGGGCCCTCTGCTCAGCCTCCCGACGTCGAGCAGCTTCACCTTCAATAGAGGACATAGCTTGGTGCGCAAGGGCCAACTCAGCCTAACGAACGCCAATGCTCTTCCTCTCCTGAGCTAGGGCTTCGGAATATTGGCGAAAGACCTCCTTCTGGTCCTCGGCCTTCCTCAGGTCACCATCAGCAAGGGCCATAGTCTCCTCCAATTACTGAATCTGCTCTCGGAGGTCTTTGTATTGCTCCTCTGTGTCTGTATGACGACAGACCAAAACTCGATCGTCAGGACCTCCAAGACCTCCAAGATGTCGCTCAGGTTCGAACTCCCTACGAGAAGCATTCTAGCACATCCCGAAGCTCATCAGCAGTTCTTCTACGAAGGCACAGCTCATTTGAATGAAGGGATCCTCAACCAAAATCCGACTTAAGCAAGGCCCAACGGCTGCTCGAAGCCAAGTTTGGATCCAGCATGGTGTTAAAGGACAAAAAAGGAAGACGTGACTCTTCGGAAGAAACTCCCCCTTTATATAGGGCGGGAGTGGTCTAAGACATAGGCCACGGGGCCGTTGGTCAAAATTCTCACATTAATGGATGAACCTAAAACTCAGCACGATGAACCTCATTAAATGGGTTCATTCGACTAAGTCTTAGACCATTAAAAGACCCTTTGAAATTCCTTAGGTAACAGTGGCAATCAAGAGGGAGTCATTCCTTAAAGAGATGTCATTAATTGCTCTTAAAGAAGACTTCATAAGATAGCTTCTTTAAACCAGAAGCGCAGCTATAATCCTGCGCAGCTATAATCCTACGCCAGCAGGAGACGCAGACTGGTGATGACTTCACATCATCTTGGCTTCAATGGCACAGACCTATGTTTTGACCCAAAAGCTCAACCCCCTTCATCAAAGACTTAGGAAACACCAGTGAATCCAACACAAGTCCACCTGCCGCTCCAAAAGTATAGTAACCTCGTTAGCCTGAAGCATAGCCTACTCGTCGCCTTAAAGCACAGTGACTTTACTACTCGAAACATAGCCTATCGTCACTCAAACGCACAGAGGTTCCATCGTCTTTGAAATATAGTCCACTCATCACCTGAAAGCACAGAGGCTCCGTTGTCTCCAGAAGAACAGTTTACTCGTCTCACCAGAAGCGCAGCAGCACTAAGACCTCGCTAGAGGCACAGGTTGTATGGTCCCACCCAATTAGTTTGTTTAAACCGCCACTCTCAAAGATAGGACAGAGGTTGATCATACTGATAAGTGCAAATATCTTATTAATTAGTTTAAAACTCAAATAAGGACAAAGTTTGCTCTTTTGATAAAGGTCGTATCAAGTCAATTTATTTAAACTGATAGCCTCTTGAAGATCAAACAGAATCCTACTCTGAGTGCACATCGCATATTAGCCCCCCTTTCCCCTATAACTAGAAGGGTTTTCCCTTCAACAAAAAAAAGATGAGGACACACACAAAGAGAAAAAAAAGCAGAAGGCAAAAGACAGAGCTTCGAAGTCTTCAACTCCGGCATCCTCTTGATTAGTAACCCTAGAGTTCCATCAAAGGTACCAGAAAGCCAAAGCAAGTCCAAGTCATCATCAGATTGTCAATGGAGTAAAGGAGCCGCTGTAGTTATCGATCTCCACTGTCACGCTTTTCCAGAATTCTTGTACTTAGATTTACCTGCATAGGAATTGATTGTACCCTTTTTTAAGTTCAATAAACAAAATGTTCGTATAACCTTTTGTGATGTGGAACAAGGCTCGAACGACAAAAAGTGGAAATAGAGAGATGAGGAAAAACCCAGACCTAAAAAGAGAGTTCAGGTGCCGAAAGCTACGGAGGTCTATCGGGATTGGCCAAGTTCCGTTGGAGCCAACCATTGTTGGAGCAAAAATAATGAGGCCCCACTGTCGCCTTTTCCTTTTCAAGTTTGGATGCCACGTAAGCCTCTTAGTCGGAATGAGCATAGATCTGTATACCTTGTGCAACATCGATAGCTTGTTCGATCTCCAGCATTCTGGTCGGCACCGTTTCACAGTAATTTGGTTACCGGCAAGTGTTCTAATGACTTCATACTCCTTGAAGCCTTCTCCGAAGAACGGAGAGCTGCAATCCGATCAAAGTAATCCCACAGGAAAGGTGGAGTATCCCTAATTAGAGCTAAAATAGTCAAGGTACGGGTAACATCTGGTGTGCTATCGGGATCGGAAGGGGAGGCTCCAAATGCCGGGAGGGTCAAGTTAACGACGTTTTTATCAACTGGTTCCTCTGAGACATCATCATCTTCAGCTTCGTCATCATCTTCGGTACTGGCCTAGGTATGATCATCATCTTCCGCCTTCTCCTCTGCATCAGAAGAATTTGAGGTAGAGAGATGGGTCTCTTGGGTGTCATCGAGGAGTTCCCCGGCAAGGAGATCAACTTTGTTGGTAAGGTTTATGTCTGTAACGCCCCAGTCCCAAAATACATAGGATCAACTACGTGAACATGCCAGCTGCACCTATATGAAGAATACTCTAATATATGGAATCTTTGTATATGTACATAAGCTGTATATATAAAATAATTACAGGCCAGAATAATATAATCTAATCTCATCACAGCTCAACACAGAAGATAATAGAGTCCAGATAATAAATGAGTGTATCAAAAGATAGTCGGGTGGACATACCCACTCCAAACATCTATAAAAAATAGTCTCACAATATCGGAGTCCAACCTCTACAAAATAGAAAGAAAAGAGATATAAAAATATCCACTAATGTCTCAATAAATGAATAGACTAAAAATCAACAGGAGATGCCTCGTCATCAATATAGGATAGATCCAGTACCTCTCCGTACTCCTGCGGAAACTCGTCTAAACCTGGAGAGATAACCAGGTCCTCAGCGGGACGTAACAAGACACAAGAAAATACCATACCATGTAACTGTGATATATAATATAAAAGAAAGGGAATGCATGTAATAGGGTTCCTGACCATTCTACTATGAATATGTAATTGAGAAACAATCCTTTGACGTATGAGCTGTGGCTGAATATAGGATCTGGTATATTCCCCTCTTGAGCACCAGTGACCAAGTGCATAACGTTCAAGAATGTCAGTGGCCAACCTGAGAGGATAATCAATCCATATCTCCAGCGGAGCTCCGGGTTACAAGGAAAGTGTAATCGAAGCCATACGTCAGGTATTGTTCTCCCCACCAATGTCTAGATCGTCATATCCATGACCAATAAGAACCTCTAGTAACTGCCAAGTCTTCTAGTATGCAATTCTACTGGCAGTTACTCCTATCCGTCGTACGCTCCACACGTATCGGTGGCCGGCCGACTATGCAGGTACGTGTCCTACATGTGACGCACAACACATGGTAAAGCAAGTTCCAAGGGTATGAGATATACCAATACCTCATCAACTGGGTGGTCACGTATCGGTGGCCGGCCGACTATGCAGGTACGTGTCCTACATGTGACGCACAACACATGGTAAAAACAATAATATATATATATATATGATATATGTATATATATATATATAGTATAATATATTATATATATAATATATATATATAT
>JANAVB010040818.1:37892004-38171797 GCA_029216955.1 Iris pallida
ATATATATATATATATATATATATATTATATATATATATTATATGTATATATAACATATGTGTATATATATCCATTATGTAATATATAAATATTATATATTTGTCTATCTAAAAATTGTTGGAAATAGTATACAGTTGATTTAATTATTGAATAATTACGACTTACAACTTTTTGTGTTATTTTGCGTTTAGTCGTACTAAACCTCACCCCGCACTAGTGTAAAGACCCTAGAAAGTTAGTTTTGAGTATTGTGTCACCCCACATTGGTCTCCTATGCTAAAGTCACCATTTGGTAGGTGTCCAGTTAGAAAGTCGCGTTTGCACCACTAGTGTAGTAGTGTTTAACTTAGTATAAAAAACTAGCTTTATGTATTTATTTCTACAGTGACGAGTTACCAGGCATCTATAGCATTTTATCGCTGCTTTGCTTTGCTAAGGTAAGTACTTTCTACAACTTACATACTGTTACATCACTGAACTGCGAACCAACCATGTTAAATACTGATCCTTGGGGTAGCAAGTTAAATCTTCACATGTTGTATTACTTTCAGTCACTACCATGTTTAGAACAGTTTTATATCTCTCACATGATTAGAATCTGGGTATGGGGAAACTGATAGTTGAGTACGTGATCATGCCCCTTTATCGTACCGAGCAAAGTTACATTTTACATGTTACTGCGCCGTAGGCCTTTATCCCGTATTTCTATACGGATGTACACCTATGCTGTACACTTGTACATATGTACATTTTATTTACATTGTGCCACAGTACATTGTACACCTATTAACGATCACGTATCTGCTATAGTTTTAAACATTACATATGCATCTGTCTCTATGACATATGTGTCCTTGCCATGATAGATTATGATGTACCATGATTCCAGTTTATTTACATTCTTGTTCATTTCATGTTTCGTATATTTAGTTTGCTAGAATCAGTACTTGCTTCCGTCCTAACAGGATAACGTTGTAGGTATTCTTACTGATGAGGAGTTGCTCTGTGACTCATATTATAGAGTTACTGCTGAGGACCAAGCTTTGCCTTACAAGGATGTACCTGCGGGGAACCTCGTCTAGTTGTCTATTTGCTTTAGACTTTTGAGAGTAGTCATGTATTAGACTATGTATTTTGTAACTGGACCTGTATCTAGTTTTACATTTCAGACTTGTACTTGGACTTATTATTATATGAGATGACTTTTGTGTTTGGAGCATTTATGACTCTTATTTACTTATAGAACTGTTAGCACATTTAGTCTTATCTTGTTATCTCTAGAACAGCTTACTGCGCTTTATTTCAAGCGTAGGCTGGACATGACTCGGTCCGGCCCAACAATTTGGGTAGCGGGTCGTGACAATAGTGTATGAGACAAATGTATGCATTTCGATTAGGGTCATATTTTATGGTTACGATTCTATGGTAATGATAGTATCTTTTACCTGAACCGATGGCTCACTTTTTCTAAGTAATGGGGAAGAGGACTGAAACATGCCACTGAAAGACTCTATTGAGATAAAAAGATGGGCTGTCAAGAACGTAGAGAAGGTAGGATGGACGGTTGGTCAGATCTATTATGAATCATACATGGACGATAGTTGGAGTCGGCGGCTCTCCTAGGGTTCCCTTATCTGGGATCCCTGGGGAAGAGGATCAAGTTGGCCCTTGCGAATAGCTTGATGCACTATCTCCCTTCAACCCTTTGCTTTGAGCGAAATGTGGCAAAAGGAAGGAAAATCCATGGACCGACCCCATCGTCTCCACCCCGTAGAGAGTTGCCAGAGTATTAGGCGCTGCTCTGCTATGCGTTATTCATGGCGCTACCGTAGAAAATACTTTACTTGAAGATGGTGATGGTGCAAATACATTCCGTGCTTTTAACCCAACTTAAGCCGAAGTGACTTATTCAATGGTCACTGTTAACCGCTTTTGGTCCCAAATCTTTGGGGTTGCTTTTTCTAATAAACGTTGGTTACATTTCTTTATGTTATTTGTACCAGTAACCGGTTTATGGATGAATGCTCTTGGGGTAGTCGGTCTGGCTTTGAACCTACACACCTATGACTTTGTTTTCTAAGAAATCCGCACAGCGGAAGATCCTGAGTTTGAGACTTTCTACAAAAAAAAATTCTCTTAAACGAAGGTATTCGTGTGTGGCGGCTCAGGATCAGCCTCATGAAAACCTTATGTTCTTCGAGGAGGTTCTACCCCGTGGAAACACTCTTTAATGGAACTTTAGCTTTAGCTGGTTGTAACCAAGCGAAGTGGTCAAGCGACGACTACAAAGAATGAGAGATGAAGGATGGAATCATTTGTGTGGGTGGGTAGGGTGGAGGGGGGGGGGGAGGGGAGGGGATTATCTTCTTTTTGTAATAAGAATGAGATTGAAACTGCAAACATTGAAGGCTTGTTTGTAGTTCGGGAAAGATCACGTCATAGTGTTGAAGAGATACAACAAACCTTCATTTATATCATGTTGGATTTACAACTTCAAGAGATGAATAATCATTTTTCTGATGTGAGTATATAATTGCTTTTGTGTATGACATGTCTTGATTCATATTATTCATTTAGGGCTTTTGATAAAGAAAAATTACTTCAATTTGCTAAATTATATCCGTCTGATTTAGGGCACTTAGCGATTAACTTGAGAACTTTATAGAAGATGTCCGTTATTTTATAGAAGATGTCCGTTATCATGATGAGTTCTCATGTTTGAAGAAAATTGACAAGCTTGCTAAAAATTAGCTGAGCGAAGAAAGAATGAATCATACCCATTGGTGTACTTGCTTTTAAAGTTGGCTCTAGTACTGCATATTGCAACTACAACTGTTGATAGAACATTTTCGGCGATGAAGGTTATCAAGAATACAATTCTTAACCGAATGGGAGATGAATTTATGAATGATTGTTTGGTGAAATACATTGAGCGTGACATTTTCGCAGAAGTTGAAAATGAGGACATCTTGTAACATTTTCAAAATATGGAGCATCGTAGGAATTATTGTAAACAAATTGTAGGTTATAATGTAATGCAACTATTATAATGTCTTTGTTGTTAGAATATTTTGTGACTAATTTATGCTATTATTTTCCTTCACATTTTTATAAAAAAATTTTGGATTAAAAATTTACTAGTCGATTTTCACCCTCATGTACCTAAATCATGGCTTCGCCACTGTCCTAGTGGGAGATATAAACAAAAATTGTAAATATTATACGTGACCCTAAAACTAAACAAAAATATTTGAGAGTTGTATGACTTGGATTATTTAGTTTTGTATGATGAGGGTTGTGTTATTTCAGCTATTTAATTTTTTTTCATGATCAATCGAGAATGAGAATTGCGACATTATTATTTGCTTCTATTATGATCTTGGGAGTCACACAACCCTGAAGGTACATTATTTCATTAGATCACACAAACCTACAATCATATACCCACGAAGAATGTCATCAAAAGCTTTTCCTTAAATATTCCAACCTCAAACTTAATTTCTCACCACCACCAGGATCTCCACACTATCCTGAATGCTCCTCAATCAATCCCCCAAAAGCATAATACCTTTCTATCTACTACTAGCCTTGTGCACTAGAAAACAATATAGAGGAGACACCCTGGTCACAACTTTTTTCATGCTTTCAGAATCTTACCTATAGAATTTAAAGTAATTAATAAAGGTCATGGTCCTCATCATGCAGTTGCTTAAAATTAATGAACAGCAATAGTTACATGTATAATAATAATATGCTATATACACAGGCAGGCACAACTGAAGCACAAACTGGCCCAGTAATCAACTTTCCTTGAGAAAACAAAAGAGGAAAAAATAAAAGGGCAAGTACACATGTGTCATTATCAGCAAACTAATAAAGGGAGGAGAAAAAAAAATAAAAATAAAGGGAGGAGAGAGAGAGAGAGAGAGAGAGAGAGAGAGAGAGAGAGAGCACTGGACAAACAAATCTTTCTATTGCTGTCACCTATCTGTCATTGTGTATATTCCACTCAATGTCTGAATTTCTAATGTTTTCCCCCATAACATTCTCTTCTAACATTCTCATTACATTCTCCTGTTGGTCCTCCACTTGCAGATGTATTATGAGCAGATGTATGGATGTAAAATATGATTCCAGGCATGCATGCTTGCAAGTTCAATCACTGTAGGTATGATATCACACGGCGCCGGCGTCATCGCCACCGCCGGTCATTTTGCCCATGGAGAGTGTGAAGTACAGCAGTACTAGAGTTCCTATGCTGGACCTGTCAATCAGGAAAAAAAAGAGGATGTCCAATGCAAATTACGATCCTGATAGATCTTCTTCCAAAATAATAACAATTTACAAGCTCAAAAATCATGTATGTGAAACTTTACAAAATAAATCTTCCCGTACATGATGCTCAATTGCTCTACATGAGAGCAGCATCCTAATGAATTTCCCATATCAATAACAAATTCACAAATTAGCAGAAATCAACAACTGCTGTCAAGATGGCCGAGTTGGTCTAAGGCGCCAGTTTCAGGTACTGGTCCGAAAGGGCATGGGTTCAAATCCCATTCTTGACAATATATGTTTTAATTTATTTATTTTTCCATATACTTGATAATATACATCTAATTTTTCATTAAAAAAAAATTCAGTGATGACAAACTGAAAACAAATCTATAGCATGTATTTTTAGAACAAAATTCATGGTACTTCATGCTTAAGATATTTTCAGAATTTCCGTGCCTGTCGTCTTCAAATCTCAAAGGCAATACTGTACTATCAATTTGATTTGGGGACCAAGATAGATATTGCCGCCAAGTCGCATATAGTAAAAATTACTGTGTTTTGGCCAAATCTTCAAGTAAAAATAAGTTCAATTATTTTTCCTCAATGTGTAGAGATCCTGAGTTACAAAAGACAAAGTACTTGCTTTTATGTCCTGTTCTCAGTCTTGGTTTTACCGATATCCCAATAGTCTCGAGGCCTTTATCAACAAAGAATGAGACTAAAACAATTACTTTATAACAATGCCACGTTTGGTTCACAGAATCAGGACCTAAGGAAAGAAAAGTCACTTCTTTCCTGTATTTGGATGCCAACCAAAATGAGCAGGAAAGAAAATTGATTCCCATTGAAACAGAAAATAGCGGAAAAAGTGATTCCCCCACTCAACCCATGGATTAACTTTCCTACCCACAATTATTTACTTTTCTTCCCAATTTCTCAGGACAACACCAAAAAGAAAAATTAATGAGAATTGCGATTTCCCAAAGGGAAGGAAAGAGTAAAGAATTGATTTCCTTTCCTTTCCTTTCTGCGAACCAAACGAGACATAGTGTAGCACAACCAAAACTTGAAACAATTTTCTCAATTTGTAATATCTACAAAGACTCCTTTCCACATTCTAGCCCAGTTCATACTGACAAAGCTCACATTAAGATGTTCACAATTATCAACAGGTAGGCCAACAGCTTTTGAAAAGAGAGAGAAACATGAAAAGTTCTTGCCAGCTACCTAAAAGTTCTTTCCCCCCTCAAACTTAAAAATTAGATGGTGTTGAAGTCCCTACCCTACCAATACACTGATGATCAAGGATACACCGAGACGTTCAGTTCACGACTTCATTAAGTTTCCAGTTGTGGCAAGTTCGTGACTGGCTAACGGAGATATCCGTCCGTTCTAGTCCTGATGGAGTAATCTCATTTTATATTTGGCACTTGTTCCGTCAATTAAATCTAATGAAATGTGGGGAAATTGTTCCTTCCGATTCTTCTTAAGAATGTTAGACAGTAATGGTAATTATTTCCCATGGTAGAAATAAGAATTGACTTGGATAGAAGACGACCGGACACCATAAACTCTCAACAGTCTTCTAAGGAGATAGGATCGACCCACTCCACACATACAAACATCACTTGACAGCTACACTCCAATAAAGACAGGAACAAGTAATTAAGATGACCCCAAAAACCTTAACTAAACCCCCACTCCACGACATTTCCCGATTTAAGTATACCATCGCCTCGTCCTTAAATGGAGAAAACAACAAAATCCTAGAAACTGCCACAGTCGCCATCCGGCAGGCAGGCCTACTCGGCGTGCCATCTCTTCCAAGCGGGCCAGAGCCGACGGACGGACGCAATTCCCAAACCGTGACCCGAAAGTGAAATCGACCTCACACGTGTGGTCCCTCGTTGGCCCCCCACCGGAAAAAGTAAAAATCAATCACAGCCAACATAAAATTGCCACCCCAAATCATATCATCCCATATATTTGAAGCAAAAGAGGGAAACGTGGGGTCTAACACACAGGTAAGTTCCTGTTTTCCTTAACGATAGATGGTGTAAGATTCCTCCCTACCACCTACACTGATGATGAAAGATACTTCGAGAGTTTGCGATTATTGAAAGTTTCAGGTTGCTGCAAAAATGCGAGTGGGTAGTGAGCTATACATTCTGGTCCTGTTCACCGTGTCATCGGAGTAATCTGGTTTTGTATAGATAAGTGTATAACAAGTTGCCGATAAATCCTAAATATAGATGTCTTCTCCTTCCTCTAGTACTCTTATAAGAGAGGAGGAGATCAGCCCACTCGATCCATGCAACATCCATACAACACAACTAGATAGCTACAGTCACTGTCTGCGGCCCCACCCGGGATCCATCTCCTCCCAATTGTGACCCGAAAGCGAAATAGTTCCATCCAAAACCAAAGGACCCAATCCTCCCGTTCGTGACCCGAAAGCGAAATAGTTCCATCCAGAACCAAAGGACCCAATACTCCCAATCGTGACGCGAAAGCGAAATCCTTCACGCATGACACTTACATGATGGCCCTCACCAAGGGCCGAACCAGAAACTCGAACTTGGGTAGGCTGGGTATGGCTCGGGTGAGCTGGGGTATGGGCTGACTCATATGAAAAAAAAAAACAATTTTTCTGGAGGGTGGGCTGGAAGCCTGGTACCCACCTTGGCCCTCAAGGTGGCCACGCCCTCCATCCTCCCCCATCCCACCCAAGCGCAACGGTTGCTTACCTGTGAGGGCCAACAGACGAAAATAATAGATTGCTACTTCAATTGTAACCCTATCATCCCACATTTGAAGCAATTAAATTAAATAACAATACAGAGTCGAGATGTCGTGTCGGTGTCCTCCTTGTGTCCGCATTGGTAGATACATGCGAGAGGGGTCGTGCAGTAGCATGTAGCATCCACTTACACGGTGGCAAAGAAGAACATGACCTTCCTCGGGTCGAGCCACGGCGACCGCCGGCGTCCGCTGCTGCCGAGCCGCCGTATCTTCGTCGCCATCGACGTCGTCGGGGTCGGGACCGCCTCCTCGATGACCGCCACGTGCCCAGTGACCGCGATCTTCCCGCTCGTGTGGGCCCCAACTGCAACCAGATAGCGGTTGGCGACACGCTTCCCGTAACCGCCTTAAAAAATAACAACTGTTTTATCGGGTCCGATACGGGAACTCACCGGTAAGAGCATAAGCGGTGGTCGCGTCTCCTTCTGCCGCTTTCTTCTCAGTTGTCCTTTGCGAGCCTTTCCGAGAGAAGCTCTTCTGCAATTAAAGTAAATACACCGTCCTTATGTGCAAATAGGCAGAAAAAAAAGAGATTTTGCAAAAAAAGAAAAAAGAGAGAGAACAAGGGAACGGTAATTTTTTTTCACAAACTAACGAGTCCTTATTTGCAAGGAAATCACAAAACTGAAAACAGGAAATTTCAAGAACTAAACAGAGTAGTCCTTATTCGCAAATGGAAAAAAAAATCAGTCCTTATTTGCAAAAGGAAAACAAAAAACAAAATTCACGAGAGAGAGAGTCAGTACTATGACTCGTGGGCTCGAGTTGGCTTCTTTGTCAGCGAGTGCCGAGAGGCTCCCGATGTCGACGGCGACGAACTCCGCCGACTCCTTCTTGACCGGAGCTCCGTCCATGGCGAGAGCCAGATCGATCGATCCCTCCTCTTCGAAACCCTAACAAAGAACAACAACAACAACAACAACAACAACAATAATGATAATAATAATAATAATAATAAGAAGAAGAAGAAGAAGAAGAAGAAGAAGAAGAAGAAGAAAAATAGTCCAAAGTAATTAAAGAATAGTTACGGAGTTTGAGAATTCCGCCATGGCCTTCTAGTACTTCTTCCTCATGGACTGAAATGTCAAAAGAAAGGAAAGAGGGAAGGGTGAAGCGAAATAAATCGGGAAATTGTCCTCGATCTTGAAGAATCTGCGGTTATATAACCGAAGAATGGTGGCGGAAGTGTAAATTGAGGATTGTTCGCGGGGTCGAATGGGAAATAACTTGATGTATAACAGTAACGGATTTTTCTTGGGGGCATCCTGATGTTGACAGGCCTGTTTCTACTTTTGTTTTAATAGTGTATATTTAGAAAAAGTCAAAACAAGATTGGGTTTTTTTTTGTTAAATTTGATAGGTTTAATTTTTTTTTTAGGGGGCGGAGAAGAAAATGGAAAGGGACGGAAAGCGGCGGACTTTCTTTCTGGACGTGGAATTTGACAAGAAAAACCTTTATATATAGGGGAAATTTATGAAACGTCCAAAAAACGAAAAAATTTTATGAAAAATCCACCGTACTATAAATTTTCATCGCGTGTCCAGAATTCACAAAAAAAATATGTAAAGAGGGTTCCGAATGATCTTTTTGCCCTTCCTTCTAATTTATTGAAAACATCCACGAAACTACTCTTAAAAAAACGTTTCGATACTTCATCTTCTTCCACACGCTGCTCACTTTCGAATCTAGGTTTTCTCCTCAAAAATCTTCAAAAACTCGTCGAAAAATTTCGGAAAGACCGAGACAAACGGCAAAAGTACTAAAACAGAGGTCAAAACATCATTTTTTTTGCGATTCTAAAATTTCGGAAGGCCGTTTAACAAAATATTTGTTACTTTCAGGCTCCTCGAAGATACGCTCGTTGTTGGAGTGGGAGGGGTTCCCAACCTATGTGGAGAAGACCCCGGAGTGCGACGAGCGCCGTCCGATGTCGGAGAAGCTCGGGAAGTAGGCGACGAAGTTGCTGCTGTTGCTGCTGGAGCTGCTGGAAGCAGGGGATCCGAGTTCGGCCCGAACTCGGTCCCAGGCCGAGTTCTGGCCGAACTCGGTCTGGCCGTTCCAGGGTTTGGCCAGTAGGTGCTGGTTGCCCCACACAGAGTTCTGGCCGAACTCTGTGTCGTCGGGGGCTGAAGCGGATTTCTGGATGAGTTTTCATCATTGGATCTAATCCAACGGTCCAGGTTGGTTGCGGGATTAGGGAGATATATTGAGTTTTCTCAACCCTAACTCATTATCGCATTGGACAACACAAGTTTGAGAGAGAAGGAGGCAAGAGTGCCATTACAACTTCGGAGAAGAAGACGGAGGATTGAAGGTCGCTGTTCGAAGGAGATTGTGTTTCGGGTAATCTCTACTCGTCGTTCTCGCTCTTCGTAGCCTTGTAATCATTGTTCTTATCTCTGAGTGTTGTGGGGATCCGATTTGGATCGGGAGGAGTTTGTAGAGGGTGTAATTCTTCTATTCCATTAGTGGAGGCTTCTCAGGGTTGGACTCCGATCGTCCCGTGGTTTTTTTTTCCCGCAAGGGTTTCCACGTCAAAAATTCTCTGTGTCTGCGTGGATTGTTTTTTGTGTGCTTGTTTTTGGATTCGTGCGTTGTATTGCTCGATCCTCTCGCAGGTACTCTCCGGTTTGGGAAAAGGTTTCTGCGTTTCTTTCCCAACAAAGTGGTATCAGAGCTTTGGGTTCAAAGGGTGTCAGGAGTTGACAGAGGAACCAGAGAGGAGAGATGGACACGAAGTCGGTGCGCATGGTGAACCTTAATGGCACAAACTATCATTATTGGCGGAGCAAGATGAAGGATTTGCTATTTGTCAAGAAGCTGCATCTACCTGTGTTTGCAACCGAGAGGTCCAGTGATAAATCCGAGGAGGACTGGAAGTTCGAGCACATACAGGTGTGTGGGTACATACGGCAGTTTGTTGATGAGAACGTGTACAACCACGTTGCCAATATTGAGCACGCGAAGACGTTGTGGGATAAGCTGGAATCCTTGTATGCGAAGAAGACCGGGGTAAACAAGTTGTTCCTGATCCGAACGATGATGGGTCTGCGGTACAAGGATGGGGCGTCTATTACGGATCACTTGAGTGATTTTCAGGGCGTGGTTGACCAGCTATCTTCTATGGGAGTCAAGTTCGACGACGAAGTTCAGGGACTGTGGCTGCTGTGTACATTGCCAAACTCGTGGGAGACCGTACGAGTATCTATGATCGCTTCTGCTCCAAAGGGCGTGGTCAGTCTGGAGTTTGCCAAGAGCGGGGTGTTGAATGAAGAGATGCGGAGACGTTCTCAGGGCACTTCATCTACATCCCACCACTCAGAGGCACTTATTTCAGAGAGCCGCGGAAGGGACAAAAGCAGGGGTCCAGGTGGTGGCAGAGACAAGAGCAGAGGGAAGTCCAAGGGTCGTTACGAGGACTCAGAGTGTTACCATTGCGGTAAGAAGGGCCATATCAAGCGGAATTGTTTCGCTTGGAAGAGAGAAAAGAAGGGCGACAAGGGGAAGCAAGAGGAGAACACTACAGCGGCGGCCTCGGTGCATGGAGGCGATGTAATCGTCGTAGGTGATGAGGTCATTACTAACCTCGCCTGCGACGACAATTCTTGGCTGGTGGACTCAGGGGCTTCAGCACATGTATCTCACAATAGGACACTGTTTGCCACTTACACGACAGGCGACTGTGGCGTGTTGAAGATGGGCAATGAAGATGTGTCGAAGGCGGTTGCCGTTGGAGATGTGCATTTGAGAATGAAGACGGGTGCGGTTCTTGTTCTCAAGGATGTTCGTCATGTCCCTGATATCCGTTTCAACCTGGTGTCGGTTGAAAGGTTGGATGACGAGGGATTCTTCAGTCTCTTCGGAAACAGTCAGTGGAAGCTTTCCAGAGGTTCGATGGTGATTGCCAGAGGAAGCAAGAAGTCCGGTCTCTACTATATGGAGGGGAGCGCAGAGGGGGCACAGGAGGTAAACGCAGTCAGTGATGCGTCTACCGAGTTGTGGCACAGACGGCTCGGCCATATCAGCGAGAAGGGGATGAGCTACTTGGTGAACAGGAAAGTGATTCCGGGGCTCAAGTCAACAAAGTTGGAGAAATGCACGCACTGTTTAGCTGGGAAGCAAAATAGGGTGTCTTTCCAAAGTCACCCAAGTTCGAGGAAGCCGGCGTTGCTCGAGTTGATTCACTTGGATGTCTGCGGTCCTATGAAGGTAAAATCTCTTGGTGGTGCTTCTTACTTTGTGACTTTTATTGATGATTGTTCCATGAAGGTTTGGGTCTATGCCTTAAAGACCAAGGATCAGGTGCTGCCTACTTTCAAGGAGTTTCAGGCCTCTGTTGAAAGGGAGACGGGCAAGAAGTTGTTGTGTGTTCGGTCCGACAATGGCGGCGAATACATCGGTCCCTTTGATGCGTATTACAGAGAGCAAGGGATACGACACCAGAAGACTCCGCCAAAGACACCTCAGCTCAATGGTGTAGCGGAGCGCATGAACAGGACACTGATGGAGAGGGTGCGGTGTTTGCTGTCAGAAGTAAACTTACCGGGCAGTTATTGGGGTGAGGCTCTTCTCAGAGCTGCTTATATTATTAATTTGTCTCTTAGTGCTCCTTTGCAGGGTGATGTGCCTGATAAAGTATGGTACGGCAAAGAGCCGTCATACAATCACCTGCGGGTGTTTGGTTGTAAAGCCTTCGTGCATGTACTGAAGGACGAGAGGACCAAACTTGAGCCGAAGACGAGGCGATGCGTCTTTGTCGGCTATGGTCGGGATGAGTTTGGCTATAGACTCTACGACCCAGTGGAAGGAAAGCTCTACAGAAGCAGGGACGTGGTGTTCGTCGAGGATCAGACCATGACCAACACTCAGGATTCCGAGACGCCTTCTGAGGCTGAGGAATTGCCTGAGTTAGAGTCATTTCACTTCGAGCAGTTTCCAGAGGACATCGCAGAGGATCCAGTTATGGGGGAGCCGGTACATGGAGTTGCTCCCAACCTTGATCATCAGCCTGCTGATGGTGGTCAGGGTGTCCCTCAGGAGGATGAGCATGCCAGAGAGGTAGTTCTTGAAGGGGCGGAGGCTGTCGGTATACAGCCAGCACCAGTGGCTCCACTGAGAAGGAGTGACAGGGATCGTCGACCATCTACGAGATACTCACCGGATGAGTATGTGCTATTGACTGACGGGGGGGGAGCCCAAAAGTTTTGCAGAGGCTATGGAAGACGAACACAGGCAGGAGTGGATGGTGGCTATGCAGGAGGAGATGAGTTCCTTGTACACCAATTCCACTTATGATCTGGTGTGATTGCCAAAGGGCAAGAAGGCTTTGAAGAATCGATGGATGTTCAGAGTGAAGCAGACAGAAGATGCTACTCGCCCTCGATACAAAGCGAGGCTGGTAGTCAAAGGCTACGGTCAGCGGAAAGGCGTGGATTATGATGAAATCTTTTCGCCTGTCGTCAAGCATTCGTCTATCCGGGTGGTGCTAGCATTAGCAGCCAGTTTCGACTTGGAGGTCGAGCAGATGGACGTGAAGACGGCATTCCTCCACGGTGATCTTGAGGAGGAGTTGTACATGGAGCAGCCGGAGGGATTCTGTGAGAAGGGCAAGTCATATTTGGTCTGCCGGTTGAGGAAGAGCTTGTATGGTCTGAAGCAGGCTCCGAGGCAGTGGTACAGGAAGTTCGAGTCGTTTATGGGGGAGCATGGTTATGCACGGACGACGTCGAATCATTGTACATTTGTGAGGTATTTTGCCGATGATGATTTTATCATTTTGTTGCTCTATGTTGATGATATGCTATTAGTGGGTCGGAATGCCACTAGGATAGCGGAGTTGAAGCGCCAGCTGGGCGCGGCCTTCTCTATGAAGGATTTGGGCACAGCGAAGACTACTCTTGGGATGGAGATCAGCCGAGAGAGAGAGTCCAAGCTGCTACACTTGTCCCAAAAGAAGTACATTCACCGGGTACTTCAGCGTTTCGGGATGGACGGGTCGAAAAAAGTGAGTTCCCCCCTCGCGGCTCACTTTAAGCTCACTGAAGAACAGTGTCCATCTACCGAGGACGAAAAGGAAGATATGGAGCGGGTTCCATATGCCTCAGCTGTGGGAAGCCTTATGTATGCTATGGTGTGTACGAGGCCAGATATTGCTCATGCAGTTGGTACGGTTAGCAGGTATCTTTCAAATCCTAGAAGGGTACATTGGAGTGAGGTCAAGTGGATTCTACGTTATCTTCAGGGCACTGCTGGTTGGAGACTTTCCTTTGGTGGTGACGAGCCGAAGCTGGTTGGGTATACCGACGCTGATATGGCTGGAGATGTAGACACGAGGCGATCGACTTCGGGCTACGTGATGATGTTTGCGGGAGGAGCAGTATCGTGGCAGTCGCGATTGCAGAAGTGTGTTGCCTTGTCGACGACAGAGGCAGAGTATATTGCGGCGACGGAGGCTTGCAAGAAGCTGTTGTGGATGAAGAAGCTGCTGCAGGAAATGGGACTGAAGCAAGAGCAGTATACTTTGCTTTGCGACAGTCAGAGTGCGATCCACCTTGTGAAGAATCAGACGTTTCATAGCCGGTCCAAGCACATCGAGACCCGGTATCATTGGATACGAGATGTGGTTGAGAAGAAGGACGCGGAGCTTGAGAAGGTGCATACAGATGACAACGGAGCTGATATGTTCACGAAGATTCTACCAAGGGGGAAGTTTGAGTACTGCAGGCAGGTCGTCGGGATGACGACGTCCTCCCCATAGTTGTGAAGGGGGAGATTTGTTGGAGTGGGAGGGGTTCCCAACCTATGTGGAGAAGACCCCGGAGTGCGACGAGCGCCGTCCGATGTCGGAGAAGCTCGGGAAGTAGGCGACGAAGTTGCTGCTGTTGCTGCTGGAGCTGCTGGAAGCAGGGGATCCGAGTTCGGCCCGAACTCGGTCCCAGGCCGAGTTCTGGCTGAACTCGGTCTGGCCGTTCCAGGGTTTGGCCAGTAGGTGCTGGTTGCCCCACACAGAGTTCTGGCCGAACTCTGTGTCGTCGGGGGCTGAAGCGGATTTCTGGATGAGTTTTCATCATTGGATCTAGTCCAACGGTCCAGGTTGGTTGCGGGATTAGGGAGATATATTGAGTTTTCTCAACCCTAACTCATTATCGCATTGGACAACACAAGTTTGAGAGAGAAGGAGGCAAGAGTGCCATTACAACTTCGGAGAAGAAGACGGAGGATTGAAGGTCGCTGTTCGAAGGAGATCGTGTTTCGGGTAATCTCTACTCGTCGTTCTCGCTCTTCGTAGCCTTGTAATCATTGTTCTTATCTCTGAGTGTTGTGGAGATCCGATTTGGATCGGAAGGAGTTTGTAGAGGGTGTAATTCTTCTATTCCATTAGTGGAGGCTTCTCAGGGTTGGACTCCGATCGTCCCGTGATTTTTTTTCCCGCAAGGGTTTCCACGTCAAAAATTCTCTGTGTCTGCGTGGATTGTTTTTTGTGTACTTGTTTTTGGGTTCGTGCGTTGTATTGCTCGGTCCTCTCGCAGGTACTCTCCGGTTTGGGGAAAGGTTTCCGCGTTTCTTTCCCAACACTCGTTTTGGGACAAACGGGACCTCGTTTCGACCTCCCAGTCAAAAGTTATGGCCCTTCAAAGTTTCAACTGACCATAAAATGCAGGAGAATGATCATTCTCCGTGTTAGAACACGAAAAATATTAATTTCGCATGAGGGTGGTCATTCTCCGTGTTAGTAATACGGAGAATGTCATTCTCCGTCTTAATTTACACGGAGAATAGTCATTCTCTGTGTTAGTAACACGGAGAATGGCATCCTCCGTCTTAATTTACACGGAGAATGGCCATTCTTCGTGCTAAATTACACGGAGAATGGTCATTCTCCGTCTTAATTTACACGAAGAATGGCCATTCTCCGTGTAATTTAGCACGCCGTGCTAAATTACACGGAGAATAGTTATTCTCCGTCTTAATTTACACGGAGAATGGCCATTCTCCGTGTAATTTAGCACGGAGAATGGTCATTACAGTGTTAAAACGCAGGAGAATGACATTCTCCGTGTTAAATAAAACGAAGAATGGCCATTCTCCGTGTAATTTAGCACGGAGAATGGTCATTCCAGTGTTAAAATGCAGGAGAATGGCCATTCTCCGTGTTAGAAACACGGAGAATGCCATTCTCCATGTAAATTAACGCGGAGAATGTCATTCTCCGTGTTAAATAAAACGGGTAAATTAACACGGAGAATGTCATTCTCCGTGTTAAATAAAACGGAGAATGACATTCTCTGTCTTAATTAAAACGGAGAATGACATTCTCCGTGTTAATTTACACGGAGAATGGTTATTCCCAGTGTTAAAACGTAGGAGAATGGCCATTCTTCGTGTAATTTAGTACGGAGAATGGCATTCTCCGTTTCTAAATTACACGGAGAATGGTCATTCTCCGTGCTAAATAACACGGAGAATGACATTCTCCGTGTTAAATGATACGGAGAATGGTCATTCAAATGTTAAAACACAGGAGAATGACTATTCTCCGTGTTAGAAACACGGATAATGACATTCTCTTTGTTAAAAATGCAGGAGAATGACTATTCTTCGTGCGATATCGACGGAGAACAGTTGACAGAAACCTTTTTTTTTTATTTTTTTTGTTTTGTGGAAAAAAATTTGACATGAATAAAGATTCAAGAGTTTTCGTTCTTCTTTCAAAACGATGCTAACTCTTATGAAAAAGAAGAAGATATTCTCTCCATAATTGACCTAATTGTCGGAGAAGAAGAAGAAAAGAAGAAGAAGAAGAAGATAAGCGATGATCGGAGTTCGACTGAAAAAAAAAAATATGGTGAACTACGAATGATCTTTGCGATCTCTGCTGAAGATGAGAGCAATGGAATTCAGATCTCTCGTGAAGAAGAAGAAGAGAATCACAATCCAGATCTGGGTTTGTGCGGAGGGGTAGTTATGGTATTAATTTTGTAAATACAGAGCATCTAAAGGAAATCTTGGAATACTTAACGTGAAAATATATAATTCTGGACATTTCATAAAACCCATCATGCGGGTGGGTATTTCATAAAAACCAACCCCGAAATTGGGTTCCTCAGCAATTTTCAGTTATATATACTTAGTAAATTTACATACTTTGTACGTATAATATTGTATAATAAAATTATTATTTAATTATAGTTAAATATTTTTTTCTAATTCATGTGTTTAAGGTGAGAGGTATTTTTCTTATTTGGTTGAGTTCGAATTCCATATTGAATATATATAACAATTTTAAACTTTTTTCAACAGTTATTTACATAATTTATTTTTTTTAAAATAAAATAGATAATGATATAATAACGGCTTAGACGACTCACTTTTGAGTCGTTTTGAAGCCTCATTATATAGTAGAATATAGAAATAAACAAATCAATTAAATTATTTTAAATATAATTTGTAATAGATATTTAAAAAAAATTTATATATTTATATATATATATATATATATATATATATATATATATATATATATATATATATATATATATATATAAAGAAAAAAAAAATATATATATATATATATATATATATATATATATATATATATATATATATATATATATAAGTTAAATAATCACATATATACTTAGTCTAATTATAATTTAAATATTGCATATATTATAAGATTTATTATATGTCCATGTAGTTAGAAATTTTTTTAAATTTTATTTATTTTTAAGCAATAGTTAGAATTTTTTTTAATTTTTATTTTATCAATTAATGAAATATATATCTATACACGAGATATTTTGACTTGCTTCTGAGCTGCATTACATTGATAGAGACATAATCCAAGAATAATTTATATATATTTAACATTTAAAGTAAATATATTAACTTAAAGAAAAGTTCACTATCTTTAGGTTTCATAGATGTTAGTCCAATCTGATCAAGGTAGTGCTAGTCTAGGACCCGAATTAGATCGGTTAGTCTTAGAATTCCAATACTAAAAACAGACAACTTTATATGAAAAATATATTTGTAATATATTATATGCAAGAAAAGAAGTTTGAAATAACTATAGAAAGATTTAGCAAGATTGTTTGACGGAATTTTGTGACGTCAAAATTCTCCGAAAATTTTACAAAATTGTTTTTTGTTAAGCAGGCCAATTCTCAAATCTAGTTTTCCTCTTTTCTAAAAAATCCATAAAAATATATTATTATCCATCAAAAAATTAATTTGCCTTAAATAACACTAGTAAGGTGACGTGCACGTGCATAAAAATTGCTAAAAAAAATTAAATTGAAACTTTAAATATATGTTTAGATAATACTATGTAGTTAGTTTAAGGCTGTGTTTGATTGGGCTTTTTTTTCCATGGAAAATATTTCCACCACAAATTTTTCACCAATTGTAGTGTTTGATAGCTTATATTTTCCATGGAATTATTTTCCAAAAAACTATCATTTTTCATATTTTCTTCTAAAATGGTGGGAAATGAAACTTGTCTAACCCATAGGAAACTATCATGTTCCATGGAAAATATCTATTTTCCGTGGAAAATAATGACAATCAAACAACCAAATTAAGTTTTCCATGGAAAATTTTAAAATTTCATAAATTTTTTTTTCCTAGGAAAATAATTCCATGAAATTAATTTCTTTTATACGTATTTTCCACCTTGCAATCAAACACACCCTAAGTATAATTTAAATATTTAATATATTTTGTTTCAAATTTATTCTTTGTAGAATTTTGGATGTATGTTTAGATAATGCCATGTAGTTAGTTTAAATATTAAATATATTTTAATAAAAATTTATTTTTTTCCAGAATTTTGTATATATATTTAGATAATACCTTGTAGTTAATTTATATATATATATATATATATATATATATATATATATATATATATATATATATATATATATTCACCTTTTTTTATATATATATATATATATAAAATATATATATATATATAAAAAAAGGTGAATATATATATATATATATATATATATATATATATATATATATATATATATATATATATATATATATATATATATACACACACACACACACACACTATTATAAAGTGGCTTCAAAACGGCTTAAGTTTGGGTCGTCTAAGCCGTGTATATCATCAACCATTTTCTTTTAAAAAAATTAAATTATGCAAAAAAAATTGTTGAAAAAAGTTTAAAATTGTTGTATATTATATTCAAAATAGAGAATCGAACTCAACCAAACAAGAAGAAAATCTCTCACCTTAACCATATGAGCTAGAAAAGATATTGACTATAATTGGATATATTTTTAGAAAAATTTTGACTTATCCGCCACTTGATTTGCCCAAGTTCAAGGTGTACCCCACAGTTTTACAAAAATGTACAGTACCTCCCACTTTGGACGGAATCCGTAAAAAAAAATGAACCAAAATGCCCCTGCCTTCTTAACTCTTTCCTCTCACCACTCCCCCCCCCCTTGGCCACCGCGCCCCTGCCCCCCCTCCCTGTCTTCGTTTCTTTCGCCGCGGCCACCCGCCTCTCCCCGCCTCCGCTGTTGCTGCCGTCGGAGGGAGGGAGCGGAGGCGGAGGCGAGGAGCGGGGGAGCGGGGGCGTTGTCCGCGGGGGAGGGGACGAGAGGGTGAGAGGAAAGAGGAAGAAAACAAGGATATTTTGGTCCAAATTTTTTTTTTGGACGGAAACCGTACAAAGTGGAGGGTACTGTACATTTTTGTAAAACTGTGGGGTGCACCTTGAATTAGGATTAATCAAGTGGAGGGTAAGTGTAAAACCCCTAAATTTCTACTACAATTTTTTTTAATAAATATGGTATTGATTTTTGTAATTCGTATTTGTACGTCGTGTACGAGTTTGCGTTTCATAAATTTCTTGTCAAGTACAAATAAGTGCGAAGTACATATTTTTATAAAACGTTTTAATTATATAGATGTAGAAAATATTTCAAAATAATAGACGATAAATATTTTATATTTCTTGAAGTTGTAAATGCGTCGCACTGAGAATTGCCAAACTTTATTTTTATTTAGAAAATGCCATTTTATTTTATGGTACAAGTATAACTAGTAATTTAGAAAAACTGTGTTTTATGTAAGTATTATTTTTGCATGCGAGTATATATATTTGTATTTTCAAAATTAATTATTATCACTAATATATTATTTCAAAAAAAGTATATTAAATATGGGTTGATTTAATATGTAATTAATTATGGTGATTTAAGTTGGAAAAAAATATTAAGTTATTTAAATACAGTTAAATTAGAGGTAGAATCTATCTACATTGGATTATATTTGATTGAGTTACTTTTAAATCAATTTTAATTAAATAGTGAAAAATCCAAGGGGAATTAAAACTCTTCTTAGTCCTTATCTAGATAAGACTTTTGTAAACCCCCTGATTTTTCAAAATAAATATTTGTAGAATTTTTGGATTTTTAAATAACTATTTATTGACTTATTATATAATTTGTATTATTTTACATATATTTAGTATAGTGCTCATTAGTGAATTTAGTATAAAAATATATAAAGCTATTTTTCTAGTACATTAAGGATCTAAACTATATTATACAATTTTTCTCAAAATTTTAGGATTTATTTCATAAATTTTATTACTTTTTACATGTTACTTATATTGTATACTATTTACATAATATAGAATAAATGTCAAATTAGTATTAAATATTTCAGCTTGTATAAATGAGATTAGATGAAGGTTGTTTAAATAAATATTAACTCTATTTATTATCTATAGTAATTTTAAATAATGTTATAGATAATTTAGATAAATATAAACAATATTTTAAATAAATACTAATCCTACTTCTACTAGGAAAACATCTATATCTATATCCTATCCTAACAAAGCAAACTCCAATTTATTTAAATCAAATCCTATCTAATTTAGGAGATAAATCTAAAATAAATACCTATATAAACCCAATACATCCCCCTTCTATCAGCCATAATTCGAAATTATTTTTAGTCCAATAGAAACTCTAAAATTCGTCATCAGAATTCAATCCCGCTTTTTAGTAGCAAGAGCAACTTAGAACGACGATATCTCCTAGCTCCGAACTCCGTTTTGCCTCTAGTTTTTTTAAAAGAAGCGTATCGAGATAAGCTTTCCAGAAACATATTTTAATAGATAAAATTCATTCTGTAGATTTCTACAAAACTGTTTGAGTATCTAGTGTCCCAAAAATAAACGTGTTTCAGTATTTTTGCGATTTCGGGAGATTCCAGAAACGAAAATGCGATCCGTTTAGTTTTTCGAAAAGCTAATACGAAAACCTATGCCATATCCTAATTTCAGAATTTATTAAATAAATCTAATAGGTACAGTATTAATTATAATTAGAGAATAGCCTATTTTCAGCATCCAAAGATGTTTGTTTGGACCTTAGCAGCCGTTGTTCGACCTACTTACCTGTTTGATCTTCGTCACCACAGTGCTCAGGACCCAGGCAAGTATACCTTGCTATAATTAACTGTCATATTATTTATTTTTCGTATTTATTTACTTTGTTTCATATTTGTTAGTTTATAAACTGCACGTCCAAGCCATACTTGGGTGCAAGCGACTCTATTAGTCGTTACTTTATTTTATGCATGTTAACTTAGTTTTAATGGACTACCTTCTTGTTGTGGGATATTCTCATATCTCCTTGGCCATGACACACACTACACGGTTTGAGACAGTTGCTAGGAGCACGACTTATTGACTGGCCATCTCTATTGTCGTGTGACGGATAGATCGTAACTGCTATGATTAAGGTATAGAGATTCGAGCAGTTACAAAACTGGGCAGGTCATGGACATGACTTGGTCAGTATGAGAAATATTGGGGGAGGACAGTCACTAGTGCGTATGGAAATCCAAACATGTAAACCACAGTCTCCGGATGGAACTATGGCGATTTATATTTGTAGATGCCCTCTGACGTTTTGGACGTTACGGACGGATACAGATGACTGGATGCTAGTTACGTACATGTAGCCTAAATCCCACCCATGCGCATAAAAGTTGTCCTCTAAATTGCACAATAGATGGTTAGCATTCCCTTTTGCATATTGGTGTCTAGGAGAGTCTTGCATATTATTATTATTTTGACAGTTCAATTAGCTTGTTTTTTCTGTATCTTGTTACGTCTCTCTGAGGACCTGGTTATTCTCTAGGTGTGTGTTCTTGTCTTTCGCAGGTGTTCTAGCCGTGGTCGTAATCATCTCTATATTCTTCGAGGATGATTGCGCTTGGATCATTTTCGTTTCGTTCACCAAATTCGTTTCATTTTCCATGTATTTCTTTCCTTACTTGTTGGTAGTGGATTTGTCTCCACCCAACATATTGTATCAGAACAATTCATTATATGATATCTTTTATTCCCTTATTTTGTGGCTGAGATTAGTTAGTTGTGGTTTACTGTATTTTACAGCTTATGTATACATACAAGGCCCCTGTACTTCGTATGTATACAGCTGGCATGTCTACGTACTTAGTCCTACGTATTTTGTGACTGGGGTATTTCATGTTTTTGTGGTGGCCCATGCAGGTCAAGTTTATCACTTCGGTTACGTTATTATACCGATGTGAGCCTGCATATAGGAATAGAGTTAAGGATCTCATCCACATACTTGATCTCCTCCCTTGACTCCATTTCGATCTCTCAATCAACTTCTTTGATTCGTCTCTTGCTAGAACTCCTCCTACCGTAATCTTATCCTTTAATGTCGGTTAGGAAGATGACTACACTGGTATATGCTCATAGGTCAAACACTGGGATTACATGGAAAAATGATATGCATTGAGATCTTATTTGAGTTATAAAGGCGTTTTTAACCATAAGGATTAGTTAATTCCAAGTTGGGTAGTAACGATATTACCGTCTTCAAAAGATTGATAAATTTTTTTACTACTAAGTGGTATACACAAGAGGATAGTTGAATTGAGAAAACAAATTGATTCCTAATTTTAGGATATTTATGACTCGTGGTAGTTATATATTTTTGACAGATATGAAATCGACTTTGAGGAAGATTTCAATTTTTTAAATTTTGTAATATGATCTATGATTTATAAATTGAGTTATATTTTGAGTTAAAGTTGGATTATGAAAAAAGGGGGGGGGGGGGAGGGGGAAATCTTAAGGTTTTAAATTGAGTCGTACGATTTCCGATTTATAAGATTGCTAATTTTGAGTTTTAAGTTTGACGTGATGATAGTAAAATTTTGGTTTAAAATATTTTGGAAGATATGAAATCGAGTTTGAGGGAAAATTTCAAATTTTAAATTGTGTCCTATGATTAATGATTTATAAATCTATTTAGATTTTGAGTTAAAAGTTGTGATTATGGATACCAAAAATTTTGGTAAAAAAAAATTATGGTTCATGAAATCTTGAGTTTAAAGGTTGGATTGATAATATAATTGTGATAAGGGATACTTTGAAATTGATTTAAGAAAATTAAGTTTTTTAAGTCGACGGGTTTGAAAGGATACAAATTATGGTAGATTATTTTTGAGAATATTATTGATAATTTTTTTTTGAGGGATTCGAACTAATAGATTCAGATATTGTATTGAGAGGCAACCAAGAGGGATAGTAATTTCCATAACACTCATGACCATGATAGTAGTGTATACTCAAGAGTAGTTAGTCATCTACCAAACTATTTGACTGTATCTCAACATTGACTCATTCGACCGTCCCTCGTGACCTACTAACCGTTGCAATTTGAGAAATGATTTAATCGTTCCTTGACTATATCCACCTAAGAGACTATCCTCTCTCTGAAAACTGTGTCCCTAACTTATTCTACTAGATTCCTTAATTAATTTTATTTTATGCTTCAACTTGATCTTCTTTAATGTTTGTGCATTAATTGTCACTTCATGAACTCCCACTTTCTATTTTAGATCTTTTTGTGTCCTTTATCGTGACTTTGATATTTGGAGTGTAATACTAGTTGTTACCTTTCAACAAATTTTATATGTAAGACCTAGACGAGCTCACCTTCATGTAGGTATATCATGTCCCACTCAAACACGTCCCTTGGTACTATATCTTTATGATATGACTTTTGGGGCATAAAGACTAGACTATAACCTTTACCATGATACCGATATATTTTTCGACCAAGGATAGGGACTCAACCTCGACTCAATTCTTTCGATCCGATATGTAGTTTTGTTCTACTTAATTCCTTAAATGCTTAACTTTGTGCTTTATCTTGATTGCTTAACCTATTGTCCCATCACACTACTAGTTTAACTCTTGTAAGTTGGGTAGAATACCTTATGACCTAACAAACCTTTGTCTTTGTGACCCATATTGATAAGTTTACTTAGACTATAGAATTCAGAGGACCCTAAATTATCTAGTCAACCAAGCCATAGATAAGAAAACACTAGGACGACTTCATAAGCCCAAACTTTGGACAAGACTTAGATTTTAATGGATCTTCAACTATTTAATTTCCTTCATTAGTATTCCTTACTTATATTTTGACTATCTTATGATGCTAATTTAGCCTTAGTTTTGCAACCTTATTCTTTTATCGAGCTTGTTCACGACATATGTATTATTGGGGACGTCCACTAATACATTGTATAATCAGAACTGGTGCATGATGGTTTGATCAACCTAGTGCCATTTGGTTCTCTTTCCATATATTGTTCGACGTGGATGGAGACATAGTCAAACTTAGCCTCTAGAATTCCATCCGCGACTGCCTTGGCAATTCTTTTTGAAAATTTTCAATCGTCTTTGAACCACTTATTCGTATTCGATAATATCTTCTTCGAACTCATTATTATTTTCGTCTTTCGCCTATATTAGAAAGACAAACACTCGTACTTGATATCCCCTTAGTTGTCCACCCTCTATTGCCAAGATAGTTAACCACTGGCCAACCAATGTGACTATATCCCCGTCTTGAGTTACATTTTTTCTCTACCCTAGATTCATTATCGCAACCTTCTAATCGTTCTTGAAACTTGAAAATAATTCAAATCATTTCCTTAACCATACCTTAAACCTAGACGACTATATTCGCTCAAGAAACCATCTCACCTAAATGTCTAAATTATTCTCTTTGACCTACTCAATTCCTTTCTATTCTATAATTTGTGTTATCATAATTTTATTACCTTAACTAGCAAGCCTTCTTCAATTCCATAACCATGATATATTTTTGCAGATATCAAAATCATGATCTTCCAATGCATGTTTGTGTCGAACGTCGTTTCTTCGTCTCATCCAAAAATTTAATCGTATTTCGGTATTGATGAACTCTTTCTATCTTCCCTACCCTAGCTATTCCTAAATTTCGAGGACGAAATTCTTGTAAGTTGGGTAGGATGTAAAACCCCTAAATTTCTACTATAATTTTTTAATAAATATGGTATTGATTTTTGTACTTCGTATTTGTACGTCGTGTACGAGTTTGCATTTCATAAATTTCTCGTCAAGTATGAATAAGTGCGAAGTACATATTTTTATAAAACGTTTTAATTATATAGATGTAGAAAATATTTCATAATAATAGACGATAAATATTTTATATTTCTTGAAGTTATAAATGCGTCGCGCTGAGGATTGCCAAACTTTATTTTTATTTAAGAAATGTCATTTTATTTTATGGTACAAGTATAACTAGTAATTTAGAAAAACTGTATTTTATGTAAGTATTATTTTTGCATGCGAGTGTATATATATTTGTAGTTTCGAAATTAATTATTATCACTAATATATTATTTTGAAAAAAGTATATTAAATATGGGTTGATTTAATATGTAATTAATTATGGTGATTTAAGTTAGAAAAAATATATTAAGTTATTTTAATACAGTTTAAATTAGAGGTAGAATCTATCTACAATGGATTACATTTGATTGAGTTACTTTTAAATCAATTTTAATTAAATAGTGGAAAATCCAAGGGGAATTAAAACTCTTCTTAGTCCTTATCTAGGTAAGACTTTTGTAAACCCCCTGATTTGTCAAAATAAATATTTGTTGAATTTTTGGATTTTTAAATAACTATTTATTGACTTATTATATAATTTGTATTATTTTACATATATTTAGTATAGTGCTCATTAGTGAATTTAGTATAAAAATATATAAAGCTAATTTTCTAGTACATTAAGGATCTAAACTATATTATACAATTTTTCTCAAAATTTTAGGATTTATTTCATAAATTTTATTACTTTCTACATGTTACTTATATTGTACACTATTTAAATAATATAGAATAAATGTCAAATTAGTATTAAATATTTCAGCTTGTATAAATAAGATTAAATGAAGGTTGTTTAAATAAATATTAACTCTATTTATTATCTATAGTAATTTTAAATAATGTTATAGATAATTTAGATAAATATAAATAATATTTTAAATAAATACTAATCCTACTTCTACTAGGAAAACATCTCTATCTATATCCTATCCTAACAAAGCAAACTCTAATTTATTTAAATCAAATCCTATCTAATTTAGGAGATAAATCTAAAATAAATACCTATATAAACCCAATACATCCCCCTTCTATCAGCCATAATTCCAAATTATTTTTAGTCCAATAGAAACTCTAAAATTCGTCATCAGAATTCAATCCCGCTTTTTAGTAGCAAGAGCAACTTGGAACGACGATATCTCCTAGCTTCGAACTCCGTTTTGCCTCCAGTTTTTTTTAAATGAAGTGTATCGAGGTAAGATTTCCAGAAACATATTTTAATAGACAAAATTCATTCTATAGATTTCTACAAAACTGTTTGAGTATCTAGTGTCCCAAGAATAGACGTGTTTCAATATTTTTGCGATTTCGGGAGATTTCGGAAACGAAAATGCGATCCGTTTAGTTTTTCGGAAAGCTAATATGAAAACCTATGCCATATCCTAATTTCAGAATTTATTAGATAAATCTAATATGTACAGTATTAATTATAATTAGAGAATAGCCTATTTTCAGCATCCAAAGATGTTTGTTTAGACCTTAGTTCCTCAACAGCCATTGTTCCACCTACTTTCTTGTCTGATCTTCGCTACCACGGTGCTCAGGACCCAGGCAAGTATACCTTGTTATAATTAACTGTCATATTATTTTTTTTCGTATTTATTTACTTTGTTTCGTATTTGTTAGTTTATAAACTGCGTGTCAAAGCCTTACTTGGGTGCAAGCGACTCTATTAGTCGTTACTTTATTTTATGCATGTTGACTTAGTTTTAGTGGACTACCTTCGTGTTTTGGGATATTCTCATATCTCCTTGGCCGTGACACACACTACACGGTTTGAGACATTTGCTAGGGACACGACTTATTGAATGGCCATCTCTATTATCGTGTGACGGATAGATCGTAACTGCTATGATTAAGGTATAGAGACTCGAGCAGTTACAAAACTGGGCAGGTCATGGACATGACTTGGTTAGTGTGGAAAATATTGGGGGAGGACAATCACTAGTGCGTATGGAAATCCAAACAGGTAAACCACAGTCTCCGGATGGAACTGTGGCGATTTATATTTGCAGATGCCCTCTGACGTTTTGGACGTTACGGACGGATACTGTCACGACCCGCACCCACTGTGAGGGTACGAGAACGTAACAGCGCCCAGCCTACGCCGTAGTGTCGGCGGTAGAACGCTGTTCTAAGTCTCTAACTAACCATCAACTCATACAGTATATAGTGTACTCATCATGATCAACTCCGAACGGAGGACAAGTATAAGATATAGGGTAACTCAATCACAGTCTAAGCATGATAAGATATCACCGAAATATAACTAAGAAATTGAAGACAACAAAACTACTGATATAATAACAAAAAACTCAAAAATCTCAAATACATCTCAAGTCTCAAATCTCTATATATACAACTTCCAGTTCTAAACATGAAACTAAAACAAGGCAAACTAGCTAAACTCCCGATCACTCCTGAGTGTCAGGGCCAAAGGTAGCTAAACCATCTCCTGGTCTGTAACATGTAGGGCATGTGTCCTCAGGGCAATCATCTGTAAAATTTACAACAGGTCCAGTCAGGACAGGAACGAGCACATATCGTCTAGAAAATCCAAGTAAATGACAGAGAACTATAAAGCAGTTATAGACAGTTGTATTGATGAAAATGGCAGTTTATATTTAGGTGATGGTAAGAAAGACAGATAAAGTACAAGAAAAGTAAATAACTAAACAAGAGAAGAATCATAGCAATGAAGACTGTAAAAATAGAACTAGATGAACCAGGATAATATGATATAAAGTCCGGACAGCAATGTAGACAAGTGTAACTCCAATGTAAGTCCAGTACAAGATGAATCTAATACAAGATGAATCCAGTAAGGGACGATTTCAGTTATAGTGATCAATGATTCCAGGGTGAGTCCAGCCTATACTCTAGCAGTGTATTTTAAAATATCGAGATCGATATGTAAACGGCTATGGGTAATCCGGCACATCATACACCTGGCCGGGTGTGAGATGGCTATCATTCTAGTTTGATTCCAGCAAAGGATGATTCCAGAAATGGGGTATGTCTACATGTCTTACTCTAGTATTTCCCCTCCCAGCAAGTGAATCCAGAATTTCGACACAATGATTCAAGATGACTCCAGCCAGTAATATGAAGATACCAGTAAATGATTCCAGAATGATTCCAGTAATAGAGGCCAGATAATAAATATGTGTCGTATACATGAATCCAAAAATATCCATACGTGTTGTAACAGAGAATCGCATACAACTGACTATAACTGAAGTACAGTAATTGACAAGTAAATGAGAGAACTATCAGAGAATGTACTCGCCTGATACTCTGAAAAGAGTAGTGTAATGTCAGATGTCTGCACCGGAGTCACAATGTCCTAAATAGAGCAGTACAAGTTATAATGTGTTTAAATAAGACAAATGATGTTTATGATGCAATCTACATGATCTCTAGGCCAATCTAGGTCAAAGTCAATTCTAAGTCAAATCTGATCAACTGTCTAGGTCAAACTAGGTCAACTCTGGGTCAACCAAGTCAACTAAGGGTCAAGTCAACTATCTATGGTCAAAGGTCAAGGTCAACTTTGTCTAACAAGTCATTCCAGTCTAACCACATTCCTATACCAAAGCCTATAGAGAAATGACACTATATAACCACACCATAAGACTAAACCTATACCAATACTTATACAACCACTCATGGCTTAACAAAACCATATCAAACCAATTCATATATCATATATACATTCCTACAATATCACATTCTTACATTCATTTGCATATATTCACCATATACATACATGCATATTTACATACTTTCATACATATATATATATATATATATAAAAAGAGGGCTAAGGTTGTGTGTGGGCAATTGTGTGTGAACAGTGTCACATGAGGGTGAGAAAAATCAGTGAGTGTAGTATAGTGTAGAGGGTTATGATATAGTGTGTGTGTGTAGATACTTGTATATAAGTGTCAGTGTGAATAGGAATAGAAAGTGTAGAGTGGACAATAGAGTGAGGCATGAAAGTTCAGCCCAAAACAGTGCATAACTCAGATTTGTTCCCAGGAAGTTATAGCCAATGACAGTTAAGGGGGGTAGGGTGTCTATGTGTGCAACCATTCTCAGTTTACCTGTATATATAACCCATTTCCCAGTCCCATACACCCTAACTCAATTTCAGGTTTAGTGATTAGTTGAGACCAAGTGTGTGTATATGTGTTGACAGTTAGAATGTGTATAAATGCACAATGGGACAGATCAAGGATGGGGCTGAATATGAATCTAAAACAGGGAAGGTTCAGTTAATATAGACAGAACATAAAGGAGAATAGGAACTGACCAAGACATAACTTGGACTGACACAAATAGAAACTGCCACTGAATAATTTTAGTAAAACTCAAACATTTGAAGAACCCAAATCAATGTAGAATAACTTGGGGATAATACCATTATCACACTAACATCCCAACCCTCAAAAAAATAGTATGGGGATCAAATCCCATACCCAACAACTCCAGTTTCCATGTGGCTCAGGCTTTAGCTAAACAGTGTGAAGGTTAGGGGCTTCAGTTAAGGTGTGCACAACTCAGCGTCATGTGTGTGCAGAGTAACAGTGATGTGTGTGTTCAGCATGTGATTCAAGTGTGCCAAGTGTGTGTAGAAAATATAGGGAAGCACATTGTTCTCTGTTTTCATATTTGGCTGTGCAATTTATCAGGAATCAGCAATTAAATATGTGACAGTGAAGATTTCAGTGACAGTGCCTATATGTAGGAACCAAGTGCAGGGCTCTAAGGCTGAACCTCATGTGGCAGGACAATATCCAAATGCAGGACACACCTAGGTGAACTAACCTGTCCCAAGGCTGTCCTAACTCTCTCTAACCCGAGCCCCCCTCTCTCACACATATATTTATAACTCTCAACCCTACTGCCAACCAAACCTCAGACAATAACTATCATGAACCCCAAGAAATTCCCAGTTTTTATGTGTAAAACTATCATTCAAAACCAAATTCCAATCCCAGGTTAACAGTATTTCAGGTATACATATGACAGTGGCTATAACTCAGTGTAATAGGATTATGAATTCAGTGTGTAGAAGAATAGGTTAGGGTATGTGAGCATATAGTGTAGAATGTCTAATGTGTGTGTTCAGGTTCAGCTTTCAGCTTGAAAGGCAAAGGAGGAAAACTCAGATGTGCAATGACAGCCCATGCCATCCCACTCCAATTCAAAATCCCTACCTATAATCATCAAACCAAAAGGAAAATCAATCCTAACAGTGAACTAATCACAAGTGTTCATGAATCAAACAACAGTTAATTATAACTAAAGCTCGGGAATGAGAAATCAGAGATTGTGCACAATCTCAGGAAAACTCTGAAATTGATGGTTTATCATCACTATCCAACCCAAGTACAACCCCACTCCTCAACAGTAACTAACACATGTAATTGATTCTAACAGGGAATCCAAGTATTAAAATTAGTTTAAATATGGAAATTTAAAATCAGAAGTCAACCTCAGTTAATAGAACAAATTTCAGAATGAACAATTCAATGTATCAGTTGACTCTTCATCTAGCAGTCCCAAAATCCCATTCGAAGTCCAAACTCCACACTAGTCGATAACAAATCAGTCTAATAGCCTAATACACATGTGGGTGAATTAATATAGTGATTAGCATCAATAAAAATAGTTCAAAAATAACGTAAAATTTCAGAAAATTGAAAACAATGACTCATTTCAGTGTAGTGGGGGAAAAGATAATTCGAAACTGAAATCATGTTAAAAATACAAACTAGCGGTTGGTAAACATCAAACACATGTGCACGTGTCCCCACAAGCCTACACGTGTCCACGAAGTGGACACATTCGTGTCAAAACTAACGAAATAACTGTGTCAGGAAAACAGTGCAACATGGCCTCGTACAGCCGTGTCGAGCCCTCGTGCTCTCGACACAAGGCGACACGTGCCTCGTGCTCGTGCACGTGGGTTCGCCCATAGTAGGGCTAGGTGTCTAACACCCTGCACCGTGTCGGCGTGTCGCCGTGTCGAAGTTAAACGCGCGTATCAGCGCGCGTTTTAAACCGCGTGTCGTGCAGTGCCAATTCGATGCGGATGGGATTTCTCCCAATCCGCTCGATAAAATGTTCTAAAATTTTGTGTGCACTGTGTCAGTCATGTGTCCTAGGTGTGTACAAATTTTTGTGTCAAAACGTGCAGTGACGTGTCCGCTACAGTGCCCGAGCAGCAGGATACTGCACGGTGTCCTCGTGCACGCGTGTGTGCTAAAAAATGGACACGAACGTGTCTAGAAATGTGTTCAGAAGGACACGAATGTGAAGTACACATATAGAGCAACAAATTCATATAATTAGTTTTACAAAAATTGAAAATAAAAAACCTTAGAGGCATTTAATCAAACACCTACAAAATAATACGACACGTGTTCGATACGGGCACCAAACGGACACGAAATCCACCCAAATTTCAGGGACACCTAGGGGACTCCTAGATCTAGCCCTACATGTAAAGAAAACCAAATTTTAAATCAATTTATAGGGTTTTACCTATATGTGCAAAACGCTTGGAAAAGCTTCAAATGGGGGATTCCTCCTCTTGATGGCAAAAGCTCCAAATTGACCCAAAGCTAGGATTAAACCCTAAAATCAGAAAATAGGAGAGTATTAGGTTCTAATGCAAGAATCTAAGATTAAAAAGGAATTAAAATAGATTTATGGGGATTTTTGGAAGAGGGACAAATACCTTTCTTTTCCAATGTTGAAATAAATAAAGAAAGAGGCAAGCCCTAGAGAATAAGTGTTTATATAGGGTAGGGATCCCTATGGCTGGTCATTTAGGGTTTGGTTAGGGTTAGGGCTTCTAGTTATGGGCCATGGGCCAAGTCATGATCAAATAAATCATCAAGCCATAAGTCATTTCATGAAATCATAAGCCATGACTTAAATTCACTAAACCAAATCCTTTCATTCTAAAATTAGTTTCTAATGACTAAAAGTAGGCTAACCTAAGTTAGACTAGGGTCACCATAGCTAGGGTTAGCTTCTAGGCTAGTTCACTAGGTCTCAACAAGTCAAGTCAACCTAGAATTCACCAATTCAATAAATCATCAAATAATTCAAATAAGTCACAATGACCAAATTATCCCTAGGCTAAAAATGATAATAAATTATCCTAATGACATGGTTAGGCTCTAGGTCAAGCAGTCACTAGGGTTTCACTAGCAGCACGTCAAAATCATAAGTCATGACTTAAGGCAGTTTTTAAATAGTTTAAAAATAATTAAAAATCACCAAAAATCATAATATGAAATAAATATCAATAAATAATAATTATAATTACAAAATTTTAAAAATACCCTCATCTGGAAAACTGGGTCTTACAGATACAGATGACTGGATGCTAGTTACGTACATGTAGCCTAAATTCCACCCATGCGCATGAAAGTTGTCCTCTAAATTGTACAATAGATGGTTAGCATTCCCTTTTGCATATTGGTGTCTAGGAGAGTCTTGCATATTATTATTATTTTGACAGTTTATATTAGCTTGTTCTTCCTGTATCTTGTTACGTTCCTCTGAGGACCTGGTTATTCTCCAGGTGTGTGTTCTTATCTTTCGCAGGTGTTCTAGCCGTGGCCGTGATCATCTCTATATTCTTCGAGGATGATTGCGCTTGGATTATTTTTGCTTTGTTCACCAAATTTGTTTTATTTTCCATGTATTTCTTCCCTTACTTGTTGGTAGTGGATTTGTCTCCACCCAACATATTGTATCAGAACAATTCATTATATGATATCTTTTATTTTCTTATTTTGTGGCTGAGATTAGTTAGTTGTGGTTTACTGCATTTTACAGCTTATGTATACATACAAGACCCATGTACTTCGTATGTATACAACTGGCATGTCTACGTACTTAGTCCTACGTATTTTTGGACTGGGACGTTACAGTAAGTCAAATTTCACTACCAGAATTTGTCAGATTAGCGACGTTTGTAAACGTCGCTAATGCCGACCAAAATGTAGCTAATTTAAGTTAGCGACGTTTCTAGCATCATTTTGGAAACGACAAAAAAAAGTGTGTCGCTAATCGGTAAAACGTCGCTACGACGACGTTAATTAGCGACGTTACAAACGTCGCTAAGTAGCGACATTATTTGCGACGTTCGTTTGTGGTCACCGTTTAGCGACATTTTAGCGACGTTTTGGCAAAAAAAGATTTTTTTGGCACGTCAACAATTTAGCGACATTCATAAACGTCGCTACGTAATAGCGACGCTAAGAACGTCGCTACGTAATAGCGACGCTAAGAACGTCGCTAAATTAAAAAAAATTAAAAAAATAGAATCCGAAATACAAATGGAGCTGGAGCTGGAGATATAATCCAGAGATTGACACAGTACTAATTTATATATGTTTTGTAATTCCAAAAAAGAAACAAACTAGTAGATAGTCCACTACAAAATATATCCATAAAGCAAGTACAACTGGTAATAAGTACTAATAGTCCAATACAAAATATATTCATAAAACTATACTACACTAATGATGACCACGCAGCTCACGCAAATGCTCAGTGATACGATCACGCAACCACTTCGAATAAGTGGGATCGACGGTGTCAGGAGAGATGCAATCCACTGCAGGTGCTGGGTGAATGGAACTCCCAGTCTTACTAGCTACCGGTGCCACTTTCTCCTTAACAGTAGAGGGAGCCACCTCAGCATTCAGTGTTTTCCTCAAACGACGTGCCGCTGCTTGGTGCCATCTGGTAAGATCGATATTGTCAAAGAATATAATTGTAAGATAAGCAAGCTAACTAAAGGAACCATCATCTCGTTTGAGTACATTTTCGAAAGCAGATAAAAATGTTATATTCAATTTTTTGCCAAGTGTGAGAACATATGGCTTAGAACACAATCCAAAATTCATTCTAGCATATATTAGTGTGAATCGTCTATGTTCTGTACATATGGTGTAGTATATGTTCCTATCGTATCTAGTATCTAAAGAATGTAACCGAATCAAGATGAACTCACATAATGTAATACTAAGACATCATCTACTACTATATAAGATATAGTGATAGGTTGTCATATCATCATTGCCGAGGGATGAGGGTCGAAGGACAGTCAACTTCATCTACGGCTATATAGTTTCTGCCTCGCCAGTCGAATGGCTGCAGGGACTATGTCCTGATCACCATGTCGTACCGTAGATTAATGCAAATGGAGCTGGAGCCAAAATACAGAATCCAAAAAACAAAATACAGAATCCAATCCCTGGGTTCGCTGAAAATACAAAAACAAAGATTGGCACACATTACTAATTCATATCTGTTTTAAGTATGAGAACGGATGGCTCAGAACACAACCCAAAATTCATTCTAGCATACATTAGTATGAATCATCTATGTTCTGTACATATGGTGTAGTATATGTTCTTATCGAATCTAGTATCTGAAGGATGTAACAGAATCAAGATGAACCCACAAAATGTAATACTAAGACATCATCTACTATAATAACAGAATCAAGATAGGTTGTCGTATCATCATTGCCAAGGGATAGAGGTTAATTGGAGGAAGTTACTGCAGAAAGTGAAGACCGACATGAACTGACGCACGAAAATGAGGGGCTCAAAGCTGGAACAAGTAAAGTTGTGCTTTGGAAAAAGAACTCTTGTAAACTCTTTGTTCACAAAGCAAGCTATAATCAAAGAATATAGAACGAGTATCGAGTTCGTAACTCAAGTATAGAGCTTACAAGAGTTATAAACTCGATACTTGTTCTGTATTCATTATATCTTGCTTTGTAAACAAAGAGCTTACAAGAGTAGAACATCCAAAACACAATTTTACTTGTTACAGCTTTGATCCCCTCCTTTTCGTGCGCCAGTTCATGTCAGTCTGCACTTTCTGCAGTAACGACCACAAGTTTTATATTCTTCAACGATATATTTTACATGCTTAATTGCCAAGTGTGGGGACGAATGGCACAGAACACAACCCAGAATTCATTCTAGCATACATTAGTGTGAATTGTCTATGTTCTGTACATATGGTGTAGTATATGTTCTTATCGTATCTAGTATCTGAAGAATGTAACAGAATCAAGATGAACTCACAAAATGTAATACTAAGACATCATCTACTACTATCTAAGATATAGTGATAGGCTGTCATATCATCATTGCCGAGGGATGAGGGTCGAAGGACAGTCAACTTTATCTACGGCTACATGGTTTCTGCCTCGCCAGTCGAATGGCTGCAGGGACTATGTCCTGATCACCATGTCGTACCGTAGATTAATACAAATGGAGTTGGAGCTGGAGCTGGAGCCAAAATACAGAATCCAAAATACAAAATACAGAATCCAATCCCTGGGTTCGCCGAAAATACAAAAACAAAGATTGACACACAGTACTAATTCATATCGGTTTTAAGTGTGAGAACGGATAGCACAGAACACAACACAAAATTATTCTAGCATACATTAGTGTGAATCATCTATGTTCTGTACATATGGGGTAGTATATGTTCTTATCGAATCTAGTATATGAAGGATGTAACAGAATCAAGATGAACCCACAAAATGTAATACTAAGACATCATCTACTACTAAAGATATAGTGATAGGTTGTCGTATCATCATTGCCGAAGGAAATGGGTTGGATTGTCGTATCTAGAATAATACCAATCCAACCCATTTCATGAATAAAATGTTACCAATTAACCAACCAACAAAACTACTTGTTACAAATATCGGCACTATCGGTGCTTTCGAATCGGAGTATCAGATTTTTTGGTGTCGGAAAACAAATAATTATTACTAAATTATCAAATTTTTCGGCACTATCGGTGCCCCTGACCAAGGCCCCGCCGTACCCCTCCTCCCCGTACACCACCCCTAACCCTAACCCGAACACTATCCCTAACCCCTCCCGACCAGCCCCCCTCCCCTCCCCAGCCCCCCACCCCTTGCTCCCACCCACCAACAACCCCTAACCCTAATCCGAACCCTAACCCTCCCCCTCCACCCAGCCCCCCTCCTCATCCCTTGTCGCCCTCACCCCTAGCCGTCCACACCCCCCCGTCCCTCCCTCCCACACACCCACCCCTAACCCGAACCCTAACCCTTCCCTCCCCCAGCCCTCCCTCCTCACCCCCAGCTGTCCTCACCCCTCCGCCCCACCCCCCAGCCACCCTCCACTCACAACCAAACTACCCGCATCCTCCTGCCCCTCACCTCCCATCGGACCATTCCTTACCCCCAACCACCTACACCCTCTGCCCCTTCCCCCGAGCCACCCGCACCCCCAACCACCAACAAACAAAATAGAGAGAGAAAGAGGGGGAGTCACGTACCGGAGAGGGAGGAGAGTCGCCGGAGAGGGTAAGAGTCGCCGGAGAGAGTGAGAGCGCTGGAGAGAGTGAGAACGCAGGAGGGGGGAAGGAGAGAGAGTGGGAGAGTAAAATAGGGAAAAATGAATCGTTGGGGGAAATTTAATTAGAATTTCGCGACGTTCATTTTAACGTCACTAAATTAGTCGCTATTAGCGACGTCATAGCGACGTTTCACGACGACTAGGTCATGTAACTAATATACGTCATTGTTACGTCGCTATTTTCGAAGCTAGTAGCGACTATTAGCGATGTTTCACTTAAACATAGATGTGGCATCAAGTGTTAAGTCGTTGGCATAGAGTTGTATAAGTCAGACTTGAGTCATTGCGAGTTAAGTCGAGAAGGGACGTAGGACAAGTTTGGTTAAGTTATGTTGAGTTGCAGGGCACGACCTCAAAATATGAGGCACGGTCGTGCTGTCACAACATAATTATAGGCAAAGACGAAGTAAGGAAGCACTGTTTCAAATATATTGAAGCACGAATCGAGTTTCATGGCACGACCGAGTCGTTGCGTCCCAAAGTATGGCACGAAAGACAAGTATGTGTCGGTGCATTCATATTACAAGCACGAGAAAGGTCTAGAGACAAGGACAAGGAAGTTATTGGTGCGATAACACGGTGATGGTCTAGAGACACTAAATAGGCCAAGGCGTCTATCCTAAAACTGATCCTAAGGCAAGACTAGAAAGATAATTGAAAAGAAGGGACTATGTTGTACAAAGTAAATTAATATGTTGGTTTTGTATGGGTGGGCGAGGAGCTCATTCCACTAGTACAGTTGAGTACTGACACCCACATAGTATTTATGTGTAGGCAGGTAGAAGCTCGTGGCGCAGAGCTCACTTGGATGTATCGAGGCACGGAGTACCTTGGCGGTTCGAGGCGTGCGACCGCGTGGAGATTGGACTTATACAGGACATAATGTATGGACGTCGCCTATCCAAAGCATCCACTGGCTCAAGACATGTATTGGAAGATGAGAGAGAGCTAAGTGACTTATAATGTGAGAAGAGTGAGCTTGAGTGATTGTAATATTGGCCTCGTGCCCCCTTTGTAATCTTTGTTTCAATATCAATAAAGAGCCTCTTTTGAAAAACTTGTATTTTGTTCTAAATTTCTGCTGGTATATTCAATGTCTCTGCATGGGACTTCTGTGTGACGATCCCATCGCAGCTGCTGTAATCGACAGTTATGGAACCCGCCTTGTACGAGAACAATCAAGGCTCGTGCGGCATCACTCCTTAGCAAGGACGATCGCTCCTACGGGAGCGGCGCGTGACATAATGGTATCAGAGCACGGCTTTTCATCCTTGGACTTTTGGTTGAATTCTTTAACTCCGATGTTTTCGCAAACTCTGAATGTTGCTTCCTAAAATTGATATCGTTGGTGCACTCTCTCTCAAATATCCCACGGGATGTCCATACAATAAGTCTATCTAATTTGCAAAACATAGGAGAACAGTTTTTGACAAAACAAAAGATGGTTCACATAAGCACGATTGGCTAAGTCGGGCTGGGCATATACACCAAAGATTGTTTTGACCTTAGCATAGTCGAGTGCGGGATTCGAATTGTGTCGGACGAGAATGATTTGGACTTGATTGAGTAAAGGGGGATGACTATCAATAGGGGTGCTATCGAGCGACGATATCGTCGATGCGATATAGATGAGCGTGCTTAAAATTCGAAAGATTGGTTCGAACAAAAAATTTGAAGAAGTCGATTTTGATTCGAATGATGGTTTTGAGAATTTGTCGAATGACTTCATCCCTGAGTGGTGTATGCGATAGCTTCAGGGATGTCCATCGAGCGATTGAGGATGCGGGGTATCGATGAGTCTATCAGCAAGCATCGCGTTATACAAAGCCGTAGATTGAGTATCGTTGAATAAGTTGTAGTCTTGAAGATAAGGATGAATCGATTCAAACAAATTAAAGATGACGTACACGGGATAGTGATTGCGCAAGTATGAAATACAAAATGATTGAGTAGGTGAAATCGAATCGAAAAAAAGTTAGGGTATATGAATGGATGAATTGATCAAGAAAATCGATATGGATCGTATACGAAAAGTTAGTACGACCGAAAGATAGCGTGCATGAAAAGTTTGATTCGAATGTTTGAAAATGACACTAAGGATTGGAATGAATGTTGCTCGATGATTTGAGTTAGCAAGGAATGATGCGATTTGAAGAAAAATGTTGCTCGATGACTTAAGATAGACGGATGAACAATACGTGAATTTGGGATTGAGGAAATTGATGTTGTAAATGATTCGAGGGATAATAATCGAACTTGATCTTGAATGAAGAGGAGAATATCCAGTCGAACGATATCATCGGTTGTGCGACTCGAAATTCGTTACAAATGAAGATCGTCAGGTTACGCACATCGTAGATATTGAGGTGTATCAAAGATCGATGTGCGATAACTCGGAGGCACTCTAATTCGAGGAAGGACGATCGTACAAGTGTTATTGTTCTGATGGATGCTATACTTAGGATTTGATTGAAATGAATGTTGGATGAAAATGATCATGTCTTGATGGTTGCGCTGATAACCATAACGCCGAATATGTTGTCTTGCGCGAGCGCAACTCCAGCCTCGCACATGCGTCATGTCGAATTTGGGGAGATCGTTTCGCGTGAGCACTAACATGGTGATTCATGTCATGGGAACGATCGAACCCAAAAAATCGAAACGTGGCAATTTGGATTGCTTTGACTTGTGGTTTAAGACAAAGGTGAATTCGAGGAATGTTCAAAATTATGTTTGATGACTAAGTAAACTTGAGGATTGAGTAGGTCTTATTTGCGTATCGAGAATAAATTAGTCTAGACTCAAATAAGAGCTACGCCCCGATGAGAATGATTATTCCGTAGGAGCATTGCATGGTGATTCATGCCCACCATGGACAATCGAACTTGCATGAGATTGGGGCACAACATATTGTTAAGTTGGACGACCTTGCGATCGATTACGTGAATTGAGATAAACGACTTAGGAAATGTGGAATGTGAATTATGGTTTAGCGACAATTGTATTATAGCGTGCTTGATTTGAGAAGGATTGATAGGTGGATTATATTGAACGTGTTCAAAGAGATAGGCTATGCGAATTGCTCGTTGGACGAAAGATATGGTCATGTCGAGGAATTGGTTGAACGAGAGTATCGTAGGATGGCTTTACTAATGACTTGGACCCCATGCGACGAATGTCGGGATGTGTGTAGAAAATCTATGCTCGATGTTTAGAAATCCGAGTGATGCGAGCTTGGGTAGAAAATCCCGTATTATCAACTTTGGTTTGACCCTAGGATTAGGGTCAGTATTGGCATTATTATTGGGGAACTATGATTCCAATCCTGACATTGACTTTAGCCTTGAGACATGGCCTAGCGGTTAAGCGAGACGTCCCCATTGCAAGAGTTAGCATTGGAAAGATTGATCTTGAGGATTGGTATGAATGGTTAGAATGATTCTAGAGTATGAAAAACTCATGAGACTCGGTTGACATTCATATATTTCAGGGACGCCAGAATATGTGTACGATACGACTAGCGTGAGAATGATGAATTCTCTATCACGAGACTTGGCTGAAATGCATGTATTTTGGGGACGCCTGGGATATGTGCATGATCCAACTAAGTGATACATTGAATCAAGTGAGACTTGAGGAACGAAAAAGTATCGAGGATTTTGAGATCGTGAGTTTTGAAGAAAAGATTGTGGGTAGTACGAGCGTAGATCGGATTGAGGGAAAGCATAGGAGTAGTGTGTACGAGAGTCCTTGAATGTTGAATAAAGTGATAAGTCGATAAGAAAGTACTCAGTTAGTTTCGAGGATAAAACTTTTTCTGAGTGGTGTATGATGTAGTGCCCCGTCCCGCTCAGTCAATCGAAGGATTCGAAATGCCAACGGCGTTCGGACTTAGCCATGCAACGGCGACTCGAAGGCCCGCTCGGTCGAGGCGACCCCTCGCTCAGGTGGGTGGATGTCATGCCCCACAAGCTAGAATATTGGAGAGCGGGGGACAGACACAGCCAGCTACGTACATTAAAGTGAATCCTACCTCGCAATACGGTCATGGTTGTCTAGATGCATGAGGGTTTACTACAAGCCATTAGTCTCTTAGGATCAAGAACAAGCCCAGTGTCTCAATCTCAAGCAAGCAAGTAAATATAACAAGATTGTAGATCATCAGACATACAAAGTAAGACATCCAAACATTACATATTCAGATGATCATGAAGCTAGTCATACAAAATATAAAGACTAGCAAGAGTTTAAGTCATACATGATCAACATTAGAATTTGTCAATCATGTTACAGCCCTTAGGCAGACATGAATGTAAATTCAACATGAGCTAACACTTGCTCGGTAGCTAAACGCCTCAAAAGAATAATTTAAAATAGAGTGGGAGAGTAAAATAAAACCCACTCGTTGCCAGGGTTGCGCCTAGTGTTCACCATCTGGTTGGGAGGCTGGAAGATTCTCGGGTGCTACTCCAAAATCTGGCCATACAAAACCAGCTGGGTCAGACCCCAGAAAGAGCAAGTGCCACATGGGAGGCTTCACTTTAGAACTAAAACCAGCATATTAGCACATGAGACATAAAGGATAATAAAAGACATGAGTTAGAGAAAATAAGGTGATAAACGATAAGACAACTACGGGAATATTATGGTAGCCAAGTTACAACCCGTAAACCAAACAAGGACCGGGGTTGTAACCCTTCACCTGAATATAGCTTAGTCTCTAACCAATTATCGATAAGAGTAAAGCATAACAGTAATGTACAGAAATAACCTTGTAGTGGTCTTACCTAGGCAAGACTAGACGGGACTCCATCCATCAATAACGGCCAAGCAATGAGTACGGCTTGATACTTTAGCTAACTAGGGTTATCACAAGCTTAGTTACTAACGAGATGCATCGAGATGTTCCAACAGCCACGAGCCCTGCAGTCTTAATCCAGGTTATCCGGTCACAAGTTGAGAGAGTTGGATTAGGTGACTTAGAGGTGCAACACATGATAGTATGCTGAAAATATGTCCTACTCGACGGCAGGCTACAAGTCCAATTAAAGTGCCCAGATAACGAGACTGTCTGTAGCTGGAAAATCTCTTCATGAACTACTTGATCAATCTAGTCATTATCCTAGTCAGATTCAGTATGAATCCCTGACCGTGGAAATCAGGAATTCATATTCTAGATATTATACAAGATAAGACATATAGCTTGTACAAGCATAAACATCCACGGTGTCAAGATAAGAGTTACTTAGCAAGTCAAGGTAGCCGTCACAACAGCATATCGAGATTATCATGTTAGGTTTACTTATCAAGAGTACGCCACGACGGGCCACCATTATTATGCTAATGTTGCTTGTCAATAGTGCACCACGACGGGCCACTATCATGTCATGTTACTTGTTAAGAGTGCGCCTTAACAGGCCACATCGTGTTCTATCCTTACATTATCACGAATGAGAGAAACTTGTATAAAATAGCTAGTAACATATTCTAGAAGCTAAGAAAAAGATCTACAACTTTCATGTTGGGAGTTGGGAGAAATTCTGGCCACAATTCAGCCAAACAGGACATAAAACAGCCAAAAAAAGCCAAAATAGACACTATGCAGCCTTCTGCAGCACTATGCAGCCTTCTGCGGCACTATGCAGCCCCCTGTGGCACTATGTAGCCTTCTGTGGTACTATACGGCAGGCTGCACTATACGGCAGGCTGCATCACCATGCGGCACTATGCGGCATGCTGCACTATGCGGCAGGCTGCACTATGCGATACTATGCACTATGTAGCAGGCTACACTATGCGACAGGCTGCACTATGCGGCAGTCTGCACTATGCGGCAGGCTGCACTATGCGGCAATATTCATCGTCCCTGCCAGATTCAGGACAGACGAACTAAGAAATATCCAAATTTTATTTTGGCCATAACTTTCTCAAAACAAGTCGAAATCTAACTTTTCAAAGGTCTATTTTGAGTAAAATCGAATTTTCTACAACATAGAATAGTCAAAACTTGAAAATAATAGAGTTTAGTAGATCAAAGCCCAAGAAAATCGAAAAAGCTACAAACTTAGATCTACAAAAATCTATCCGTCCAAACCGAAAACTCCAAGTCCTAAAGATGCTTAAAATCATATAGAAAAGAAAATAGAACAATAAAATGGAAGATCCATCATGAAGCCAGTTGCACTTGCCTAAAACTTGGTAGGTGGAAGGAGTAAATAAAGAAGATGAAGAAGTAAATGCAGAAATAAATGAGGAGAGAGAGAGAGAGAGGAGTTTGGTTATCTATCAACCCTCTTCATCTCAAACCAAACTAAGCCAAGCCAAACCAAGTCAAATTGAACCAAAACAATCAAATAAACCAAGTCAAGATTAAACCAAGACTAGGATAAGCAAAACAAGTCTAACTACGGTCCACCTGATAAATGCCAGAAATCTCGTATACGTATACGAAAACACGTATAACAAAAAACGGGAGTGACAACTCTACCCACCTTAAAAGAATTTCGTCCTCAAAATTTAATCAAGAGACTAAATATGTCGGGGCAAGCTATATTAATCATAAGCAAGCTATGACTAGCTGTCAATCAAGCAATCATTCAAGTAAGCAAGGAATTAAAAGCATAAGGCATAAGGAAGAAATTATACCTTATGAGTCAAACAGATATAGATATCGCGAGCGAATATCATCCTCACGCTCCCACATTGACTCGCCCAAAGAGTGGTGACCCCAAGCAACACGGACTAAACTAATAGTCTTGTTCTTGAGTACCTTTTATCTTCGGTCCAATATGGATACGGGCCTTTCCTCATACGAAAGGTTGGTACCAACAACCAATTCTGAATGATCAAGGACATGGCTCGGATCTGGGATATACCGTCGCAATTAGGATACATAGAAGACATCATGCACCTCACATAACGACGGTGGAAGAGCGGGACGATAGGACACATTACCTACTCGCTCTAGAATGTCGAACGACCCTATATACCTAGGACTAAGATTTCCTCGTACGCTGAATCGAATGACGCAACGGGTAGGCAAGATCCTAAGGAACACGTGGTCGCCGACTGAAAACTCAAGGGGACGCCGATGAGAATCGGCCCAACGGCTCTGGCGATCTTGGGAAACTCGAAGATGATCTTTAACTTGTCTGACCACCTTGATTGTCTGCATAATTATCTCTGGACCAAGCATCTGTCTCTCACCGACATCATCCCAAGCTAAAGGTGATCTGCACTTCCTGCCATACAGTGCTTCAAAGGGTGCTATCTGGAGACTGGCCTAGAAACTGTTGTTATAGGAGAACTCCACGAGATGCAGGTGATCTTTCCACGAGCCACCGAAGTCGAGTGTACATGACCGCAACATATCTTCAAGTGTCTGGATCGTACGTTCTGACTGATCATCTGTCTGCGGATGATAAGCTGAACTGAACTTGAGACAAGTCCCCAAACTCTCTTGAAGACTCTGCCAAAAGTACAATGTGAATCTTGAATCTCTGTCTAATATGATACTAATTACCACTCCATGCAATCTGACAATCTGCTTGAGGTACATCTCTGCTAGCTGATCCGTCGACTGACCAATTCTGAAAGGGGAAAAAATGGGCTACCTTCGTGAGTCGATCAACTATAACCCAGATAGCATCTCTTCCAGCTGGGGATTTAGGTAACCCAGTTACAAAATACATGGTAATGTGCTCCCATTTCCATTCTGGGATCGGTAAGGGTTAAAGAAGTCTAGCTGGTCTCTGATGTTCAGCCTTAACTTGTTGGAAAACTAAACAATGAGAGACAAACCCGGCTATCTTCCTCTTCATGCCATTCCACCAGAAATGCTGACGGATGTCTCAGTACATCTTCGTACCACCGGAATAAATTGAATACTGAGAACTGTGAGCCTCTATCGTGATCTCCTGTCTAATATCACCACAGAGTACACAAAGACGCCCCCCATGTCGAAGTGTACCGTCCTCATGAATACATAACTCTGCTCTCCGTCCTGCTACACATTCTGCCCTAAGCCGCTGAAGCTTAGAATCTATTGACTTAGCTAACTTAATCCTCTTAACTATACTGGACTAAACTTGCATACTGGCCATCAATACTATATTGGTAGGAAAAACAACTTTACTACCCATCTTCTGAAGATCGACTAACATTCTGGTTACGCTGTTAGGAAATAAACTCTAGCTCTTCTGCTCAATGCATCTGCTACAATGTTGGCATTCCCAGGATAATACTACAAGTTGATGTCATAATCCACAAGTAGCTCTAGCCATCTTCTCTGACGTATGTTAAGATCCTTCTGGGTAAACACATACTTAAGACTCTTGTGGTCGGTAAAAATCTCTACCCGATCTCCATATAAATAATGCCTCCAAAGCTTAAGTGCGAAAACCAATGCTGCTAACTCTAAGTCGTAGGTTGGGTAATTCCTCTTATGATCACGAAGCTGACGTGATACATAAGCTACTACCTTACCATGCTGCATCAAGATGCATCCTAATCCCTTGTCGGAAGCGTCCCAATAGACCAAAAATCCTCCAGTCCTATCTGGAAGCGTGAGAATGGGTGCTGTCATCAATCTCTGCTTTAACTTCTCAAATGAACTCTGATACTCTACTGCCCAAGCAAACTACACATCCTTGCGGGTCAACTGCGTCAGTGGTGCTGAAATCCTAGCAAAGTTTGATACAAACCATCGGTAATAGCCAACCAATCCTAGGAAACTCCGAATTTCTACGATGGTACTGGAAACTGGCCATGTCTCTATAGCCACTATCTTCTGGGGGTCAACTTCCACTCCACTTCTGGTGATGATATGACCTAAGTACGAGATACGATCCAGCCAAAACTCGCACTTACTGAACTTCGCATACAACTGGTGCTTTCTGAGATTCTGAAGAACTACATGAAGATGTTGCTCATGCTCTGCCTCATTCTTGCTATAGACTAAGATGTCGTCTATAAACACTATCACGAACTAGTCCAAATAGGGCATGAAGATACGATTCATGAGGTCCATGAATACGGCTGGCGCATTGGTCGCTCTAAATGGCATAACAAGGAACTCCCAATGCCCATATCTGGATCTGAATGCTGTCTTCGGTACGTCTTTCTTTCTGACTCTAATCTGATGGTATCCTGACCGCAAGTCAATCTTTGAGAATACTGCCGCTCCTCTGAGTTGATCAAATAAATCATCTATCCTTGGTAGAGGATATCTGTTCTTGACTGTTACAGAGTTCAAGGTAAGATAATCAACACATAATCTTGACACACCATCCTTCTTTTTCACAAGAAGTATCGGAGATCCCCAAGGTGATCCACTAACATGAATGAATCCATTGGTTCTGAGTTCTTCAATCATCTTGTACAAGATCTTTAACTCTGATGGCACTATTCTGTAGACTCCCCCTAACACTGGTGCTGTCCCTGGAAGCAAATCAATGGTGAACTCTATCTCTCTCTCTGGAGGCATGCCTGGAAGCTCTTCGAGGAACACGTCTGGGAACTCTTCAACGACTCTGGGAAACTGAACTGCCATCCGTAATACTGGAGGAGAAGGTTCTACTTCGCTCTTGGAAAATAAAAACTCCAATTCGTCGAGAATAATAAAAATAATTCTGTCAATATGGCAGTCTATTCTTGCGTATTGCTCCTTCAACTAATCCATTCCTAGGACCACATCATAATCGGCCAACGAAAATTCTATCAAACTAGCGGGAAACTCTCTACCGCTAACTACAATTCGACATAAGGAAAACACTCTATCTACTCCCACAAGACTGTTAGCAGTAAGTATATTGAGCCTTACTAATAATGACACGGGCTCCAGTCATATCCGTATAGTAAATCGTGCAGACATAAATGAATACGATGTACCCGAATCAAATAATACTGATGGTGGAAAAGAGTTAACGAGAATGGTACCTGCCACCACCTCACCTGAAGCTAACTCTTCCTCCACGGTCAAAGCCATAGCCTGACCTTGCCCTCTTGGTGCTGGTCCCCTCCGCTGGTGACATCTCTGCCTGTTCTGAATCTGAGCATGGACATACTGCGGAGCCTTAGGCGACAATGGCCTCGGAGGCTGGTACTGCTGCTGTACTGGTGCTCGACCCTTAACCGATGGACTGGTTAGGTTTGATGACGATGAACTGGCTCTATTCGAATAGGATCCTATCTTGTGATCCGGTGCCCCACAAGCTAAGCACAATCCCTGAGCTCTGCGACACTCTGATACTACATGTACTGGCTTCCCATAATGAGTGCAGCCTATTGTAGAAGACTGCTTCTGCTTCTGTTGCTGAGGATACGCCAGCATCGAGTGCTGAACCGACGAAACTGTGGTCACCCGCCTAGGAGCTCCAATAGTTAAAGCCCTAGCTGCCGGGGCTGGTGCTGAAGACTGGGACATTTGCCCATGAGACATCTTCCGTCCTCTGCTTCTATCTATAATCCTCTGCGAAGTATACTCATGCCTCTTCGCTGCTCGCAAGACGACATCAAACATCTGGTACTCAAACTGCTCCACTGATATGATAATCTCTAGGTGGATCCCTTGCTAGAATTGCTGGACTCGATCCAATTCGGTTGCCACCAAGGTAGGAGCAAACCGACTGAGTCTAGAAAACTCAGTCGCATATCCATCGACCGTTCTGTCCATCTGCTTAAGATTGGTGAATATCGTCTGCCGCTACTGTGTCGAAGTACTTGGTCTGGAACTTGTTACTGAACACCGTCTATGAGACAGGCGTCGGTAATCCAACTACTAGCATCTCCCACCAGCTGTGGGCTAAGTCCAATAACTACAGGCGCACAACGAACACCTTCTCTTCTTCAGGAATCCTAGCTGCTTCTAGGATAACCTATGTATCCTGAAGCCATGCATCAGCAGCAATAGCATCTTCAGTGCCGTAAAAAAAGGAGGGTTCAGACACTTGAAGCTGTTGGCTGCGTTGTTCCCTTGGTAACCAATTCTGCTCATGGCATCTTATACTGTCTGGTGCAGGGCATCGCCCTGGCGATCTTGAGATACAAGCAATTCCCTGATGAGACCCACCAGAGTTCCATTATCAAGCTCTGCAGGCTGGACTGGCTGAACTGGGGGCTTTAGATCCCCGGAATGCATGACTCGAGAGGCCGATCCAGAGTGCTGGACTTGGTCTCCAGGTTGCTGTTGGTCCACTGGAGGTGCTCTGCCTTGCTGATTGGTAGGACCAGGAACAATGCCGCTGAAGAAACGACATGGGGAACAATAAGGAAGAACCATGATAGATCGAGGATATAAACATTTGATCAGGTTAAGATTTCAAAAAGATTAGAAGACACGAGTAGAGATCAAGGGCGAGTGCTGATTGAGACATCTATTCAGTGAAACTCTCACACATCTTGATTTATAAGACCTGCATGGGCCACCACTTAAACCGTGTCACGCCCCACAAGCTAGAATACAGGAGAGCGGGAGACAAACACAGCCAGCTACGTACATTAAAGTGAATCCCACCTCGCAATACGGTCACGGCTGTCTCGATGCATGAGGGTTTACTACAAGCCATTAGTCTCTTAGGGTCAAGAACAAGTCTAGTGTTTCAATCTCAAGCAAGCAAGTAAATCTACCAAGATGGTAGTGTAATGCCCCACTCTGTACGGCGCATTACGCTGAAGTGTTGACTCAACGAGTCGCGTTGACGCAAAGGAAATATATCGATGCAAAATGATACGAGAGTTAAGTTGTCCCGAACAATGCATCAAACTAAGTTTAGGCGAAGAGTTGCCTTGCCCCGAAAGAATACATCGAATTGAATCGATGCGAAGCGCCGCGTTGCCCCGAAGGATGTGTACGTTGAGATCGGCTCGAAGATTCTAAGAAATCGAATCGACCAAGGCGTAAGTCCGAATCGTTGCAAGTATTGATTTTAGTTGGTTTCGTGTGCAGGTTATACTTTGACGGGAAAATATTAGAGGTCGATCTTTTGCAATATTTAGTAAGGGGTCCGCAAAATCAAATCGTCGCCTTGCGACGGGCCGAGACTTAGGCACGCTAAGGCAAATCGGACGTATAACTCAATGAAGCACGAAGTGCTCGAATGTCTAAGTCAGAAGAGTGGCCGTGCAACAAAGTTAGGGAATCGAGCCGCATCGGCTCGGCGAAACAACGGAGGCATATCGACTCAAGGTGGGAGGATTGACTTCTTTTTACTCCTTCATTCGATAAGTCAAATATATCGTTGTATGCTAAGTTAACCTATCGACGCTACGGGCGTGGCCGATCGGAGTTAAATCGTAGTGTGAGTCGAACACTAAGCTAGAACAATTAAAATAAAACGTGCATCAATATGCACGAGTCGCTATGGAACATTGGATATCGCTAAGGCGAGCGCCTCGGTGCGCAAGCCGTAAGAACATGGGATAACTGTAATCGGCGAGTGCCTTAGTGCATGAACCATACCGTGCCTTTGCTGCACGAGTTAGACGGCTAGAACATTGAAAGACAATAGGCGAGCGCCCTAGCGCGCAAGCCCCAAACATTGATTGCTAAGTTATAGAACATGGGGATACGGTCGAAACGTGCCTACGTGCACGAGATAATAAAAGATGGCTTCGTTACGAGAGAATATAGTTGTGGCATGAATGGGGCGGAACTGTCGGATATGACATGGTGCCTCGAAAGGTGTTCAAGACCTTCGGGTCGTTCGGTTGATGAGCATTGAGTTGAGGCACGATGCCATTGAATCATTGAAACGAAGTATGAAATATAAGAACACAGAAAGCTAACGAAAGAGATGCGAGACAATAAGTCTGAGTCTCGGACTCAAGACCATGTTTGGTTGTTTGAATTTAACTGTTGAATGATAGGGCGTTGCATGGTCGATTGGAATGGGCTCGAGATTAATGTGATAATAAATCGTGCACGAGTATCCCCCCAAACGGTTAAATGCCGGAGGTCCCCGGAACCGATTTAGCCGCGGAGGGATGGATAATCTTTGTAGGCGCACATCCTTAAACAAGATGGGAGAAGCCGCAAATGATGGCATGTAACGGGAATATTTTGGTTGTTTGGGATGTGACCCAACCCGTGAAATGCCGGGCAGCCCAACCAAATAGAGAGAAAAGAAAGGAACTCCTTTAGTCCATTCCGGCGCGGATACGCCAACGGCCCTCATACAGTTAAGGAACGATGGATTGAAAGTGCAGGCGCATATGCGTCCCGCATAGAGATCCTGCTTAGAGATGCACAATAACATGACAGGGAAGGATTACGGCGTATTCACCTTGCGTCGGTGCAAGGGCGAGTGCGTCGACTTGGTAAGTCGCGCCACGAATCAAACACGAGATTGCTTGTTTGTTTGCCTATTCAATTCGATAACATGCTGCTATGATAACATGCTTTACGCTTTCGAAGATGCCACGAAATTGACCCTAAGGAGAACATAGCAAGATCATAAGCTAAGTTGCATGATTCAACATAAATATTAAAATGTCGGTTTGGAAAGATGATATTTGCTTCAGTACATGCGAGGATGAACGTACTGATCCCCCACCAGCTTCATACAGGGTGCAGGGAATGGATTACTCGCGGCGAAGCGTTGCTTGAACGTGTTAAGGCTTGGAATGCCGAAGCGCATTGAAGTGTGCTATCGCATTGACGCTCGGACTATGCAGCTGGATTGATGCGGCCGAGATATAGAAGGCATGATGTATGGAACTGTGAAATCCTTTGTGGGCAAGAGAGAACCTGAGTGTTGTAGCCAATCTGGCATGTATTGTTAGGCTATCGAAAGCCATTGTAATCTCAGTTTTGGATATCAATAAAGAGAATTGTTTCGTATACTCTGTTTTTCTATCGTTGCTAATATCGAATCAAAAGATAACCATTTGAGAACTTGTCATCTTGCCTTGCACGAGCGCAACTCCAGGCTCGTGCGGCATCACGCCCTCTGCGAGGACGATGATTCGGGTGATTCCGGGTCGGGGCGTGACAAATTGGTATCAGAGCTCTAGACTCAATTTTCTCTGGACGCTCGCTTTATTACAATTCGAAAAGTTGCCCACCACCACTTGATATCACTCTTGACTCTATTCGATGCCGCACTGGATGTTCCATATAATAAGTCTAATACAAATCATGTAATTTTGCTGCATGTGTTTTGGAAATTACACGATGTTTGCTAAAAAAGTCGCGAGGGGTATATTGCATTGAATGCAAACGAGCCGTAAAGATGTTAGTTGCTGCAAGCGCAACAAATTGTGAAATGCGATTTGAGATATTATCGTAATGTAACATGTTGAATGAGAAATAAAATGATGCACGAAGTGCAGCGAGTTAATGTGAATATGCATTAAAATGAAAGTGAGAAGTGATAAGCCAATACCGAATGTGTTAAAACGGATTGTGCATTGACTTGGAAAGTCGAAAGTAATTCGTTGCACGTGGTGCGGTAAATGTCGGAAATGATCGTCGCACGATGTGCAACGCGTATTAAAAGTAAAAATTATTGCACGTGGTGCAACGCATATCAAATTAATCGTTGCACGAAGTGCAAAAGGAAATTGGAAATAAATCGTTGTACAAAGTGAAATGAAAGTGTCGGAAATAAATCGTAGCACGATGTGCAACGCGTATCGAAGGTAAAATTTATTGCATGGGGTACAACGCATATCAGATAAATTATTGCACGAGATGCAACGTAAGGAAAGAATTGAATTCATAAATCGATAGAACGAATCGTTCGGTTGCACACCAAACTTATGTTGGCAAACGAGAACATTGACCGAGTTGTGTCAGATTTTGATAGAATCAAAGTTACGGTTGTGATCAAGCACGATCACTGCGGAAATCGTGAGTCGGAAGAGATTGTCGGGTTATACTGAGTATAGTACGAGGGAAATGGCTTGATTCCGAGTGGTATATGCCATACCACTTAGGCGATGAATGACTCGATTTCGAGTGGTATATGGTATATCACTTGTGCGATAAATTGCATCGACGCTTTGTGAGAATTGCGAAAAGTTTGTCCGCAACGGACGGGGGAGTACCGAGACTCGATTGAAAATTTGTATGACGGTATGTTGATGCAAGTGTTCTTCGAAATTCGGTTGGGACGATAAGGCGAGACTCGTATCGATGAATGATACGTCGGACGAAAGTTATAAGTTGGTCGGACGACCGAGACTAGTGAATCGATTATGCCTTGATGCAATAATCGGATCGACGGGAAGGGAAAACTTGAACTTATAAATGAGTCGCACGACTTGCGATCTCGGTAGAAATATTGGACGAGACGAATTGAATCGTACGACTTGCGATCTCGATAGAAATGTTTGGCTAAGGCGAATCGAATGGCACGACTTACAATTTCGATAGAAATGTTGGACGATGTGAATTGTAATCGAATCGCACGATGTGCGACTTCGGTAAGAAAGTTGGTTGACACGAGAAACCGTGTCTATGAAATAGTTGGTTAAGTTACGGCGACACTCATTTTAGTACGACTGAAAACACGCGAAACTTAGAGGGCGAGATCATATAACTCGAGGGCACGATATTGGATAATCGGTAACTCGGTTACGCGAATCAAAGTATAGCGGGATGCGGCGAATCGGAAAACAAGTTGATGCATATAGAAAAGTTTGTTGCGAACTTGGATGTATGCAAGGCGAAGTTAAGTTGACGTTGAAACAGATTCAAAGTTGACCCTTACGTTATCGAAATGGATACGACGTATCGAGATCGATACGTAAGGAAACGTAAGCGATATGAGAATACAAAATGGAGTGCGCCTTGCGCTATTAAAATTTTATAAGTAAGGATACGAGAATGAACGAACTTGGTTGATCGTAAATTTTGTGATTGATCAAAGACGAGACTATAAGTCATCGACGATTGCTCGATGCGTATAGCATCTCGTGTGTCGACCCGTGAATAAGTTAGACTCGAACTTGATGCGAGTAGATGTTTCGTAAATTGCGGAATCATCGACGGCAGTGCATGACTTGACTCAGAGGATAGTTGCGCATCAGTTTGCGCCGTTAGAAATAGTTTTGTCCGAAATTGGGTGGTCGCATAGAATCGTCAGAACGTGATTTGGCTCCGAAATAAGATATAGCATGGTTCGTAGTAAACTGTCCTTCGGTGATGATCCACAATTATCGAGCGTAGCTTCAGGGCAGCTGACCCTAGAAGACTTGACCGTCAAATCAAATTGAATGCTGCAGACCGTAAGATGACCCATGCGATATCGCATAAGAGATTGCACCGATAACAAATATAACACGGTGCATGTTGACGATAAGTCTAGGCGATCGAGAATTGTTGGAACAGCTTTCGGTTGAGAATGAAATTTACTAACGAACTTGGTGATGCGAGTAGGCGATTACGAGGAACGTGCTAGGCACGAGAGGGAACGATAAGGGAATGACCTATAAGTCATGTCATTAGATTCGGATTCACCTTGCAATTGAGCTTGCGTGAATCGAACTTGTATTCGATGTTGCGAGACGGATAAGTTGGGAATTTGGCTAGTGAATTCCTACTCATTAGGAAATTGAACGTAAGACGCGTCGTAAAGACCTTCGTGCTAAGGCGATCGTTGCCTTGAGCACTGTCGCCTTGCTATAAACTTTTATGTCGGATAGATTGTGGCCTTTGTGTAATGTCAATTTAAACTTGCGTCGGAAGAATCTAAGTACAGGGACTATGTAAGTAACCAGCGGACGTAGCCCTGAATGTTGATGCATTTACAAGTCTCGTAATCGAGATAATTGCATAGCCAGACTTCGGAAATAGTTGGGTAGCGACTTCGAACGCAAGGCGTTGCGGAGGATCTTTTGCGATCGGATGCGCGACAGCTTGACGCGACGCGTAGAATTGATAGTCCCGATAAAACATACGAAATAAGAAATGCGATTTTGAATCGCGTCGCGTGCAGTGACTTTGTTGAATGAATCGCATGTGTATTAATATGCATATGCGATGAAATTTCGAGAACAGTTGCTAAGGATAAGTCCAATCGAGAGTACGAGATGGCAAGCATAGGATTGAAATTTACCTGTCAGCTTTGTTCCAATTTGCTACGACTGGACTCGGTCGAAATACATATATCTTCGGGACGCCTTGAATATAGGTATGAATCCAAATCGAGTTGTATACAAAAATTCAAATCGAGCTGCAGGGAAGACTTGAAATGTTAAAATAAAAGCTTGCAAGATAGTGTGAGATTGAACAACATTGGTAGGACGAGATCGTGATACGATCTATAAAATACTTAGCCGGAGTGTTGGTTTTGGTTCAAGGACGAACCTTGTTTTGAGTGGTATATTCTGTAATGCCCCGCTCCGTATGGTGCATTACGCTGAAGCGTTGACTCAACGAGTCGCGTTGACGTAAAGGAAATGTATCGATACAAAACGATACGAGAGTTAAGTTGTCCCGAGCAATGCATCAAACTAAGTTTATGCGAAGAGTTGCCTTGTCCAGAAAGAATACATCGAGTTGAATCGATGCGAAGCGCCGCGTTGCCCCGAAGGATGAGTACGTTGAGATCGGCTCGAAGATTCTAAGAAATCGAATCGACGCGTAAGTCCGAATCGTTGCAAGTATTGATTTTATTTGGTTTCGTGTGCAGGTTATACTTTGACGGGAAAATATTGGAGGTCGATCTTTTGCAATATTTAGTAAGGGGTCCGGAAATCAAATCGTCGCCTTGCGATGGGCCGAGACTTGGGCACGCTAAGACAAATCGGACGTATAACTCAATAAAGCACGAAGTGCTCGAATGGCTAAGTCAGGAGAGTGGCCGTGCAACAAAGTTAGGGAATCGAGCCGTATCGGCTCGGTGAAACAACGGAGTCATATCGACTCAAGGTGGGAGGATTGACTTCTTTTTACTCCTTCATTCGATAACTCAAATATATCGTTGTATGCTAAGTTAACCTATCGACGCTACGGGCGTGGCCGATCGGAGATAAAATCGTAGTGTGAGTCGAACACTAAGCTAGAACAATTAAAATAAAACGTGCATCAATATGCACGAGTCGCTATGGGACATTGGATATCGCTAAGGCGAGCGCCTCGGTGCACAAGCCGTAAGAACATGGGATAACTGTAATCGGCGAGTGCCTTAGTGCACGAACCATACCGTGCCTTTGCTGCACGAGTTAGACGGCTAGAACATTAAAAGACAATAGGCGAGCGCCCTAGCGCGCAAGCCCCAAACATTGATTGCTAAGTTATAGAACATGGGGATACGGTCGAAACGTGCCTACGTGCACGGGATAATAAAAGATGGCTTCGTTACGAGAGAATACAGTTATGGCATGAATGTGGCGGAACTGTCAGATATGACATGGTGCCTCGAAAGGTGTTCAAGACCTTCGGGTCGTTCGGTTGATGAGCATTGAGTTGAGGCACGATGCCATTGAATCATTGAAACGAAGTATGAAATGTAAGAACACAGAAAGCTAACGAAAGAGATGCGAGACGATAAGTCTGAGTCTCGGACTGAAGACCATGTTTGGTTGTTTGAATTTAACTGTTGAATGATAGGGCGTTGCATGGTCGATTGGAATGGGCTCGAGATTAATGTGATAATAACTCGTGCACGAGTATCCCCCCAAACGGTTAAATGCCGGAGGTTCCCGGAACCGATTTGGCCGCGGAGGGATGGATAATCTTTGTAGGCGCACATCCTTAAACAAGATAGGAGAAGCCGCAAATGATGGCAAGTAACGGGAACATTTCGGTTGTTTGGGATGTGACCCAACCCGTGAAACGTCGGGCAGCCCAACCAAATAGAGAGAAAATAAGGAGAGAAAAGAAAGGAACTCCTTTAGTCCATTCCGGCGCGGATACGCCAACGGCCCTCATATAGTTAAGGAACGATGGATTGAAAGTGTAGGCACATATGCGTCCCGCATAGAGATCCTGCTTAGAGATGCACAATAACATGACAGGGAAGGATTACGGCGTATTCACCTTACGTCGGTGCAAGGGCGAGTGCGTCGACTTGGTAAGTCGTGCCACGAATCAAACACAAGATTGCTTGTTTGTTTGCCTATTCAATTCGATAACATGCTGCTATGATAACATGCTTTACACTTTCGAAGATGCCATAAAATTGACCCTAAGGAGAACATAGCAAGATCATAAGCTAAGTTGCATGATTCAACATAAATATTAAAATATCAGTTTGGAAAGATGATCTTTGCTTCAGTACATGCGAGGACGAACGTACTGATCCCCCACCAGCTTCATGCTGGGTACAGGGAATGGATTGCTCGCAGCGAAGCGTTGCTTGAACGTGTTAAGGCTTGGAATGCCGAAGCGCATTGAAGCGTGCTATCGTATTGACGCTCGGACTACGCAGCTGGATTGATGCGGCCGAGATATAGAAGGCATGATGTATGGAACTGTAAAATCCTTTGTGGGTAAGAGAGAACCTGAGTGTTGTAGCCAATCTGGCATGTATTGTTAGGCTATCGAAAGCCATTGTAATCTCAGTTTCGGATATCAATAAAGAGAATTATTTCGTATACTCTGTTTTCCTATCGTTGCTAATATCGAATCAAAAGATAACCATTTGAGAACTTGTCATCTTGCCTTGCACGAGCGTAACTCCAGGCTCATGCGGCATCACGCCCTCTGCGAGGACGATGATTCGGGTGATTCCGGGTCGGGGCGTGACAGGTAGATCATCAGACATACAAAGTAAGGCGTCCCAAACATTACATATTCAGATGATCATGAAGCTAGTCATATAAAATGTGAAGACTAGCAAGAGTTTAAGTCATACATGATTAACCCTAGGATTTGTCAATCATGTTACAGCCCTTAGGCAAACAGGAATATAAATTTAACACGAGCTAACACTTGCTCGACGACAAAATGCATCAAAAGAATAATTTATAATAGCGTGGGAGAACAAAATAAAACTCACTCGTTGCCAGGGTTGCGCCTAGTGTTCACAATCTGGCTGAAAGAACCTCGGCTGCTACTCCGAAATCTGGCCATACAAAACCAGTTGTGTCAGACCCTAGAAAGAGCAAGTGCCACAAGGAGGCTTCACTTAAGAACTAAAACCAGCATATTAGCACATGAGACATAAAGGATAATAAAAGAAATAAGTTAGAGAAAATAAGGTGATAAACGATAAGATAATTAAGGGACTATTCTGGTAGCCAAGTTACAACCCGTAAACCAACATGGACCGGGGTTGTAACCCTTCACCTGAACAGAGCTTAGTCTCCAACCAATTATCGACAAGAGTAAAGCATAACAGTAATGTGCAGAAATAACCACGTAGTGGTCTTGCCTAGGCAAGACTAGACGGGACTCCATCCATCAATCACGGCCAAGCAATGAGTACGGCTTGATACTTTAGCTAACTAGGGTTATCACAAGCTTAGTTACTAACGAGTTGCATCGAGATGTTCCAACAGCCATAAGCCCTGCAGTCTTAATCCAGGTTATCCGGTCACAAGTTGAGAGAGTTGGATTAGGTGACTTAGAGGTGTAACACATGACAGTGTGCTGGAAATGTGTCCTACTCGACGGCAGGCTACAAGTCCAATTAAAGCACCTAGATAACGGGACTACCTGTAGCTGAAAAATCTCTTCATAAACTACTTGATCCATCTAGTCATTATCCTAGTCAGATTCAGTATGAATCTCTGACCGTGGAAATCAGAAATTCATATCCTAGACATGATGCAAGACAAGACATGTCCCTTATACAAGCACAAACACCAACGGTGTCAAGACAAGAGTTACTTAGCAAGTCAATATAGCCGTCACAACAACATATCGAGATTATCATGTTAGGTTTACTTATTAAGAGTGTGCCACAACGGGCCACTATTATCATGCCAATATTGCTTGTCAAGAGTGCGCCACGGTGGGCCACTATCATGTCATGTTATTTGTTACTTGTTAAGAGTGCGTCTTAACAGGTCACTATCGTGTTCTATCCTTACATTATCATAAATGGGAAAAACTTGCATAAAATAGCTAGTAACATATTCTTGAAGCCAAGAAAAAGATCTACAACTTTCATGTTGGGAGTTGGGAGAAATTCTGGCCACAATTCAGCTAAACAGGATATAAAACAGCCAAAAACAACCAAAATAGGCACTATGCAGCATTCTGCGGCACTATACAGCCTTTTGCGACACTATACAGCCTCATGCGGCACAATGCGGCCTTTTGCGACACTATGCAGCCCCCTGCAGCACTATGCGGTAAGCTGTACTATACGACATACTGCATCACCATGCGACACTATGCTGCAGGTTGTACTATGCGGTAGACTGCACTATGCAGCATGCTATACTATGCGGCAGGCTGTACTATGCGGCCGGCTGCACTATGCAGCACTATTCATCATCCCTGCCAGATTCAGGACAGACGAACTAAGAAATGTCCAAATCTTATTTTGGCCTTAACTTCCTCAAAATAAATCTAAATCTAACTTTTCAAAGGTCCATTGTGAGTAAAATTGAATTCTCTACAACATAGAACCATCAAAACTTGAAAATAATGGAGTTTGGTAGATCAAAACCCAAGAAAACCGAAAAAGCTACAAATTTAGATCTACAAAAATTCATCCGTCCAAACCGAAAACTCCAAGTCCTAAAGATGGTTAGAATCATGTAGAGAAGAAGATAGAATAATAAAATGGAAGATCTATCATGAAACAAGTTGCACTTGCCTAAAACTTGATAGGTGGGAGGAGTAAATGAAGAAGATGAAGAAGTAAATGTAGAAATGAATGAGGAGAGAGAGAAAGAAGGAGTTGGGTTATGTATCAACCCTCTCCATCTCAAACCAAACTAAGCCAAGCCAAACCAAGTCAAATTGAACCAAACCAATCAAATAAACCAAGTTAAGATTAAACCAAGACTAGGCTAAGCAAAACAAGTCTAACTATGGTCTACCTGATAAATGGCAGAAATCTCGAATACGTATAAGAAAACACGTATAACAGAAAACGGGAGTGACAGTGGATTCAGTAAACTTGTCTTAGCTTGGCCTTTGGACTAATAAAACTAAAGTTTTCAAATACACAAGTAGGCTTGATAATAAAAGAGACGAATCCACATAACTAAGAGAATAATCCCAAGTCGAGTCGAATTGAGTTAGAATATGGAAAGGTCCAACGGTCGGCTTAGAGTTGGTGCACGGTGAACTTTGAAAATGATACTCGGTCCTTCATCCCGTGGCTTGGAAAAAGGAAAGTTGGACTTTGACACAAAACTATAAGTTAGCCTAAGTCATAGGCGTCTTCCGCGTAAATGCTCAATAAAGTATGCACGCTTCCACTATGCAAGGCTTGGCATAACCTTTGCTCGTCCCTCGGGTTAAGTTATAGGCTCGAATAAGTTAGGCAAAATAATATTGGGCTATCGAAGTCATAGCAAGCACTGTCCTGCCCTTTCTGTGGTTGTCAAGTTAAATAGTCCCACGATCTCAAGGCCCGTCATATAAAGTATGACTTGGGCGATAGCGTCACGTAAAACACGAGTTGGTTTAAGGCACGAGCTACGGTTGGTTCAGTGGAAAGTAAGCTATGGTCTATTGGCACTTAAGGAACACGTTATGTCCAAGTTAAGTAGGAAGGCTATGCAATAGCCGTTCCCTGAGTTTAAATAATGTTAGGTCTAAGTGATGGTTAGTCACAATGTTAAGTTCGAACGATGGTTAGTCACGGAGAAGAAATGTGTCAGGACTGCAGGTCAGTCGCCGAGGCAACCCTGGTTTAGGCTATGCAAAAGAAGTATGAAAAGTAGAAGAAGTAAAGCAAAGGAACTGAGTGGTGATGATTAGGCCATGCAATTACGTTAAGTCTAGAAGTTAGTATAGGTGCGTGGTCATGGACAACTTGTTGACAAGGACGATTGTTTCTTCGAGCGGCAACCCGGGGCCACGGGACCAACTTATCCTAGGAAGAAACAGGTTATAGTCGAGCTGGGTATGAAGCAACCGATAGTTCGAAAACTTGCATCGAAGTTCGCTACTTGCGGTACAAGGATCCCGTTTACTAGGCTATGTCCATGATGGCTAGTTAATGCCAGTGACCTTTTATATAGATAAGTTGGCGTGCTGAACGGTAATCCGTATGCACGGTGTCGGTCGAAATAAAGAGAATACAAGACTAAAAATTTAATTAAAAAGAAGAGACTATGTTGCACAAAGTAAATTAATGTGTTGGTTTTGTATGGGTGGGCAAGAAGCTCATTCTACCACTACAGTTGAATACTGACACCCATACAGTGTTTATGTGTAGGCAGATAGAATCTCGTGGCACGGAGCTCGTTTGGATGCGTCGAGGCACGAAGTACCTTGGCGGTTCGAGGCATGCGACCGCATGGAAATTGGACTTATATGGGACATAATGTATGGACGTCGCCTATCCAAAGCATCCACTGGCTCAAGACATGTATTGAGAGATGAGAGAGAGCTGGGTGACTTGTAATGTGAGAAGAGTGAGCTTGAGTGATTGTAATATTGGCCTCGTGCCCCCATTGTAATCTTTGTTTCAATATCAATAAAGAGCCTCTTTTGAATAATTTGTGTTTTGTTCTAAATTTCTACTGGTATATTTAATGTCTCTACATGGGACTTCTGTGCGACGACCCCATCGCATTCGCTATAATCGGTCGTTATAGAACCCGTCTTGCACGAGTGCAATCTAGGCTCGTGCGGCATCACGCCTTAGCGGGGACGATCGCTCCTACGGAAGTGGGGCGTGACAACTGAGGTATTGGAATAGGGGGTGGGAGATGGGAATTATGGAAATCAGCGCCAAACTCTGTCACTGATCCACGGAAAAGGAGTGGTTTCTGATCACCTTGCTTTTAACCTTGCTTATAACTTGCCCTGTGAAAATCTGGATGTCATCTGCATATCCCAAGTGGGTAACCTGAGGGCAACCGCTGTTGATGTAGTAATTGCGAGAGGGAAGTAGGATTAGGAGTTTGTTCTAGTTTCTACTAAGAGCCTCGGCAACAATCAGAAACATCATCGGAGATAGAGGGTCTCCTTGGTGCACTCTCTTAAAGGACCGAAAGAACCCATCACCTCTTCGTTTATGACCATAGAAAACCAGCATTTGTTGACAGAATGGAACATCATATCAATCCACTCGTTGTAGAATCTGAGCCGCTTTCAGAGGCCATAGGAGGAATTTCCAGTCCAACCGATTATACGCTTTAAGCATATCCAGTTTGACGATAATGTTATAGTCCTTGTTTTTGTGACCAAACTCCGATATCATCTCTTGTGCAAGCACTAGGTTATTAGCAATCTTACGACCACGGACAAACCCACTTTGTTTCGGGGAAATAATATTAGACAGGATGTTGGCAAGCCGATTGGAAAGTAGCTTGGAAATTACCTTATTGGAGAAGTTACACAAGCTGATAGGGCGATAATCGTCAAATGATTTCGAGTGATCCGACTTTGGGATGACTATCGTGGTGCTCGAAATGGACTTAGGGTATCCGAAGCCGGCAAAAAACTATCAGACGGCCTCCGACAGATCTTTCTTGACGCTATTTAGTATTTAGTGAAGAAAATATCGTTGAACCCATCTGGCCCGACCGAACAGATGGAATCGATGGCCTTAACCACCCCTTCAACCACCTCTGAGGTCGAGGGAGATATTATCAGGGTAAAGAGATGGGACCGCCAAGAATAAATGATCGTTCTGCTGCACCTTAGACTTCTAGAAAAGTTTGGAATAAAACTTGACAGCTTACGCTTTGATCACCTCCTCCGAGCTCGGCGTCTACCTATCCATTGAATGAACCCGGTGGATGGCAAGATTTTTTTTCTTATTATTAATATACGCATGGATAAAGGTGGAGTTGCGATCACCTTCCAAGTCCCATTTAAGCCACACTTTTTGCCGCAAGAACGTGACCTTAAGCACCTCCCTTTGCTTGAGAGCAACCTTGGCCACATTCAGCCAAGACCGAAGGAGAGTACCATCCGATGCGTCGAAGGCATCCTCAGCCACCAATGCCTTCGCTTTTGTTGATTTTATTACCTCAAAGATGTCCCCAAAGGCTTCGAAGCTCCACTTCGACAGCGTCTTTCGGGTGGCTGCCAGCCTAAGCCCCAGCTGAACCAAACCATTGGGGTGAGAGACGGAGAGCCAGGCCTCGAAAACCACACTGAGATATGCGCGTGGGAAGTATAAAAACATGAAAAATAAGAACCATGTGCTGCAAAAGACATGTGCATAGCTTAGTGGCGCATCCTACAAAAAGGAAACCATGCGCATGCAACCAAACTGGCGCATCCAGACAACAGATTCACGCGCTTAAAGTTACTACACAGTATTAAAGGTGCATAAAAGGATTTTTTTAATGATATTCATGATTACATATAATGGAAGTCTATTACATGAATAGATATTTTTATTAATATTCATGATTACATGGAAAATCTACTATAAAAATGGGAATGCCTTAATTATTCAAGACATGTGCAGGACTCTCCTCTGCCATGTAGATGAGCCGCTGGTAGAATGTGGTATCAATTGGCAATAAACCGAAACCCTGTAATCAATATCTTGGTCGTACCAATGGTAGTCGACATCGTCTCGAGGTAGAACACAGCTAGTACATTTGACGAACAAGGGTTGCTTCGTAAATTATCGGCCAAGCTCATCTTGGTCTTTAGACGAGTTCTCGCATCAAGGTGGTCACTTCTTTGAATGAAGATATCAATGATTCTAGCCCATGGCTGATACAACTCTTATCTTACTTGTCAAGGAGGAGGCTTGCAGCCATCGAAAGACAGATCTATCTCAAGTACGAATTAGGGAAGGGAAGAAAATGAGCAAGTTTTTTTTTTCCCAAAACTCCCCTATTTATATGACATACGCAGTCAAACACATCCACCAAGTGGCAAACGATCAAAGCTCCAAAGTTAATGGGATGAACTTCACATAATGTTAATGAATCTGCCACCTAGGTTTTCGACCAAGTCTATGGTCAAAGCCATGCATCATTTTGAGGCCCACGCATGACAACGCTTATAGAATTTGACCCAAGTCATGTCCCTCAAATGGCCATGCACATGAAAAACCATACATGTCAGGAACCATGTGTCACGACCTGCACCCAGTGTAAGGGCACGAGACCATGGGTATGTCCAGCCTATGCCGCAGTATCGACGGTAGAACGCTGTCCTACATCTCAATAACAACTATAACATAGTATAATGTATCTGTCAAGTATATACTCTCCATGGGGAGTACAATCTCAGAAAGATATAACTCAATCACAAATAACTAAGGAGAAAATAACGGCAAGATATAAAATAGATAAAATGTCAAAGTGCGATATAAGCCAAAATAAAAATAAGTCTAAGTTTTATCAACACATCACACAGAGTATATAAAATAATAACATATCAGAAGATAGCTGAAGACAAATCCTGATAAATGTCCTAGCAATCTAATCTAGGCACTACTGGTGTCTCCTCTAGGCTAGCTAGATCCTCCTAGCGATCCAGGTCGCAAGTGTCATCTAAGTCTGCACCATAATAAGTGGTGCATAAATCCTCCAAGTTCTCTATAAAATTTTGTCAATAAATTCAGTCAGGATTAGAGCAAAGCACATAACTCTGAAAGCAGTTTTATGGCATGGTAGGAAACATAGAATGAGCAATAAAAGAATATACATGACATGTTGTAATGGAAGTCCAAGAATACATGAAATATCGATAAGGAAATTGAGTACATGTAAACTATAATAAATATAAGTGATTTAGAGCACAAGATAGTTATGTGATTGATTTAGGTTGTACATGATTATTCTACGGTAACTCGATTATACGTAAAGGTATAATTGACATATACATGATTACACTAGAGAGATTTAATCATATAACGACTTCTACTCCCCCGCCCCAATCAATACACAATGAGCAGATTACGACACGTTATGTACATAATTGTTATTTATACTTGAAGCACATGTGAGAACATGAGAGTACACGATAGCAAATGAGAGTATATTAATAATACAAATATAAGGAGTACACGATGTACATGATAAAGTGAATAAACATGAAATACTCGATGCACCCGATAAGGGGATAACATCTCGTGACAAGATCCATATAGTACCAATCCGTGTTAACAATGTGTCATCATCAAGTAATGTAGTCCAGAACAGACAATATAAATACTATTACGATGAAAATAATCAGAGAATGTACTCGCCTGATATCTTGAACAACAACTGTGTATCGATATCTGAAGTGGCGTCACAAGGACCTATTATAAAATTACAGGGTTACAAAGTGTTCTAAAGTAAATAGTTGATTTAAATGTGTTATTTATATGCTGCTAGACCATTTCTAGGTCAGTGAAGTCAAACTAGGTCAATCCTAGTCAATTGGTCAACTATAGGTCAAACTTGGTTCAATTAGCCTAAATCTAATGTTTGGCTAAATTAGGCTATTTAGTGTGCTATTGATAATGTGGTATCAAACCATATCTCAAACCTAGGTTCAAACCAATCTATATGCTATATACCTTGTAGTATAACTATAGGACACCTTACCCAAACTCTTTATCAACTACTAACATATGTATATAAATGTATGAAACTGATAGATATATGTATATAGGCTGACATATACAAGGACTGAACAGACGTCCTAAACTGATACTTTACCTTAGTATGGACTAACACAATATAAAGAGACTGATACCCAATATAAAGAAATGTTAGAACATGTAATGTAATTGACTGATATAGGAAATGGTGTGCAGTGTAAAAAGACTGAACACAAAATCTAAACAAATACATTCTAAGGAGGACAAATAAATGTAAAGGATTGAACATCAAAGATGAGGACTGAATATCAAAAGGAAATGGGACTAATATCACATATCCAAAGACTAATACCTACTAAACATTAAGCATTTGGGAACTGATACTAAAATATGAAATTAGACATCAAAGGACTGATACATTGTTCAAAGACTGAACATTTGTTCATGGACTAAACACAAAACAACTGTAGGCTGATACTCAAAGTCAAAATAGTTCCCCACTTGAGTCCTTTCCCTTCTCTACCACTCATCAACATAATTTGGGGTCCAATGAAGACTGACCCAAAGTTTTGGGACTGACATGATGAGGTTAAGATGAACAGTAGTACAGGGTAAGACTGATACATTAAGTTATTAGGGATTGAACAAAATGGGACTATTAATATAGAGTAGACGTATCATAATAATGAATATGGACAGAACTCAATATTAACTGGGGACTGAATATGCATTATAGGCTAAGAACTTAACCCTTAACACAAGACTGAAACAAAAGAAAGAATGGGACTGATACTCTAAGGTATTAGTAGACAAAATATTAAGACAGAATAGTAATGTATATCTGGACTGTATAAGGAATGTAATAAACTGATACAATGATAGGTAAAGGAATCTTCATCCTTTGCAACTGATAGGGATCAATCAAGGGACTGAACCTAAAACAAGGACTGGTCACTTATAGCCTACCCGAGTTCCCTTCTAATGAAATTGACTGCCACATTTTTGATGGGGACTGATACGCAAGAATAAGTTCTGTCTCGCCCCGCTCCCGGAGGAGCGATCGTCCTCGCTAAGGCGTGATGCCGCACGAGCCTAGGTTGCGCTCGTGCAAGACCAAGTCTAGAAAAGACCGATTGAAGCTAGGCCACAGAGTCGCACAGAGTGTCTCCATTTACAGTGAAAAGTAAATGAACACAAATTGAAACAAACTCAATAGTCTCTATTGATATTCAAGAAGTATTACAAGCGGCGCTAGGCCTTGATTATAAATCGCTCAAGCTCTCTCTCTGAAAACATAAAAGGTGTGCCAAGTGGCTTACAAGATGGAATGATTCATGGCGATATTCCAATACATTATGTCCTATATAAGGTGGTTCAGTTCCTTTGCAACGCTCCAAGGCACCAAAGTTAGTTTCGCGCCTTAGCACACTCGAGGGAAGTCTCCACACTCGACGAGGTTCTCCTGCACCCTGCAGGCAGACTATATGGTTATCAGTACATTGTTTTGCACTGGTGGGGAGGCTTGCTCGCCTACTCGCTATTATTACCAAATACGTTCAATTTTTTTTGTGCACCATCTATCATTTATTGTTTTACTAATCTTGCCTTAGGATCAGTTTCATGACATATAATATAAAGCCAATCCCGTGCTACCGATATCAAGTATCGCATGTAAATAGCATTCGTAACTTACCATACTTACCATATGATCTTCCCTGTCAAAGGTAAACCAAGTTTGCTAACATATTATACGTAAAGACTTAACAAAATTTGCATAAGTATTCCAAAGTGTCAAGGGCATGTTCCTGCCTCAGGTTCTACGAAGTATTCTAGTTTTGTCAAGAAGTGTTATGATCAAGCTTTATTTAATGTTCATTCAGTTACTCAGTCGTTCGACTTACTCAAGTTGTCAGTATGTATTGTACTCAAATGTTGTTCAGATACATTTCAGTTAGTAACTTAGCATGTTTAGCTTACTCAGATTACTTATTTCAATGCAAGGTCTCGCATACGGATTGCCGCAATCGAGCCCACTTAATCTATATGTACCGGTCGCTGGCACCATAAGCTATTTTGAACTATCAATCTTGGTATCGTGGTTCCCTATCAGCCGGTGATGGCTGGTATACCCTAATAGGCCATGCAATACCCGACTTATGCCTCTTGGGTGGCGGGTGGCCGAGCCTGCAACGAAGCTGCCCGTAAGCCATGATTTCGTCTAGGCCGACCACGATGTCGTGATCGTTGCCTTGGAATCCTTATTCATTTCCTTCCTTCGTGCACCGAGTTATCCGTGACTATAGAAGCATGAAAAAGGAACAAGAAAGCTTCATGCGGCTCAAAAGTCCTTTAGAGCTTCATGCGGCTCAAAAGTCTCTTAGAGGTTCAAACGGCTCAAAAGTCTCTTAAGGCTTCATGCGGCTCAAAAGTCTCTTAAGGCTTCATGCGTCTAGAAAGTACACAATAGCTCCATGTGGCTCGGAATAGGCCACGTGGCTCTATACAATTTAAAGTAGGCATCCACAGCTTGCCATCATTACTTTGTGCAGCTAGCTCATTAAAAGCTCTGACGCAATGCAGCAGCCCAGACACAATGGATTGACAGCTCTGACATAAAGGTGAAATAATGACTCTTGACGTGCTCCAGATCCTCGAACTCTTCGTTCGTCGGAGTATACACTTCAAAAACTTTGTCTCCCCAAGGTAGCTTGGAGACTGCATGCATCTCGTGCAGAGCAAGCCCCATCTCCTCCACGGGTGTAAAGAAAGTCCTCGTTGTCACGATCCGCACCCACTGTGAGGGTACGAGGACGTAACAATGCCCAGCCTACGCCGCAGTGTCGGCGGTAGAATGCTGTCCTAGGTCATAACATCTAACAGGTAAGGGTAATATACAATTATACTTCCCGAATGGGGGTGACATAACAGAATATAACTCAACCACATCTAAGGTAGAACATGAAAGGAAAGATAGATAAATATCCAGAAATGAGAACACAGAGATACAACCCAGAGTTCTAAGTGTCTAAATAAGTACATATCCAAAATAATATCTCAGAAACTCAATACAGAATCCAGAAAGATAAGACATCCTAATCTAGGGAAGTATCATCAACTGCTAGCAGGTCCAAGTCACTAGCGATGTCTAATGCTGCACTAAGAGGGATAGACACCAGAGCCTCATCATTCACTGTAAAATTTTCAACAGGTCAAGTCAGGATGGAAACGAGCACATATCTCTCAAAATAGTTCATAGCAGGTTAGGAGTATAAATCATGCAATAGAGTAAAATACATGAAGTGCTGAAAAGAAAGTACGAGTAAACAGGAGATATTTTGTAACTGAAAGTAAATACATGATAGTAGAGACTGTAAGTGGCTACGTGATTTAGAGTACAATATGGTTATGTAAACGGCTTAGGGGCACATGAATACAAATAAGAGGCACATTTATACAGCTACTGGGGATAATGATCACATAACCAATTCTACTCACCCTGCCCCAATTAATACACAAGGATCCATTCAAGTTACGTTATAAGCACATGAATACAGCTAAGGATACGTGAACTCATGTAATGAGTAGTACATGAGGCACGTGATAAAGCACATGAGAACATGTAAAAACATGAACTAGTACGAGTACAAGGAGTACCTGATGCACATGATAAAGTACATGAACATAAAATACCCGATGCACCCGTAGAGGGATAACATCTCAGGAAGGGATCCATATAGTATTAATCCGTGAAGATACGTGTCAGCATCATATAGAGTAATCTAGAGCAAGAATATAATCCAGGTAAGTATGAAAAGATCAGAGAATGTACTCGCCTGTAACTCGAGAATCTGGAGAATATATATTGTCCGAGGAGTGGTGTCTGGCTCCTATTAGAACAGCACAAGTCACAACCAGTCCAGAATGGTAATAAGATGCACTACGATGCATTCTACATGAATATAGGTTAATCTAGGCCAAAGTCAACTCTTGGTCAACTCTGGCCAACCCTAGAAGTCAAACTAGGCCAACCAAGTTAAACCTAAGTCAAACAAGTCTAAACTAGTCTAACTAGGTTTAACAAGACTATTCTAGGTTTACTAGGCTATTCTAGGCAATACCATGTCAAGCCTACCAATACACATCTCTACATGCCATATATCAAGCCTATAGCCTACTAGACACATCTACCAAGATATCCTCTATAGCTAATCAATACACATATTGGCTATCTATACAATACATACACCAAATATCATGACATGTCATATGGTATCCATACTCTATAACATATTATATCACAACACCATATATATAATATATATTAAAATACATATACACATATATAGGAAAGCTTGTATATATATACATAACAATGCTTATATATATACATACATAGGGAGTGATGGGGAAACACATGAGTACATGTGTGTGAAGAGTGTGCTAGTGAAGTGAGGCATGAGAGTGATAGATAGAGGGTGTGTTAGACATGGCATGAGATAACCTGTGCACATTATGACATTGTGTGCAGCGGGTGATATGGAAACAGTGAATACTTGTGTGGTATCCTGAGAACAGTAAATACAAGAAAAAAAAACAGTGAAGGTATTACAGTACATTTGGGAAAAAAAACAGGAAAACATGATCAATGTTAAGGGAATTCAGGGAAATACATTTGATTTCAGTTAAATGGAATGAAGAATACTCAGGTATAGAAGAATTCAAACCCAGAAAATGCATTTGATTCTTAGGTTTCATATTGACTGAAAACACAAACTAATCTCAAGTTATCAAACAAGAATCTTAGATGTTCAAATTTCAGGTTTCCAAAAACTCGAAACACAAACCAATCTCAGTTTTAAGAAGAATGAAATATTCCTAAATCAGCTAATGACAGTTCATAAAAGAACCAATACCCTTAGTTCAGAATATACAATCACAGGTTTTAGAAAAGGAAAGGAATTCGATTTAAAGTAATTTAGAACCATTCCCAGGTTCAGAACTAAAACTCAGGTTTTCCAAAACAAAAGAAATCAGATAATCAAATCTCAGTATTCCAGGACAGTACTCCCCCTCCATTTCTCAGTTTCAGTCCAATACAACAATGGTGAACTGGAAAAATAACAGTTCAACAAAACAGGAATAAATCAGTTTAAGAAGAGGGAAAGAAAACAGTTTTCAATCAAACAATGCCCCCAAACCCATACTCAGTTAACAGTGAAATGAAGGGTTAAACTCAGGTTAATGTTTGACAGGAAACATCCCATTTGCAACTACCCAAAATCAGTCCATAGTAAATACATTCACAGGTTATCTAGAATCTCAGAATTCAAGTCATTTCAGAAATTAAGAAATTAACTAACATACAATCACATGTTATTAGCATTTGAAATGAAAGGAAACAGTCAGGCTATTCTAACAGTGATCACATCAGTTGATAGTTAGCACAGTTTGAAACCCAATACCAATATCCCATTTCTCACAATCAAAAGTCCATAAAAGAATGTAAAAACATAGCTAACATGTATAATAATATGTGGAAACATCATTAGTGAAGAAAACAACATAGAGACAGGGAAAAAATAGATGGGTTTGAAACTGGAAACTCACTGTATCAGTGAGTATCAGTGAAGGCCCAAAATTCATGTTCGAAATCCAACTCATCATTAAAACCTAAGCTAATTATGCAACTACTATAACAGAGGTTTAATCATCAGCTTAGGATCTTAACTTAATAATTTAAAACATAATTAAAAGTATTAAGAACAATTGATACACAGAAAACACATTCTACACTGGACCGCACAGTGTACAACACTTGCACAGACCACCACGTGTCCGACACGACACGAGGACTCGTAAAACTTTACGAGCCTCGTGTCAGTCATGGACACGAGCCACATGTCAATTTTCAAGGGTCAAAACCCTCTGTACACAGAGAAAATGCACTCGAGCAGCAGGGAAGAAAATCCGCCCGCGCGCGTGGGTGCACAACCGCGTGTCCACGCGCTCTTGTCGGCTCATCCCGACACGAAAACGTGCTCAGTGTCCAAGATTAGCATAAGCGAGCCTAAAATGGATTTTTCCATTCAAACACAATCACAAAAATCGAACGAAATGCCCTTTGAGTCATTTTGTCGAACACTAACCTAGACACATTGATACGTGTCCGATACGGACACGAAATGGGTCCAAATTCTAGGGTTAGCCTATCCTACTGTTAGGTTAGGGTTAGGACATCCTAGAAATGATTTTTAACAAAATTTAAATGCAATAGAAGGAGATATACCTATAGGTGAACAATGGTTCAAAATCCCCAAATGGGAAGAGCTCCACAAACTACCAAACTTCCTCAAATTGTGTTCTTCCTGCAAATACTCATCAATAACAACAAGGATACTAATATTAGGTCCTATTGCAATTTGTTTAAAAGAATTTGGAGAATAAATGGATTTTCTAAGGATTTACAAAGATGGGAACTCACCTCTTCCAAATGGCAAAGTTTCCTAAAGAGGCAACCCTAATTTTAAGAGGATATAAATAGGGGAAGGGGACACACTATGGCTGGTCAAATTTTTAGGGTTAGGGCTTGGTTCAATGGGTGTGGGCCTATGGCCATTAAGCCTTTAAGTCATGAAATGACTTATGATTTCACAAGCCATTACTTAACCAATCTAGCCCCTAATTTCCCCAAACTAATCCCAATGAGTTAATCCTCATGAACTTAAGTCAACCTAGGTTTTCAAATCCTAAACACTTAGTCATGACCTAGGTTAGCCACTAGGTTAGTCTCCAAGGTCAACATAAGTCAAAGTCTCTAAAACACCAAAAATCAATTATTCTAAAAATCACTTAAAATCACATTAATTCTAATAAATATAATTAATACTAATAATCACTAACCATGGTTAGCTGAGACTAGCTATGACTAATCTAGGTTGGGTCCAAACCAAGTTAGGCTAATCACAATACATGGCAATCAATTAAATAATATTAAAATCACACCATTCTTAATAATATATTAAATTCCAAATAATATATATGAAATTCAATTAAATTCAAAATGACAAAAATACCCTCAAACTAGAAATGATAATGAAATACCCTAATCACATAGTCGGGTTCTAGGTTAAGCTGTCTCTAGTGTTACACTCTCAAAACACCAAAATCATAAGTCATGATTTAAAATAGTTTTTAAATGATTTAAAAATTACCAAAAATCATATCATGAGTTAAATATCACTATTAAAAGATTAAAATCATAAAATTTTAAAATTACCCTAATTTAGAAAACTGGGTGTTACAATCCGACCCATCTTAGAAAAATTTCGTCCTCGAAATTAAGATGATCGCACCCCTTCTAGGTCAAACCCAAACAATCAAGGTCAAAAGAGAACTTATCTAAATCATGCAATTGGAAGAATATCATATAGGATTTGGTAAGTGGTATCAGTCTAAGGTCTCATCTAGCCATTCTAGTCATATTAGATCAAGAGCAATCATAATGTATCAAAACATACAACAATATGGTAGGGTGCATCAATTTCAAAGACTGGCTAAGATATAGGTCAAAGACTCACCTCCAACTAGGTCTGGTGGCTGGAACTCCATCCCGAAGGCGGAGTCTTGGCTGGGATAAGTGCAGCAGGACAGTCTCGTAGCCTGTGTTCAGCCGACCCACACAACAGGCACACCCCTCTTCTCTTCCTATACAAATGTCCCACACATGTCCAGGATTCTTATAGAAGGTACAGGTAGGCACTTTCTCAGCTGGCCTCTGCTGAACAGGAGTCTGGAGTGGGTAGGCTGGCCTAGGCTGATAGTCTGGGTGCTCACGGGGCTCTAGGTATACACTGCACCTTGGCATCTTAGAACTAGGCTCTCTCACTGAATGTACCAAATCCCACAGTAGTTGGATCCTGCGGCCCTGCTCCTTCAGGATCTCAGCCTGAACTCTCTGTGTCTCCAACACATCCTGGAGAAGTCTGGATATCTGAGCTCCGTCAGAAAACAAACATGCCGAGGGTATGGTATGGGGTACCGCTCCTGGAGGCAGAGGAGAAGACGGGGAAGGACTCTTGGTCTCAGATGAGACTGCTACTCTCTCCTGAGTAACAGGTGGTGGAGGGAAACTCTCTGGTAAGGATGCTAACACCTCCTCGATGGCGGAAGGTACCACTACCCTTGGGTCAGCCTGAGGGGTCACTACCTCCTGAGCAATGGGAGGTGGAAGCACACTATCAGTAGTTGCAGCTGCTCTCAGGCGACAGGCTCGGGTCATGGGTGCCATACTGGAAAGGATAAAAACACAACAATCATTAAGCTATACAGCAGTCTACCATCCTATCTGAAAACCGATAATTTTTCAAAAATAAAATAAGTTAACTACTAATCATCTATTGTCACGCCCTAGAACCAGAATGCTGGACGGAGGCGGACACAGCCAGCTACGCAATCCCAAAGTACGTTAATACTCTGAAATCACGTATAAGCTGTCAAGACATGGGGGTTACTTTACAAGCCATCAGTCCGTCCTAAGGTTTAACAATCCTAGGTATCTCAATCAAAGGCAATTATACAAGAGCAAAGAGTACGATCATCATACATACAATAGTAAGACGTCCCGAACCATATATACATGACTGATCATGAAGCCAGCACCACAGAACTGAGGACTAGCTAGAGTATTTGTCGTACATGATAAGGACTAGCTATAGTCTAGAATACACATATCATGTTTATGCCCGTAGGCTACAATATCAAGGAAAATACCAAAACACGAGCTAAATACATGCTCGGGGCTAAACGTTACAAGAGGAGAATTTACATATCAGTGGGAGAATGAAGAAAAAACCCACTGAGGCACTCTGGTGCTCCGGCTGGTCACCGTCGAGTAGATGGTACGGTAGATCCTTCGGGCTCTTCTATCAGAACCTGGCCATGCAAAACTAGTAGGATCAGACCCCAAATAGCAAGTACCACAAAGGAGGCCGAACTATGAACTTAAAACCAGCAATCATAGGCAATCAACCAGGGAGAGAAAGCAATAAGTAAAGGAGGATCGAGAGTCGTGCAGTACCAATGCACTTATCCCAAAGATAAGAAGACAGTAAGTAAATCATCATTTGATGTAAAGTAAACTGGAGAACATGTTAAATAGATAGAACAGGGAAGGTGATATACGATGGGATGACCATAGGACTATTCAGATAACCAGGTTACAACCAGTAAACCAAACAAGGACCGGGGTTGTAACCCTTCGTCTGAATGGAACTTGGTTTCTCCCACCATTTATCGGCAAGATAAAATAAGAGATCAGGACATGTAATAATCATGTACAAGATCAAGACAAGACTAGACAGACTGAACTCTATCCAACATTCACGGCCAAGCAATAAGTACGGCTTGATACTTTAACTAACTAGGGTTATCACAGGCCTAGTTACTAGCAAGATGCAATGAGATTATTCCACAGCCACAAGCCCTGCAGACCATCAAGGCTATCCGGACGCAATTAGAGTTGAATTCAAGTGGGTACATCGTCCAGAAAATGCATGTACCCTTAGGTGGCTTAGAGAGTGCAACACATGGCAGTGTGTTGGAAATGTGCCCTACTCGACGGCAGGCTACAGATCCCAAGTGGGGCACCCAGATAACGGGATTGCCTGTAGCTGGGAAATCTCTTCATGACCACTGGATTATTCTAGTGATTAGCCTTAGTCGATTTCAGTGGGTGCCCCTGACCGTGGTACTCAGGGATTCCCGTCCTAGACATGATGCAAGACAAGACGGGTTCATTTGCACACGCACAATTGTCCACGGTGTCCAGGCCATTCAATCTTGTCATGTCGTGTTAGCCGCCGCAACAGCATTTCAAAGATTATCATGTCGGGTTTATCATGTCAAGAGTGCGCCTCGGTGGGCCACTATCAAGAATTATTATGTCAAGTTATCATGTCAAATTTGTCAGGTCAAGTTATCATATCGGGAGTGCACCACAGCGGGTCACTAACAAGTCATGCCAATTATCAAGAAGGAGAGAAACTTGCACAATTAAATAATAATATATTAATAATATATACATTCCTGAAGCCAAGAAGAAACTCTACAACTTTTATGTTGGGAGTGGAAAGAAATTCGGACCACAATTCACGCAAATAAAACATTAAACAATCAAAGTGGACCCCATGCGGTCCAAAAGTGGGAGAATAAACATACGGTCAAAGAGAGTGGGAGGCCACACATGCGGCCATGAAACAATAAATAGGTCATGAAATCAAATAAGACAAAAGATAGTGGGACCCTCATTAAATGCAAACTCCCACTTCAGCAAGCAAGTCACTAAAAGAAGCTATGTGGGACCCCCCCACAATCAATGCAATAAGAAAAGTTCACGTGAACCATTTAAATATTGGTTCACGTGGCCAAGCAATGACGACATATAATAAAATATATCCTGCAAGTACAGGCAGCTCAATAAAAGCTATGCGATCCAATATTAAATTCAAAGTCCAAAAGTACAATGGCCATGCGGCCAGCAAGTGGGAAGAGGCCATGCGGCTCAGTAATTTATTGAAGGTCATGCGGCTCCAAAATAATTGCAAGCCAACAACTTTATGCTTCATGCGGCCAGCAACTATTGTTGCATGCGGCCAGGAAAATTTCATGCGGCCCGCAAGTCATCTGACCATATGCGGCTAGCAAATGGCCAAGCAAATATGCATATGCGGCTGGGCTATAAACAAGCATACAAGCAAAAGCATGCATGCATTAAATATAAGGCATTGGATGTAAATTAGAATATACATTAATTATGGATTACAATGCATAAATACATTTATTATGGGGGTATAATGTATAAGTGCATTTATTAGGGGTTAGAATGTATAAAGTGCATTTAAGAATGCACAAGTGCTTTCCTGGAGTACTTATGCGGCTGATTCATTTATATGGAATGAATTAATAAATGCTAAAAAGGCATTAGAGAAAGCATTGTATGCATTCTTTGAATGCATGCGGCTAAGGCATGAATTGATGGATGGAGAATGCATTAATTGCATTCTTGGGGCTATGCGGCTGGCTCATTTAAGAAAGCTTGGAAAAATGCATGAAAATATGCATTTGAAAATAGGATTGCATGTGAATGCATTAATTGCTCTCTCTCTCTCTCTCCCTTAGCCTATGCGGCTAGCTCAGGAGAAGCTTAGGAAATTGCATGAAAATATGCATTATAAGAAAAGTGCATTAAATGCTTTCCTTAAAGCCTATGCGGCTCACTATTTGTTTAAAAAAAAATGCAAGCATGCATTTAATGCAGATGCCAAAGCCCTGTAGCTCCTTTCCATGCGGCTCAAATGGAAATGGAGAGCAAGTATTAATACTAAAGAAATACTGAGGACAAATATTAATGCAAGTGGCAAGCAAAATGCAAGCCTGCATTTAATGCTATTGCCACAGCCTATGCGGCTCACTATTTCCAGAACAACAAATTAATCCGAAGAGATGGCCATGGAATCCATGACTCAAGCTCCTACCACTAACACTGAGAGCCCCAAATCCATTTTGCAGAGAGCAAGCTACATGAAAGCACTTGCTAACCAAGAACATGCAGTCAAAATAGATCAAGACCCATAAAAACCAAAATTTCTTCAAAGTTAGATCTACAACAATCTAGCCATCAAATTGGAAAACTCCAAGTTCTAAATATGCTTAGAATCTAACCATAAAGAGATTGGAACAAACGAAATTGAAATCGTCCAACATTCGGCAAGGTGTACTTGCCTCTCTCTAATGGCTAGGGTTTGGTGGAAAAGAAATGAATGAGGGTGAATGAGGAGGGAGAGAGAAAAGTGGCTTATATAACAAGCTCAAGTGATCTCCACCATTCATTCCTCTCCACTAAATCTAAGCCATACACCTCATCTCATGAGAAACCAAATTAAACCAAACCAAGTCAAAGTGGAACCGAACCAAATAAAACCAAGTCAAAGTTAAACCAAGGCATGAAAATCCTACACTTAGGAAAATTTTAAAATATCACACAAATCGATAAATACGAAATACGGCTCAATTAAACACGTATCCGTATAAAATACCGATACAGTGAGACGGGTCTCACATCTATAAAGAGGTATTATTTAAGAAAACCAGAACCACAAGTTTAAGGAACGAAAGTCAATAGCATGGAATCCAATCACAATATAATATATATAGAAGGAGAGAGTGTTAGAGAGGGAAAGCTAGCATTTTGTAAGGGTCATGTGGTTTGTGTGACATATACACGAAGGTGTTATAGGAGGATTTGGGTCTCAACTATAGCTATCAAGTTACACTATTCTTGGCATATTAGTTAAGCAATCTACAAGGCACAAGCTATTTACTCATAACATGTATGGCTAACCGTATATATAAGTATTTATATGGCTACATAAACATAACATAGAGATGAAGGGTTAGGTTTACATGGCAGTTGTGAACATTAGTGTAGAGTGTCAAGTGTACATGGGTTAAACTTGAAACAAAGGGATCGATCTTTCAGTTTAGCTCAACATTAATTACATATTAGATCTGAAATTGAACTACACATTTGAAGGCAATGTAAAAATGTTAACATGTATTCAGTTTTCAAATTTTGGAGAAATTCGAACATCAAAACCAACTCAATGTTTACCACAACCACAACCTAACATGTAAGAGTATGAACCTAACATTTTATACCTGCACACAACCATGGATACGGTTCAAAACATTACAATTTAAAACTGCAATTTGAACTAAACACTTAGAATCCAAGGTTAAGGGTTTACTATGTACACAGTCTCAAAAATTCAACCCAAAACTCAACCAATTTCTTTAAGAAATGAAACCCTGTATATAACATACATGTGTAGTGATGTAAGCAAAACTAATAACATGAAATTTAAATTTAAATTACGAATTTAATATGGAGAAACATAGAACTAGTCACTGATACTGCACTATATTAGAATACTAGGATTTTGAAAACTTAACATTAATCATATTAACATGCATTTAGATAGGTTGGTAAACAAGTGTAGTATGCATACATGTCAGGCAAGTATATGTGTCCACTATATATATATTTAAGGTAATACAAGATATAATAGCAAGAAGGAAACAATGATAAAATCCATTCTGCTTATCTGTTTAAAAGACGGAACCATTTTGAAACCAGAGCTATAATATCAAATCCAAGTTAGGGTCTAGCAAAATCATCGATTTATTGTATTAGGAAGAATTTTTAGCAAGAAGTTACACAAGGTTATAATAATAGCTAAGCTGCTCCTATTCATACTCCTACTCCTAGGTTATTTGATGATGGGGTACAATTTATGCAACAAAATGGTATGATAGAGATGATATGTTTAAAAACTTTCTCAAGATACAATCTGATAATCATATTCGTATGTCCAAAATCATGTTACTCAGAGTCCTCGCCATGCCAGTAAGCAAGGCTGCGAATAACGATAGATTCCATAACTAGGGTATGCACCTCTACAATCATGTCGTCTGGAAATCTCGCTATGCCGACTAGTATAGCTGCGAGAAATTCCAAATCTCATAACCAAGATACGTACATCCGAAGCCAGGTCTCCATGTTTCCGCCACGCCAGCTAATATGGCTACGATAAACTACAGGTTCCATAATCATGTAGACGTTTTACCATCCCTGCATTCCCGTCAATATATGTTATCAGAAAATATCGTAACTCAGGCTATAAAATTCATCTCGATAGAAAAAAATCAAAACCAACAACGATCCAACAAAATCAAATTCAGTAATCAAGGAGTGAGAGCGAACAAAACAAGGGAAAGGATTTCAAATTGAAGTTTAAATAAGATTCTCAAGGGTCGTCCCAGGAATCTTTCAAGGAATCCTAACTGTGATTGAGTACCCTCAAAAAATATCCTAATCCTATTGCAGGCTGTAGTGATACCCTAGTTCGAATACCACTACATAAACTTGACCTGCATGGGCCACCACTAAAAATGTGTCACGACTCGCACCCACTGTGAGGGTGCGAGGACGTAACAACGCCCAGCCTACGCCGCAGTGTCGGCGGTAGAACGCTGTCCTAGGTCATAACATCTAACAGATAAGGGTAATATACAGTTATACTCCCCGAATGGGGGTGACATAACAAAATATAACTCAACCACATCTAAGGTAGAACATGAAAGGAAAGATAGATAAATATCCAGAAATAAAAACACAGAGATACAACCCAGAGTTCTAAGTGTCTAAATAAGTACATATCCAAATTAATATCTCAGAAACTCAATACAGAATCCAGAAAGATAAGACATCCTAATCTAGGGAAGTATCATCAATTGCTAGCAGGTCCAAGTCACTAGCGATGTCTAATGCTGCACCAAGAGGGATAGACACCAGAGCCTCATCATTCACTGTAAAATTTTCAACAGGTCCAGTCAGGACGGGAACGAGCACATATCTCTCAAAATCGTTCATAGCAGGTTAGGAGTATAAATCATGCAATAGAGTAAAATACATGAAGTGCTGAAAAGAAAGTACGAGTAAACATGAGATATTTTGTAACTGAAAGTAAATACATGATAGTAGAGACTGTAAGTGGCTACATGATTTAGAGTACAATATGGTTATGTAAACGGCTTAGGGGCACAAGAATACAAATAAGAGGCACATTTATACAGCTACTGGGGATAATGATCACATAACCAATTCTACTCACCCCGCCCCAATTAATACACAAGGATCCATTCAAGTTACGTTATAAGCACATGAATACAGCTAAGGATACGTGAACTCATGTAATGAGTAGTATATGAGGCACGTGATAAAGCACATGAGAACATATAAAAACATGAACTAGTACGAGTACAAGGAGTACCTGATGCACATGATAAAGTACATGAACATAAAATACCCGATGCACCCGTAGAGGGATAACATCTCAGGAAGGGATCCATATAGTATTAATCCGTGAAGATACGTGTCAGCATCATGTAGAGTAATCTAGAGCAAGAATATAATCTAGGTAAGTATAAAAAGATCATAGAATGTACTCGCCTGTAACCTGAGAATCTGGAGAATATATACTGTCCGAGGAGTGGTGTCTGGCTCCTATTAGAACAACACAAGTCACAACAAGTCCAGAATGGTAATAAGATGCACTACGATGCATTCTACATGAATCTAGGTCAATCTAGGCCAAAGTCAACTCTTGGTCAACTCTGGTCAACCCTAGAAGTCAAACTAGGTCAACCAAGTCAAACCTAAGTCAAACAAGTCTAAACTAGTCTAACTAGGTTTAACAAGACCATTCTAGGTTTACTAGGCTAATCTAGGCAATACCATGTCAAGCCTACCAATACACATCTCTACATGCCATATATCTAGCCTATAGCCTACTAGACACATCTTCCAAGATATCCTCTATAGCTAATCAATACACATATTGGCTATCTATACAATACATACACCAAATATCATGACATGTCATATGGTATCCATACTCTATAACATATCATATCACAACACCATATATATAATATATATATATTAAAATACATATACACATATATAGGAAAGCTTGTATATATATACATAACAATGCTTATATATATATGTACATACATAGGGAGTGAGGGGGAAAACACATGAGTACATGTGTGTGAAGAGTGTGCTAGTGAAGTGAGGCATGAGAGTGATAGATAGAGGATGTGTTAGACATGGCATGAGATAACCTGTGCACATTGTGACATTGTGTGCAGTGGGTGATATGGAAACAGTGAATACTTGTGTGGTATCCTGAGAACAGTGAATACAAGAAAAAAAACAGTGAAGGTATTACAGTACATTTAGGAAAAAAAATATGAAAACAGGATCAATGTTAAGGGAATTCTGGGAAAAACATTTGATTTCAGTTAAATGGAATGAAGAATACTCAGGTATAGAAGAATTCAAACCCAGGAAATGCATTTGATTCTCAGGTTTCATATTGACTGAAAACACAAAATAATCTCAAGTTATCAAACAAGAATCTCAGATGTTCAAATTTCAGGTTTCCAAAAACTCGAAACACAAACCAATCTCAGTTTTAAGAAGAATGAAACATTCCTAAATCAACTAATGACAGTTCATAAAAGAACCAATACCCTTAGTTCAGAATATACAATCACAGGTTTTAAAAAAGGAAAGGAATTCGATTTAAAGTAATTTAGAACCATTCCCAGGTTCAGAACTAAAACTCAGGTTTTCTAAAACAAAAGAAATCAGATAATCAAATCTCAGTATTCCAGGACAGTACTCCCCCCATTTCTCTGTTTTAGTCCAATACAACAATGGTGAACTGGAAAAATAACAGTTCAACAAAACAGGAATAAATCAGTTTAAGAAGAGGGAAAGAAAATAGTTTTCAATCAAACAATGCCCCCAAACCCATACTCAGTTAACAGTGAAATGAGGGGTTAAACTCAGGTTAATGTTTGGCAGGAAACATCCCATCTGTAACTACCCAAAATCAGTCCATAGTAAATACATTCACAGGTTATCTAGAATCTCAGAATTCAAGTCAGTTCAGAAATTAAGAAATTAACTAACATACAATCACATGTTATTAGCATTTGAAATGAAAGGAAATAGTCAGGCTATTCTAACAGTGAATCACATCAGTTGATAGTTAGCACAGTTTGAAACCCAATACCAATATCCCATTTCTCACAATCAAAAGTCCATAAAAGAATGTAAAAACATAGCTAACATGTATAATAATATGTGGAAACATCATTAGTGAAGAAAACAACATAGAGACAGGGAAAAAATAGATGGGTTTGAAACTGGAAACTCACTGTATCAGTGAGTATCAGTGAAGGCCCAAAATTCATGTTCGAAATCCAACTCATCATTAAAACCTATGCTAATCATGCAACTACTATAACAGAGGTTTAATCATCAGTTTAGGATCTTAACTTAATAATTTAAAACATAATTAAAAGCATTAAGAACAATTGATACACAGAACACACATTCTACACACTGGACCGCATAGTGTACAATACTTGCACAGACCACCACGTGTCCGACATGACACGAGGACTCGTGAAACTTTACGAGCCTCGTGTCAGTCATGGACACGAGCCACATGTCAATTTTCAAGGGTCGAAACCCTCTGTGCACAGAGAAAATGCACTCGAGCAGCAGGGGAGAAAATCTGCCCGCGTGCGTGGGTGCACGACCGCGTGTCCACGCGCTCGTATCGGCTCATCCCGACACGAAAACATGCTCAGTGTCCAAGATTAGCATAAGCGAGCCTAAAATGGATTTTTCCATTCAAACACAATCACAAAATCGAACGATGGCATTTCGTCGAACACTAACATAGACACATTGATACGTGTCCGATACGGACATAAAATGGGTCCAAATTCTAGGGTTAGCCTATCCTACTGTTAGGTTAGGGTTAGGACATCCTAGAAATGATTTTTAACAGAATTTAAATGCAATAGAAGGAGATATACCTATAGGTGAACAATGGTTCAAAATCTCCAAATAGGAAGAGCTCCACAAACCACCAAACTTCCTCAAATTGTGTTCTTCCTGCAAATACTCATCAATAACAGCAAGGATACTAATATTAGGTCCTATTTCAATTTGTTTGAAGGAATTTGGAGAATAAATGGATTTTCTAAGGATTTACAAAGATGGGAACTCACCTCTTTCAAATAGCAAAGTTTCCTAAAGAGGCAACCCTAATTTCAAGAGGATATAAATAGGGGAAGGGGACACACTATGGCTGGTCAGATTTTTAGGATTAGGGCTTGGTTCAATGGGTGTGGGCCTATGGCCATTAAGCCTTTAAGTCATGAAATGACTTGTGATTTCACAAGCCATTACTTAATCAATCTAGCCCCTAATTTCACCAAACTAATCCCAATGAGTTAATCCTCATGAACTTAAGTCAACCTAGGTTTTCAAATCCTAAACACTTAGTCATGACCTAGGTTAGCCACTAGGTTAGTCTCCAAGGTCAACATAAGTCAAAGTCTCTAAAACACCAAAAATCAATTATTCTAAAAATCACTTAAAATCACATTAATTCTAATAAGTATAATTAATACTAATAATCACTAACCATGGTTAGCTGAGACTAGCTATGACTAATCTAGGTTGGGTCCAAACCAAGTTAGGCTAATCACAATACATGGCAATCAATTAAATAATATTAAAATCATACCATTCTTAATAATATATTAAATTCCAAATAATATATATTAAATTCAATTAAATTTAAAATGACAAAAATACCCTCGAACTGGAAATGATAATGAAATACCCTAATCACATAGTCAGGCTCTAGGTTAAGCTGTCTCTAGTGTTACACTCTCAAAACACCAAAATCATAAGTCATGATTTAAAATAGTTTTAAAATGATTTAAAAATTACCAAAAATCATATCATGAGTTAAATATCACTATTAAAAGATTAAAATCACAAAATTTTAAAATTACCCTTATTTGGAAAACTGGGTGTTACAATCTTACCCACCTTAGAAAAATTTTGTCCTCGAAATTAAGATGATCGCACCCCTTCTAGGTCAAATCCAAACAATCAAGGTCAAAAGAGAACTTATCTAAATCATGCAATTAGAAGGATATCATATAGGATTTGGTAAGTGGAATCAGTTTGAGGTCTCATCTAGCCATTCTAGTCATATTAGATCAAGAGCAATCATAAGGTATCAAAACATACAACAATACGGTAGGGTGCATCAATTTCAAAGACTGGCTAAGATATAGGTCAAAGACTCACCTCCAACTAGGTCTGGTGGCTGGAACTCCCTCCCGAAGACGGAGTCTTGGCTGGGATAAGTACAGCAGGACAGTCTCGCAGCCTGTGTGCAGCCGACCCACACAATTGGCACACCCTTCTTCTCTTCCTACAGATGTCCCACACATGTCCAGGCTTCTTACAGAAGGTGCAGGTAGGCGCTTTCTCAGCTGGCCTCTGCTGAACAGGAGTCTGGACTGGGTAGGCTGGCCTAGGCTGATAGTCTGGGTGCTCACGGGGCTCTGGGTATACATTGTTTCTTGGCCTCTTAGAACTAGGCTCTCTCACTGAATGTACCAAATCCCACAGTAGTTGGATCCTGCGGCCCTGCTCCTTCAGGATCTCAGTATGAACTCTCTGTGTCTCCAACACATCCTGGAGAAGTCTGGATATCTGAGCTCCGTCAGGAAACAAACATGCCGAGGGTATGGTATGGGGTACCGCTCCTGGAGGCAGAGAAGGAGACGGGGAAGGACTCTTGGTCTCAGATGAGACTGCCACTCTCTTCTGAGTAACAGGTGGTGGAGGGAAACTCTCTGGTAAGGATGCTAACACATCCTCGATGGCGGAAGGTGCCACTACCCTTGGGTCAGCCTGAGGGGTCACTACCTCTTGTGCAATAGGAGGTGGAAGCACACTATCAGTAGCTGCAGTTGCTCTCAGGCGACAGGCTCGGGTCATGGGTGCCATACTGGAAAGGATAAAAACACAACAATCATTAAGGCTGTACAGCAGTCTACCATCCTATCTGAAAACCGGTAATTTTTCAAAAATAAAATAAGTTAACTACTAATCATCTATAAAGAGGTATTATTTAAGAAAACCAGAACCACAAGTTTAAGGAACGAAAGTCAATAGCATGGAATCCAATCACAATATAGTATATATAGAAGGAGAGAGTGTTAGAGAGGGAAAGCTAGCATTTTGTAAGGGTCATGTAGTTTGTGTGACATATACACGAAGGTGTTATAGGAGGATTTGGGTCTCAACTATAGCTATCAAGTTACACTATTCATGGCATATTAGTTAAGCAATCTACAAGGCACAAGCTATTTACTCATAACATGTATGGCTAACCGTATATATAAGTATTTATATGGCTACATGAATATAACATAGAGATGAAGGGTTAGGTTTACATGGCAGTTGTGAACATTAGTGTAGAGTATCAAGTATATATGGGTTAAACTTGAAACAAAGGGTTCGATCTTTCAGTTTAGCTCAACATACATATTAGATCTGAAATTGAACTACACATTTGAAGGCAATGTAAAAATGTTAACATGTATTCAGTTTTCAAATTTTGGAGAAATTCGAACATCAAAACCAACTCAATGTTTACCACAACCACAACCTAACATGTAAGAGTATGAACCTAACATTATATACCTGCACACAACCATGTATACGGTTCAAAACATTACAATTTAAAACTGCAATTTGAACTAAACACTTAGAATCCAAGGTTAAGGGTTTACTATGTACACAGTCTCAGAAATTCAACACAAAACTCAACCAATTTCTTTAAGAAATGAAACCCCTTATATAACATACATGTGTAGTGATGTAAGCAAAACTAATAACATGAAATTTAAATTTAAATTACAAATTTAATATGGAGAAACATAGAACTAGTCACTGATACTGCACTATATTAGAATACTAGGATTTTGAGAACTTAACATTTATCATATTAACATGCATTTAGATAGGTTGGTAAACAAGTGTAGTATGCATACGTGTCAGGCAAGTATCTGTGTCCACTATATATATATTTAAGGTAATACAAGATATAATGGCAAGAAGGAAACAATGATAAAATCCATTCTGCTTATCTGTTTCAAAGAAGGAACCATTTTGAAACCAGAGCTATAATATCAAATCCAAGTTAGGGTCTAGCAAAATCATCGATTCATTGTATTAGGAAGAATTTTTAGCAAGAAGTTACACAAGGTTATAATAATAGCTAAGCTGCTCCTATTCATACTCCTACTCCTAAGTTATTTTATGATGGGGTACAATTTATACAACAGAATGGTATGATAGAGATGATATGTTTAAAAACTTTCTCAAGATACAATCTGATAATCATATGCGTATGTCCAAAATTATGTTACTCAGAGTCCTCGTCATGCCAGTAAGCAAGGCTGCGAATAATAATAGATTCCATAACTAGGGTATGCACCTCTACAATCATGTCGTATAGAAATCTCGCTATGCCGACTAGTATAGCTGCGAGAAATTCCAAATCTCATAACCAAGATACGTACATTCGAAGCCAGGTCTCCATGTTTTCGCCACGCCAGCTAATATGGCTGCGATAAACTACAGGTTCCATAATCATGTAGACGTTTTACCATCCCTGCATTCCCGTCAATATATGTTATCAGAAAATATCATAACTCAGGCTATAAAATTCATCTCGATAGGAAAAATCAAAACCAACAACGATCCAACAAAATCAAATTCAGTAATCAAGGAGTGAGAGCGAACAAAACAAGGAAAAGGATTTCAAATTAAAGTTTAAATAAGATTCTCAAGGGTCGTCCCAGGAATCTTTCAAGGAATCCTAACCGTGATTGAGTACCCTCAAAAAAATATTCTAATCCTACTGCAGGCTGTAGTGATACCCTAGTTCGAATACAACTACATAAACTCGACCTGCATGGGCCACCACTAAAAACGTGTCACGACCCGCACCCACGGTGAGGGTATAAGGATGTAACAACGTCCAGCCTACGCCGCAGTGTCGGCGGTAGAACGCTGTCCTAGGTCATAACATCTAACAGGTAAGGGTAATATACAGTTATACTCCCCGAATGGGGGTGACATAACAAAATATAACTCAACCACATCTAAGGTAGAACATGAAAGGAAAGATAGATAAATATCCAGAAATGAAAATACAGAGATACAACCCAGAGTTCTAAGTGTCTAAATAAGTACATATCCAAAATAATATCTCAGAAACTCAATACAGAATCCAGAAAGATAAGACATCCTAATCTAGGAAAGTATCATCAACTGCTAGCAGGTCCAAGTCACTAGCGTTGTCTAATGCTGCACCAAGCGGGATAGACACCAGAGCCTCATCATTCACTGTAAAATTTTCAACATGTCCAGTCAGGACGGGAACGAGCACATATCTTTCAAAACAGTTCATAGCAAGTTAGGAGTATAAATCATGCAATAGAGTAAAATACATGAAGTGTTAAAAAGGAAGTACGAGTAAACAGAAGATATTTTGTAACTGAAAGTAAATACATGATAGTAGAGACTGTAAGTGGCTACGTGATTTAGAGTACAATATGGTTATGTAAACGGCTTAGGGGCACATGAATACAAATAAGAGGCACATTTATACAGCTACTGGGGATAATAATCACATAATCAATTCTACTCACCCCGCCCCAATTAATACACAAGAATCCATTCAAGTTACGTTATAAGCACATGAATACAGCTAAGGATACGTGAACTCATGTAATGAGTAGTACATGAGGCACGTGATATAGCACATGAGAACATATAAAAATATGAACTAGTACGTGTACAAGGAGTACCTGATGCACATGATAAAGTACATGAACATAAAATACCCGATGCACCCGTAGAGGGATAACATCTCAGGAAGGGATCCATATAGTATTAATCCGTGAAGATACGTGTCAGCATCATGTAGATTAATCTAGAGCAAGAATATAATCCAGGTAAGTATGAAAAGATCAGAGAACGTACTCGCCTGTAACCTGAGAATCTGGAGAATATATACTGTCCGAGGAGTGGTGTCTGGCTCCTATTAGAACAACACAAGTCACAACAAGTCCAGAATGGTAATAAGATGCATTACGATGCATTCAACATGAATCTAGGTCAATATAGGCCAAAGTCAACTCTTGGTCAACTCTGGTCAACCCTAGAAGTCAAACTAGGTCAACCAAGTCAAACCTAAATCAAACAAGTCTAAACTAGTCTAACTAGGTTTAACAAGACTATTCTAGGTTTACTAGGCTATTCTAGGTAATACCATGTCAAGCCTACCAATACACATCTCTACATGCTATATATCTAGCCTATAGCCTACTAGACACATCTACCAAGATATCAACTATAGCTAATCAATACACATATTGGCTATCTATACAATACATACACCAAATATCATGACATGTCATATGGTATCCATACTCTATAACATATCATATCACAACACCATATATTTAATATATATATTAAAATACATATACACATATATAGAAAAGCTTGTATATATATACATAACAATGCTTATATATATATACATACATAGGGAGTGAGGGGAAAAACACATGAGTACATGTGTGTGAAGAGTGTGCTAGTGAAGTGAGGCATGAGAGTGATAAATAGAGGGTGTGTTAGACATGGCATGAGATAACCTGTGCACATTGTGACATTGTGTGCAGTGGGTGATATGAAAACAGTGAATACTTGTGTGGTATCCTGAGAACAGTGAATACAAGGAAAAAAACAGTGAAGGTATTACAGTACATTTGGGAAAAAATAGGAAAACAGGATCAATGTTAAGGGAATTCAGGGAAATACATTTGATTTCAGTTAAATGGAATGAAGAATACTCAGGTATAGAAGAATTCAAACCCAGGAAATGCATTTGATTCTCAGGTTTCATATTGACTGAAAACACAAACTAATCTCAAGTTATCAAACAAGAATCTCAGATGTTCAAATTTTAGGTTTCCAAAAACTCAAAACACAAACCAATCTCAGTTTTAAGAAGAATAAAACATTCCTAAATCAGCTTGACAGTTCATAAAAGAACCAATACCCTAAGTTCAGAATATACAATCACAGGTTTTATAAAAGGAAAGGAATTCGATTTAAAGTAATCTAGAACCATTCCCAGGTTCAGAACTAAAACTCAGGTTTTCCAAAACAAAAGAAATCAGATAATCAAATCTCAGTATTCCAGGACAGTACTCCCCTCCATTTCTCAGTTTTAGTCCAATACAACAATGGTGAACTGGAAAAATAACAGTTCAACAAAACAGGAATAAATCCGTTTAAGAAGAGGGAAAGAAAACAGTTTTCAATCAAACAATGCCCCCAAACCCATACTCAGTTAACAGTGAAATGAAGGGTTAAACTCAGGTTAATGTTTGACAGAAAACATCCCATCTGCAACTACCTAAAATCAGTCCATAGTAAATACATTCACAGGTTATCTAGAATCTCAAAATTCAAGTCAGTTCAGAAATTAAGAAATTAACTAACATACAATCACATGTTATTAGCATTTGAAATGAAAGGAAACAGTCAGGCTATTCTAACAGTGAATCACATCAGTTGATAGTTAGCACAGTTTGAAACCCAATACCAATATCCCATTTCTCACAATCAAAAGTCCATAAATGAATGTAAAAACATAGCTAACATGTATAATAATATGTGGAAACATCATTAGTGAAGAAAACAACATAGAGACAGGGAAAAAATAGATGGGTTTGAAACTGGAAACTCACTGTATCAGTGAGTATCAGTAAAGGCCCAAAATTCATGTTCGAAATCCAACTCATCATTAAAACCTAAGCTAATCATGCAACTACTATAACAGAGGTTTAATCATCATTTTAGGATCTTAACTTAATAATTTAAAACATAATTAAAAGCATTAAGAATAATTGATACACAGAACACACATTCTACATACTGGACCGCACAGTGTACAACACTTGCACAGACCACCACGTGTCCGACACGATACGAGGACTCGTGAAACTTTACGAGCCTCATGTCAGTCATGGACACGAGCCACATGTCAATTTTCAAGGGTCGAAACCCTCTGTGCACAGAGAAAATGCACTCGAGCAGCAGGGGAGAAAATCTGCCCGCGCGCGTGGGTGCACGACCGCGTGTCCACGCACTCGTGTCGGCTCATCCCGACACGAAAACGTGCTCAGTGTCCAAGATTAGCATAAGCGAGCCTAAAGTGGATTTTTCCATTCAAACACAATCACAAAAATCGAACGAAATACCCTTTGAGGCATTTCATCGAACACTAACCTAGACACATTGATACGTGTCCGATACGAACACGAAATGGGTCCAAATTCTAGGGTTAGCCTATCCTACTGTTAGGTTAGGGTTAGGACATCCGAGAAATGATTTTTAACAGGATTTAAATGCAATAGAAGGAGATATATCTATAGGTGAATAATGGTTCAAAATCTCCAAATGGGAAGAGCTCCACAAACCACCAAACTTCCTCAAATTGTGTTCTTCCTGCAAATACTCATCAATAACAGCAAGGATACTAATATTAGGTCCTATTGCAATTTGTTTGAAGGAATTTGGAGAATAAATAGATTTTCTAAGGATTTACAAAGATGGGAACTCACCTCTTCCAAATGGCAAAGTTTCCTAAAGAGGCAACCCTAATTTCAAGAGGATATAGGAGAAGGGGACACACTATGGCTGGTCAGATTTTTAGGGTTAGGGCTTGGTTCAATGGGTGTGGGCCTATGGCCATTAAGCCTTTAAGTCATGTAATGACTTGTGATTTCACAAGCCATTACTTAATCAATCTAGCCCCTAATTTCACAAAACTAATCCCAATGAGTTAATCCTCATGAACTTAAGTCAACCTAGGTTTTCAAATCCTAAACACTTAGTCATGACCTAGGTTAGCCACTAGGTTAGTCTCCAAGGTCAACATAAGTCAAAGTCTCTGAAACACCAAAAATCAATTATTCTAAAAATCACTTAAACTCACATTAATTCTAATAAATATAATTAATACTAATAATCACTAACCATGGTTAGCTGAGACTAGATATGACTAATCTAGGTTGGGTCCAAACCAAGTTAGGCTAATCACAATACATGGCAATCAATTAAATAATATTAAAATCACACCATTCTTAATAATATATTAAATTCCAAATAATATATATTAAATTCAATTAAATTCAAAATGACAAAAATATCCTCGAACTGGAAATGATAATGAAATACCCTAATCACATAGTCAGGCTCTAGGTTAAGCTGTCTCTAGTGTTACACTCTCAAAACACCAAAATCATAAGTCATGATTTAAAATAGTTTTAAAATAATTTAAAAATTACCAAAAATCATATCATGAGTTAAATATCACTATTAAAAGATTAAAATCACAAAATTTTAAAATTACCCTCATTTGGAAAACTGGATGTTACACCCGTGCGGTAGTTATACATTTCCAGCAAAGCCATGAACAATTTCTTGTTTACGGGCAAGCCATAGCTGGTGCCCCGAATGGCATGGTAGAGTCCAATCTCGCGCAGGAGAGTTTTGTACTTTCGTGCAATCCACGTAGACAGGTTGGTCCACGAAAGGAGAGGGTGTATCCAATTCGGCAACGACAACCGGCCAACAGGATAGAACCCCTTCCGAGTAAGTTGGTTTATGAAAGTGTCAGCTTCAGAGAACGTAAAATTGGAACCCTGCACATTCAAGAAACTTTCCGGGGCCAACCCCATCACGTATCGGCTGACTGGTACCCTGCATGCGAATACTGACCGTATGTTATTATTGTAGTAAATTTTGCCCATAATCATCCCGCTCTAGGTCGGAGTCAAGGAATCCTCCATCTTCCTGGTCATGGGCAACATGTTGAACCATGACAGTGGGAAGTAACGCTCCATCAGAGGAATATAGATCGCCATCCTGTCAGAAGTAAAACTCCAGCTCTCAGATACATCTAGAACTTGGGAGTTCTTCACAGTCAGGGCATCCCCGAAGAGGAATGCAGGCTTCAAGTGTTTGCCCCCCAGCAGTCCTGTAACGCCCCAGTCCCAAAATACGTAGGACCAATTACGTGAACATACCAGCTGCACATATACGAAGAATACTCCAATATATGGAATCCTCAAATATGCACATAAACGATAAATAAAATAACCACAGGCCAGTAATATATAATCTAATCTCATCACAGCTCAACACAGAAGATAATAGAGTCCAAATAAATAAATAAGAGTATCAAAAGATAGTCGGGTGAACATGCTCACTCCAAACAGCTATGAAAAATAGTCTCACAAGATCAGAGTCCAACCTCCGCAAAATAGAAAGAAAAAAGATGTAAAATAATGTCGACAACTGGCTCAGATAAGGAATAGACTAGAAATCAGTAGGGACTGCCTCGTCATCAATGTATGATAGTCCAACGCCGCTCCGTACTCCTGTGAAAAATTGTCTAACCTTGGAGAGATAACCAGGTCCTCAGGAGACATAGTAAGATACAAGAAAACACTATGCCATATAAACTGTGATAATATAGTAAGAAAAAAATATGCATGCAATCGGGTTCCTGACCATTCTACAGTGAATATGCAGTTGAGATACAATCCTTTGACGCATGAGCCCTGGCTGTAAATGGGATCGACATAGTTCCCATAGAGGGCACCAGGGGCCTACGTCTATAATGCTCTGGAAGCGTCAGAGGGCACCATGTGCAAGGGGCTACGTCTATAACGCTCTGGGAAACGTCAGAGGGTGCCTGGAGCCTGCGTCTCTGGAGGAGCGTACTGGTAATCAGGGAAGTGCAAAGAAGCCCATACGTCAGGTATTGTTCACCGTACCTAATGCCTAGTATCATCATCTCTATGACTGATATAAACCTCTAGTAACCGCCAAGTCTTCTAACATGCAATACTATTGGCAGTTACTCCTATCCGTCGCACGCTCCATACATATCGGTGGCCAGCCGACTACGCTGGTACGTATCCTACATATGACTCACATCATGTGATACAACAAGTGTCAAGACCGTATGAGATATACCAATACCTCAACATCAATAGGTGGTCACTAGACTAAGTCAATGCAAGAGAAATAAATAAGGCGAGGTAAACGACCGATAGAGTCGTTTGTACCCAAGTGTGACTTGGACGCACAGTTTAAATATCAAGAAACAAAATGCTAAAAATAACAACTAAAAATAAAAAATATAATAATCACAGAGTAAGGTGGCAATGTATCTTGCCTGATAGTGCAAAGTGGCAAGCCCAAGAAATCACAATATCAGCCAAGAAACATCATTGTCTCCAAACAACTCCGGACGTTAAAACAAACATCAAAAATTCACTCGGTGTAAAAGATATACCTAGGAAACGCCTGTCCAAAAGTCAAATTCTGGAACAGGGATAAAATCATAATTTTGGGTCAAAACGATGTCCGCCGTTGGACCCGCTTTGCACCAAAACGTGTGCCAAAGTCTATGGTCTCTAAAGTCGTCAAACTACATGTCTACGATTTCAGTTTGAGGAGAGGAACTTAAGGGTATGTCCAGTTTTTGATTCTGAGGAGCCGCGTCCAAAATTGCCCGTTTGAGTGGGTCGCGAGCCCGCCAAAAAGGGTTCCGATTCGACCTTCTCAGAATCGAACCAAACTTGGCACACAGGGCCAGAATTTCGATTCGGACCTGTTGGCCCAAGTTTTGTCTCGATTCGACGACTGTACACGAAGTTATGGGCAAGTTTGCAAAACGTCGATACGGGGGTATCTCGACGGATACATGTTGATTTCGTCGCACACACGCGACGAAACTGAGTTCTGTCAGTTCCCACACGTCCGCAACGTCCATACGCGCCTTTCGATCCGTATAGCGTGCGACCACATCGCCTAGTTTGTCGGGGCGTACGTCGTATCGGGGAAAATTTTCTAAAATTTACTATTTTGAAAACAGTTTTTCGCACAAGTTTAACACGGATTTAATTCTTGCACAGAAATCCAAATACCGATCTACAAGTTGCATTTTAATCGAGGTTATGTTGTCTTTACATGTGTTCAATTAGTCTCTAAAAAATCTCGACACACAGTTTGAAATCTGGCTTCTAAGTTGTGGTTTTGAAACTGGGTTCAAACTCTGTTTTCAACAGTTTTTTGAGGTAACTTTGTCTCGATTTCTCGAGCAATCCCTTGGGGTTCTCAGGATTCTATTTGAAGGAGATTGGAGGGGTTCATATAGGCTACACATAGGAGTTTATGTTTTGAAAAATCATCGAGCGAGCATGAAGAAAAGGGGATTGGAAGAAGGGTACCTCGCTGTTGACAAATCTGGACTTGTTCGGAAGTGTGGTCGGCCTGGGCTCTCCGGCGGTGTTTGCACGGTGGTGTGGCGCCGCCAACGGCCAGGTAGTTCGCCTGGGGTTCGAGATGGGGAGGAGATATGAAGGTGAAGAATTTTGGTGGATTAGGGTTTCAGTTTTGACGAGCAGCGTACATATATACCGTCGCTACTCCTATTTGTATTCGTATAGGAAAACAATATGGTGGGAAGGGGAGGGCTCGGGTTGCATCCTATAGCAACTGTGCTGCTAACTAAAGCTTTGCTTTAGGGGGGTCGGCTGAGGTGGACCGGCCCCACGTGGGTTGGTCCCCTCCTCATTACTTTTTTTTTAACAAATTATATATATATAGATATATCAAACTATAAATATCAAACTATATATATATATATATATATATATATATATATATATATATATATATATATATATATATATATATATATATATATATATATATATATATATATATATATATATTAGGCTAGTACAAATTCCTAAAAATTTACAAATAATTTTCTAAAATCCTAGATTCTATTGTTCCTTATTTAATAATAATACTAACATGCACACATATAATATATACACACATGCATTTATTTATACTAATAAGCTAGCAGCAATAAATTCATAATTAATAAAATATATAACAACATTAATTAATTTATAAAAATCAATAAAAAATATGGGAGTTTACATCCTACCCAACTTAAAAGAAAATTTCGTCCTCGAAATTAAACTAATATCGGGGGGATCAAATGCAATGCAAGGGAATTAATAGAAATTAAGAGTTTAAAATGCAAGACATACCTTCGTCTTCGAACAAATGCGGGTAGCAGTTTCGGATGTCGTCCTCGCGCTCCCAAGTGGACTCCCCTGGCGAGTGATGCTTTCATGCCACGCGAACCAATGGAATAGATTGATTCCGTAACACCTTCACTCGGCGATCGAGGATACCTACTGGTTGCTCTTCGTACGACAAACTCGGTCCAACTGTGATCTCGGAGTGATCAAGCACATAATTGCTGTCCGCCACGTACCTCCTCAACTGAGATACATGGAATACGTCATGCACTCCCTCTAGCGACGGTGGCAAGGCCAATCTGTAGGCAACCTCTCCAACACGTTCCAAGACATCGAAAGGCCCGATGTACCTTGGAATCAACTTGCCACGTCCTCCGAATCGAATTGTGCCTCTAGCGGGGGATATCTTCAAGAACACATGGTCGCCTGCTTTGAACTCCAAGGGTCGACGATGATTATCTGCCCATTACTTCTGACGATCCTGCGCTGCTCGCAGGTGGCCCTGAATTTTCTTCACTGTCTCCACTGTGCTCAAGACCAACTCGGGACCCAATAGCTGTCGCTCTCCTATGTCGCTCCAACAAACAGAAGATCGACACTTACTACCATACAACGCCTCAAATGGAGCCATTTGAATGCTCGCTTGATAGCTATTATTGTAGGAAAACTCAACAAGATAGAGATGGTCCTCCCATGAACCGCCAAAATCAAGCATGCACGCTCTCAACATATCTTCTAGCGTCTGAATGGTACGCTCCGACTGGCCGTCTGTCTGAGGATGGTATGTCGTGCTAAACTTCAATCGGGTGCCCAAACTCTCTTGTATGCCCCTCCAAAAGTGTGAGGTAAATCTCGTACACCGTATAATCTCACAATCTGCTCCATATACATCTCTACCAATACCTCTGTCGACTGGCCCATTCTAAAAGGTAAGAAATGGGCTGACTTGGTGAGTCTATCCATATTTACCCACACTGTGTCACGTCCCCTAGGACTCCGAGGAAAACCCATGACGAAATCCATAGTAATGTGCTCCCACTTCCACTCGGGAATGGGTAGTGGCTGTAATAATCTGGCCGTCCTCTAGTGCTCCGCCTTCACTTGTTGACATACCAAACACTTGGCAATGAAACGAGCTATCTCCCGCTTCATTCCATGCCACCAATAATACTGTCGTAAGTCACGATACATCTTGGTTCCTCCGGGATGAATAGAGTAAGTCGAACTGTGAGCCTCTGCCATCAGCTTCTGTCGTAGCTCTCCATTGGGAACATAAATACGATCACCACATCGTAATATCCCATCGGGGTGGATCCTCAATCCCGTCTGCTCTCCTACTTCAGTCCTCTCTCGGAGCCGTCAAAATTTAGCATCATTGGGCAATGCTGCCTTGATGCGCTCTACCAATGATGATTGCACTTGGAGGTTGGCTAATACGTCATCTGCTCCAGGCAATACTACCTCAATACCAAGCTGCTCCAAGTCTCTAATTAACTCCTTCTGCGTAGTCAAAAAGTGTGCCATGGGCTTACGGCTTAATGCGTCTGCCACGACATTAGCCTTGCCGGATGATAATGAAGCTCGATCTTATAATCCTTCATCAACTCCAACCAACGTCATTGTCGCATATTCAACTCTTTTTGTGTGAACACGTACTTGAGGCTCTTATGATTAGTGTAGATATCAACCTTCTCGCTGTACAAGTAGTGTCTCCATAACTTCAAAGCAAAGATAACTGTTGCGAGCTCTAGGTCGTGGGTCGGATAATTCTTCTCATGCACTCTCAACTGTCGTGATGCGTATGCTAATACCCGATTGTGTTGCATTAATACACATCCTAATCCCTTCCCAGATGCATCGTTGTAGATACAAATCCTTCCCGGCCCGATGGTAGTGTCAAGATCGGTGCTGTGGTCAATCGCTTCTTCAACTCGTCAAATGCGACTTGACACTCGTCTGTCCATATAAACTCCTGATCCTTGCAAGTTAATCGAGTCATAGGTCCCGCTATTCGAGAGAAATCTTCTATGAACCGTCGGTAGTAAACCGCAAGTCCGAGAAAACTTCTCACCTCAGAAGCTGATGTGGGAGTGGGCCATGATTCGACTGCTATGATTTTCTCTGGGTCTACTGATATACCATCACCCGTAACAATATGACCAAGGAATGATACCTCCTTGAGAAAGAAATCACACTTGCTAAGCTTCACGAAAAGTCGCTCATTCCTCAACGTTCCCAAAACTATCCGTAGATGCTGCTCATGCTCCTCTTGACTCTTGGAGTAAATCAAGATATTGTCTATAAAGACTACTATAAATTTGTCCAAGTACTGGTGAAAGATCTTGTTCATTAAATTCATGAAAACTACGGAAGCATTGGTCAAACCGAAAGGCATAACCAAGAACTCGTTGTGTCCATACCTCGATCGAAAGGCCGTCTTTGCAATGTCTTCCTTCCGAACCTTCAATTGGTGATAGCCTGATCGTAAGTCAATCTTGGAGAATACTTTTGCTCCACTCAGTTGATCGAATAGATCGTCTATACGCGGCAAGGGATACTTGTTCTTTACCATCACTGCATTCAATACTCTGTAGTCGATGCACCTGTACACTATCCCATCTTTCTTAGGCACAAAAAGAACGGGTGCTCCCCATGGTGACTGTCACGACCCGCACTCGGTTTTCGGACGCGAGCTCGTGAGCAAGCCAGCTACGTATCGAGCGGACTCCAGCCCGACTCGAATACGTATAAGCTATCAAGGTTATGGTATCATAACTAATCTAAACTATATCTCAATCCACATGAATCACATAAAACAAGAATGAACAAGTATGGGTCATGGTCTGCAGCCCATTAGCATATTGTTCGATTAGAATCCAAGAATGATATGAGTCTATAAATAAGCAGAGTATATCATGGTACTGATTATAAAGCACGAAAAGATAATAAAGAAATATCACAAGCAAATACATGTATCAAACATTGGATTCCTCTACCATCCTGCTCTGCTAACTAACTCCATGTAGTCGCTAAACCTGAAGAGATCATCAGGTCCTCAGAGGACTAGCAAGATACATAAAACATGCCTATCTAACAGTTTAATCATGCAATAATATATACTGGTATAAACAGGAACTAGACAGGAGACTAACAAATGGCAACTGACATGTAACTATGAACTCGGATACGAGATCAAGTATGCATAAATGAACTGCTGGTAGATCAATGGAAAACCAACTCTCGTCCTGAATGTGGACTCGTAGGTCAGTTTCAAGACAAGTCACCCTCGCCCCGATTGTGGACTCGCAAGTGCAAAGGCAACCCTCGTCCCGTGTGTGGACTCGCAGGTTGTGGAAAAGACAAAGGAATAGCAGTTCACTTCCTCATACTTACAGACACGACTTAGTCAAGACTCAGGTGAAGACACGACACGATGCAATCACGATACACGAGAGAACCAGTCCAATATGAACTACAAGGCTAACCATGTACATAGACTATATCTATACTAGCGAGCACGATATACAAATCACAAGTAAATAACCAACTGGTAAAACTGTATAATAATAGAAATATGTATGTAAATAAACTGTAGAGGGAGGCAATGTATACTTGCCTGGATGTTGCACGCAGATCCCACAAAATATAGTCAACTAGTGTGTCGTACAGTCCAAGTCATCACAACTGTCTCCGAAAGCTAAAACAAATATTGCCAACATTCTCAGAATAGTCAAATTAACTAGAATTGCCTGTCCTTAAGTCCAATTCTGGACACAAAGGCAAAACGGTAATTTCGGGCAAAAACGATGTCCACCGTTGGACCCGCTTTGTACCGAAAAGCGTGACAGAGTCAATGGTCTCTAAAGTCGTCAAACTATATATCTACGGATCTGGTTTTTCGATACAAACCCAACCGTATGTCCAGAGTTGGATTCCGGCGGGCCGTGCACAAAATCGCCCGTTGGGTGGTACCGTGGGGCCCACAAAATGGTAATTTTATCAACGGTCTCAGAATCGAACCAAACTTGGCATACAGGACCAAAAAAATGATACGATTCTGCTGGCACAAGTTTTGTCTCGATCTGACGAGCGTGCACAAAGTAATTGAGAAATTTGCAAAGTGCAGGATACAGTGAATTTTGACGGATACGCAACAAATTCGTCGCACACACGTGACAAATTTGAATTCCGTCAAAGCCCACACGACCACGAAGCCGTTACGCAGCTTTCGATGCTTACGGTGTGCGACCACGTCGCCCGAAATGGCAGGACGTACGTCGTGTGGATGGTTTTCTAGTTTTGAAAACTGTTTTAAAACATGTTTTTCTCGAACTTTAAAAACTGATTTCTTTGCACACAGTTAATAAAATTTGAAACTACAAATTAGGTTATAAAGCCCTACATGTTTCCTAAAAAGTTGTTTAAAAAGATTTTGCGTCTTCTATCAGGATCGACCGATGTCGGCCTCCCAAGATGGGTGTCTGGATCGAAATACTGTCCTGTTCTGGATAGTTTTACGTTCGACTTTGCGTCGATTTTCCCTGCAGGTTGATCGACTTGGTTTTAAACTATTTACTGGTATGTCGAGGTGGTTATGTTGTCTTCTACTGGAAGTTTATAGTTTCAAAAATAATCGAGTAAACATGGAGGAATTCGAATGGGAATATGGCACCTGAGGGGGTCGGCCCTGTGATAGCTGTGTTGTGCTGTCTTCCTTGCGAACGGCCGGCCCTGGGCGGCGCTCAGGCGAGGCTGGGTGGCGCGCCCAGGGCTGTCGACGTTGGGGGAGGTCGGCGCTGGGGTGGTTAGGGTTTTCTCGTATTCCCCTCTCCAATTCTCGCGTGTATATATACACCTGCGCGCGTATAGGTGAAGGGCTCGGCCTCCTTCCTATTTTGTATTGGCTCGTTTGGGAATTAGCAAGTGTCCTATGGACCTGTGGGCCTAAGGTGGGCCGGCCTGGCTTGGTTGTTGCCGGGCTGGGCTCGGCTGGGCTGGAAAAGGATTGGGCCGGGCTAGGCCTGGGATGGTTGCATCTATTTGGTTTTTATTTACCTATTTAATTCATACAAATATATATATATATATATATATATATATATATTTTATATATATATATATATATATATATATATATATATATATATATTTTATATATATATATATATATATATATATATTTTTTTATATATATATATATATATATATATATATATATATATATATATATATATATATATATATATATATATATATATATATATATACATACAATACTCATATACGTATAAATATATATTTAGATATAAATATGTAAATACGCGTATACCATATATATATTTATGTATTATGCACGTACACCCATAATTACCTATATATATATATATATATATATATATATATATATATATATATATATATATATATATATATATATATATATATATATACACATACATATACGTAAAAAAAATATATAATATATATTTACAAATACATAAATACACATATACAATATATATTTATATATATTATACACATACGCCCATAAATACCTATGTATACATATATACAAATATATACACGTATACGCTATCTAAATCCAACTAAAATTTAATATATAATTAAACATATCTATATCTATATATATATATATATATATATATATATATATATATATATATATATATATATATATATATATATATATATATATATATATATATTAAATTTACCATAAACCATTTCAATAATAATAATAATAATAATAATAATAATAATAATAATAATAATAATAATAATAATAATAATAATAATAATAATAATAATAATGATGATTATTTAATCACAAAAATCGCTTTAGTAATGATAAAATAAAAAAACTTAATAATACTAAAAATAAACCAATGGTAGTATTTGGTGAACGTAACCTACGCACTCCTCATTTGGCTCCATAAATCATACAATACTGCCAAATACCTAAATAATATTAATACAAATATTGTACAATATTTAATAATTAGGAATACAACATCAAATTGTAAAATAATTTAAGAAATATTTGCACACATAAAATGTGCCTACACGGTCGTCCTTGGTCTCACTATATGCCCACATAGGCTTGAAATTGGTTCGGGTCCGGTTCGGGCTGATTGGGTACAACCGGGTCATCTAAAAATCAATATATTAAATAATAACTAATTAATGTTTTAAAATGAGTCCTTTCACAACTTGGTCTGGTTTTCCTAGTTCGGGTATCACTATGGCTAGATCTCACCTAGCATCGCTAGTACACTAGTCAACGCTCACTGCTACAGCTTCTGTGTCACAATTCCTAGTCGTCTTGTACTTCAAAACTCAACCATGATTAAAATCATCTACCGTAATAATTAAGTAAATAATTATTTATAATATCTAAAAATCACCATTCAACTCAATTAAATAAATACAAAATATTTATAAAATAATTCGGGAATGAGAGCTACAAATCTACCCACCTTAAAATAATTTCGTCCTCGAAATTCCAATTCATGACTATTCCTTAAATTCAAAGTCCTTAATCTCCTCAAATTTAATTTCTAAAAATAGTTTATAACCACCTCTAGCCATTTTGTAACTCCGAATACTTGGGGACTTCTACCCACCTTTGGTCACGCTACTCCTCAAAACTTGGTCACTAAAATCTTATAATCTTCTAACTAGTGACTAATAACTCTACCAAAAATACCTAGGACATATGGTATCTATAATCTCTTATATCTACAAACAACCAATTATTTAATAGTCAACCAATATTATATTATAACTTAAGAAATTCTGATGAATTCTAGACAGCACGATTATTCGTCACCCCGAAATAGGAAGGGACGAGAATCAACGGTACGGAAAGCAAGGAAGTATAATCGAGAGCAAATGTGGAGGAGTTTTCAAAGACGTCGAGAATTTCTAGGAGAATTTTCAAGGCAGAGTGGATTGAGGTTTCTAAGGTTTAGTCAAAGTCGTAGGCTCGTATCAGTACAGTTACGTAACCGATACGATATGCTCTGACCTGCGTGGGCCACCACAAAAACTTGTCACGACCCGTACCCGGTTTTCGGACGCGAGCTCGTGAGCAAGCCAGCTACGTATCGAGCGAACTCCAGCCCGACTCGAATACATATAAGCTGTCAAGGTCATGATATCATAACTAATCTAAACTATATCTCAATCCACATGAATCACATAAAACAAGAATAAACAAGTATGGGTCATGGTCTGCAGCCCATTAGCATATTGTTCGATTAGACTCCAAGAATGATATGAGTCTATAAATAAGCAGAGTATATCATGGTACTGAATATAAAGCACGAAAAGTTAATAAAGAAATATCACAAGCAAATACCGGTATCAAACATCGCAATCCTCTACCATCCTGCTCTGCTAACTAACTCCATGCAGTCGCTAAACCTAAAGAGATCATCAGGTCCTCAGAGGACTAGCAAGATACATAAAATATGCCTATCTAACAGTTTAATCATGCAATAATATATACTGGGTATAAACAGTAACTAGACAGGAGACTGACAAATGGCTACTGACGGGTAACTATGAACTCGGATACGGGATCAAGTATGCATAAATGAACTACTGGTTGATCAATAGAAAATCAACCCTCGCCCCGAATGTGGACTCGCAGGTCAGTTTCAAGACAAGTCACCCTCGCCCCGATTGTGGACTCGCAGGTGCAAAGGCAACCCTCGGCCCGTGTGTGGACTCGCAGGTTGTGGAAAAGACAAAGGAATAGCAGTTCACTCACTCATACTTACAGACACGACTCAGTCAAGACATAGGTGAAGACACGACACGATGTAATCACGATACACGAGAGAACCAGTCCAATATGAACTACAAGGCTAACCATGTACATAGACTATATCTATACTAGCGAGCACGATATACAAATCACAAGTAAATAACCAACTGGTAAAACTATATAATAATAGAAATATGCATGTAAATAAACTGTAGAGGGAGGCAAGGTATACTTGCCTGGATGTTGCACGCAGATCCCACAAAATATAGTCAACTAGTGTGCCGTACAGTCCAAGTCATCACAACTGTCTCCGAAAGCTGAAACAAACATCGCCAACATTCTCAGAATAGTCAAATTAGCTGGAATTGCCTGTCCTTAAGTCCAATTCTGGACACAGGGGCAAAACAATAATTTCGGACAAAAACGATGTCCGCCGTTGGACCCGCTTTGTACCGAAAAGCGTGCCAGAGTTAATGGTCTCTAAAGTCGTCAAACTACATGTCTACAGATCCAGTTTTTCGATACGAACCCAACCGTATGTCCAGAGTTAGATTCGGGCGGGCCGTGCACAAAATCGTCCGTTGGGTGGAACCGTAGGGCCCGCAAAACGGTGATTTTATCAATGGTCTCAGAATCGGACCAAACTTGGCATACATGACCAGAAAAATGATACGGCTCTGTTGGTGCAAGTTTCGTCTCGATCTGACGAGCGTGTACAAAGTAATTGAGAAATTTGCAAAGTGCACAATACGGTGAATTTTGACGAATACGCATCAAATTCGTCGCGCACACGCGACCAATTTGAATTCCGTCAAAGCCCACACGACCACGAAACCGTTACGCAGCTTTCAATGCTTACGGTGCGCGACCACGTCGCCCGGAATGGTGGGACACACGTCGTGTGGATGGTTTTCTAGTTTTGAAAATTGTTTTAAAACATGTTTTTCTCGAACTTTGAAAACTGATTTCTTTGCACACAGTTAATAAAATTCGAAACTATAAATTAGGTTATAAAACCCTACATGTTGTCTAAAAAGTTGTTCAAAAAGATTTTGCGTCTCCTATCAGGATCGACCGATGTCGGCCTCCCAAGATGGGTGTCTGGATCGAAATACTGTCCTGTTTTGGACAGTTTTACGTTCGACTTTGCGTCAATTTTCCCTGCTGGTTGATCGACTTGGTCTTAAACTATTTACTGGTATGTCGAGGTGGTTATGTTGTCTTCTACTGGGAGTTTATAGTTTCGAAAATAATCGAGTAAACATGGAGGAATTCGAATGGGAATATGGCACCTAAGGGGGTCGGCCCTGTGATAGCTGTGTTGTGCTGTCTTTCTTGCGAACGGCCGGCCCTGGGCAGCACTCAGGCGAGGCTGGGTGGCGTGCCCAGGGCTGTCGATGTTGGGGGAGGTCGGCGCTGGGGTGGTTAGGGTTCTCTCGTATTCCCCTCTCCAATTCTCTCGTGTATATATACACCTGCGCGCGCGTATAGGTGAAGGGCTCGGTCTCCTTCCTGTTTTGTATTGGCTCGGCTGGGAATTAGCAAGTGTCCTGTGGACCTGTAGGCCTAAGGTGGGCCGGCCTGGCTTGGTTGTTGCCGGGCTGGGCTCGGCTGGGCTGGAAAAGGATTGGGCCGGGCTAGGCCTGGGATGGTTGCATCTATTTGGTTTTTATTTACCTATTTAATTCATAGAAATATATATATATACAATACTCATATACATATAAATATATATTTAGATATAAATATGTAAATACGCCCACATAGGCTTGGAATTGGTTCGGGTCCGGTTCGGGCTGATTAGGTACAACCGGGTCATCTAAAAATCAATATATTAAATAATAAATTAATGTTTTAAAATGAGTCCTTTCACAACTTGGTCTGGTTTTCCTAGTTCGGGTATCACTATGGCTAGATCTCACCTAGCATCGCTAGTACACTAGTCAAGGCTCACTGCTACAGCTTCTGTGTCACAATTCCTAGTCGTCTTGTACTTCAAAACTCAACCATGATTAAAATCATCTACCGTAATAATTAAGTAAATAATTATTTATAATATCTAAAAATCACCATTCAACTCAATTAAATAAATACAAAATATTTATAAAAAAATTTTGGGAAGGGGAGCTACAGTGACGCACTGGCACGAATAAATCCCTTCTCTAATAAGTCATCATTCTGCGTCTTCATCTCTACCAACTTCTTGGGTGTCAGACGATATACTCAAGATGAAATAGGCTCGGCTTTGGGAATAAGCTCAATAGAAAACTCAATATCTCGGTCAGGTAAAAGTCCTGGCAATTCCTCGGGGAATACATCCTTGAACTCGGTGATAATAGGGTGCTGATGGGTGTCATGCATCATCACATGAGTCCCTGATGTGGGTGTATCACAACTCTTTCCGTCTTCTTTGGTGAACTCAAACTCTGCCGCATTCGGTGGTCTAAAGATAATATTGCTCCTATGGCAGTCTATGAGAGCGAAATGCTGGCTCAACCAGTCCATTCCAAGAACCACATCAAATGTCGGCATAGGGAATACAAGAAGTCGTACCATCATCTCTCTACCACTTATCACTACAGGACAACGTCTACAAACACTACTAATAGGTACAACTCCTCCTCCAGTGAGGAATTTAACATTCTTAGCTAAAGGTGTGATGGGAATGCTATGTCTAGTGGCAAAACTAGTGGCTATAAATGAATGTGTGGCTCCAGTATCAAATAATGTAATAGCAGAAAAAGTTGTAACTAAAACCATACCTGCTATAACTTCCGCCTCTGTCTCTATATCCTCAACAACAAGTGAGAATACCTGCCCTTAATTCTGTCCTGGGCCCTGAGCTCTAGCCTTGTTGTACTGTACGCCTTGGGGTGGCAATGGTGGACGAGGTGCTCCTGCTACGGGCCGTGGTGCTGGAAGAGCTGGGGCTGTGGGCCTCGGTCTCTGTCGAGCTTGTACTATCGCCTGTTGCTCCGGACAGTCCTTGAGCATGTGCTAATTGGATCCGCATCTCAAGTATAATCCAAGACGAGTCCTGCAGTCATTCTGGAGATGTCCTTGTTTTCTGCAGTAATGGCAAACGGGCTTCTGATAAGGTGAGGGCCTCTGCTGGAACTGTCCTGTGGCCCTCCTAATAGGTCCACTCTTGGTGGCTCGGGCTGGTGTAACTGCTGGGGTATGTCGTCTCGATGTTTGCTGCTGCTCCTTGCGAAGAATCTCTTGAGTACGAGCTTCTTCCAGGACAGCTGAATGAGAGACTTGAGACTGGGTAGTCGTATAAGACTTGAGCTCTGGTGCAAGCCTCTAGTGAAATCTCCTCGCCTTCTCTAACTCTGTTGGAATCTATCCTGCACCAAATCGACTCAGGCGATTGAACTCCGAGTCATACTCATCAACTGTCATATTCCCTTGCTTCAGATGTAGGAACTGGTCATAGAGACCATCTCGAACATGAATAGGGAAGAATCTCTCATAAAATGCATCATAGAACTGCTTCCAGGTGATCCTAGTGCCTAATCGTCTCTCTTCCGCCTTCTACCAGTGGTGAGCATTGTCTTCTAACCGTAGGTCCACTGCTGTCATCCAATCTCGAGCTGGCAACTGGAATGCCTTCAGTAGCTTCTCGGTACTAATAAGCCACTGTGACACCTCTAATGGCTTCTCTGTTCCTCTAAAGGCCTTGGGGTTCATATCCATGAAATTCTTGATAGAGCCTTCATAAGGATGCAGAGCCGGTGCTGGTACTGGTACTGGAGCTGGTGGTGGAGGTCTAGCCAATGCTGCCATCATCGTCTGTCTCATCAGCTCAGTCTGCTGCCACTGAGCCTGTATTACGGCGTACATAAACTGAGTAGTAGGGCTCCCATTAGTCGGTGGTGGAGGCATCTGAGGTCCCGACTGTGGGAGAAACTGCTGAGGGAATGGTGGTGGTGGAGGCAGTGGTATATTCCCTTTCGGTGGCATGGTAGTGGTCTGCCCAGCCTGGCTGCCTGAGGGTGCTGCGATCTCTGGGTACTCTGTCGTCGGTGTCGTAGTAGGCTGCGACTGTCCTGGCTGGTATGGTGTCGCTTGAGTCATTGGAGGATTCTATCCCTCTGGAGTAGCCTCTTCACCAGATGTGTGGGCCAAGGCAGAGGTACGTCCGCTTCTTAAATGCATGTTGTTGGCACGAAGAAGATAAGTTGATATTAGAAAAGATTAGATATGAAGTAAATCGAATAATCAAGGAAGTTTCGAAAAGATTGGAAGTCAAGAGATAGTAGTAGTTCTGGATGAGATATTCCTATTCCTATATGCAAGCTTGTTGGGCACAGTCATGTAACCCAACAATATTAACGTTGACCTGCATGGGCCACCACAAAAACATGTAACGCCCCAGTCCCAAAATACGTAGGACCAAGTACGTGAACATGCCAGCTGCACATATACGAAGAATACTCCAATATATGGAATCCTTAAATATGCACATAAGCTGTAAATAAAATAACCACAGGCCAGTAATATAAAATCTAATCTCATCACAGCTCAACACAGAAGATAATAGAGTCCAAATAAATAAATAAGAGTATCAAAAGATAGCCGGGTGAATATACTCACTCCAAACAGCAATAAAAATAGTCTTACAAGATCAGAGTCCAACCTCTTCAAAATAAAAAGAAAAGAGATGTAAAATAATGTCTACAACTGTCTCAGATAAGGAATAGACTAGAAATCAGTTGGGACCTCGTCATCAATGTATGATAGCTCTAATGCCGCTCCATACTCCTGTGGAAAATCGTCTAACCCGGGAGAGATAACCAGGTCCTCAGGGGACATAGCAAGATACAAGAAAATACCATGCTATATAAACTGTGATAATATAGTAAGAAAAAAATATGCATGCAATCGGGTTCCTGACCATTCTACTGTGAATATGCACTTGAGATACAATCCTTTGATGCATGAGCCCTGGCTGTAAATGGGATCGGCATAGTTCCCATAGAGGGCACCAGGGGCCTACGTACATAATGCTCTGGAAGCGTCAGAGGGCACCATGTGCAAGGGGCTACGTCCATAACGCTCTGGAAAACGTCAGAGGGCGCCTGGAGCCTGCGTCTCCGGAGGAGCGCACAGGTAATCAGGGAAGTGCAAAGAAGCCCATACGTCAGGTATTGTTCTCCCCACCCAATGCCTAGTATCATCATCTCCATGACTAATATGAACCTCTAGAAAATGCCAAGTCTTCTAACATGCAATACTATTGGTAGTTACTCCTATCCGTCGCACGCTCCATACGTATCGGTGGCCAGCCGACTATGCAGGTACGTGTCCTACATGTGACTCACATCACATGATACAACAAGTGTCAAGGCCGTATGAGATATACCAATACCTCAACATCAATGGGTGGTCACTAGACTAAGTCAATGCAAGAGAAATAAATAAGGCGAGGTAAACGACCGATAGAGTCGCTTGCACCCAAGTGTGACTTGGATGCACAGTTTAAATATCAAGAAACAAAATACTGAAAATAACAACTAAAAATAAGAAATATAATAATCACAGAGTAAGGTGGCAAGGTATCTTGTCTGATGGTGCAAAGTGGCAAGCCCAAGAAATCACAATATCAACCAAGAAACGTCACAGTCTCCAAATAACTCTGAACGCTGAAACAAACATAAAAAATTCACTCGGTGTAAAAGATATACCTAGGAAACGCCTGTCCAAAAGTCAAATTCTGGAACAGGGGCAAATCGTAATTTCGGGTCAAAATGATATCCGCCGTTGGACCCGCTTTGCACCAAAATGCGTGCCAAAGTCTATGGTCTCTAAAGTCGTCAATCTACATGTCTACGGTTTCAGTTTGAGGAGAGAAACTCAACGGTATGTCCAGTTTTGGATTCCGATGAGCCGCGTACAAAATCGCCCGTTTGAGTGGGTCGCGAGCCCGCCAAAAAGGGTTCCGATTCGACTTTCTCAGAATTGAACCAAACTTGGCACGCAAGACCAAAATTTTGATTCAGACCTGTTGTCACAAGTTTTTCGATTCGACGACTATACACGAAGTTATGGACAAGTTTTTAAAACGCCGATACGGGGGTATCTCGACGGATACGTGTTGATTTCGTCGCGCACACGCGACGAAACTAAGTTCCGTCAATTCCCACACGTCCGCAACGTCCATACGCGCCTTTCGATGCGTATAATGCCCGACCATGTCGCCCGGTTTGTCGGGGCGTACGTCGTATCGAGGAAAATTTTCTGAAATTTACTATTTTGAAAACAGTTTTTCGCACAAGTTTAACACGGATTTAATTCTTGCACAGAAATCCAAATACCGATCTACAAGTTGAGTTTTAATCGGGGTTATATTGTCTTTACATGTGTTCAATTAGTCTCTGAAAAATCTTGACACACAGTTCGAAATCTGGCTTCTAAGTTGTTGTTTTGAAACTGGGTTCAAACTCTGTTTTCAACAGTTTTTTGAGGCAACTTTGTCTCGATTTCTCAAGCAATCCCTTGGGGTTCTCAGGATTCTATTTGAAGGAGATTGGAGGGGTTCATATAGGCTACACACAGGAGTTTAAGTTTCGAGAAATCATCGAGCGAGCATGAAGAAAAGGGGATTGGAAGAAGGGTACCTCGCTGTTGACAAATCTGGACTTGTTCAGAAGTGTGGTCGGCCTGGGCTCTCCGGCGGTGTTTCCACGGTGGTGCGGCACCGCCAACGGCCAGGTAGTTCGCCTGGGGTTCGAGATGGGGAGGAGATAGAAGGTGAAGAATTTTGGTGGGTTAGGTTTTCTGTTTTGACGAGCAGCGTACATATATACCACCGCTACTCTTATTTGTATTCGTATAGAAAAAGAATATGGTGGGGTGGGCTCAGGTTGCATCCTATAGCAGCTGTACTGCTAACTAAAGCTTTGCTTTAGGAGGTTCGGTTGAGGTGGACTGGCCCCACGTGGGTTGGTCCCCTCCTCATTACTTTTTTTTAACAAATTATATATATATATAGATATATCAAACTATAAATATATATATATATATATATATATATATTATATATATATATATATATATATATATATATATATATATATATATATATATATATATATATATATATATATTAGGCTAGTAAAAATTCCTAAAAATTTACAAATAATTTTCGAAAATTCTAGATTCTATTGTTCCTTATTTAATAGTAATACTAACATGCACACATATAATATATACACACATGCATTTATTTATACTAATAAGCTAGTAGCAATAAATTCATAATTAATAAAATGTATAACAACATTAATTAATTTATAAAAATCAATAAAAATATATGGGGGTTTACAAGCCCTGAGTTCATCATCCCCGAAATAAAGAAGAAGGACTGCTTTTTAATGTCATCCAGCCTCTCCAAAGGTTCGTCTTTTGGAAACTGGTTTGCCACATACTCGACTATGTGGTCATACTTATAGCCCACATTAGATTAGGCGCGACCCACCAGAGGTTCTCCCGCAGCATTAACTGGCAAATTCACTGAAAAGAAGGACAAAGGAAACAAAGTCAGGAGATGACCAGAAAATATTTAAAAAGAGTTCATGCGGCTCTGTTTAAGACGGGTCCTTATGCGGCTCAGTTTTAACAGAGTTCATGCGGCTCTGTTTGGACGGGTCCTTATGCGGCTCAGTTTTAACGGAGTTCATGCGGCTCTGTTTTGATGGATCCTTATGCGGCTTTGTTTTAACGGAGTTCATGCGGCTCTATTTTGATGGGTTCATATGCGTTCTGTTCAAGGGACTTCATGCGGTCCAGTTCATCAGGAGTTCATGCGGCTCTATTTTGATGGGTCCTTATACGGCTCGGTTTTAAAGGAGTTCATGCGACTCTAATTTGATGGGTTCATATGCGGTTATGTTCAAGGGACTTCATGCGGTCCAGTTCATCAAGAGCACATGCGGTTCTGTTCAGTGGGACTTCATGCGGATCAGTTTTAAAGGTACTTATACGGCTTAGTCATTTCTCATATGGCTCAAACATGGGGCATACCCCATGCGGCTCGGACATGAGAAGTTCATGCGGCCCATACAACATATGCGGCTTCATCGTACTGAACTTGGGCAGTTCAATGAAGACGAAGGACGCATTAAATGCCAAGGAGAAAAGGCTTGTGCATAAAATATGCAACAGGGCCATTTTTATTAGGGTTTGAAGCATACGGTCTTCCACATAATCCTTACCATCAATGGCAGGGTGGACATCAGGATGAACTGTGGGCGCCTAAGTTGATAAAGAAGCCGCTCTCTTACCCTTCGCCGCAGCACTAGAGGAAGCTTTGGGGGCCATTATTGATTGGTGATCGAGAGAGAAGACGACGGCAACTAGGGCAAGAAAGTTGAAGAGAAAAGAAAGTAAAGAGTCTCTCTCTCCCAAAGAACCCATATGTATAGGCTGATGGGGGGCATGCGGATCAAGGGACGTTTCGCATGGCGCACCGCCGAGAAAACAAGACCGACTCTTGGATTTCTAACCCCTGCATGCGAAAAGATTAATCCTAATCATTAAGGCAAAATCTAAATATTTAAAGCCGACTCTTGGGATCCTTGTAGGAACGAAATAGTAAAACGTAATACTCTAGAGGAGGGGTGAAATAGAGTTGGCGGCGGAATAATGCTAATTAAAAATGTTAGCAGCACAATCACAGAATATTAATCACAACTGAAATAAAGTAAAGACAGAGTTAAGAGAGCAAACGCAAAGATAGCGATGTATACTGGATTCCCTCTGTTGAGGACTAATCCAGGGTAGAACTCTTGCTACCAGTTGAATCCACTATTGGAAAAACTGTAAGTTTTCTTACGAAGTCCTTGCAACTTCTACAACGCGAGCTTTGATACGAAGAACTCGTCCAACTTCAAATGTGAAGAGGTATTCTTCAATCAAGCCTTCTGATTACAATCTCTCAGAAACTTCTAGACCGTACTGCACTGGCAAATCGACTAGAGGATTGTAATTGGCTTGGGATCTGAAATTGAAAGCTCTAGAAAACTCTTTGAAAGACTGAAAGCTTTAGATAGAGAGAAGATTGAAAGTGAATGAGTGAGTTGAAATGATCGAAATCCTTCTCTATTTATAGGAATTTCAAAGGCAGACTTCTGATAGAATTCAGACAGAATTCGGGCAGAACTCTATGAGCAAATCTCGGTCAAATCCGCAACTGCAGGAGGACCAAGTTCCAAGGATTCAAAAATTACAACGGCCACCAACCGAACTCTGGCCGAACTCTGGCCGAGTTCTGTCAGGGTTTAGTCAGGGTTTAGTTAGGGTTTTAAAAAGCTTTTTGGTGATTTTTAAAAACCTTTGTGAAAACCTTTTTGAAAACTTTTTTGAGAGGTCATTTTTAAAAACATTTTGAACTCATTTAAGGGTAGCCTATTTGCCAGTACGACTCGGTGTACAACATATTCCTAGACTTAAATAAAATGAAAATATATTGCATTAGGAATTACAGACTCGAGTAGGCAAACAGATCTTCGGTCTTGAATTCAGTGGATAGCCATTCTTGATCATGTTCAAGAGTCCGAGATGTCCCGACTAGCTTTGTATATCCAGACAGAGTTTAATCAATTATTAAAATCAGGTTTGACCATATGACCAAATGGGCCAACAATCTCCCCCATTTTGATAATTGACAAACTATGAATGATATAACATTAAGCTTGTTCAAAATATCAAAAAGTAGAATTGTTCATATCCTGTATTATCTCAAAAAAATGTTAGATCTTTAATTTTCTCTCCCTTTGTCACTTAGCAAAATAATTGCAAAAGATAAAGCTCCCCTGCAATCAATACATAAGTAACAAATAGTGAGAAAACACATATAAAAGAAATAAGGCATAAAATTAGAGAAATATCACAGGCATGTTTTGTCTAAAAAAAATATCACAGAAAATCATCACAGGCATGTAATTTCACAGACAGTTTATAAAGAATGAAGCAATATAAGAAATAGTGCTATCATAAACTGAAACTGAAACAAAGTGCTGTAATAAACTGGAATGCCATAAACGGAGGCATAATAAACATGTCCATGAAAATAAAAGAGTACTGAAGCAAACTAGAAAGTGCTAATAATAATCAAAAGTACTGATAATAACTTGGAATGTCGGAGCATTTCCAAGTGCACAATAAAATATCACTAAAAATCATATAGTCACATCTCCTCATCATCATCCTCATCATCATCATCAGCAACTCTACCAGCATGTCCTGAAGTACCAGCTCCAGAGGTACCATTGCCAGAAGGATGTGGAGGGGCGCCAGCATAGAACTCACCAACATAATCACGATGTGCAGCACGGTCAGGACGGTACCAATCATAGGCGTTACCGGACTGGAAGTAGGCATGAACAGCCTCATCCTCACAGTGGTAATCGGAGAAAGCTGGATCTCTAGGGATGGAACCGGCTGAATGACCAGTCTGGGCGAAACGAAGATCAGCTAAGGAGTTTGCAAGCGCCTGATAGCGGGTGATGTCGCAGAACTCACGCTCGCGAGCCATGTCCGTCATCGAGACGTACAAAGCAGATAAATGCTGATGTATGCCCTCAAATGTCATGGTATACTGATGAGATGGTGGAGGAGGTGCAGTAGGAGGAGCAGGAGGTGGAGCTGAAGCAGTCATGCTACGACGAGATAACTGAAGAAACTTGGGCTCAGGGTCCTGAGTACAAGTCGACAGATCGATATCGAAGCGCTGAAAGATGCGTGGGAGAATCATCGCGTAAGAGAGATTTCTATCTCTTGTACGACAACGACCCATCATCTGAATCATGGTTTTAGGGGCAAAAAATGGAATCCCCTTAAGAATGTGGTACATGGCGGATAGCTCAAGAGAAGTCACATCATCCTTTGAAGTGGATTTTGGAAGGATAGTGGAATAGATGATGCGATGTAATTCATAGTTAAACAAGTTTAGGTTGTTAGCCTTGAACTTTCCAGAGCGTACTCTATCAGGTGCACAGAGTTCCGCTTTGAAACTGGCGAGTGTCGTGCCTTCGGGAAAATCAAATTCAGCGATGTCAACTAGCGGTGCACCTTCGTTAGGGATACCAAGGATCTCCGCTAAGAGGTCATCACTGAAATTGATATCAATACCTCCAACACGAGTGCTCACATCAAAAGTGTTTAATATGAGATTGTAATAAAATAATCTAATGACATTAGTTGCTATAGGGAAGCAGATTTTAACGAAAAGATGTAACCCTAATGCCTCAAATAAATGACGATGATCAGGAAATACAGTCCATTTGACTGGAGCGCCTGTGCATATGGATCTCATAGAGAAGTCTCCATACCACAGTAGGGCTTGGTCTAGGGTTTGAAAGAAAAACCCGTCGAACGCACCGTCGCTCGTTTGGACCGGCGAGAAGAAGGAATCCATATGCGGATGCGAAGATGACCCTTCCTCACTAGGGTTCATCTTCTTCCTCTTTGATGGATTGAATTTGGGTGCCATTTGTGCAAATTGAAATAAAAATGCACTAATTGAAAAGTGGAGAAGGATGGGGTTATACCTTCCGAAATCAAAGTATATCGAAGAGAACGACGAACTCTGCACGAATCCAAATTTTGGATTGATTCACCACTTGGATTGGAAGAATAAGGGTGGTGAAAAGCTAGGGTTCGGGGCTCCTTCGCGGCTGCTGCTGCTGTTGTGATTAGTTTGGAAGCAATGAAGAAGAAGGGCTGCTCGGGTTCTGTATATATAACCTGACACCCTCAACCGAACTCGGGCCGAATTCGGTCAGAGCTCTGGCCGAATTCGCCTAGGGTTCTTTATAGTTGATTTTTGTCATTCTTTTTCATTGTCTCATTCCAAATATTTAATTCAAAGATTAGTCATTTCAACTTCAATTAACATAATTAATATTATTTTATAGAATAAATGTCGTTACACAGCGACTGTTTTAGATTAGCTGTAGGAGTACTGTCCCAGCTGGCAGAGGTTCACCGGGGAACTCTTAAGTATCGCTTCGCTTCAACCGTAGTTGTGGTGACAGACAGACTCTTTATTGGCTTGTCTCTAACACAGTTTTTGCGTAATAATATATAATCATAAAACAAAATTAATTAATATTATTGACGTCCAAAATTCCTAATTTTCGACGTAAATAATTGAAACGATCTTCCGCTAGAGGTTTAGTGAAGATGTCAGCTAGTTGATTTTCAGTATCTATGTACACAAGGTTTATATCTCCATTTTGATGATGATCTCTAAGAAAGTGATGTCGAATCTCGATATGTTTAGTACGAGAGTGACATACTGGATTCTTAGTCAAATTAATAGTGCTCGTGTTATCACAGAAAATGGGAATATGTGTGTAAAATAAATCATAGTCTTCTAGGGTTTGTTTCATCCACAAAATCTGAGCACAACAACGTCCTGCGGCGATGTACTCAGCCTCTGTTGTTGATAGGGCTACAAAATTTTGCTTTTTACTAAACCATGAGACTAAAGCTTTGCCTAAAAAATGACATGTGCCACTGGTACTTTTTCTATCGACTTTGCATCTAGCAAAATCTGTATCCGAATAACCAATAAGGTCAAAGGACTTAGTTTTGGGATACCACAAGCCAACAGAAGAAGTGCCCTTAAGGTATCGAAAGATACGCTTAACTGTGGACAGATGTGATTCCTTTGGGTTAGCTTGAAAACGTGCACACAGGCAAACACTAAACATTATATCTAGACGACTAGCAGTTAAATAAAGTAAACTACCAATCATACCTCGATACTTACGTGTGTCGACTGGCTTGCCTTGTTCATCTGAATCAAGCTTTGTTGAAGTTTCCATTGGAGTGCCAATAGGTTTGACATTGTCCAGATCAAACTTCTTTAGCAGGTCTTTTGTATACTTAGCTTGATTTATAAATGTCCCATTATCCGTTTGTTTGATTTGCAATCCAAGAAAGAATTTCAGCTCTCCCATCATGCTCATCTCAAACTCATTCTGCATACACTTAGAAAATTCTTGACACAGAGATTCATCAGTAGATCCAAATATAATATCATCAACATAGATTTGAATTAAAAGAAGTTTGCCATTAAAAGACTTAATAAGTAGTGTAGTGTCAACCTTGCCTTTTGAAAAACCGTTGTCAAGTAGAAAAGAGCTTAGACGATCATACCAAGCACGAGGGGCTTGTTTTAAACCGTATAAGGCTTTCTTCAACTTGAAAATATGATCAGGGTTTTTAAAATCTGTGAAACCTGGAGGTTGTGCTACAAAAACTTCTTCTTTTATAAAACCATTTAAAAAAGCACTCTTGACATCCATTTGAAATAGTTTGAAATCATGAAAACATACAATTGCACATAACATGCGAATGGATTCTAATCTCGTAACTGGGGCATAAGCCTCATCGTAGTCGATACCTTCTTCTTGATTGTATCCTTGAGCTACGAGTCGAGCTTTATTACGAGTCACTAAACCATTCTCATTTAGTTTATTTCGGAATACCCAACGGGTGCCAATGATCGGATGATCAATAGGCCTGGAAACAAGTTCCCAAATTTGATTCCGTTCAAATTGGTTTAATTCCTCTTGCATAGCATCAATCCAAAAACTATCACTACATGCTTCATCAATAGTTTTGGGTTCTAGCTGTGAAGTAAAAGCAATACTAGAAACAATATCTCTACTGGACGTACGAGTACTTACTCCTTTGGTAATATCACCAATTACCAAATCTTTTGGATGATTAGCTGTAAATTTCAACCTTTTTGGAAGATTCTGAAGATAGCTGGTTCCTGGATCTTCTCTAGGAGGTTCAGCTAGTGCAGAGCTTGGTTGAGGATCAGCTGATGTTGAGCTTGGTACAGTTGGATCTTCGTCATTGTCATCGATCGTCATCTGATTTAGTTCATCAAAGGTGACGTTGATTGACTCCTCGATGATCATGGTTCTTTTGTTGAAGACTCTGTATCCTTTGCTCTTGGCCGCATAACCTAAAAATATACCTTCATCGGCCTTTTCATCAAATTTTCCCAAATTGTCTTTTGTATTAAGAATAAAACATTTACAGCCAAATATTCTAAAGTATGAAGCAGATGGAATTCTATCAAACCATAACTCAAATGGAGTCTTCTTCAATTTGGGTCGAATTAGAACTCAATTGAGTATAAAGCAAGCTGTATTGACAGCTTCAGCCCAGAAATATTTGGGTAGACTAAACTGATTTAACATCACTCTGGCCATTTCGGTTAGAGTTCTGTTCTTACGTTCCACAACTCCATTTTGTTGTGGAGTCCTAGGGCAGGAGAACTCGTGTACAAAACCGTATGTGTCATAAAATTGCTCAAAATCAGCATTCTCGAATTCGCCTCCATGATCGCTTCTTATGCGAGTGATCATGTAACCTTTTTCATTCTGTACTTTCTTGCAAAAGGCGACAAATTCGGATAATGCATCATTCTTGCGTGTCAAGAAATATACCCACGTGTATCTAGAGAAATCATCTACAATTACGAAAGCATAAAGTTTACCTCCGAGGCTAGCAACTCTACTAGGACCAAATAAGTCTATATGAAGAAATTGTAGAGGTCTAGTAGTACATACTGCGTTTACTAACTTGAATGTGGATCTGGTAGCTTTGTTCTTTTCACATTGGCTGCATACCGAGTCCTTCTTGAATGTAATATCTGGTAAACCGCGTACTAGCTTCTTTGTGGATAATCTTGAGATCGTATCCATATTAGCGTGACCGAGTCTCATATGCCACAGATGAATCTCATCACTCTTAGCCATTAAGCATCTACCTGAAATGTTAGTTTCTTCTAACAAATAGAAAACATATATATTGTCTTTTCTGATACCTTCAAAGATAGTACTACCAGTTGAGGTATCAACTATAGTACATTTGTCTTTGCCAAAGTTGATGCCATAACTATGATCAGCTAGATGACTTATGCTGAGTAGATTATGTTTCAACTCGGTAACCAGACAGACATCCTTAATCACAGGATAGGGAGACTTACCAACATCACCGATACCAATAATATACCCTTTCAAGTTATTACCGAAGGAGACATAGCCTTCCTTCTTTTTCTTCGACAGTGTTGCAAATAGGGTAGCATCATCGGTCATATGCCGTGAGCAACCGCTGTCGAGGATCCATTTGTTTCTAGCATGTGAAGGGTGTTCCACCTACAAAATAGTTTGCAGATGAAACTTTTGGTACCCATTTCTTGTAGGGTCCTGAATTGTTAGCTTTAGGTATCCAAGCATAAACATTTAAATCAACAAGCTTTCTCATTCTATATGCAGATGAAATATGACCAATGAGGCCACAATAATGACATTGTGCATGTCGAGTGTTGAAAGTGAGTGGTGTGCATGGTTGGTAGTTTAGGTTTTCTAGAATAGAAGAAAGCATACCTATAATCTTGTTTGGGCTTAAACTTTTGGGGTAAAGGTTTTATATGGTTAGATCTGACAGTATTTGGCTTGGAAATGTTCCGATTTTTCGGTAAGTGACACGTATTAGGGAAGGAAGCAGCAGGCTCAGGCTGTTTTTCTAACCTAATTTCCAATCTTTTGAAAGTGTCATACAACTTAGTATAATCAGAAGTGAGTGATTCCATTCTGATTTGTGCACATCGAAGACTTTTCTTCTCTATAGAAAGTTCTTCCTTGAGTTGGTCAATAATTTTGTCTTTCTCTTCAGATGACTTGGTAGTCTCGTGTAATAAGAGATTTGTTGAAGAAAGCTCACCAGACTCACTAACATTATTTCTAACCTCAGCTAGTAGGTCGGTAAGTCTAACTATTTCACCTTTGTACTCTTTGAGTACCTTCTTAGCGGTCTAATACTTGCTACGCAGTTTCCTGTAATCAGTCATCAGGTCACTAAAGGCATCTCCTAATTTCTCAAAGGTGAAGTCATCATAAGTATCAACTACAGGTTCAGTAGGTACCCGATCGGATGCCATAAAGCATACGTTTGCAGCGTCTTCTGATTGTTCGTCTTCTGAGTCGCTGGCTTCGCTTTCATGCCATATGCTGGTATTGGCATATCTTCTAGATGTTGATTTCTTCAGGGTCCCTTTTTCATACCTGTTGCTCTTCTTGCTTGATGATGAGTTTGTGGGATAATCCTTCTTCATGTGTCCCTTCTTCTTGCAACCATAGCAGACAGCATCTTTTTGATACCAGTTGTTGCTGTTGTTCTCTTTGACTCTCTTCTCATGTCTCATGAATCTTTTGAACTTCCTTGCTAGGAGTGCTTGATCTTCAGCATCAGATCCACTGCTGTATGAGTCACCTTCAACAGCTTTTTTGTGCTGAGCCTTGAGAGCGATCGTCTTCTCCTTTGGTGCAGGCTCTTCAAAATCTTGTAGCTCCAGTTCATGAGTGAGTAGCTTACCCATGAGTACTTCGAGGGACATAGTTGTGAGGTCATTCCCTTCAATGATTACAGTAGCCTTCGGAATCCAGTTCTCGGTAAGTGCTCGCAGGAGTTTGTGAATCTTTTCATGGTTACTATAATCTTTGCCTAAGGAGGACAAAGGATTTACAATATCCAAGAATCTCTCGAACATTTGTGTAACTGTTTCGTTGGGCTTCATCTTGAACGCCTCGTACTCTTGAGTAAGTCTGCTGACTTTAGATTCTTTGACTTGAGTCGTGCCTTTATGTGTTACTTCAAGTAGCTTCCACACTTCATTAGCCGTTGTGCAGATAGACACCCTGTTAAATTCAGTTCTGTCTAAAGCACAAAAGAGAGCATTAATGGCACGTGCGTCAAGACTGACCCTTTTCTTTTCTTTCTCTGTATATCTGCTGTGGGGTTTTTCAACTAAAACTCTATCAACATTTATACGAGGTGGCTTTTGATAGCCATCAAGAAAAATGGACCATAAATCAAAGTCAAGTGATTTCAAGAAGAAACTCATCCGTGTTTTCCAATAGGTATAGTTCGTACCATCAAACAGTGGGGGTCTGTTTGTGGCCTGGCCTTCACTTGTGAATTTTATAGTTGCCATGTGTTGTGCTGTGATCTATATAACAGTTAATTAAAATAAATAAATAATTGCACTGTTACCTTTGTTTTACCTGTAACACCCGCTCTGAAACCAATTGTAGGAACGAAATAGTAAAGCGTAATACTCTAGAGGAGGGGGGTGAATAGAGTTGGCAGCGGAATAATGCTAATTAAAAATATTAGCAGCACAATCACAGAATATTAATTACAACTGAAATAAAGTAAAGACAGAGTTAAGAGAGCAAACGCAAAGACAACGATGTATACTGGTTTCCCTCTGTTGAGAACTAATCCAGTCGGTAGAACTCTTGCTACCAGTTGAATCCACTATTGAAAAAACCGCAAGTTTTCTTACGAAGTCCTTGCAACTTCTACAACGCGAGCTTTGATACGAAGAACTCGTCCAACTTCAAATGTGAAGAGGTATTCTTCAATCAAGCCTTCTGATTACAATCTCTCAGAAACTTCTAGACCGTACCGCACTGGCAAATCGACTAGAGGATTGTAATTGGCTTGGGATCTGAAATTGAAAGCTCTAGAAAACTTTTTGAAAGACTGAAAGCTTTAGATAGAGAGAAGATTGAAAGTGAATGAGTGAGTGAAAATGATCGAAATCCTTCTATATTTATAGGAATTTCAAAGGCAGACTTCTGACAGAATTCGGGCAGAATTCGGGCATAACTCTATGAGCAAATCTCGGTCAAATTCGCAACTGCAGGAGGACCAAGTTCCAAGGATTCAAAAATCACAACGGCCACTAACCGAACTCTGGCCGAACTCGGTCCGAGTTCTGTCAGGGTTTAGTCAGGGTTTAGTTAGGATTTTAAAAAGCTTTTTGGTGATTTTTGAAAACCTTTTTGAAAATCTTTTTGTAAACCTTTTTGAGAGGTCATTTTTAAAAACATTTTGAACTCATTTAAGGGTAGCCTATTTGCCAGTATGACTCGATGTACAACATATTCCTAGACTTAAATAAAATGAAAATACATTACATAAGGAATTACAGACTCGAGTAGGCAAACAGATCTTCGGTCTTGAATTCAGTGGATAGCCATTCTTGATCATGTTCAAGAGTCCGAGATGTCCCGACTAGCTTTGTATATCCAGACAGAGTTTAATCAATTATTAAAATCAGGTTTGACCATATGACCAAATGGGCCAACAATCCTATCCCAAAAGACGACTTTAAATAAAGAGCAAATCAAAGGCAAATAAATGAGATGCCTACGTGGCACAGAACAGTCTATGCGGGCAGAGCATCCATACGGCCAGAACATCCATGCGGCCAGAACACCCTATGCGACCAGAAGAATCTATGCGGCACGAGGAGCTTATGCGGATATAACCCTACTTCTTATTCAAAGTATTTCAATTTTACAAATTGAAAACTTTGAATGGGGTCTTGTAGAAGCATGGAAAAGGAACATGAAAGCTTTATGCGGCTCAAAAGTCCTTTAGAGCTTCATGCGGCTCAAAAGTCTCTTAGAGCTTCATGCGGCTCAAAAGTCTCTTAAGGCTTCATGCGGCTCAAAAGTATCTTAAGGCCTCATGCGGCTGGAAAGTACACAATAGCTCCATGCAGCTCAAAATAGGTCACGTGGCTCTATGCAGTTCAAAGTAGGCATCCACAGCTGGCCATCATTACTCTGTACAGCTAGCTCATTAAAAGCTCTGACGCAATACAGCAGTCCTGACACAACAGATTGACAGCTCAGACATAAAGGTGAAATAATGACTCTTGACGTGCTCCTAGAGAGACGAGAAAAATCTTTATAGCTGGCACGATCCACCCATTTCCAAAGCTCTTTATGCGGCTCAGTCGTAAGGACCTCCATGCGGTTCAGATTAAAGAACGTCCATGCGGCTCAGTTGTCAGGACGTCAATGCGGCTCAGTTGTAAGGACCTCCATGCAGTTCTGATTAAAGGACTTCCATGCGGCTCAGTTGTAAGGACGTCCATGCGCTCAGTTGTAAGGACGTCCATGCGGCTCAGTTGTAAGGACCTTCATGCGGTTCAGCTTAAAGGACTTCCATGCGGTTCAGATAAGGCCACCCTTATGCAGCTCTGACACGAGGCCGCACTCATACGGCTCAACTATGACAGTCCTCTATGCGGCTCTTAGCAGTTGGGATACGTGGCAGGAGTTGATCAAATCTCAATAATTCAGATTTATGGCAATCGACATAACAGGCAGTTGGGACACGTGACAAGAGGTTGACCAAGATTTATTCACTTGGATTTGCTGATATCAATAAATCATCACAATATATATTTATTGCAATCAACATTAACTGCCCAGATCGATTTCCAACAAACCATGCAGATTTGGTGTAATCAATATTAATTGCCCAGATTTGTTACAATCAACATTAATAGCCCGGATTGATTTGCAACAAACATGATCAAGACAAATCTTAACGAATTCCTAACCACCTGCTTTTTAAGGAGCAATTACTGCACACCCTACTTATCACAAAGCTCTATAAATAGCAAGGTACCATTCCCTTGCAAAAAGCCTACACAGAGTGATACGCACAGAGCCTGAGCAGAGATATCAGCAACCCCCGCCCACGCAAAGAGCATTTCTTCCCCGGAGCCGAAGCGACGTCCAATCGTCCAAGGAGTAAGGAAGAGTTGCCGTCACTCTCCCGAGCCTCTACCGTCACCGCCCAGAATAAATAAACAATTATACTTTAGATTGCTTTTCCTAGGTTTTGTTCCTAGGCTCTCTTTTGTTCAAGCGAGTTTGTATTGTAAAGTAAAAGTCCAGTCCTCCCATAAAATTGTTCTGTTCTTTTATAATCAATGACAAACACGATGGCGACTCTGCTGGGTACTAACTTCTCCACGGCTGAGAAGTTGGTGATGCAATCGGATGCAGCCAAACTTGGCTCCACACAACAGATGCTGGTCATCCGCTTCGACCAACAGGCATTTGAAGAAATGCTCTCCGACGGTAGCGCTGGCCCGGTCCAGGAGCGAGCCCGCACGAAGAAGGCCCGCAGGGAGTGGAGGCCCAAATCATTTGCTCCTCCCCAAGTTCTGGACGAAGTGTTCTCTGCTGTCCAGGACGGCGGAGATTCGCATGCGGCCCCACTTCAGGCCACAGAGGACCCTGCTTTTCTTAAGTCTAGCAGAGGAAAGCACTACGATGCTGGACTTGAGGAAGCAAATGGGGACTATGCGGTCCAGAAAGAAGCCGCGTAAGGGTGCCAGCCGCATGAAGAAGGCTCACGCGGCCAACAATTCCCGTCGCATGAAGACTCATGCGGCCACTAAATCCAGCCGCATGAATGCTGATGTGGCCAACGGATCCAGCCGCATGAATGCTGATGTGGCTAATAGATCCAGCGGCATGAATGCTGATGTGGCCAACAAATCCAATCGCATGAATGCTGATGTGGTCAACAGATCCAGCCGCATGAATGCTGATGTGGCCAACAAATCTAGCCACATGAATTCCTATGCGGCCACAAATGCCAGCCGCATGAATGCTCCATGTGGCTCGAGTTCAGTCTTTGACCGCCTTTCATGCGGTCCTGACTCCAGATGTTCCTAAGAAAATGTGCCAGACTCTGTGCGGCACCATTTGGACTCTTCCTACTATGCACCCTCGGGTGCTAGAGTGAAGAAGTATAGGACATCGCTGGCTAGGCGAGCTCAGTCAGCTGTCCCAACCTCTTACCATCTGAGCGCTCCGCTTACTGTTATGCGGGCCTCCAATGGAAAGTTGTACCAAACGACTCGAGTCCAGCCCCTGGCAGCAAATGGACAGAGTGGTTCCCAAGAGTCTCCCAACAATCAGGAAGCAAACATGGTGCCAACACACTCAGATGCTCGGGATTCTCGGGCCCATAAAACGGGTGTAAAGGTTGCTCGAGATGCACCTGACGTGCGTGACGTGATCCTTCTCAAGCGCAAAGAAAGAGAAAAAGCTTCGGTGTGCAGAGAGTCCTTCCATGGACATCACTCTACCAAGTCATTATCAACTGCTGCTGCAATAACGCGACAGTACAAGAAGACCGACGGTCCGTCTTCCAAAGACTGCAACACCCAAGCTCAGAAGACGAGACGCTTCTCGTCGCCTCCTGCAATTCTGCTCTGAAGATCCCTGGCAGCGGGAGAGGGAAGAAAACAAACGTCTCCAGTCCAAAAATCTCAACCAGCGTAACCAAGAAACTCTCTTCTAAGCGGTTATCTACCACCATTACAGGAGGAGTTTACCAAGGTACCCACTCAAAGATGAAATCTGCCACACTTGGAGATTCGTCGTCCACATCTTTGGGAGGCGCTGGAGCCGGGGGTAGCACTCCTCCAAACATCCACAACAATCCGGTGTTCCAAGAAGATAATCCAGGGGAAAAGGTTCCCCCAACTGATGCAGCAGGTTCCAACGTCCCCAACTCTCAAGACGAGGCAAGCTCTGAAGCTGGGGGTACCACTCCTTCTGAGTCCGAATCGGAGGAAAACATTTCCATATACCCTGACGACTTCTCTGTACAAGGGTATGACTCAGAGGGTACGTCCTCCACCGTTCCTTCTATCTCTCCTCATGTGAGGACGGTGTTCATGACGGACAGCAACCAAGACGGTCCCAGTGATCGCCAACGCATCGACACTCTGGAGGCCATACTTCATACCTTGGTCAAATCCGTGGACTAGATCAAAGCGGCCCTACCGACTCTGCAAGAAAGGACGCCTGGCCAAACAAGCTTGGGTCCCGCGGTCAATACGGACTCAAACTCAACTGCGCTAAACTCGGGCAACAATCCTCCTACGATGGCGGCTTCCACCGCTGCAGATGAGGCCAGGAAGGCGAGACGAGAGGTCCAGGAGCTCCGGGCCATATTTCACGCCCGAGAAACTTTCCAAGACCTCAGGATACGACAACCGTATCCCTCTGCATGGAGAGCTGTCCCCTTCCCACCATGATATAAGTCATTTAACATCAATCCATATGATGGGAAGACATCTGCGAGCCGGTATATTACCTACTTTGAAGTTACGACCGACCATCTGCCTCATGACGACGCCATCCTTATGCGGTTGTTCATCGGGGCATTAGAGGAGGTAGCATTTGATTGGTACTGCAATCTACCGGACAACTGCATCCATTCCTTCGCCGACTTCAAAAACATGTTCCTTGAAAGGTTCTACGAGGTAGGACAAGATGTGACAATGTCCACCCTCATGGACGTTGTTCAAGGTGAGAAGGAATTGACAAGGAACTACATTGAGCGGTTTTGCCAAACCGCGATGAAATTGCCCTTTGGCAATCCAGATTCTTCCTTGATTGAAATCTGCCAAAAGCGGCTGCTTCCCACAATCAGCCTCTGGATGGGCGAAAGTCAATTCAAGGATTGGAAGACTTTCATTATCAGCGCCCCTGGCGCAGAAGACAAGTTGAAAAAAGCTCGCCAACTGGGATTGCACATCTCAGAATGAGAGAAAAAGGGCAAACACCCTAATGCCAACAACAACAACGGCGGTAATTCCTCCAACAACCGAGACAACAAGGGCAAGCAGTCTATGGTGGCCAACACAGCCCAGAAGCCTGAACCAAAGTCGACAGAAAAGCAGTGGCCTCAGATGACCTACTCCTTCGATGACAGCCATGTCAAGCCCATCTTGGACATGCTCATACAAGAGGGTAGAGTTTAGCTCCCTCCACCAAGACGGGAACCTCGGCCGATAGAAATGGAGAGCCCTAAGTGTAATGCCCCGCTCCGCATCGGTGCATTACGATGAGTTATTGACTCGAAGAGTTGCGTTGACCCGATGAAGTATCGATGCTAATCGATGCAAGTGTTACGTTGGCCAAAGGTAAGCTTTGAGTCGATTGGAATCTATGAATCGAATCGATGCAAAAGATAAGTCCCGTTGAGCAAGTGCTGATTTTAGTTGATCTGGTGTGCAGGCTATACTTTTACGCTGGACGATAAGAGGTCGGCATTTTGCCTTATGCAATGAAGTGTCCGCAAAACCAAATCGTGGCCTTGCAACGGATTGTGGCATGGGCAGGATAGGCCAAATAAACTGAGTAGAGCAAAGGAATGGCTAAGTCCGGGAGTTAGCTATGTGATCGAGTTATGGAAGCGAGACGCTTCAACTCAGCGAAACGGCAAGGCGTATCGGCTTAAGGTGGGCGGGTTCTTGACTCTCTCTCCTTATTCCTTCATGTCTAATAAAATATGTTGTGGAATACGCAATATGTTATCGAGTTAGCGAGCGTGGCTCGGCGAGTAAGTATCTAAGTATGTGTTGAACACTAAGATAGAACATTGAACAAACGAACAATTGAAGCGACGTGCATCAAGTGCACGAGTCGCAGTAGGGCAATGATGGTAGAACATTGAAAGATGATAATGAGATGTGCATCATATGCACGGCTCCGAGAACATTGAACTCTAGGCGTAGAATATTGATTATGGTGCTGAGCGTGCCTTTGTGCACTTAAGCTACAAAATGACTAAGTAAATACAGAGGTAGGCTATGCGAATAACATTATGTACAGGATGCGTGATTATGAGTACGAGACGACTAAGCCGTTGGGCGTCGTGCATCAATATGGATGTGTTGGAGCATAACGCCGATGGAGCTCCCCATATGAATGGTGGATTATGTTATGGAACGCGAGATGGATTGGAATATATGACTTGTATGCTATGGCACGTATTGCATGGTCAATGGACTCGGATTGCCCGTGCACGGGTGTGGCTTCCCTCGAACGGTTACGTCGGGGCGCCGGGACCGTTCGGCCTAGGAGGGAATTATGTGTGGTATTTATGGTACACAACATTCGGACGGATTGCGACCGTCCAGTGCTGTGATAAGCTATGATATCCGTAAGTTTGGGATCCTTCGGATACTGGGCTAGCAACCCGTATCGAAGCGATTGTAGGCTTACACATAAGAGATGCCAAGTCCATTACGGTACGAAACATCATGACCTTCATATAGTTAGGGCCGGTGGGCTGAGATGAGAGCTGGGTACAGGCGCAGGGCCTGCGACCCATTATGCATATGTTTACATTTATGATTGGTCGACTGTACGAATCGTATGTTTGCTTATGTTAAGTTCTAACCACTGCAGGCTAAGGAAAATGGGACGGAATGTACACGAATACTATGTTTACGTTTCAGATTATGTCTAACTGTATCTGCTGCAGGAACACGGTGTGGGACACATTTAAGTTATGTGCTATGTTTAAGTGTTGCCATGAAATTGATCCTAAGGCTAAATAGAAAGACCACAAAGTAAGATGCATGTTTTACTAAATGAATAAGTGTTTGGTTTGGGTGCGAGCGGGTCTTGATCAGTGCGAAGCGAGGACGAAAGCACTAATCCCCCACTAGTTTATGTGCAGGCTCAGGTTATGATCGACGCGGAGTGGAGCTTGGCTTGGACGTATCGAGGCATGGAGTCCTTGGCATTCAAGAGGGGCTTCCGCATAGGCGTTCGGACTTGCGACATGGAGATGTTCGGCCGAGGACAACTTGGTGGCTATAAAGAGGCATAATGTATGGAACAATGTAATCCTTTGTGAGCTAGAGAGATCATGAGCGTTGTAGCCAATTGGCATTTTATATTGGACTATTCAGTGCCATTGTAACCTTCAGTTCAATATGAATAAAAGAGATTCTTGTGTTATACTTTGTTTCCTTCTGCTGCTTTATGTTATCAATTTGAGATAAACTCTATGTGAACTGTTATCTTGCCTTGCACGAGCGCAACTCCAGGCTCGTGCGACATCACGCCCCAGCGAGGACGATGATTCGGGTAAAATCTAGCGAGGACGAGCGATTTCCCGGGTCGGGGCGTGACAAGTTGGTATCAGAGCTTGTTCCATCCTCTGGACCATGCGTGAATCTCTTTGACCCTCAGTTGCTTCGCTATCGAATTCAGTTGACTCTAAGTTGTCTTCGCAACCGCATGGCTCATGGATCTGCTCGATGCTACATTGGATGTTCCATACAATAAGTCTATATTAAGTGCGTACGTCTGCCACAAGTATGTCGTGACTATCACGCTATCTCCGGGTGCCATCGGAGAGTGTTGGTTGCACGAAGTGCAACGAGTTATGGGATATTGGTTGCACGAAGTGCAACGAGTTATGAGATGTTGGTTGCAGGAAGTGCAACGAGTTATGGAATGTTGGTCGCACGAAGTGCAACGAATATGGTGATGTTGGTTGCATGAAGTGCAATAATATATGTGTTATCGGTCGCACGCAGTGCGAGGAGTTATGTGTTGTTGGGCGTACGCAGTGCGAGGAGTTATGTGTTGGCGGTCGCACGGGGTGCGAGGAGATATGTATTGTTGGTTGCACAAAGTGCAACGGATCGATATGTGAGGCGATGCATATTATGTGGCTATGCGAAGGATTATGTGTTGCCGGTTGCACGGAGTGCAGCAAGTTGTGGATCGTTCGTTGCATCGGTGCAACGAGTCGATACGGTATGATGTGCGTTGTATGGCTATGCGGATGGATAGCGATATGTTGTACGAGATTGAGTAAAGACCTTAAGTATCGAGACTAAGTTGTTGTACGAGCTACAACGAGCAGGATTCAAAGATCGCGAATGCGATAGTACGAATCGGGTTGGTCGCTAAGTTGAGTTGAGTTGAGTATGCGAACGTGTATGTTGGCCATATGTCGCGTTGAGCTTTGAATAAGCGAATGTTGCGGACGTGATCGATATGGTCGCCGTGGTACGGTTAGATCGAATGTATGTCAAACTTGAGCTAACGTTAGAGCTGGGATCGGAAGGATCGCCATACGGGATAGTTGATTGAGGGATAGAAGTCGGACCTACGCGAAGTGTGATATCGAGTAATGACTCGATTCCGAGTGGTATATGCAATACCAATTATGCGAGCAAGTATAACGAAGTATTGTGTCGATAACGATAGGCTCGATCCTGAGTGGTATATGGAATACCACTTAGCGATAGCTAAGTTAAGCCGTTGGTGACTTGCGATAGACTTTATCGAGACGATTATGTTGTTACGATATGTTTGTTCGCAACGGGCGGAGTAGTACCGAGACTCGAGCGGGAATGATTTGAGAGAAGTCGATGCAAGTATGTCTTGAGATGGATTAAGTTGGACGATTATATGCAAAGTCATACCTACTGAGGATACGTCGGACGAGGATTCGCTAAGTATAAGTCGAACGATAGGCCAAGCATATACGAATGAACGTTACGTTGAGCAAATGGTCGACCCGGTCGAACTTATGTTGAGTTAGTACGGAGACTTCTTCGAAACGAATTGAGTAGGTACGGAGAAATTGTACGAACGAATTCGGGTTTACGCGATGAATCGGTAGCACGATTGGAAGTGCGAGTTAGGAATATGAGAATGGATGTGTGCAAGACTTGATTCGTATTTCGAGTTCGGATAATGGCAATGATTGCAACATGTTTGAGCTTATGAGAAAGGAAGATGTTCAAGTTATGCATATCGACGATGGTATTGAGGCGTATCAAAAACGATATGCAATAACTCGGGGATACTCTGATCGAATGAACGAAAATTATGTTGAGCATTGTTGTTGGACGAATAAGACGCAAGTTAAGTTGAAGGTAGTTTGGATGATAACGGTAGGAATGCTTCGAAGAATTTAAGAGTCGATGGATATTACTCGGAAGAAAACAGAAGTGATTGATTGCTTCGCGGATCACCACTATGTTGACATTCTTGTTTTGAGCGAGCGTAACACCAGCCTCGCACATGCATCACGTCAAAATTAGAACATTCATTCCGCGTGAGCACTGGTATGGTGATTCATCCAGTGGGAATGATCGAACTTATAAGGCGGGGAAATTTGGATATGGATTTGTGGTTTGATACGAAGGTGGAATTGAGGATTATGCGATATTGTCAACGGTAGTACCTAAGTGACTCGAGTAGTAACGGCGCATCAGTTGCACGGGAGTAGAGAAATTATGGATTGGTACGTCGGGTTGGATAAAGTCTCGTAGGAATCGTCGGGAATTAATTTGGCTCCGCGATAGGATATAGCATGGTTCTTTGTAACTGTCCCTCGTTGATGATCTTCAATTATCGAGCGTAGTTTCGGGACAGATGACCCTAGAAGACTTGACCGCCAAATCAAGTGAATGTTGAAGTCCCATAGGATGACCCTAAAGAAGTCGCATAAAATATTGTTAAGGATAAGGAATGATCGAGTATATATTGAAGAACGTGCTTAGCATAGCGACGCGGTAAGGTGATTGCAAGAATTTTGTAATGCACGAGAGCAACGGATAGTAGAATGACCCTAAGAGTGTGTCGTAGATCGGTTGAGTAACGGTTAGGCTATGTACGTTTGGGTGCGCGATCTATGTTACGAAACGAACTAGTCGGGATGGATTGAGAATTGAGTAAAGGATTCGTACTCGGTCGAAAATCGGAGATAGGCGTATCGTAAGAGACCTTGGGTCGGAAAGATCGTTGCCTTTGAGCATCGTAGACTCAAGTTGACCTCTGTGTCGGGAGAGTGCGAGCATGATGTCTGGATAAGTTACCTAGCGGGGGTAGCCCCAGACGCGATGAGTATATGGTTCGAAAATGTGGACGGTGTTGGGATAGTCGTGTGCGAAACTTAGTACGGATTTGAATTAGGTTAAGTGCAAGATGTTGGAAGATGATCGCACGTTATGGATGATGCATACGAGGAGTATTTTGGGAATAAGGCGCTAAGACATGACTAAGTCGAGTACGGAACGATGGATGCTTGAGGATTTAAGTTGAGCTTGTTAGTTTGTCCCGATATCCTACGACTGAGCTTGGCGGAAATGCATATATTGGTGGGACGCCTAAAATATGTGTATGATCCAAACTAAGTTGTATGATTATAACGATAGTCGCACGAGATCGTAAAGAGATCTATGCGAGGCACTTGGATTAAGTGTTGGTTTCGGTTCGAGGACGAACCTAATTTTGAGTGGTATATTATGTAATGCCCCGCTCCGTATCGGTGCATTATGATGAGTCGTTGACTCGAAGAGTTGCGTTGACCCGATGAAGTATCGATGCGAATCGATGCAAGTGTTGCGTTGGCCAAAGGTAAGCTTTGAGTCGGTTGGAATCTATGAATCGAATCGATGCAAAAGATAAGTCCCGTTGAGCAAGTGCTGATTTTAGTTGATCTGGTGTGCAGGCTATGCTTTTATGCTGGACGATAAGAGGTCGGCATTTTGCCTTATGCAATAAAGTGTCCGCAAAACCAAATCGTGGCCTTGCAACGGATTGTGGCATGGGCATGATAGGCCAAATCAACCGAGTAGAGCAAAGGAATGGCTAAGTCCGGGAGTTAGCTATGCGATCGAGTTATGGAAGCGAGACACTTCAACTCAGCAAAACGGCAAGGCGTATCGGCTTAAGGTGGGCGGGTTCTTGACTCTCTCTCCCTATTCCTTCACGTCTAATAAAATATGTTATGGAATACGTAATATGTTATCGAGTTAGCGAGCGTGGCTCGGCGAGTAAGTGTCTAAGTATGTGTTGAACACTAAGATAGAACATTGAACAATCGAACAATTGAAGCGACGTGCATCAAGTGCACGAGTCACAGTAGGGCAATGATGGTAGAACATTGAAAGATGATAATGAGATGTGCATCATATGCACGGCTCCGAGAACATTGAACTCTAGGCGTAGAACATTGATTATGGTGCTGAGCGTGCCTTTGTGCACTTAAGCTACGAAATGACTAAGTAAATACGGAGGTAGGCTATACGAATAACATTATGTACGGGACGCGTGATTATGAGTACGAGACGACTAAGCCGTTGGGCGTCGTGCATCAATATGGATGTGTTGGGGCATAACGCCGATAGAGCTCCCCATATGAATGGTGGATTATGTTATGGAACGCGAGATGGATTGGAATGTATGACTTGTATGCTATGGCACGTATTGCATGGTCAATGGACTCGGATTGCCTGTGCACGGGTGCGACTTCCCTCGAACGGTTACGCCGGGGCGCCGGGACCGTTCGGCCTAGGAGGAAATTATGTGTGGTATTTATGGTGCACAACATTCGGACGGATTGCGACCGTCCAGTGCTGTGATAAGCTATGATATCCATAAGTTTGGGATCCTTCGGATACTGGGCTAGCAACCCGTATCGAAGCGATTGTAGGCTTACACATAAGAGATGCCAAGTCCATTACGGTGCGAAACACCGTGACCTTCATATAGTTAGGGCCGGTGGGCTGAGATGAGAGCTGGGTGCAGGCGCAGGGCCTGCGACCTATTATGTATATGTTTACGTTTATGATTGGTCGGCTGTACGAATCGTATGTTTGCTTATGTTAAGTTCTAACCACTACAGACTAAGGAAAATGGGATGGATGTGCACGAACACTATGTTTACGTTTCAAATTATGTCTAACTGTATCTGCTGCAGGAACACGATGTGGGACACATTTAAGTTATGTGCTATGTTTAAGTGTTGCCATGAAATTGATCCTAAGGCTAAATAGAAAGACCACAAAGTAAGATGCATGTTTCACTAAATGAATAAGTATTTGGTTTGGGTGCGAGCGGGTCTTGATCAGTGCGAAGCGAGGACGAAAGCACTAATCCTCCACTAGTTTATGTGCAGGCTCAAGTTATGATCGGCGCGGGGCGGAGCTTGGCTTGGACGTGTAGAGGCATGGAGTCCTTGGCGTTCAAGAGGGGCTTCCGCATAGGCGTTCGGACTTGCGACATGGAGATGTTCGGCAGAGGACAACTTGGTGGCTATAAAGAGGCATAATGTATGGAACAATATAATCCTTTGTGAGCTAGAGAGATCATGAACATTGTAGCCAATTGGCATTTTATATTGGGCTATTCAGTGCCTTTGTAACCTTCATTTCAATATGAATAAAAGAGATTCTTGTGTTATACTTTGTTTCCTTCCGCTGCTTTATGTTATCAATTTGAGATAAACTCTATGTGAACTGTTATCTTGCCTTGCACGAGCGCAACTCCAGGCTCGTGCGGCATCACGCCCCAGCGAGGACGATGATTCAGGTAAAATCTAGCGAGGACGAGCGATTTCCCGGGTCGGGGCGTGACACTAAGTACTGTCACTACCATCGCTATGTGCACCATGTTACGCAAGACTGCTTCCAGCTGAAGCGATACATCCAGCATCTCATCGATTCTAAGGTCGTGGCCATTGATTTCGAAGAGGTGACCCTGGCAGCCAATATGGTATCAGTACAGTTCGGCAGTTTCCTTCCGATAAAGACTCAAGATGGAGTAGTACCCATCTCCAGGGTAAAGATGGAGGTCGATAACCTTCTACCTCCCCGAGACCAGGCCGCTGGTCTAGTACCTCTCACCATGTCACGAGGGAAGTTCATGTGGGTCCATCCAGACCTGGTACCTGAAGTGACTCAGTCCACACCACCCTCCACCAACAAGAAGAAGAGTGGGAAAGTCAAATCCTGCCGCACAATCTCGGCAGAAGTCGAAGAAGCTACAGCTGTCGTCACCCGATCGGGTGTACAATCCCAACCTACACGGGGTAACTCGGCTGAAGGTCATCAGCCGGCTATTGCTGATGCTCCAGGACCTTCTCAGCCTCTGACGACCGATAAGCCTAGGCCGAAGGAGACTTACTTTGACAAACCACTCCGAAAAGAGGTACCACATGGGCTGGAGAGGCCCTACAACTTTGACATCTTGGCACAATTGGCCAACACATCCGCCAAATTATCGCTATACGAGCTCCTGAGACTCTCCAAAGATGTTCGCGTCGTACTGAGCAAGACACTCCAGAATGCCGATGCATATCTGGCTCAGTCTAATCTCACTGGGGAGAGCTCGCCTGCAGATCTTTAAGATAGCGCTTGCACAGGTGCAATGCCCAACATTGTCTTCACTCCGCAGGATATGCTTATCAAGACCAACCTGTACGATCGCCCTCTGTATTATACTGGATACGTTAACGACATCAAGGTGGATCGGATGCATATTGATCCCGGTTCTTCCATAAGCATCATTCCGAAGAGCCTGCTGCACCACCTGCGCATCCTAATGCATCGCCTGACGCCGACAAGCACTGCTATCAGCGGTTTCAATTCAGGCAGAAGCTATCCGATTGGGAAGATTCGCATGAAGTGCCAAATCGGCGACCTTCAGTCAAAAGTGACCTATTATGTCATAGATGCGAACACTTCCTACAATATTCTTCTAGGGCGTCCTTGGATACACGATTACATGATCGTGCCTTAAATACTGCACCAGTGTTTCAAGTACGTCGACAAGAACGGCTTTGTGAGGACAGAATTTGCCGACATCGATCCCTTTAAAAGGGTCGAATCCTACTACTCAGACTCATGCTTGTACGAGAAGTCGAAAAGGCACCTTGTCGAAGGAGATACTCAAGCTCAAACTGAGGCGGCAAATAAATCGGAAGAACCTCTGACGATCTACCTCTAAGCCCATAAACCTAGCAGAACTACACCCCTTACAGCCACTCTGTGTAAGGATGCAATCAGCCTCTCTGCACATAAGGAGCATATGATAATCCGACTGCCAAGGTCTGGCAAAGCGCCAAGGCCTACGACAGAACTACTGACAATCAGACTGTCGAGAGCTAGCTAGCAACAAACAGAGGAGCTCAATCCCCCTGTCAAACCGATGATGATTCGTCTTTCCAGAATGAATCGGCAGCTAAACGCAAAGCCGGGGACTGCAAGTGAGCCAACAACTCCCCGTCTCATACTAAACACTAAGCTGGGGGTCGCTAGTACGCCAACGACTCCATGTTCTGCTCCACCAGTGGAGCCCCTGATGATTAAGCTGCCCAAGTTATCCTCACAGTCTTCATTGACACAGGGGGTAGCCGAAGAAGAGTCAGGGCTGGCCAAGTATGTAGCTGCTCATACTGATGTTCCATCCACATATGACGTAATTCCACTGGAAAAGATACCTTACTTTATCAATAAAGGGCTATCTTTGAACTACCTCGAGCTTAATAAGCTTTGTACAATGTATGCCATGGAACACGGTATAGGCACCCACCTACACACACAGGTGACAAATGTCTACATCGCAAACCAACTTACTCCAGTGGAAGATGCTTACTGCATAGTAAAAGGAGAGGATCATCCAATCATCTTCGGCCGGAAGAATGATCCACAGCCCTTCAGGATAGAAGAAGTTAAGCTCGAACCCGACACTGGGAGACTGCCCCTTTATCTGTATAGTGCCCAATCCAAGTATCTCATACAAAAATAGGGGTATGATCTGAAAACTACGCTAGGTTTGAACTACGGCACTGGACGGCGGCTATCCTTACTGTTGCCGATCCCGGCTGGGAAACTACGGGATTACTACAACAAGACCAGATGTGGGCTAGGTTATGTTACACCTACAACAACTCCGTAAAGCTCAGATGAGGAATGCGACTGGCATTCACATTCAACCGGATCACCCACTTCTGATTCGGATGTCAGCATAGGGGACGTATTCAGGCAAGCTCTGTCTGTCAATATGGCATTTGCTGATGCCTACGAAGAAGATGAAGATGTACCCAAACTTCTCGAGCTAGAACCTTGGGTCTAGCAACTAGACGCACTATGGGAGAAATATTTCGAACTTCGTGAACCTTCCACTGAAGATGAGGTTATGCAAGTTGACCTCGACGACGAATCCTCTCCAAAGCCAATCTTCGTCAGCAAAAGCCTGACAGACGAAGAGCGGGAGGCACTTTTGCAACTCGTCAGAGAGTACATCGACGTGTTTGCCTGGAGTTATGAAGACATGCCAGGGCTAGACCCCGAGGTCACACTTTATAAACTCGACATTCGTCCGGACGCAAAGCCGATCAAACAAAAGCAAAGACATTTTCGCCCGGACATCATGAATTCTATCGAAGCTGAGGTCAACAAACTGATAGCCAACGGCTTCATCTGGGAGGAGCAACATCCAGACTGGGTCGCCAACATAGTGCTAGTCCTCAAGAAGAATGGGAAGATCCGAATTTGCATCGACTTTCGAAATCTAAACGAAGCATGTCCTAAAGATGAGTTTTCTATTCCCATCACGGACATCATGATCGACAACACATGTGGCTTTAAGCGCATGTCATTCATGGATGGCTTTTCAGGATACAATCAAATCAAGATGTTTCCTGACAACGAGAAGCATACATCATTTTAAACACCGATTGGCGTGTACTGTTACACCGTCATGTCCTTCGGCTTAAAGAATGCCGATGCTACATATCAAAGAGCCATAAGTGTCATCTTCAGAGATTACCTGCGTAAGACCGTGGAGTGTTACGTCACCGACATAGCAGTCAAAAGCCGCTCTAAAGGAGACCATCTGCAGGATCTGAGGACGGTATTCGACCTGATACGAGCGCACAACTTAAAGATGAATCCTACCAAATCCTTCTTGGGCGTATCTAGTAGAAAATTCTTAGGTTTTATCATTACTGCCCAGGGAATCCCCATAGACCCTGAGAAAATGAAGGCAATCATGGAGATGGGTCCCCCGAGAAATCTCCGTAAACTTCGAGGCCTTCAAGGAAGGCTAGCTTACATCAGGAGGTTTATCTCTAACCTCTTCGGACGATGTCAGCCATTCACCCACCTCATAAAGAAGGGTGTTTCATTCGTATGGGATGAAGAATGCCAGCACGCCTTCGACAACATCAAAGAATATCTATAGAACCCTCCAGTCCTGGTGGCCCCGGTTGCTGGAAAACCATTCCTGCTCTATGTACGAGCAATGGAGCATTCTCTCGGTACTTTGCTAGCACAAAACAATGATGTAGGCCATGAGCAAGCTATATATTACCCCAGCCGAATGATGATGGGGCCTGAGCATCGATACACTGCCGTGGAGAAGGAGTGCCTTGTTCTGGTGTTCACCTTTCAGAAGACGCGACACTACGCCACGGGACAAACCATCCATATCGTATCAAGAGTTAACCCCCTCAGGATCCTCATGACCAAGCCAGGTGCACTCAGCTCTCGCCTCACTACCTGAACGATATTATTGTCTTCCTACCACATGATCTTTGTCCCGCAGAAGACTGTTAAAGGTCAAGCTCTGACAGACTTTTTAGCAGCTCATCCAGGTCCAGAGTCAACCAGAATAGACGAAGAGATTCCAGATGAGGTCACCCATTCAAACGTGGCCTCTCATGATACCCTATGGCGAATGTTCTTCGATGGCGCTTCTAGAATTGGGCCCAAGGGTAACATCATCGCTGGACTCGGATTGGTAATGATTTCTCCCTCCGGGCTAGTGAACAATCGGGCTTACTCCCTTATGGAGCCGTGTTCAAACAACGTGGCCGAGTACAACGCTTTGGTCATTAGCCTCCGACTTACAAAGGAGCTGGGGGTAGAGTATTTTGAAGCGTACGGTGATTTGCAGTTAATCGTCAATCAGATCCGGGTTCATACGAAGTTCGCCATGAAGATATGATCCCCTATCACCAAATAGCGATCAACATCATTTGATCATTTGAAGGGTTCTTCATAGAATATATACTGAGACTCCAGAACATTGAAGCGGATGCCCTAACAGTCCTAAAATATACTCATCATTTGGTGGACGTAATAGGCCATGAATTGGTCTGTCCCAAGAATAACGTTCAATTTGTAGCGAGTCATTCCGCTCAGACGGTCGACGAAGCACCAAACTGGAGACAGCCATTCGTGGACTTCGTAGTCTATGGCATCTTGCCCGAGAACCCGAAAGAATCCACCTCTATCAGAAGACGTTTCCTCAGATTCTTCTACGATACAGAGACAAAAATGCTGTATCGACGATCATATGACGGATTACTGCTTCGATGTCTATCCAATACAGAAGCCAAAGAAGCGGTACGTGAAGCACATGATGGTGTCTACGGGGCCCATCAGCCTGGCCCAAAATTACAAGACCGCCTTCGCCGGATGGGCTACTACTGGCCCACGATGGTGGCAGATGCAATAGACTACACAAGAAAGTACAAAGCCTGTCAAGTCTACGCAGATTTCATCCACCAGCCATCCGAGTTTCTACATCCGATGGTGGCATCCTAGCCATTCAAAGCATGGGGAATGGATTTTATTGGTCCGATCAATCCGCCTTCATCCCGAGGACATCGCTTCATACTCGCAATCACACATTACTTCTCCAAATGGGCGGAGGCTATTCTGTTGACAGAAGTGAAGACTTGAAACGTGATCAGCTTTCTCAAGCATCACGTCATCTATCACTTTGGATTGCCCTAAAGGATCATCCACGACAACGGTCCGCAGTTCGTAAGCCATGCCTTCTATCGGTTCCGCGACAAACACCGAATCCAGAATGTTGCTTCAACATCATAAAATCCGACAGCGAATGGGTTGGCAGAAGCATTCAATAAAACTATAATCAAGCTACTCAAGAAGTTCGTGTCTTCTAACAAACGCGACTGGAATGAGAAGCTTGGCAAATGCTTATGGGCATACCATACTACAGTCCGGACGGCCACTGGGAACACACCATTCTCCTTGGTATACGGGAGTGAGGTAGTTCTCCCATTGGAGACTCAAATCTCCTCACTCTGTGTTGCCCTTACCTATTGATTGACAACGGATGATAATCACCATCGCCGGTTACAAGAGTTGGAGGCTCTAGATGAGAAGCGTCTGTTAGCTCAACAACGAATCGAGCTATACTAAGCACGTATCTCGGGAGCTTTTAACAAGAAGGTTAAAATCAGAACATTCCAAGTATGTGATCTCGTTCTGGCAGTTCGGAGGCCGATGGTTATGACTCACAAAACCGTCGGCAAATTCCAACCAAAATGGGAAGGCCCATTTGTCATCGAGGCTGTATTCTCCAATGGAGCTTACCGCCTCGCAAAACAAAACGGAGACTTGCTCATGTTGCCCATCAACGGCAAGTTCCTGAAAAAGTATTATGTCTGAAATGACATCTTCCAAATCTTCCAAATTGTTGAGTTATGTACCCTCTGGCACCGCTGAACTTACATTCTGACTCCAAATCTCCCAGATTGTTGAGTTATGTACCCGCAGGTGCTAAACTTACACTCTGGTCACTCCAAATGAATCTATATCGCATCTTTTGGGTAGTAAGTCATGTATGATCATACCTCTGAACTTTCTTCCTAAAAAGAGCTCCTTCCTCATTATCCACTACCAGTACTTTCAGTACATAAAAAGGGTAACAGATCCACAAATTTTTTGAAACAACTACGTCGATGTCACCTCTGAGTTGTTTTACTTCCATCAAAAACAAACCACCCCTCACGTAGAACTTCCACGTCCATATTACCTCTGAGTTGTTCTATGTACCCTTTATGGTGTCTACTCTTGCCACGTCCTCATTACCTCTGAGTAGGAAGATTCCATCGAAGAAACCCTCATATTTACCACGTCCTCATTACCTCTGAGTAAGTATGTTGGTTCTCTCTCGACTTATTATCCGTACCCAAAACCAGGGTACGCCAAGGATAATAGGCCCACAAATGTCCTCTGTTGACCACAAATGTCCTCAGTTGACCACAAATGTCCTCAGTTGACCACAAATGTCCTCTGTGACCACAAATCTTGTACTAAGTCCTCTAGTACATGCAGCTCCTTTCTCATCATGCCCCTGGGACCCAGCTTCCCCATGGCACTCTTTCGCTCGATACCAAGAACTTCTATGGTCACCTTACCTTGGAATCGTTCTAGGTATCCCTAATCAAACTTATTATCCGTACATAATGTCACAACCCGCACCCGCTTTCCGGATACAAGACGTGTCCAAGCCAGCCTACGCCGCAGAGTCGGCGGTAGAATGCTGTCAAGTCCGCAGGAAATAAATGCTCAAAAGTAAACTTTATTGCTCATTCATATTTCTATATTTTATTACAACATTTATAATATTTATATTTAAAGGAAAATACAAGGTTCTCACAATTAATGAAAATGACAACTAGTTCTACTATCTAGGTCGGCCTCAGCATACCCATGTCCTCCCAGTACTAAGAGTGATCGCGGCTAAACCTAAAAAATGTTGGTTTTCAGCCAGGAATGGAATAAGTACACAAACCGATGGCAATGCGAAAACACAATAGAGTTAACAAGACATGAAAATAACATATGGAATATGAAAGCTAGAAAGTAACTGATGACATGGTACGGTGGAGATGAAAAGAAAAAATAATAGACATCTACCTAGGTGTTGTGAAATATCCGTTTCGACATATGAACGGCTAGAGGGTAAATCCGGCTCACTGTACGTGTCGTGTGCAGCTACTATCGTTCAAGAATAGACATTTTGGGGATATTTTTGGGTAGTCCACATGTCTACTAAGATATTTCTCCTTTCGACTACTCCGTGTGACGAGCGTGTCAACAAGCAGCAAGATATATGTATAGATATGAAATGAAAAGACTACTATGAATCAAAAGTAATCAGAAAGTGCACTTGCCTGAGGTCCTTAGCTGGAGAAACCAATAATACTATACCACTCAATGAGCCATAATCAGTCAACACATGCAGAAGTCTCTAGATGCTGAAATAAACAGTACCAACGTTCTCAGAATACTCAAATTAGCTTGGATTGTCTGTCCTTAAGTCTAATTCTGGATGCAGAGACAAAACGGTAATTTTGGGTCAAAACGATTTTTAGTCACCTTGTATTCCAATTCCTAACCATGACTAAAATCATCTATCGTAATAATTAAATAATTAATTATTTATAAAATCTAAAAATCACCATTTAAATAAAATAAATAATAATAAAATATTTCAAAATTTTTGGGAAGGAGAGCTGCACCTAAAACCAAGGTATGCCAAGGGTAATAGGTCCAAAAATAGTCCCCCAGTGGGGCAAACATCACAAATACCAAAGATACAGTACAAGCACAATAGATGATGGATGATGAAAACATAGTCATTTATTGAAAAGCAAAAAAACTACATATTCGAGGACCACGTCCCTATAAAAAGGAAGGAAAATGACAAAGAAAGAGAAAAAAGGGGCTGACAATGGTTCGGCTATACATAATTCTCTGAGGTGGTTCCTCAGCACGGCTGTTGATCGCTCAAATCGCAGCTTAGCCCGGTGCTCAGCCTCCTCAGTCAGCCGCTTTACATCCTCCAGATGCGCGTGGGCCTGCCAGCCATCTTCGAGTCTCTTTAGAGCACGCACCAGGCCAGCAGAAGCTCGAGTGACCTTTTCGGCCTCATAAACGATTAGCTCTTTATCCGCACGGGAGGCCTCGAGCTCAGATTCCAAGAAAGCCAACTTCTTCTGGAGCTCGAGGATCTGCTCCCTCGCGTCAATTATTTCACGAGAGGCGGCCGCTTCCTGAGCTATACAATCCTCGCTTTTGCGGCTCAGCTGATCGTACTGAATAGACAGATCGTCGAGGTCCTTTATGATAACCGGCTTATACGCATCTCGTACGGTCTGCACCTTCTCCACGACAGTGATGAGAAAGGCCCTCTCCTGACCTGTCGCTGAAGACAAATCAACTTGTCGTAGTACTTGAAACCGGGCCATAAGCTGATCCGCCTCTAGCAAATTGGGCTCCAGCAGCTCAACTATCCCTGCCCCACCGGGGAGGGTTCTAAGGATTTTAATCTGGCCTTAGGCGCATTGACGGGCCAAGGCAAAAGAGGTCCCCTTCTCCACCGCAGCTTCAACTTCTTACCTCAGGTGACGATAGAAACTGTCAACTACATCCTTGGATGATTCATCCAGAACTTCCGAAGAAGATGGTGTCAAAGGAAGGGTAGTTGACAGGGTCGAAGAAGGTGAACAGGAACTTGCTACCCCTGCCACGAGGGAAACAAATTTTGAGCAAAAAGACACTTGAATAGCAGCCAATTCTTCCTCCATAGCCTGAAGGATCTGGAGACTCGGCAGGGTGGAGAGGTCAACCTCTGGAGCCACACGAACAGAAGACGATGCAGGGATCATTTCTCCCCGCCCCGACCATTCCGCCTTCTGCTCTTCCGAACTTGATTCAGCGAAAGGTCCCTTAATGTGAGTTGGAGGGAGAGGAGGTGCACTCTCTTCCACCGGGTCCCCTCTAGCGATCTCTACCCTGACGATGTCCGTCATTGGCAGCGAAGAAGCATGACCTATATGTCCAGGGCAACCATCAATCAGCTTAATCCAAAGGATGTGATGATGGAGCGAAAGAGCCTCCTCACGAGTCAAGATTTGGCTTATCTTACCAGGGAGAGTTGCGGAGGCTAAGATTCACTCACAGCCCCCATAATCTCTTCCCCAGCGACACCCAAACCGAATTCAGCTGGTTTCTCTGCCCCAGCCATCCCGAAAGGAGATACAACTGGATCAGCGTTACCCTGCTGAAGTTCAGCAGTCTAGGGGATGGGTTCAGCGGAGCCCACGTCGCCCTGGGTCGAGACCTCAACAACGTGAGATCCCTCAGCCACCGCCGAGAGAACCCCGACAGAAATAATCTCGGCACACATGTCACTAATCAAAGTGGTCAGGGTCGGGTTGAATTCAGAAACAACGGTCGATTCTCGAGAGTCCAACTCTTCTGATACCTACAGAGAAAAGAAAAATAATTAGATCATTGTTCAGAAAAAGAAAGAGCTAAAGAAGGAGATAGTTGAAATTCAATTCACCTCCAAAATGGCGCCCATATCCTCGCCTCTATCCTTAATGAGCAGCCGACGAGGCTTAACTGCAGCCTATTTCACGGAGTAGGTTCTGCCGCCACCAGCAGACTCAGGCCTGCTTCGCTTTCAGGAAGAGCTCGGCTCAACAGACGGTTGATCCACCACCACCTCATCTGTATAAGGGATAGTATTTTCGGGAGCGTGCTCGTCATCCTCTTCGTCCGCTTTGCTGGACTCCGAGTTCGGCACATCGACCATGTTCTCCCTCCTCTTCTTCGCCTTAGACCCCTTGGGTTTCTCCTCTAAGCTAGTACCAACAATGAAGCTGGTACTCGGGTCAATGCCAACAGGAGGCTTGTTCGCCATGACATGGTAGAGAGCTGCCAAATACAAGATCTCTCCTGAATCCCCAGTATCAGGAACCAAAAAGCTAGTATGGGTATGGATCGTATTATAATAATGCCAGGTCCTGATGCCATCGAGGATGCTGCCTTCAAAACCCAGGCAAGAGCTGGGACTGTCCAGGAAAAGCTGGCCATACCGAAACTATCGGGCGAACCTACTAGGCAAGTAAGGCTCCAAGTAGACAGCGTTGCGGTTGCGGTATACCAGGTGGAAAGGGCGAATGTTGTGCAACCAAAGGAGCATTTTGCCGTCTAAGAAGTGGGGAGGCCCAATACCATTCAAATGTACAGCCCTTATTTCCTCAGCAGTAAATCGAGGAAGAGATACAAAAAAATTGTATCTGTCCACTCTTGACAGCGCCATCCTACAAGCACGCATAGTCTCGTAATCCCAAGGCATGCGAAAATATTGGAAGATGAAGGCGCCATCTGCAGTTACGCCATCTTCGGGGCCAGGCTTCATTAAAGATCGGCAATACATCAGCAACTACCCCACCAGATAGTGGTATGGCAGTTCAACACGTTCAAAGTCCTTCATCGCATCACGGGCGATGACCTTAGACGTAAAAGTGTGAAGGCTACAGTGTATACTGCACACCATGGCCGAGAGTAGAGCTAGCCTGAATCCGAAGACCAGCTTCACAGCAGGGAGAATGAAATTACGGCTGATTCTCTCAATGGAACCAGCCTCTCCTGAGACCACGCAATTTCGTAGCCATACCATCAGAAATCCTGCCAGGAGAGCCTTCTCAGACATCGGCTGGGTATTCTGGTAAAAATAGCTAAAGGAGTCAGTTTTACTCCCAAATCTGTCTTCTGTGACCCTCGATCTCTTGGCCATCGACACTTGGCTCTGTATTTCCTTGGGGGTTTGAGGACTACGGGGAGAAACCCGGCTTGAGGCACCTAGCGTAAAAAGGTAGGTGAGCCAGGATTAAGTATAGGGAAGGTTCCCTTCCGAGCTGCCATCCTTCTTGATGGATATCTGGTGGCATGTACTGTGATGACACAGTAGTTCCTGGTAGACAGCTACGAAGCCCGGGAACCGTCGCTCCTGATCCTCGAACTCTTCGTTCGTCAGAGTATACACTTCAAAAACTTCGTCTCCCCAAGGTAGCTTGGAGACTGCATGTATCTCGTGCAGAGCAAGCCCCATCTCCTCCACGGGTGTAAAGAAAGTCCCCGTGCGGCAGTTGTACATTTCCAACAAAGCCATGAACAATTTCTTGTTTATGGGCAAGCCATAGCTGGTGCCCCGAATAGCATGGTAGAGTCCAATCTCGCGTAGGAGAGTCTCGTACTTACGTGCAATCCACGTAGACAGGTTAGTCCACGAAGGGAGTGGGTGTATCCAATTCGGCAACGACAACCGGCCAACAGGATAGGACCCCTTCCGAGTAAGTTGGTTTATGAAAGTGTCAGCTTCAGAGAACGTGAAATTGGAACCCTGCACATTCAAAAAACTTTCTGGGGCCAACCCTATCACGTATCGGCTGACTGGTACCCTGCCCGCGAACACTGACCGTATGTTATTATTGTAGTAAATTTTGCCCACAATCATCCCGCTCCGGGTCGGAGTCAAGGAATCCTCCATCTTTCTGGTCATGGGTAATATGTTGAACCATGACAGTGGGAAGTGATGCTCCATCAGAGGAACATGGATCGCTATCCCGTCAGAAGTAAAACTCCAGCTCTCAGATACATCCAGAACTTAGGAGTTCTTCATAGTCAGGGCATCCCCGAAGAAGAACGCAGGCTTCAAGTGTTTGCCCTCACCAGCAGCCCTGAGTTCATCATCCCCGAAATAAAGAAGAAGGACTGCTTTCTAATATCATCCAGCCTCTCCAAAGGTTCATCTTTTGGAAACTGGTTCACCACATACTCGACTATGTGTTCATACCTATTGCCCACAGCAGATTGGGTGCGACCCACCAGAGCTTCTCCCGCAGCATTAACTGGCAAATTCACTGAAAAGAAGGACAAAGGAAACAAAGTCAGGAGATGACCAGAAAATACTTAAAAAGAGTTCATGCGGCTCTGTTTAAGACGGGTCCTTATGCGGCTCAGTTTTAACAGAGTTCATGCGGCTATGTTTGGACGGGTTCTTATGTGGCTCAGTTTTAACAGAGTTCATGCGGCTCTGTTTTGATGGGTCCTTATGCGGCTTGGTTTTAACGGAGTCCATGTGACTCTACTTTGATGGGTTCATATGCGGATCTGTTCAAGGGACTTCATGCGGCCCAGTTCATCAGGAGTTCATACGGCTCTATTTTGATGGGTCCTTATGCGGCTCAGTTTTAACGGAGTTCTTGCGGCTCTACTTTAATGGGTTCATATGCGGTTCTATTCAAGGGACTTCATGCGGTCCAGTTCATCAGGAGATCATGCGGTTCTATTCAGTGAGACTTCATGCGGATCAGTTTTAAAGGTGCTTATGCGGCACAGTCATTTCTTATGTGGCTCAAACATAGGGCATACCCCATACGGCTCAGACATAAGATGTCCATACGGCCCATACAACATATGCGGCTTCATCGTACTAAACTTGGGCAGTTTAATGAAGACGAATGATGCATTAAATGCCAAGGAGAAAAGGCTTGTGCATAAAACATGCAACACAGCCATTTTTGTTAGGGTTTGAAGCATACGATCTTCCACATAATCCTTACCATCAATGGCGGGGTGAACAACAGGATGAACTGTGGGCGCCTCTGTCGATGAAGAAGCCGCTCTCTTACCCTTCGCCGCAGTATTAGAGGAAGCTTTGGGGGCCATTGTTGATCGGTTATCGAGAGAGAAGACGACGGCAACTAGGGAAAGAAAAGTTGAAGAGAAAAAAAGTAAAGAGTCTCTCTCCCAAAGAACCCATATTTATAGGCTGATGGGGGGCATGCGGATCAAGGGACGTTTCGCATGACGCGCCGCCTAGAAAATAAGACCGACTCTTGGATTTCTAACCCCTTCATGCGAAAAGATTAATCCTAATCATTAAGGCAAAATATAATTATTTAAAGCTGACTCTTGGGATCCTATCCCAAAAGACGGCTTTAAATAAAGAGCAAATCAAAGACAAATAAATGAGATGCCTACGTGGCACAGAATATTCTATACAGCCAGAAAATCCATGCGGCCAGAATATCTATGCGACCAGAACACCCTATACGACCAGAAGAATATGCGGCACGAGGATCTTATGCGGACATAGCCATGCTTCTTATTCAAAGTATTTCAATTTTATAAATTGAAAACTTTGAAGGGGGTCTTGTAGAAGCATAAAAAAGGAAGAGAAAAGCTTCATGTGGCTCAAAAGTCCTTTAGAGCTTCATGCGGCTCAAAAGTCTCTTAGAGCTTCATGCGGCTCAAAAGTCTCTTAAGGCTTCATGCGGCTCAAAAGTCTCTTAAGGCTTCATGCGGCTCAAAAGTCTCTCAAGGTTTCATGCGGCTGGAAAGTACACAATAGCTCTATGCCGCTCGAAATAGGCCACGTGGCTCTATACAGTTCAAAGTAGGCATCCACAGCTGGCCATCATTACTATGTGCAGCTAGCTCATTAAAAGCTCTGACGCAATGCAGCAGCCCTGACACAACGGAATGACAGCTCTGACATAAAGGTGAAATAATGACTCTTGACATGCTCCTAGAGAGACGAGAAAAATCTTTATAACTGGCACGATCCACCCATTTCCAAAGCTCTTTATGCGGCTCAGTCGTAAGGACCTCCATGTGATTCAGATTAAAGGATGTCCATGCGGCTCAGTTGTAAGGACGTGCATGCGGCTCAGTTGTAAGGACCTCCATACGGTTCAGATTAAAGGAATTCCATGCGGCTTAGTTGTAAGGACGTCCATGCGGCTCAGTTGTACGGACCTCCATACGGTTCAGATTAAAGGACTTCCTTGCGGCTCAGTTGTAAGGACGTCCATGCGGCTCAGTTGTAAGGACGTCCATGCGGCTCAGTTGTATGGACCTCCATGCGGTTCAGATTAAAGGACTTCCATGCGGTTCAGATAAGGCCACCCTTATGCGGCTCTGACACGAGGCCGTACTCATGCGGCTCAACTATGACAGTCCTCCATACGGCTCGCAGCAGTTGGAACACGTGGCAGGAGTTGATCAAATCTTAATAATTCAGATTTATGGCAATCGACATAACAGGCAGTTGTAACACGTGGCAAGAGATTGACCAAGATTTATTCACTTGGATTTGCTGATATCAACAAATCATCACAATACAGATTTATTGCAATCAACATTAACTACCCAGATCGATTTCTAACAAACCATGCAGATTTGGTACAATCAACATTAACTGCCCAGATTTGTTACAATCAACATTAATTGCCCGGATTAATTTTCAACAAACAAGATCAAGACAAATCTTAACGAATACCTAACCACCCGCTTTTTAAGGAGCAATTACTGCACACCCTACTTATCACAAAGCCCTATAAATAGCAAGGTGCCATAACCTTGCAAAAAGCCTGGACAAAGTGATACGCACAGAGCCTGAGCAGAGATATCAGCAACCCCCACCCACACAAAGAGCATTTCTTACCCGGAGCCGAAGCGACGTCCGATCGTCCAAGAAGTAAGGCAGAGTTACCATCACTCTCCCGAGCCTCTACCGTCACCCCCCAGAATCAAAAATAAACAATTGTACTTCAGATTGCTTTTCCTAGGTTTTGTTCCTAGGCTCTCTTTTGTACAAACTAGTTTGTATTGTGAAGTAAAAGTCCAGTCCTCCCATAAAACTATTCTGTTCTTTTATAATCAATGGCAAATAGTGACCATTTCATATTGTCTTGTCATTTTTAACTTAACAGGCTGTCTTTGAGCTATAGGCTATTTTGAACCATAGTCGATTACCGACTAGGTTGGCAGCGACATCCGTCCAACGCGGGTAGCGAGCTCCATTGTACGTCCCCGTCATACCTGTCGCTAATCATTCTTCTTTTTTATCTTTCTTTCTTTTATTCATTCTTATCTTTTTTTCTTTCACTTGTTCATTCACTAGTTCACTTATTCATTCATTTATTCGTTGATTCATTCACTCGCTTATTCGTTCATTCATTCATTTATTATACAGCTCCATGTATAGGAACCTCCTTGGCGACCCAACTATGTCAAAGCCTTTTGATGTTTCTATACTCTGCTCGGAATGACTATGTTGACAGTCTTCCTGCCTTATTTTATTGAACCATTCATCGTTTTGTGCTTTAAGTTGTGGCGAGATCTAGTAACAAGCATTTCATTCAGTTGAACGCATAAGTAAATCTACTCGAAACGCAGGTTGTGCCTTGGCACAAGCGTGGAGTGCAGTGCAAGGGTTTCCATAATTTTCCAAGTTCATTTTCCTGTTCTACATAAGCATACAAGATGGGATCATTCATTTATCTAGGTGCGTTGAGTCATTTTATTAGCGTGCACGGTGTTATCGCATAGCGATCTAGCAATATTGTTCGTATTATTATGTGTCTAGGCTAAGCAAAGACACGTTCATCGGAGCCACCCATCTTAGCGATGATCGTATCGGTCGAGCGAGACTTCGAGCGTGCCTTTGAAAGTCTAAGTCTCGATTCTTCTTGAAGGGCCAACTTAACACTTGCATCGATTCGCATCGATACTTCATGGTCGACGCAACTCTTTGAGTCAATGATTCATTTGAGTTGTTGCACATGGCTTTACGTCCTTAAACTTCATTTCGATTCTCTCAGTTTAAAAGCTCGATTATGGATACAAGAAGTGTACTTTACGTCTTATTGTGCCTTGGGATGTTCCATACAATAAGTCTAATATTTTCAAAAGCTCGTACAAATATTTGGTTGAACGGGATCGATATGCAAGGACCTTCGTACTTAACTTTTTCGGACTTGATTTGAAAGGAACCTGTGCTAAAGTTAGCAAGTAGTGTGCATGGCTGATTGACCTTACGCTGACAATATTGAATGAGTGTATGAGACCGAAGTATAGTTCGAATGGGACGGCTATGCACACAGCCTTTCAGCTAAGTTGTGTCGAGTATTGTGCACCTAGACCTTCTGATGCGAGCGAGTTGCAAGCAAAATTGAATACCGCTCGGAAGAGAATAAGTTTGACTTATAGTTTGTATTGATAGAGATGCTTTCGGACCAACGCTACGACGAACACGAATATTGGTTCTTAAATTTTGGGGAACGGGCAAACCTATATTCGAACATGTCGATTGTGAATCGAATGATGTTTCGAGGATTGTAGAATGACTTGACCCCGAGTGGTGTATGAGATAATCTCGAAGAAGAATAAGAATGTGTTTCGACGATTAGTCGAGTGGCTCGAACCTTGAGTGGTGTATAGACCGTCTTGAAAATTGTTCGAGCGTATGTTATTGCACAAAGCCTTAGAATGAGTAACACTTAGACGTTCGTGATTTCGAGAGTCTCGAACGAGATATCGTTGGGACAATTTGTGAATGTATAGTGCAAATTACAAAACAGTTGAATAGAGATTCGGAATGATGAAACAAATAGATGTCGTGGTCGAAAAAAAATATGGTGGATCGTACGTGCGATTTTGGAATAGTCGAATAGAGCGAAACATGAGTTGTGGTAGAATATTCATAGACAGGATCGATGATAGCATAATTGGAAGATAGCGTGCATGAACATTGGTTTGAAGAAACAAAGAATGACTAAGGATTTAGAATGGATGTTGCTCAATGACTTGAGTTAGCATGGAACTGGGAGTATACGTTAGTGACAATGTTAACAGCCCCAAACGAAGTGAATGATAGAAATCAGTGATGCGCAAGAAAAGTTAGGATAACCAATATGAACCATTGATAGAAAGACGTACTTGATGATCGTAAAATGTTTGGTTTTGGATCGGACGAGAATTACTTAAAACTTGGTCGACTCTACTAAGAAGAAATCGTATTGATTTAGTAGACAAGAATGCTTGAGAAACGAATCAGGTCATCTCGAGGATCGAGATAGACGATAGTAAAATGAACTGGAGTTCGGTTTTAATCGAGTTAGTACAACGACCGGCAATTCGAAACCATTACGAGTAGCTTGTCCGACTTCGCTATCGCTAAGCTTGGTTGAAATGTATATATTCGGGGGACGCCTTGAATATATGCACGATCCAAACTCAGCGATATGATGAACTCGAATGTAGCTGCAAGTGGATATGTTGAGATTCGCATGGATGAACGGATGAGTGAGTTAGTCTCAGCCTATGACAATCATGTACGATGAATCATAACATACCTCGTGTGACCATTATAGTTCCATGATAGTATGCAATAGCAACCAAGTCATAGAAACATGACGACTAAGTGAGTACCATCAACTCTCGAATGAGTGGTAAAGTTATTCGATAAAATTTACCAAATGCATGCGACACAAAACTTAGAAAGGTACCCGAGTATAGTTCAATATCATCGAAAGATAAAGTCATTCAATAGGAATTGTCTAAGATATGCACACGACAAGAGTTAAGGAACAATAGGATGACGTGCACTTAGGAAGTCTTAAGGATGAGACCTATTTTGAGTGGTGTATTATGTAATGACACGCTCCGCCATAGCGGAATGCCGATTCAAACGACATGTGCAACGACTCAAATGAATCATTGACTTAAAGAGTTGTGTCAACCATAAAGTATCAATGCGAATTAATACAAGTGTTAAGTTGGCCCTTCAAAAAGAGACTTTCAAAGGAGCGCTCTGAGTCTCGTTCGGCTAATACGATCATCGCTAAGGTGGGTGGCTCCGATGAACCTGTCTTTGCTTAGCCTAGACACATAATAATACGGATAATATTGCTAGATCACTAGGCGATAACACCATGCATGCTAATAAAACTACTCAACGCACCTAGCTAAGGGAATAATCCTATCTTGTATCCTAGTAAAGAATAGGGAAATGAACTTCGAAAATTATTGGAACCCTCGTACCGTACTCCACAGTACTCGTGCCAAGGCACAGCCTATATTTTGAGTAGATTAACTTATGCGTTCAAATGAATAAAATGCTTGTTACTTGATCGTGCCACAACTTGAAGCACAAAACAATAAATGGTTCAATAAAATAAGGCAAAAAGACTATCAACATAGTCGTTCCAAGCAGTATAGAAACATCAAAAGGCTTCGGCATAGTTAGGTCGCCATGGTGATTTTCGTACAGGGAGCTACATAATGAATGAATAAACGAATGAACAAATAAGAGAATGAATGAATCAACGAATAAATGAATGAATAAGTGAATGAATAAATGAACAAGTGAATGAAAAAGATAATAATGAAAGAAAGATAAGAAAAGAAGAATGATTAGCGATAGGTATGACGGAAACGTGTAATGGGGCTCGCTACCCGCGCTGCACGGATGCCGCCGCCAACCTAGTCGGTAATCGACTATGGCTCAAGACAGCCTATGGCTCAAAGACAGTCCGTTAAGTTAAAAATGACAAGACAATACGAAATGGTCACGGACAACTCAGTATACGAGGGAAGGAAATAAATAAGGATTCCAAGGCAACGATCACGACATCATGGCCGACTTAGGCAGAATCATGGCTTACGGTCAGCTTGGGTGCGGGCTCCGACACCCAAGAGGCGTAAGTCGGGTATTGCATGGCCTATAAGGGTGTACCAGCCATCACCGGCTGATAGAGAACCATGATACCAAGATGGATATTCCAAAAGGCTTGTGGTACCAACAACCGGTGCATATAGATTAAGTGGGCTCGATTGCGACAATCTGTGTGCGAGATCTTGTATTGAAACAAGTAATCTAAGTAAGCTGAATATGCTAAGTTACTAACTGAAACGTATATGAAGAACATTTGAGTACAACACATATTGACAACTTAAGTAAGACGAACGACTGAGTAACTGAATAAACATTGAACAAAGCTTGATCATAACATATCTTGACAAAACTAGAATACTTCGTAGAACCTGAGGCAGTAACACGCCTTGACACGTTGGAATACTTATGGAAATTATGTTAAGTCTTTACGGATAATATATTGGCTAACTTGGTTTACCTTGGACAAGGAAGATCGTATGGTAAGTATGGTAAGTTGCGAATGCTATTTACGTATAACACTTGATATCAGTAACACATGATAGGCTTTATATTATATGCCATGAAACTGATCCTAAGGTAAAATTAGTAAGACAATAAATGATAGATGGTGCAAAAAAGAAAAAATTAAACATGTTTGGTAATGATAGCGAGTGGACGAGCTAGCCTTTCCACTAGTGCATAACAATGTACTGATAACCACATAGTCTGCCTGCAAGGTGCGAAAGAACCTCATCGGTTGCAGAGACTTCCTTCGAGCGTGCTAAGGCGTAGAACTAACTCTGGTGCCTTGGAGCGATGCAAAGGAACTAAATCACCATATACAGGACATAATATATTGGAACATCGCCATGAATCATTACATCTTGTAAGCCACTTGGCATGCATTTTATGTTTTCAGAGAGAGAGAAAGAGAGAGAGAGAGAGAGAGCTTGAGCGATTTGTAATCTCTGCCTAATGTCGCTTGTAATACTTCTTGAATATCAATAAAGACTATTGAGTTTGTTTCAATTTGTGTTTATTTACTTTCCGCTGCAAATGGGGACACTCTGTGTGACTCTATAGCCTAGCTTCAATCGGTCGTTTCTGGACTTGGTCTTGTACAAGTGCAACCTAGGTTCGTACGACATCACGCCTTAGCGAGGACGATCGCTCCTCCGGAAGCGAAACGTGACAAGTTCCCCCCATTCATATCTGAACTTCATGACTGAGTTTAAGATATGGACAGAAACAAAATAAATGATGGGCTGAACAAAAAGGAAATGGGACTTAAACATAAGGGAATGTGGGCTAATATAATGAATTCAAATTGTACTAAGAACGAACAGCAACAAGTATCCCATTCAAGTCAGTCCACCTAATGAATGTAACATTACACTTATATACCAAGCCCCCAAATCCATTTTAACCTATCAAAACCATTCTAATTTACTAGGTAGCCATAATATTGATAACACAAAGCAAAGCAAACCCAAAATAATATTCAAAACTAAAATTAGAGCATTGGGTGCTCTTTTGACCACTTTGTCAAACACTTGGCGTGCGTATTCGATACGTTGTGATACGTTCATGATACACACTTCAAATGGATCCAAACTTGACCCAAAGCTCACCCACATGTTCTAAATCCCTAGCATGACCTAATTTACCAATTTCATAAACCCTAGAATTCTATTCTCGAATTTCCTCCAATTTGAATCAAAATGTAAAGGAGAAATCTCTCAAATAGGAAGAGGAGAGTCTAAACTCCTCTCTAATGGAAATCTTAATGCATGGGAGGTCCCTAATAAATGCCTCTATACTAATTTAATGGAAATTAGAGGATTAGAAAGCTCATACCAATTGGAAGATAGATTCCCAATGCAAATGCCAAGATATAGAATCCCTTCAAGCTCCAAATGCTCCAAATTGTTCAAATCCTTCCAAGCTAGCCAATAGAGCCTTCTCCTCTCCAAGGGGAAGAGAATGAAATTAATTTAAAGGAAATTGGAGACAATTTGAGTGTACAAAAATTTGGGAAAGAACTCCTAAATTAGGGCTTGGTTTACAATGTAAGGAGGAAGAAGAATAAGTGATTCTATTTATGGCCAAGAGGGAATAGGTGTGTTCGGCCACCTATTAGGGTTTGGTTAGGGTTTTAGCTAAAGGGAAAGTCCAAGAAGCCCCTCTAATTTGTGACAAGGTTTAAAGAAAAGGCCTCCTTCTAATTTAGTTTTTTAGTCAAATTTCTAAATAATTTGATTGTCTAATTAGCGGCTAACTATCTTAGTGAAATGGGTTTTATTAAATGCCTAATTTTAATAGTTATGGTACACTAGAGTCATGTCTAACATCTAATTAAGAAGGCCCTAATGTTAACCAAATAATATGACTAACACAATTTAATACATTAAAATGATATAATTATTCAGTTCACCAAAAAGTTAAAAATACCCCTATTTTAGAATGTGGTAGTGACAAATCTACCCTCCTTCAAATAATTTCGTCCTCGAAACTAAAAGACGAAACTAAGACATGAAAGAAAACGATAGAAGAATCATACCTCAAGGCTCAAACAGATGAGGGTATCGCTCGCGCATCTCATCCTCCCTCTCCCAGGTTGACTCACCTAGAGAGTGATGCCTCCACATGAACCAAAAGAATAGTTTGGTTCTGCAACACCTTCTTCCGATGATCCAGAATCTATACTGGCTGCCATGAATAGCTGAGAGTAGGACCCACCTCAATTTCGGAGTGATCTAGTACGTGAATGGGATATGCCATGTACCGTCTCAACTGCGATACGTGGAATACGTTGTGAAGTCCCTCTAGTGCAGATAGTAAGTCTATCATGTAAGCCACGGTACCGACTCTCTCGCGTATAACGAAAGGTCCGATAAAACGCGAACTAAGCTTCCCATCTCCACCAAAACGAATAGTGCCCCATAACGGAGATATCCTCAGAAACACCAGATCTCCAACCTAGCACAAACAAGGTCTCACACTTAAAAAGTAGCAATCAATCATAAATAAACAAGATCACAAAATGAAACTAACCTAAACCTAAAATCTAAGTTACACCTCAAACTCCAAAGGTCTCCGATGGCTAATGGCCCAATGTCGCTGTCTGTCCTGCGCCACCCAAAGTCGATTCCTGATGAGCTTTACCTTCTCAGCTGCATCCATAACCATCTCACGCCCCAGTGCAACATCTCGAATGGTGACATCTCAATGCTGGCCTAAAAGTTGTTATTGTAGACAAACTCAACCAAGTGCAAATGGCCCTCCTAGGAGCCTCCAAAATCTATAACACAAGTGCGTAGCATATCCTCGAGAGTTTGGATAGTCCTCTTCGACTGCCCATCTATCTGAAGGTGGTAAGCGGTACTGAACTTGAGCTGAGTGCCCAAGCTAGCCTACAGACTCCTTCAGAAGTAGGAAATGAAGCGACTATCCCGATCGGAGACTATGCTCACGGGAACTCCATACAGTCTGACTATCTTCCTCACATACATATCTGCTAGCCTCTCTGTAGACATACCCACTTTGAATGGCAAGAAGTGGGTAGATTTGGTCAACCTGTCTATGATAACCCAAATGGCATCTTTCTCTCCTGGTGTACGCTACAATCCCGATACGAAATCTATAGTAATGTGCTCCTATTTCCATTCTAGAATGGGCAATGGCTGTAATAATCCTCCAGGCCTCTGTCTCTCTGCCTTTACCTGCTGGCATACGAAACATCTAGCTACGAAGCGTGCTACCTCCCGCTTCATACCATACCACCAAATATGCTCCTTCAAGTCTCTATATATCTTGTTGGAGCCTGGATGCATAGAATACTGAGAGCGATGCACCTCCTGCATAACCTGCTCTCGAAGCTCTCCACTAGGCACATACAGTTTGGAACCGTACCTCAACGCTCCATCCTCTGCAATCAAAAACTCATCCAGAAGTCCTGCTTGAACCTGCTCTTTGATACTCCACAGAGCTATATCATCAAACTGATTCGACTTAATCCTATCCATCAAGTCTGACTGAATCTGTAGTCCCCATATCTACATCTCTACTCCAGGAACTATCACCTCGATCCCCAAACTCTTAAGATCTACCAGTAAATGATGGCATGCCGTCAAACACATAGCTACCGGATACCCGCTCCAGGCATCGGCAACCATATTGGCCTTCCTTGTATGGTTCTGCAACGAGATGTCAAAGTTTTTTATCAACTCCAACCATCTCCTCTGCCTCATGTTAATCTTTTTTTGGGTAAACACATACTTCAAGCTTTTGTGGTCCGTAAAGATATCAACACGCTCTCCGTATAGATAGTTTTTCCACAACTTAAGAGCGAAGATAATTGCTGCTAACTCCAAGTCGTGGGTAGGGTAGTTCTTCTCATGCGGACACAATGGCCTAGAAGCATAGGTAATCACCTTTCCATTCTGCTGTAAGACACAAACCAGACCCTTCCATGAGGCGTCACTATAGATAGTGAAACCACTTGTCCCTGATGGCAACGTCAATACTGGATCCGTCGTCAACCTCTTTTTCAACTCATTAAAGGTGACCTAATACTCCTCAAACTAAACAAACTCTATGTCCTTCCGGGTCAGCCTAGTCAACGGCTCTGCAGTCCGGGAAAATCTTGAACAAACCTCTTATAGTAGCCTGCCAATCCCAAGAAACTCCTGATCTCTACAACTGAACTCGGAGGAATCTATGACTCAACTGCCATGATCTTCTTTGGGTCTACTGAGATCACCTCTCCGATCACAACATGACCCAGGAACTCAACCCGATCAAGAAAGAACTCACACTTCGAGAGCTTGCCGTAAAGCTTCGCTTTCGTGAGAGTCTCCAGAACTACTCTCAGATGCTCCTTACGTTCCTCTGTGTCTTCAAATACACCAAGATATTATTAATGGATATTACCACAAACTTATCCAAATACTGGTGGAATACCTTATTTATTAGGTTCATGAATACTGCCAGGGCATTGGTCAACCCAAACGACATTACCATAAACTCAAACTGGCCATACCGAGTCCGAAATGCTATCTTCGGAATATCTTCTTTCTTTATGTTCACTTGGTGATAGCCTGACCTCAGATCAATCTTGAAAAATACCCTCGCTCTACTCAACTGATCGAACAGATCATCGATCCTTGACAGCAGGTATTTTTTCTTGATGGTGAGGTTGTTGAGAGCCCTATAGTCGATACACATATATACCAGCTGTTTGCTATTGATTATAAAAGAACAGAACAGTTTTATGGGAGGACTGGACTTTTACTTCACAATACAAACTCGTTCGTACAAAGAGAGCCTAGGAATAAAACCTAGGAAAAACAATCTAAGTACATTTGTTTAGTTTTTCTGGGGAGTGACGATAGAGGCTCGGAAAAGTGATATCAACTCTGCCTTTCTCCTTGGACGATCGGACGTAGCTTCTGCTCTAGCGAAGAAATGCTTTTTGTGTGTGCGGGAGTTGCTAGTCTCTCTGCTCGGGCTCTGTGCGTATATCTCTCTATTTTTTGCAAAAGAATAACACTCTGCTATTTATAGGCTTTTTGATAAGTATGGTGTGCAGTAATTGCTCCTTAAAAAGCGGGCGGTTGGGGATTGGTTAAGATTAGCCTTGATCTTGTTTGCTGGAAATCAATCTGGACTGCTTATATTGATTGCAACAAATCTTCATTGTTTGTTAGAAATCGATCTGGGCAGTTATGATGATTGCAATAAATCTTTATTGTTATGATTTGTTGGTTGCTAAATCCGAGTGGATAAGTTTTAGTCAATCTTCTGCCACGTGTCCCAACTGTCACTTATGTTGCGAGCCGCATGACTGAGCCGCATGAGATCCTGGTGAACTGGTCCGCATGAAGTCCCATTGAACAGAACTGCATAAGCCCCTTGTAAACTGGACTGCATGAAGTCCCACTGAACAGAACCGCATGAGCTCCTGATGAACTGAGCCGCATAAAGTCCCATTGAACAGAACTGCATAAGCCTCTTTGTAAACTGGGCCGCATGAAGTCCCATTGAACAGAACCGCATAAGCCCCTTATAAACTGGGCCGCATGAAGTCCCATTGAACAGAACCACATAAGCCACTTTTTAAACTGGGCCGCATGAAGTCCCATTGAACAGAACCGCATAAGCCCCTTGTAAACTGGGCTGCATGAAGTCCCATTGGGACATAGCCACATGAGGACCCATCAGAACAGAGCCGCATGAACTCCGTTTAAAACTGAGCCGCATAAAGCTTCTTCAAATCAGAGCCGCATGATCTCCTTTAAATGATCCGCATAAAGAACTTTGGAATTGGTGGATCATGCCAACTATAAAGATTTTTCTCCTCTCTCTAGGAGCACGTCATTATGTCAGAGTTATCATTTTACCTTTTTGTCAGAGCTGTCAATCCTTTGTTACAGAGCTGTCACACTGTGTCAGAGCATTTAATGAGCCAGCTGCACATAGAAATGATGGCCAGCTGTAGAGACATATTTTGAACCGCAAAGGGCCACGTGGCTTTTTTTGAGCCGCATGGAGCTATCGGGAACTTCGAGCCGCATGAAGCTCTAAGGGGCTTTTTTTGAGCCGTATGAAGCTCTAAGGGATTTCTTGAGCCGCATAGAACTATAAGTGATTTTTGAGCCGCATGAAGAGTCCCCCAATATTGAGCCGCATGGAATCTCCTGCTCTTTACCATGCTTCTACAAGACCCCCTTCAAAGTTTTCAATTTGTAAAATTGAAATACTTTGAATAAGAAGCATGACTATGTCTGCAAAAACTCCTCCTACCGCATAGACTCCTCTGGCCGCATAGCCTTCTCTGGCCGTATAGCCTTCCCTGGTCGCATAGATTTTTCTGGTCACATAGACTCTTCTGGCCGTATACTGGTCATGTGCCACGTAGGCGTCTCATTTAATTGCCTTTGATTTACTTTGATTTAAAGCCGTCTTTTGGGATAGGATCCCAAGAGTCAGCTTTAAATATTTAGATTTGTCTTCATGATTACGAGTAATCTTTTGCATGCAGGGGATAGAAATCCAAGAGTCGGTCTTATCTCCTAGGCAACATGTAATGCGAAGCGTCCATCGAATTGCACGCCCCCCTGTTAGCCTATAAATATGCGTACTTTTGGAAGGGAGAGACTCTTTACATTCTTTTCTCTTCAACTTTTCTTGCCCTAAGTCGTCGTCTTCTCTTCCTTCTCCGATCATCAATGGCTCCCAAAGCTTCCTCTAGTGCTGAGGCGAAAGACAAAGGAGCGGCCTCCTCATCGGCTGAGGCGGTCGAAGTTCATCCTGACGTTCATCCCGCTATGGATGGTAAGATTTGTGGAGAAGACTGCATGCTTCAAACCCTAACAAAATGGCTATACTGTATGTTTTATGCACAAGCCTTTCTCCTTGGCATTTAATGCGCTCTTTGTCTTCATTGAACTGTCTAAGTTCAGTGGGATGAAACCGCATATGCTGTACTGTATGGGCCGCATGAACTTCTCATGTCTGAGCCGCATGGGGTATGCCCCATGTCCGAGCCACATGAGAATCGCTTCATGACCAAGCCGCATAAGCACCTTTAAAACTGGGCCGCATAATAACCTACTAAAATAGAACCGCATGAGCTCCTGATAAACTGGGCTGCATGAAGCTCCACCAAATCATAGCTGCATAAGCTTATTTGAACTGGGCCGCATGAGACCCCTTTAAAACAGGACCGCATGAGCTCCTGATGAACTGGGCCGCATGAAGTCCCTTGAATAGAACCGCATATGAACCCATCAAAACAGAGCCGCATGAACTCCGTTAAAACCGAGCCGCTTAAAGACCTCCCCCCCAAAAAAATAGAGTCGTATGAACTCTGTTAAAACTGCGCCGCATAAGGACCCATCCAAACAGAGCCGCATGAACTCTTTTAAAACTGAGCCGCATAAGGACCCACCAATACAGAGCTGCATGAACTCCGTTAAAACTGAGCCGCATAAGGACCCATCCAAACAAAGCCGCATGAACTCTGTTAAAACTGAGCCGCATAAGGACCCACCAAACAGAGCCGCATGAACTCTGTTAAATGTTTTCTGGCCATCTCCTGACTTTGTTTCTTTTATCCTTTTTCAGTGAATTTGCCAGTTAATGCTGCGGGAGAACCTTTGGTGGGTCGTGCCCAATCTGCTGTGGGCTATAGGTACTACCACATAGTCGAGTATGTGGTGAACCAGCTTCCTAAAGACGAACCTGTGGAGAGGCTGGGAGACATTAAAAAGTAGTCCTTCTTCTTTATCTCGGGGATGATGAACTCAGGGCTACTAGGAGGCAAATACTTGAAGCCTGCGTCCCTTTTCGGGAATGCCTTAACTGTAAAGAACTCCCAAGTTCTGGACATATCTGAGAGTTGGAGTTTTATTTCTGACGGAATGGCGATCCATATTCCTCTGATGGAGCATCATTTCTCACTGTCGTGGTTCAACATGCTACCGATGGACAGGAAGATGGAGGATTCTTTGACTCTGACTCGGAGCGAGATGATTGTGGGCAAAATTTACTATAACAATAACCTGTAGTCAGTGTACGCGGGCAGGGTACCGGTCAACCGCTATGTAATGGGGGTGGCTCCGGGCAGTTTCTTGAATGTGCAGGGTCCCAACTTCAAGTTCTCTTAAGCTGACACTTTCCTGAACCAGCTTGCTCGGAAGGGGTCTTATCCCGTTGGTCGGTTGTCGCTACCGAATTGGATACACCCTCTCCCTTCGTGGACCAACCTGTCTACGTGGATCGTACGGAAATACGAGACTCTCCTGCACGAGATTGGACTCTACCACGCTATTCGGGGAACCAGCTATGGCTTGCCCATAAATAAGAAATTGTTCATGGCTCTGCTGGAGATGTATAACTACCGTACAGGGACTTTCTTTATGCCCGTAGGGGAGATGGGGCTTGCTCTGCACGAGATGCATGACGTCTCCAAGCTGCCTTAGGGAGATAAAGTCTTTGAGGTGTATACCCCGACGAACGAAGAGTTCGAGGATTTGGAGAAGAAGTTCCTGGGCTTTGTTGCCGTCTACCGGGAATTGCTGTGTCATCACAGCATGTGTCAGCAGCTGTCGAAGAAAAAGAACGACAGCTCGGAAGGGAACCTTCCGCATACAAAGGCCTGGCTTACTTATCTTTTTAAGCTCGGCGTCTCAGGCCGGGTTTCTCTCCGAAGTCCTCGAACTCGGGAGGAGGTGCAGGACCAAATGTCAACCGCCAAGAGGGTAAGAACCACCGGTGACAGGTTCGGGAGTAAATCTAATTCTTTTGCTTATTTTTATCAAGACATTCAGCCGTTGTCCGAGAAGGCTCTTCTGGACAGATTCCTGATGGTGGCTACGGAATTGCCTAGTTTCAGGAGGAGCTGGTTCTATTGAGAGGATCAACCGCAACTTTATCCTCCCTGCTGTGAAGTTGGTCTTCGGGGTCAGACTAGCTCTTCTCCCGGCCATGGTGTGCAGCATACATCGTGGCTTTCGCACTTTCGCGTCCAAGGTCATCGCTCGTGACACGACGAAGGACTTTGAACGCATTGAGCTGCCCTTTAATTATCTGATGGGGTGGCTGTTAATGCATTATCGATCTTTAATGAGGCCTGGCCCTGAAGATGGTGTATCTGCCGAGTATGCTTTCATCTTCCAGTATCGTCGCATGCCTTGGAATTGCGATACTATACGTGCCTGTCGGATGGCACTGGCGAGGGTGGACAGATACACTTTTTTCGTATCTGTTCCTTAATTTACTACTGAGGAAGTGAGGGCCGTACATCATGATGGTATTCGGCCTCCCTACTTCTTATCCGGCAAGATGCTCCTTTGGCTGCATAACATTCGTCCTTCCCACCTGGTATACCGTAACCGCAACACTGTCTACTTGGACCTTACTTGTCCAGTAGGTTCGCCCGACAGTTTGGGTATAGTCAGCTATTTTTGGACAGTCTCGGCTCTTGCCTGGGTTTTGAAGGTAGCCTCCTTGACAGTATCAGAGCCTGGCACTACTATAACACGGTTCACACCCGTACCAGCCTCTCAGTTCCTGATGCTGGGGAGTCAGGAAAGATCTTGTATTTGGTGGCTCTATACCATGTCACGGCAAACAAGCCTCCTGTCAATTTTGACCCAGGTACCAGCTTTATTATTGGTACTGGCTTGGAAGAGAAGCCCAAGGGGTCCAAGGCGAGAAAGAAGAAGGAGAACACAGTTGCTGTGTCGGACTCGGAGTCTGCTGACACGGACGAAGAGAAAGACGAGTATGACCCCGATAACTCTCTTTATCCCGCAAAAAATATGGTGGCAGATCAGCCGCCTGTCGTACCTGGTCCCTTCGCACAAGCGAAGTAGGCATGAGCCCGCCGTTGGCGGCAGAACTTACTCCGTGAAACGGGCTGTGTCTAAGCCTCGTGGGCTGCTCATCAAAGAGAGAGGCGAGGATGACGTCGTTTCGGAGGTGAATTGAATTACAACCATCTTCTTCTTTAGCTATTCTTTTTCCTGAACTATGACCTAATCATTTTTCTTTTCTCTGTAGGCGTCAGGAGAAGGGGACTTTCCAGGGCCGACTGCTGCTTCTAAAGTCGACCCAGCTCTAGCTACTCTAGTTAGAGATATGAGTGCCGAGATTATTGTCGTCGGGATTCTCCCAGCGACGGCTGAGGTTCCTCCATTTATTGATGTCCCAACCCAAGGTGACGTGGGCTCTGCTGATCCCGTCCCTGAGACTGCTGAACTTCAGATGGGTGACGCTGATCCAGTCGTATCTTCTTCCGGGCGGCTGGGGCAGGTGAACCAGCTGAATTTGGGTCAGATGTTGCTGGTGAAGAAGTTATGGTGGCTGCGAGCGGACCTCAGCCTCAGAAACTTCCCCTGGTAAGATAAGCCAAGTCTTGACTAGTGAGAAGGTTTATTTGCTCTATCATCATGTCATTCGGGTTAAGCTGATTGATGGTTGCTTCGGACATATAGGTCCGACTCCTTCACTGCCAACGTCGGATATTATCAGGAGAGAGTTGGCCAGAGAGAATCTGGTAGAAGAGAGTGTGCCTCCTCTAACTTATATTGAGGGACCTCCCACTGAATCGAGTTCGGGAGAGCAGACGGCAGAACGACCGAGGTAGGGAGAAATGGTCCCTGCACCCTCCTCTGTTCATGTGGCTCCGGAGGTCGACCTCTCCGCCTTGCCGAGTCTCCAGATCCTTCGTGCTGCGAAGGAGAAATTGGCCGCTATTCAAGCATCCTTTCGCTCGGAACTTGTTTCCCTTGTGGCAGGGGAAGCAAGTTTCGGTGCATCTTCTTCGTTCCTGCCAGCTACCCTTCTTTTGACGCCGCCTTCTTCAGAAGTTCTGGATAAATCGTCAAAGGATATAATTGACAGTTTTATCGTCACCTGAGGCGAGGAATTGAGGCTACGATGGAGAGGGGGACCTCTTTTGCCTTGGCCCGTCAATGCGCCCTGGGCCAGATTGAAATCCTTAGAACCCTCTCCGGTGGGGCAGGGATAGTTGAGCTCCTGGAGCCCAAATTGCTAGAGGCGGATCAGCTTGTAGCCCAGTTTCAAGTACTGCAGCAAGTTCATCTATCTTCAGCGATATATCAGGAGCGGGCCTTCCTCATCACTGCCATGGAGAAGATAAGGGCTGCACGAGAAGCGTCCAAGCCGACCATAATGAAGGACCTCCGCGATCTCTCTCTGCAGTATGATCAGCTGAGCCGTCGGAGAGAGGATTCATTGTTCGGGAAGCAACAGCCTCTCGCAGGATAATCGACACGAAGGAGCAGATCCTCGAGCTCCAGAAGAAATTGGCTTTCTTGGAATCTGAGCTCGAGGCCTCCCGCACGGATAAGGAGGTAATTGTTCAGGTGACCGACAAAGTCACCTGAACTTCTGCTGCCTTGGAGTGTGCTCTGAAAAAGCTTGAGGATGGCTGGCAGGCTCACACGCATCTGGAGGATGCGAAGCGGTTGACTCAGGAAGCCAAGCGCCGAGCCAAGCAGCGGTTTGAGCGGTCGACGGCCGTACTGAGGGACCGTCTCAGAGAATTATGTATCGCCGAACCATAGTCGGCTTTTTCTTTTCTTTCTCTCTTTATGTTTCTTCATCTTTTTGGCAGGGACGTGGTCCCAAAGAATGTAGTACTTTTGATTTGATTTGAATAAATGACTTTGCTTGCATCATCCTTTATCTGTCGTGCTTATACTGCATTTATATGTTTTTTCCAGTAGGGGCTTTTTCTGTGGACCTATTACCCTTGGCATACCTTGGTTTTAGATACGGATAATAAGTTTGATAGGGATACATAGAACAACTCTGCGATAAGGTGGATATGGAAGTTCTTGGTATCAGGCGAAAGAATGCCATAGAACAGCTGGGTTCCAGAGGCATGTGATAATGAGAAAAGAGGCGCATGTACTAGGGGACCTAATACATCATTTGTGGTCAACTGTGGACATTTGTTGTCAACTGTGGACATTTGTGGTCAACTGTGGACATTTGTGGGCCTATTATCCTTGGCGTACCCTGGTTTTGGGTACGGATAATAAGTCAAGAGAAAACCAACATACTAACTCAGAGGTAATGAGGATGTGGTAAATATGAGGGTTTCTTCAATGGAGTCTTCCTACTCAGAGGTAATGAGGACGTGGTAGGAGTGGACACCATGAAGGGTACATAGAACAACTCAGAGGTAATATGGACGTGGAAGTTCTACGTGAGGGGTGGTTTGTTTTTGATGGAAGTGAAACAACTCAGAGGTGACATCGACGTAGTTGTTTCGGAAAATTTGTGGATCTGTTACCCTGTTTATGCACTGAAAGTGCGGGCACTAGATCATGAGGAAGATGCTCTTTTGGAAAGAAAGTTCAGAGGTATGATCATACATGACTTACTACCCAGAAGATGCGATATAGATTCATTTGGGATGACCAGAGTGTAAGTTCAGCAGTACCTAAGGGCACATAAATTAATAGTCTGATAGATTTAGAGGATGTCGTTTAGATATAATACTTCTTCAGGAACTTGTCGTTGATGGGTAACATGAGCAAGTCTCTGTTTTGTTTTGCGAGACAGTAAGAACCATTGGAGAATACAGCCTCGATGACAAATGGGCCTTCCCACTTTGGCTAGAATTTGCCGACGGTTTTGTGAGTCATAACCATCGGCCTTCGAACTGCCAGAACGAGATTGCCCATTGTCACCCCCAGTTTTCAGAAACAGGGATATTTTTGTCATTTTATATTTTTGAATATTTTTAAAAATTTATTTTATTATTTATGATATTATTTTGGGGTTGAAATTTATTTTATTATTTATGATATTGTTTTGGGGTTATTTGAGTCGGGTTCGAATTTCAACTCAATCCGACTTGAAACGGGGACCCGGGGGTAGTTTGACTCTAGTGGGACCCACACACTAGTTAGGCATGGCCCACATGATATTAATTTTAGTCCACATGATAGAAATATTTTAGTTAGAGGTTAGACTAATTATTATGGATAAGGTTAGTGTGATTAGAGACTTTAGAATGACTAATTTAGCCCCAACCAATTAGCCCTTTCCTAATACTCATAGAATAAGTTAGTGGAGGCATTTTGGACCTTACCATAATAGAACAAATAGCCCCATATGGCCAGCCACTTTGGGAGAGGATAGGCTCAAGTTCATTTCATTATTCTCATCCACACTCTCTCTCTTGTTCTTCCCCAAATTTCTAGAGAGCAATCCCTAGCAATTTCTCCACCAAATTCTTCCATTTTGCCACCAAATCTTCTTCTTTCCTTCTCCATTCTAGCCAAGAAGGAAGCTACCCAAGTTTGGGAGGATTCGGAGCTCGTTCGTGTACTTTTGGAATCTCTACGTGTCGGTGTCGCTCCGGGAAGGCTTTTCTTCGATTCGATCTACCGAGAGGTATAAATCCCTTCTCCTTTTTATTTTCTCATGCATATAGGTCTATTTTGAACCCATAGGAATGACCCCTATGGTTGTATCTCCATTTGTGTCCATTTCGTATCCATTTGGAGGTCATAGGAGTGTCCTTTGTGTTGTGGTTGTGTCCATGTGGGAAAACTCCATATTTGGACACACTATGTGTTGTTGTTATGTATAAATGAATTATTACATGTTTAATCTCATATTTTTGTATTGGAGATGTGTTCTATAGTGTCTCATATATATATATTAGTGTAGAGAGTGAGTTCTTGATATATTATGTTATATACTTGTGTTCTTTTGTCTCAAACTACCCAAATCCGTCATGATTTTTATCCACGTTTTTAATTTCAGCCCTAACTTAGAAATGTTATAACTTCTAGCTCAAAGCTCGGTTTAATCTCCTATTTTTTTAGAAGAAGAATATTGAAGTTAGCTTTCCAAAAACATATATTAATAGGCCTAATTCTTTTTGTAACTTTCTGAAGAATTATTTGAGTGTCAGCTGTACGAAAGATAAACGCGTTCTCGGTGTTTTTGCGATTCTGGGAGTTTTCGGAAACAAAAACGCGATCCGTTTGAAGTTTCGGAAAGCTAACACATAGATCTATAACATACTTTAATCCTAGATTTTAATTCATGCTGAGATGGTACAGTATTGATTATTAGTAGGAGTTACTATTTGGCATATATATTTTTGTGCACCCTTGTGTGTAATATAATATTCTATTTGATTTTAACCCATGTTAATGTATATACATTATGTAATTAAATAGAGGATGCAAGAATGAGTAAATGTTTAAATAAATGATGTATGAGGTGTAAGTATCCTATCTAATATAAGCATGTATAAGTATGGCTTGTAATGAATATGTAGGTTCCATAGTATGTAATGTATGGTGCATATAGTAGTGCAAGAGAATAAATGAATGATGAATGAATGCGATGAATGTAATATAATAATAGATGTAATGTATGCAATATACAAGTTAATGAGATATAATGTTCTATGTTAACACAAATCCTATATTACCTCATGTACCCCTTACACTATGTCGACACTATCACACTTGACACTTTGTTCACTTACACTTTGACACTCTTTGATATGCATACACTATGTATGCCCATTTAACCCTCACTTGCCCCTTTGCCATGTTCACATACACACACATAGCCTCTTAAATAAGTATTTATGAATACAGTTAACTTAGCTATGTATGTATATTATATATATGTTAGCATATTGTGTTGTAATATATAAGTTTATATAACCATTTGAAATGCCATGATTATAGACCTAATGTTGAATACCAATATATGCATGTGTATATATGTGTAGACATATATAGTTTAAAGTAATAGATTACCTAGTGCATATCCAATGTAAATTCTTGCCTATTTGAGTATTGAATAATTGCATGCTATATAGAGTTGGATGTATATTGGCTTGTATAGCCTTGTATTGATGTGTGCTTGTTAGGATAGTCTTGGTTAGGCCTAGTAAGACTTGCTGGGTTAGGACATGACCTAGTTTGACCTAGTTTGACTAGTACAGTTGACCAGAGTTGACCAAGGGTTGACTTTGGCCTAGTTTGACCTAGATTCATGTAGAATGCATTGTAGTACTTTATATTACCCTTCTGGATATATTGTGACTTGTGCTATTCTAATTAGGAGCCAGATACCTCTCCTCGGACAGTATCTTTACCTTGGACATTCAGATATCAGGCGAGTACATTCTCTGATCATTTTATAACTTGTTTAGAATTATATTCCTGCTCTAGTTTACCTTATTTGATGCTGTCATGATATTATCACGGATTGGTACTATATGGATCCCTATATTGAGATGTTATCCCCTTCGGGAGCATCGGATACATTATGTCATGTGTTTCGTGTACATCATGTATTCCTCGCTCTCATGTTATTCATGTTTCTCATGTGCTTCATGCTCGTTCATGCATGCTCGTGTACTCTCATGTGCTCTCATGAATCGATCATATTTTCCATGTATCTCATGTATAACCTATATTGCTTGTGCACTCATTTATGAGCCTTCACGTGAATTTCATGTGCACCCATTTTTGGGACCCCCATGTGAACTTATTGTGCACTCATGTATGAGCTCTCATGTATACTTCATGTGCACCCATTTATGGGCTTCATATGAAAACCATGTACGTAACACAACTTGTTTAGATCCTTGTGTATTGATTGGGGTATGGGGGAGTATAAATAGCCATGTGAACAATTCCAAAGTAGTATAGCCATGTGCGCCTCTTTAGTATAGTCATGTGCAAATCCAACCGTTCACATGTCGACTTTGTACTCTAAATCAATAGTCACTGGTAGCTCTCTACTTATAGTAGATATTTCTATTACAGTTCTCTCTCTGTTTACATCATGTACTTTCTTTCAGTTTCATGTATCGTACTCTCTTGCATGTTTATATTCTCTAACCTGTTATGATCTGCGTGAGATGTATTGTGCTCGCTCCTGTCCTGACTGGACCTGTTGATAAATTTTATAAATAGCCTGGGATTGCCTGCTAGCCTAGAGGAGACACAGTAGAGGTTGTTTAGATAGTTATCTTATTTTGTCTGGAGTTGTATTTACTTGTGAATTTCTGTATTTGAGTTTTAAGATGTATTTCTGGGGTTATGTATCTTAGACACTTAGACTTCTATCTCCTGTATCTCTTTTGGATTTCATGTTTATCTATCTTTATCATTCTACCTTAGATTGTGATTGAGTTGTACCTCTGTGTTGGCCTCCATATGGAGAGTATTCATATTATGCTAGTTATAGTTCATGACCTAGAACAACGTTCTACCGCCGACACTGCGGCATAGGCTGGGCGTTGTTACGTACTCGTACCCTTACGGTGGGTGCGGGTCGTGACACGTTTTAGTGGTGGCCCATGCAGGTCGAGTTTATGTAGTGGTATTCGAACTAGAGTACCACTACAGCCTGCAGTAGGAATAGGATATATTTTAAAGGTACTCAATCACAGTTAGGATTCCTTGAGAGATTCCTGGGACGACCCTTGAGAATCTTATTTTAACTTCGATTTGAAATATGTTTTTTCCTGATTTGATTTACCTTTACTTCCTATTATTGAACTTAATTTTGATGGATTATTGTTGAATTTTAAATCTTGATGATAGTGGTTGAATTTGAGTCTGTATTTTTATGATTTTTGATGGATTATTGTTGAATTTTGAATCTTGATGTTAGTTGTTGAATTTGAGTTTGTATTTATATGTATATGTACATTTTTTTGAAATTAAGGTATAACCTGATAACATACTTGATAAGGACAGTGAGAAAGGTAAAAGTCTACTTTATTATGGAATTTAGAATTTATTGCAGTCATATTTGCTAGCATGACAAGGACGTAGAGCCTGATATAACTATACTTATCTTAGTTATGAAATCTAGATTTTCTTGCAGCCATACCGGGTGGCGTGGTAAGAATTCTAGATAACATGATTATAGGATGTATGCCTTATTATGGACTCTATCGTTTATTGCAGCTATGCTTATTGGCGTGGCAGAATTCTGACAACATAATTTCAAGAAGACGCATATGATTATCAGATTGTACCTTAAATATTTTGAACATGTTTTCTCTACTTTTGTTTCAGTCCTTCAAAAAAAAAGAAAAAAAGAAAGAAAGAGAGAATTGTTATTTGTTTGTTTTGTTTTGTTTCTCATTTATTTAACTTAGGAGTAGCTTTAGCTGTTTTTATAAACTTTGTGTAACTTCTTACTATAAAATTCTTCTTAATACAATGAATCGATGATTTTGCTAAACTTTATCTTGGATTTGAAAATTTAGCTCTGGGTTTCAAAATGGGTTTTTCTTTTAAACAGATAAGCAAAAACATATTTTATCGTTATTTCTTTCTTGCTATTATTCTTGTATTAAATAATAATAATACTGTCTTGATTACGTCAATCACCTGCTTGCAACCTTGGTAGGAATCTAATTGTTGGTCTTAACGTAGAATTAAAATTTTATATTGGGACATGAGAATATATATGAATATATATATAGTGGACACTTTCCTGACACTTATGCATGCTACACTTGATTTCCACTTATCTGAATACATATTAATATGTCGTTAATGTTTAAATTTTCAAAACTCCAATATTTCTGATTCTCTGCTTTTCCTAGCTTAACTCGTAATTTAAATATAAAATTTCATGATAATAGTTTTATTTATATCACTGCACATGTATGTTATACGTAGGGTTTCAATTCAAAAAAAATTTTGGTTGAGTTTTGTGTTTAAATTTGTCAAATCTGAGACTGTGTGCATATTAACCCTTAATACGGGATTTTAAATGTTAGTTCAAATTGATTGTTTTAAATGTAATATTTAGAGCTGTGTACATTGTTGTTGTAGGGATATAAATTTAGGTTCCATATTCTTACATGTTAGGTTGTGATAAACATTGAGTTGGTTTTGATGTGCAAATTCTCCAAAATTCTGAAAACTGAATACATGTTAACATTTTTACATTGATTTCCATGTTTAGTTCAATTTCAGATTTAACATGTAATATTGAACTGTATGCGTAGATAAATATATTGATAGTATATTAGGATTTTATTTCTATCATGTTAGGATGTATTGGGAGCATTGAGATTAGTTGTGATGTTTCAAACTCCTAAAATTTGAAATTGCATTATGTTAATATTGCACTGGTTTAAATGTTAGCTTATTTTCAGATTTTGTATGTAAATGCTGAACTAAAATTGGGTTTAACCTTTCAATACTAAGCTATAACCCTGTACAAGGACACACACACACCCTAACTTAGTATACCCTGTCATGTAACCTAACTCTTCCTCTCTATGTCATGATTATATATCTATATCTATATAGATATATATAGAGCTTAGGCATATATGTTATAATGTATATACATACATAACTAAATCTCTACCTCTTTATATATACATATATACATGGTTAGCCATGCATGTTATGAGCAAATGAGTTGTGTATTGTAGATTGTTTAACCAATATGCCATGATTAGTGTAACTTGATAGTTATTGTTTGAAACCCCAAATCCTCCTATGCACTTTCATGTATATTTTACGTACACACATGCCTATTATCTAACCATATGAACATGTCCACATACACCCATACACACATGAACTATATAACTTGTACATAATGCTAGCTTTTTCCTCTCTAATGCTATATATAAATATATTGTGATTGGATTTCCATGCAATTGGCTTTCATTCTTTAACTTTTGATTTTGATTTTCTTGAATAGTACCCCTTATTAGATAAATGGTAGTTAACTTTATTTTATTTTGATAAGTACCAGTTTTCATATAGGATGGTAGACTGCCTTACAGTCTTGATGATTGTTATTTCTGTATCTTTTCTAGTTTAGCACGCCAGATTGCTTGTGTGTTTTGATACCATATGTCCGTTTTGGTTTAGCATGACTAGTATACCTAGATGAGACTTTCACTACCACCGTATGCCATGACCCTGTATGTCATCCTTTTAAATCGTATGATTGTTTAAGTTCTGAAACTTTGATTGTGGGAGGTTTGACCTAGAAGGAATATGAACATTTTAATTTTGAGGATAAAATTTTCTAAGGTGGGTAGACTTGTAACACCCAGTTCTCTAAAATGAGGGTAATTTTAAAATTTTGTAATTTTAATCATTTATTGATTTGACATTTAAATCATGATATGATTTTTGGTAATTTTTAAATAATTTTAAAACTATTTAAAATCATGACTTGTGATGTTGATATTTTGCTAGTGAAACCCTAGAGACTGTTTGACCTAGAGCCTAACCATGTGATTAGAATATTTTAATGTCATTTCTGGCCTAAGAATATTTTGCACTTGACCTCTTTGAATTATTTTGATATTTATTGCGTTGGTGATTGTTGATTTTGACATTTGATAGGTGTGATTTTGTGATGGTTTTGTGTCCGTATCGGACACGTATCAGTTTTTGTTTACAAATGTTTGATGTGCCCCAAAGAGATTTTTTTATTGCTGATTTTTTTGAAAAGTATTTGAATGAGATTGTTTTCTGCATGTGTTTCCTCTGATTGCTTTGTTTTAATTTCGAGGACGAATTTTTTTTTAAGGTGGATAGATTTGTCACCCCCAGTTTTCAGAAATAGGGGTATTTTTGTCATTTTACATTTTTGAAAATTTTTAAAAATTTATTTTATTATTTATGATATTATTTTGGGGTTGAAATTTATTTTATTATTTATGATATTGTTTTGGGGTTATTTGAGTCGGGTTCGAATTTTAACTCAATCCGACTTGAAACGGGGACCCGGGGGTAGTTTGACTCTAGTGGGACCCACACACTAGTTAGGCATGGCCCACATGATATTAATTTTAGTCCACATGATAGAAATATTTTAGTTAGAGGTTAGACTAATTATTATGGATAAGGTTAGTGTGATTAGAGACTTTAGAATGACTAATTTAGCCCCAACCAATTAGCCCTTTCCTAATACTCATAGAATAGGTTAGTGGAGGCATTTTGGACCTTACCATAATAGGACAAATAGCCCCATATGGCCAGCCACTTTGGGAGAGGATAGGCTCAAGTTCATTTCATTATTCTCATCCACACTCTCTCTCGTTCTTCCCCAAATTCCTAGAGAGCAATCCCTAGCAATTTCTCCACCAAATCCTTCCATTTCGCCACCAAATCTTCTTCTTTCCTTCTCCATTCTAGCCAAGGAGGAAGCTACCCAAGTTTGGGAGGATTCGGAGCTCGTTCGTGTCCTTTTGGAATCTCTACGTGTCGGTGTCGCTCCGGGAAGGCTTTTCTTCGATTCGATCTACCGGGAGGTATAAATCCCTTCTCCTTTTCATTTTCTTATGCATATAGGTCTATTTTGAACCCATAGGAATGACCCCCATGGTTGTATATCCATTTGTGTCCATTTCGTGTCCATTTGGAGGTCATAGGAGTGTCCTTTGTGTTGTAGTTGTGTCCATGTGGGAAAACCCCAAATTTGGACACACTATGTGTTGTTGTTATGTATGAATGAATTATTACATGTTTAATCTCATATTTTTGTATTGGAGATGTGTTCTATAGTGTCTCATATATATATATTAGTATAGAGAGTGAGTTCTTGATATATTATGTTATATACTTGTGTTCTTTTGTCTCAAACTACCCAAATCCGTCATGATTTTTATCTACGTTTTTAATTTCAGCCCTAACTTAGAAATGTCATAACTTCTAGCTCAAAGCTCGGTTTAATGTCCCATTTTTTTTAGAAGAAGCGTATTGAAGTTAGCTTTCCAAAAACATATATTAATAGGCCTAATTCTTTCTGTAACTTTCTGGAGAATTATTTGAGTGTCAGCTGTACGAAAGACAAACGCGTTCTCGGTGTTTTCGCGATTCCGGGAGTTTCTGAAAACGAAAATGCGATCCGTTTGAAGTTTCGGAAAGCTAACACATAGATCTATAATATACTTTAATACTAGATTTTAATTCATGCTGAGATGGTACAGTATTGAATATTAGTAGGAGTTACTATTTGGCATATGCATTTTTGTGCACCCTTGTGTGTAATATAATGTTCTATTTGATTTTAACCCATGTTAATGTATATACATTATGTAATTAAATAGAGGATGCAAGCATGAGTAAATGTTTAAATAAATGATGTATGAGGTGTAAGTATCCTGTCTAATGTAAGCATGTATAAGTATGGCTTGTAATGAATATGTTGGTTCCATAGTATGTAACGTATGGTGCATATAGTAGTACAAGAGAATAAATGAATGATGAATGAATACAAGCATGAATGTAATGTAATAATAGATGTAATATATGCAATATACAAGTTAATAAGATGTAATGTTCTATGTTAACACAAATCCTATATTACCTCATGTACCCCTTACACTATGTAGACACTATCATACTTGACACTTTGTTCACTTACACTTTGACACTCTTTGATATGTATACACTATGTATGCCCATTTAACTCTCACTTGCCCTTTTTCCATGTTCACATACACACACATAGCCTCCTAAATAAGTATTTATGAATACAGTTAACTTAGCTATGTATGTATATTATATATATGTTAGCATATTGTGTTGTAATATATAAGTTTATATAACCATTTGAAATACCATGATTATAGACCTAATGTTGAATACCAATATATGTATGTGTATATATGTGTAGACATATATAGTTTAAAGTAATAGATTACCTAGTGTATATCCAATGTGAATTCTTGCCTATTTGAGTATTGAATAATTGCATGCTATATAGAGTTGGGTGTATGTTGGCTTATATAGTCTAGGATAGTCTTGGTTAGGCCTAGTAAGACTTGCTGGGTTAGGACATGACCTAGTTTGACTAGTGCAGTTGACCAGAGTTGACCAAGGGTTGACTTTGGCCTAGTTTGACCTAGATTCATGTAGAATGCATTGTAGTGCTTTATATTACCCTTCTGGATATATTGTGACTTGTGCTATTCTAATTAGGAGCCAGACACCTCTCCTCGGATAGTATCTTTACCTTGGACATTTAGATATCAGGCGAGTACATTCTCTGATCAATTCATAACTTGTTTAGAATTATATTCCTGCTCTAGTTTACCTTATTTGATGTTGTCATGATATTATCACGGATTGGTACTATATGGATCCCTACATTGAGATGTTATCCCCCTCGGGAGCATCGGATACATTATGTCATGTGTTTCGTGTACATCATGTATTCCTCGCTCTCATGTTATTCATGTTTCTCATGTGCTTTATGCTCGTTCATGCATGCTCGTGTACTCTCATGTGCTCTCATGAATCGGTTATGTTTCCTATGTATCTCATGTATAACCTATATTGCATGTGCACTCATTTATGAGCCTTCATGTGAATTTTATGTGCACCCATTTTTGGGCCCCCCATGTGAACTTCATGTGCACTCATGTATGAGCTCTCATGTATACTTTATGTGCACCCATTTATAGGCTTCATATGAAAACCATGTACGTAACATAACTTGTTTGGATCCTTGTGTATTGATTGGGGTATAGGGGAGTATAAATAGCCATGTGAACAATTCCAAAGTAGTATAGCCATGTGCGCCTCTTTAGTATAGTCATGTGCAAATCCAACCGTTCATATGTCGACTTTGTACTCTAAATCACTAGTCACTGGTAGCTCTCTACTTATAGTAGATATTTCTATTACAGTTCTCTCTCTGTTTACATCATGTACTTTCTTTCAGTTTTATGTATCGTACTCTCTTGCATGTTTATATTCTCTAACTTGTTATGATCTGCGTGAGATGTATTGTGCTCGCTCCTGTCCTGACTGGACCTGTTGATAAATTTTACAAATAGTCTGGGATTGCCTGCTAGCCTAGATGAGACACAGTAGAGGTTGTTTAGATAGTTATTTCATTTTTTCTGGAGTTGTATTTACTTGTGGATTACTGTATTTGAGTTTTGAGATATATTTCTGGGGTTATGTATCTTAGACACTTAGACTTCTATCTCCTGTATCTCTTTTAGATTTCATGTTTATCTATCTTTATCATTCTACCTTAGATTGTGATTGAGTTGTACCTCTGTGTTGGCCTCCTTATGGAGAGTATTCATATTATGCTAGTTATAGTTCATGACCTAGAACAGCGTTCTACCGCCGACACTGCGGCGTAGGCTTGGCGTTGTTACGTACTCGTACCCTCACGGTGGGTGCGGGTCGTGACACGTATTTGGAATGTTCTGAGTTTAAACTTCTTGTTGAAGGCTCCCGAAATGCGTGCTTGATACAGCTCGATTCGTTGTTGAGCTAGCAGGCACTTCTCATCTAAGGCCTCCAACTCTTGTAGCCGACGACGGTAATTATCATCCGTCGTCAATCGATAGGTGAGGGAGACGCGGAGCAAGGAGATTTGGGTCTCAAGTGGGAGAACTGCCTCACTCCCATATACTAGAGAGAATGGTGTGTTCTCGGTGGCCGTCCGGACTGTAGTACGGTACGCCCATAAGCATTCGCCAAGCTTTTCATTTCAGTCGCATTTGTTGGAAGACAAAGTTCTTGAGCAGCTGGATTATAGTTTTGTTGAACGCTTCCGCCAAATCATTCGTCGCCAGATTTTACGGTATTGAGGCAACCTTTTGGATCCGATATTTGTCGCAAAACCGATAGAAGGCATGGCTTGCGAACTGCGAACTGTTGTCGTAGATGATCATTCGAGGCAGTCCGAAGCGATAAATGACGTGATGCTTGAGGAAGCTGATCACGTTTGATGTCTTTACCTCTACCAGCGGGATAGCTTCCGCCCATTTGGAGAAGTAATCTGTAATTGCCAGTATGAAACGGTGCCCTCTTGACTAAGGTGGGGTGATAGGACCGATGGTATCCATTCCTCATGCTTCAAATGGCCTGGATGCCACCGTTGGATGTAGGAATTCAGATGGTTGATGTATGAAATCTACGTGAATTTGACAGGCTTTGCACTTTCTTGCGTAGTCTATCACGTCTGCCACCATCGTAGGCCAGTAGTAGCCAATCCGGCGAAGGCGATCTTGTAATTTTGGGCCAGGTTGATGGGCCCCGCAGACGCTATCATGAGCTTCGCATACCGCTTCTTTGGCCTCTATATTTGACAAACACCGAAGCAGTAATTCATCGTATGATCGTTGATACAGCATCTTTGTTTCTGCATCATTGAAAAATCTGAGAGAATGTCTTCTAATAGAAGTGGCTTCTTTCGGGTTCTCCGGCAAGATGCCATAAACTGCAAAGTCGATAAATGGGAGCCTCCAATCATATGTCTCGTCGACCGTCAGGGCAGAATAGCTCTTAGAAAATTGGACGATATTCTTGTGACAGACCAATTCATGGCCTATTACGTCCACCAAATAATGAGTATTTTTTGGGACCGCCAGGGAAGCGGCCAATCCTGCTAAGGCATCGACTTTAATGTTCCGGAGTCTCGGAACATGTTTTATGAAGAACCCTTTCAGAGACGTAATGATGGCGATCGCTACCTGATGATAGGGGATTATGTCTTCATGATGCACTTCATATGAACCCCGGTTCTGATTGACGATTAGCTGTGAGTCGCCATACGCCTCTAGGTACTCTACCCCCAGTTCCTTTATAAGTCGGAGGTCGATAACCAAGGCGTTGTACTCGGCCACGTTGTTCGAATAGGGTTCTGTAAGGGAATACGCTCGGTTGATTACCAAGCCAGAGGGAGAAATCAGTACCACTCCGACCCCAACGACAATATTGCCCTTGGGTCCGGTTCTTGAAGCACCGTCGAAGAACATTTGCCAGACGGAATCATCGGAAGCCATGCTTGAATTGGCGACCTCGTCTGGAATCTCTTCATATATTATGGTTGTCTCCGAACGTGGATAGGCTGCTAAAAAGTCCGCCAGAGCCTGACCTTTGACGGCCTTTTGCGGGACGAAGATCATGTGGTAGGGAGACAATAATATTGCCCAGGTAGCGAGGCGAGAGCTGAGTGCACCCGGCTTGGTCATGAGAACCCTGAGGGGGTTAACTCGAGATATGACATGGATGGTTTGTCCTGTAACATAGTATCGCATCTTCTGGATCACGAACACCAGAGCAAGACATTCCTTCTTCACGACGGTGTATCTATGCTTAGGCCCAATCATCATTCGGCTGAGGTAATAGATAGCTTGTTCATGCCCCACATTATTGTTCTGTGATAGTAGAGCACCGAAGGAATGCTCCATCGCTCGTACATAAAGCAAGAACGGCTTTCCAGCAACCGGGGCCACCAGAACTGGAGGATTTGACAGTTATTCTTTGATGTTGTCGAACGCACGTTGGCACTCTTCATCCCATACGAATGAGATGCCCTTCTTCATAAGATGGGTGAATTGTTGACATCGCCCGAAGAAGTTAGAGATGAACCTCCTGATGTAAGCTAGCCTCCCTTGAAGGCCTCGGAGTTCACGGAGATTTCTCGGGGGACCCATCTCCATGATTGTCTTCGTCTTCTCCGGATCTATATGAATTCCTTGGGCAGTAATGATAAAACCCAGGAATTTTCTACTAGATACGCCCAAGAAAGATTTGGTAGATTTCGTCTTCAAGTTGTGCGCCCGCATCAGGTCGAATACTGATCCTGCATATGGTCTCCCTTAGAATGGCTTTTGACAGCGATGTCATCAACATAACACTCCACGGTCTTACGCAAGTGATCTCTGAAGATGACACTCATAGCTCTTTGATATGTGGTACCGGTATTTTTTAAACCGAAGGGTATGATGGTGTAACAGTATACGCCAATTGGTGTTCGGAATAGTGTATGCTTTTCGTCGTCAGGAAATATCTTGATTTGGTTGTATCCTGAGAAGCCATCCATGAATGACATGCGCTCAAAGCCACATGTGTTGTCGATCATGATGTCTGTGATGGAAAGAGGAAACTCATCTTTAGGACATGCTTCATTTAGATTTCGGAAGTCGATTCAAATTCGAATCTTTCTATTCTTCTTGAGGACTGGTACTATGTTGGCGACCCAGCCTGGATGCTATTCCTCTTGGATAAAGTCGCTGGCTATCAGTTTATTGACCTCAGCTTCGATGGAGTTCATGATGTCTGGACGGAACCGTCGTTGCTGTTGCTTGACCGGCTTTGCGTCTGAAAGAATGTTGAGTTTATGAAGTGCAACCTCGGGGTTTAGCCCTGGCATGTCTTCTTAGCTCCAAGCAAACACGTCAATATACTCTTTGACAAGTTACAAAAGTGCCTCCCGCTCTTCGTCTGTCTGGCTTTTGCTGACGAAGGTTGGCTTTGGAGAGGACTCATCGCCGAGGTCAACTTGCATCACCTTATATTCAGTGGGAGATTCATGAAGTTCGAAGCGTTTCTCCTACTGTGCATCTAGTTGCTGGACCCAAAGTTCTAACTCAAGAAGTTCGGGTACATCTTCGTCTTCTTCGTAGGCATCAACAAATACCATATTGACAGACAGAGCTTGCCTGAATACGTCCCCAATGCTGACATCCGAATCAGAAGTTGGTGATCCGGTTGAATGTGAATCCCAGTCACATTTCTCATCTGAGCTTTCAGGATTTGTTACAGGTATAACATAACCTAGCCCACATCTGGTCTTGCTGTAATAATCTTGTGGTTTCCCATCCGGGACTGGCAACTGTAAAGGTAACCGCCGACCAGTGTCGTAGTTTAAGCCTGGCGTAGTCTCCAGATCATACCTCTATTTTTGCATGAAGTACTTGGATCGGAAGCTATACAGATAAAGGGGCAGCCTCCCGGTGTCGGGTTTGAGATCAACTTCTTCTATCCTGAAGGGCTGTAGATCATTCTTCCGGCCAAAGATGATCGGATGGTCCTCTTCCTCGACTATGAAGCAAGCGTCTTCCACGGGAGTAAGTTGGTTTGCGGTGTAGACTTTTGTCACTTGTGTGTGTAGGTGGGTGCCTATACCGTGTTCTATAGCATACATTGTATAAAGCTTATTAAGCTCGAGGTAGTTTAAAGATACCCCTTTATTGATGAAATAAGATATCTTTTCTGGTAGAATTACATTATCTGCAGACGGAACATCAGTATGAGCAGTCACATACTTGGCCAGCTCTAACTCTTCTTTGCCCACTCTCTGCGTTAATGAAGACTAGAAGGATGATCTGGGCATCTTAATCATCAGGGGCTCCACTGGTGGAGTAGAACGCAGAGTCGCTAGCGTACTAACGACTCCCAGTTTGGTGCTCGGTGCTATGCGGGGAGTTGTTGGCTTGCTAGTAGTCTCCGGCTTAGTGCTCGGCTGTCGACTCATTCTGGAAAGACAAATCATCATCGGCTTGACAGAGGGATTGAGCTCCTCTGTTTGTTGCTGGCCAGCTCTCGGCAGCCTGATTGTCAGTGGCTCCGTAGTGGGTTTCAGCGCTTGACCAGACCTTGGCAGTCGGATTATCATCTGCTCCTTTTGTGCAGTGAGCACCGGAAGACTCGTTGTTTCTCTACGCAGAGTGGCTGTGAGAGGTACCATCTTTTCTGGTTTGTGAGGTTAGAGATGGATTCTCAAGGGTTCCTCCGGCCCCGCAATGGCCTCTGTCTGCTCTTGAGCATCCTCCTTGATCAGGTGCCTCTTCAAATTCTCGTACAAGCAGGAATCCGAATAGTAAGATTCGACCCCTTTGAAGGGATCGATATCAGCGAATTCTGTTCTGACGAAGCCGTGCTTGTCGACGTACTTGAAGCACTGGTATAATGTGGAGGGCACGATCATGTAATCGTGTATCCCTGGACGCCGTAGGAGAATGTTGTAGGAGTTGTCTACGTCGATGACATAGCAGGTTACTTCCGACTGAAGGTTGCCGATTTGGCACTTCAGGCGAACCTTTTCGATGGGATAGCTTCTTCCGGAATTGAAGCCGCTGATGGCGGTGCTGGTAGGAGTCAGCCGATGTATAGGGATGCGCAGATGGTGAAGCAAGCTCTTCGGAATGATTCTTATTAAAGAACCAGGATCAATGTGCATCTGATTCATCTTGACGTCGTCGACGTATCCAGTGTAATACAGAGGGCGATCGTGTAAGTTCTTAATAAGCATGTCCTGTAGAGTGAACACAATATTGGGCATTGCACCGGTACAAGCACTGTCCTGGGCAGCTGCTGGCGAGCTCTCCCCTGTGATCTTGACTTGAGCCAGATAAGCATCAACATTTTGAAGCGTGTCACTTAGGGCGACGCAAACATCTTTGAAGAGCCTCAAGAGCTCGTATAATGACAACTTAGCCGGTATGTTGGCCAATTGTGCCAAGATATCAAAGTTGTAGGGCCTCTCCATCCCATGAGGCATCATTTTTCGGAGCGGCTTGTCAAAGCGAGTCTCCTTCGGCCTAGGCTTGTCGGTCGTCGGAGGCTGAGAAGGTCCTGAAGCATCAGCAACCGCCGGCTGATGATCTTCAGCCGAGTTACCCGGTGGGGGTTGAGTTTATGCACCGAATCGGGTAACGACAGCCGTAGCTTCTTCGATATCTGTCGAGATTGTGCGGCAGGACTTGATTTTCCCACCCTTCTTTTTATCGGTGGAGGGTGGTGCGGGCTGAGTCACTTCAGGTACCAGGTCTGGATGGACCCACATGACCTCCCCTCGTGATGTGGTGAGGGGCACTAGACCAGCAGCCTGGTCTCGGGGAGGTGGAAGATTGGCGACCTCCATCTTTGTCCGAAGGAAGGGTACTACTCTATCTTGAGTCTTCGTCGGAGGAAATCTGCCTAATTGGACAGACTCCATGTTGGACGCCACAGTTACCTCCTCGAAGTCAATGGCCAGAGCCTTAGAGTCGATCAGGTTCTGGATGTACCGCTTCAATTGGAAGCAGTCTTAAGTAGTATGATAGACGTAGTGGTGGTAGTGGCAGTACTTTTGGCTCTCCATCTCCGCAGGACGAGGTTCACGCCTTGGAGGAGGGAGCTGAATTCGATCTCCTTGTACGAGCATGTCAAGGGTGGGCTTGACATGGATGTCTTCGAAGGAGTAAGTCATCTGTGGCCACTGCTTCTCTGCCGGCTTCGGTTCGGGCTTTGGGGCTGCGTCGGCCACCATAGCCTATTTGCCCTTATTATCTCGGTTGTTGGAGGGGTTACCATCGTTGTTGTTGTTGGCATTAGGGCGTTTGCCCTTGTCCTCTCCTTCCGAGATGTGTAACCCTAGTTGGCGAGCTTTGTTCAACTTGTCTTCTGCGCTAGTGGCACTGATGATGAAAGTCTTCCAGTCCTTAAATTGACTTTCGCCCATCCAGAGGCTGATTGTGGGAAGCAGCCTCTTTTGGCAGATTTCAATCAAGAAAGAATCTGGATTTCCAGAGGGCAATTTTATCGCGGTTTGGCAAAACCGCTCAATGTAGTTCCTTGTCAGCTCCTTCTCACCTTGAACAACGTCCATGAGGGTGGACATTGTCACATCTTTCCTACCTCGTAAAACCTTTCAAGGAACATGTTTTTGAAGCCGGCAAAGGAATGGATGCAGTCGGCAAATTGCGGTACCAATCAAATGCTACCCCCTTCAATGCTCCGATGAACAACTACGTGAGGATAGCGTCGTCATGAGGCAGATGGTCGGTCGTGACTTCAAATTAGGTGATGTACCGACTTGCAGATGTCTTTCTATCGTATGGATTGATGTTGAATGGCTTATATCTTGGTGGGAAGGGGACATCTCTCCATGTAGCAGGATACGGTTGTCATATCCTGAGGTCTTGGAAGGTTTCTCGGGCGTGAAACATGGCCCGGAGCTCCTGGACCTCTCGTCTCGCCTCTCTGGCCTCGTTTGCAGTGGTGGGAGCCGATATTGTAGGAGGATTATCGCTCGGGTTTAGTGCAGTTGAGTTTGAGTCCACATTGACCGTGGGACCCATACTTGTTTGGCCAGGCGTCCTTCCATGTAGAGCCGATAGGATCGCTTTAATCTCGTCCACGGACTTGACCAAAGTATGAAGTATGGCCTCCAGAGTGTCGATGCGTTGGCGATCACTAGAACCGTCTTGGCCGTTGTTCATCATGAACACCGTCCTCATATGAGGTGAGATGGAAGGAACGGTGGAGGACGTGCCCTCAGAATCATACCCTTGTATCGAGAAATCGTCGAGGTATGTAGGGATGATCGCCTCTGGTTCGGACTCAGAGGAAGTGCTACCCCCTGCATAGGAGGTTGCCTCGTCTTGGGACCCATGGACGTCCTCAGGGACGTCCGGATCTACTGTATCTGTGGGGGGAATTATTTCCCCTAGTGCATCATCTTGGAACACCGGATTGTTGTGGACGTTCTGAGGGGTGCTACCCCTAGCTTCGGCTACCCCCAGAGATATAGATGACGAATCTCTAAGTGATGAAGATTTTGTTTTAGAGCGGGTGCCCTGATAGACTCCTCCACCGGTGGTTGTGGACAACCGCCTAGATGAGAGTTTCCTAGCCGCGCTAGTAGAGATCGCCGGGCTGGAAACATTAATCTTCTTCCCCGCCTTACCGGTAGGGATCTTCCAAGCAAAATTGCAGGAGGCGACATGAAGCGCCTCGTCTCCTGAGCTTTATTGCAGGACCGGTCCTGACTGCTGCAGTCGTTGGAAGATGGACTGTCGGTCCTCTTATACTGCCACTTTGCTGCAGCAGCAGTTGACAATGACTTGAGTGCAGTGATGTCCATGAAAGGACTCTCTACACACCAAGCTCTCTTCTCTTTCCTTGCGCTTATGAAGAATCACATCACGTAAGTCACTCGTTTTGTGGGCCTGGGTGTCCCGAGCACACGAGTGTGTTGGTACCATGTTTGCTCCCTGATTGGAAGACTTTTGGGAACCACTCTGTCCGTTTGTCGCCGGGGGCTGGACACGGTCGGTTCTGTACAACTTTCCATCAAAGGCCCGCCTAACGGTAAGCGAAGCTCTCTGATGGTCGGAGGTTGGGACAGCTGACTGAGCTCGACGAGCCCGTGCTACCCTAGACTTCTTTCCTCTAGCACCCAAGGGTGCATAGTAGGAAGAGTCCAAATTATGACCCACAGAGTCCGGCACATTCTCATTGGGGCATCCGAGATCAGGACCGTATGAGAGGTGGTCAAAGACAGAACCCGAGCCGTATGGAGCAGATGGTCTGCGGCTGGGATTGGTGGTCGTATGAGCATTCATGCGGCTGGCATTTGTGGCCGCATCAGCATTCATGCGGCTAGCATTTGTGGCCGCATAAGAATTCATGCGGTTGGCATTTGTGGCCGTATAAGAATTTATGCGGTTGGATTTGGCTACAGCATAGGCATTCATGCGGATGGCATTTGTGATCACATCAGCATTCATACGGCTGGCATTTGTGGCCACATCAGCATTCATACGGCTGGATTTGGCTGCTGCAGGAACATTCATGCGGCTGGATTTAGTGGCCGCATGAGCCTTCATGCGGCTGGAATTGTTGGCCGCATGAGCCTTCTTCATGCGGCTGCCACCCTTATGCGGCTTCTTCTTGGACCGCATAGAGTCCCCATTTGCTTTCTTAAGTCCAGCATCGTAGTGCTTTCCTCTGCCAGACTTGAGAACAGCAGGGGTCTCTGTGGCCTGAAGTGGGGCCGTATGGGAGTCTTGTCCGCCGTCTTGGGCAGTAGAGAATGTCTCTTCCCGAGCTTAGAAAGGAGCGAAAGTCTTGGGTCTCCACTCCTTGCAAGCCTTCTTCGTGCGGGCTCGCTTCTGGACCGGGCCAGCTCTCCCGTCGGAGAGCATTTCTTCAAACGCCTGCTGGTCGAAGCGGACGACCAGTATTTGTTGCGTGGAGCCAAGCTTGGCTGCGTCCGATTGCGTCACCAACATCTCAGCAGTGGAGAATTTAATCTCCAGCAGAGTCGCCATCGTGTTTGCCATTGATTATAAAAGAACAAAATAGTTTTATGGGAGGACTGGACTTTTACTTCACAATACAAACTCGCTCGTACAAAGAGAGCCTAGGAATAAAACCTAGGAAAAAGAATCTAAGTACAATTATTTAGTTTTTCTAGGGGGTGACGGTAGAGGCTCGGGAAAGTGATATCAACTATGCCTTACTTCTTGGACGATCGGACGTAGCTTCTGCTCTGGCGAAGAAATGCTCTTTGTGTGTGCGGGAGTTGCTAGTCTCTCTGCTCGGGCTCTGTGCGTATATCTCTCCCTTTTTTCAAAGAAATAATCCCCTGCTATTTATAGGGCTTTGTGATAAGTAGGGTATGCAGTAATTGCTCCTTAAAAAGCAGACGGTTGGAGATTGGTTAAGATTAGCCTTGATCTTGTTTGTCGGAAATCAATCTGCGCTGCTTATGTTGATTGCAACAAATCTGCATTGTTTGTTGGAAATCGATCTGGGCAGTTATGATGATTGCAATAAATCTTCATTGTTATGATTTATTGTTTGTTATTCGAGTGAATAAGTTTTAGTCAATCTTCTGCCACGTGTCCCAACTATCATTTATGTTGCGAGCCGCATGACTGAGCCATATGAGCTCCTGGTGAACTGGTCCGCATGAAGTCCCATTGAACATAACTGCATAAGCTCCTTGTAAACTGGACCGCATGAAGTTCCACTGAATAGAACCGCATGAGCTCCTGATGAACTGAGCCGCATAAAGTCCCATTGAACAGAACCTCATAAAACTCTTTGTAAACTAGGCCGCATGAAGTCCCATTGAACAGAACCGCATAAGCCCCTTGTAAACTGGATCGCATGAAGTTCCATTGAACAGAACCGCATAAGCCACTTTGTAAACTGGGTCGCATGAAGTCCCATTGAACAGAACCGCATAAGCCCCTTGTAAACTGGGCCGCATGAATTCCTATTGGGACAGAGTCGCACGAGGACCCATCATAACAGAGCTGCATGAACTCCGTTTAAAATTGAGCCGCATAAAGCTCCATCAAATCAGAGCCGCTTGAGCTCCTTTAAATGATCCGCATAAAGAGATTTGGAATTGGTGGATCGTGCCAACTGTAAAGATTTTTCTCGTCTCTCTAGGAGCACGTCATTATATCAGAGTCATCATTTTACCTTTATGCCAGAGCTGTCAATCCTTTGTGTCAGAGCTGCCGCACTGTGTCAGAGCATTTAATGAGCAAGCTGCACAGAAAAATGATGGCCAGCTGTAGAGTCATATTTTGAACCGCATAGGGCTACGTGGCTTTTTCCGAGCCGCATGGAGCTATCGAGGACCTTCGAGCCGCATGAAGCTCTAAGGGACTTTTTTTGAGCCGCATGAAGCTCTAAGGGACTTCTTGAGCCGTATGGTACTCTAAGGGATTTTTGAGCCGCATAAAGAGTCCCCCAATATTGAGCTGCATGGAATCTCATATTCTTTTCCTTGCTTCTACACCAGCCCATTCTTCTTTGGCACAAAAAGCACCGGAGCACCCCACAGTAAAGAACTAGATCTGATGTAGCCCTTGTTCTGTATCTCATCCACCTGCTGCTTCAACTCTACCAGCTCGATGTTGTTAACTCTATAGACGTACTGAGTATCGGCTCTACGTCGGGCAACAAATTTATAGAGGACTCAATATATCAGTCCGGAGGCAACCCATGCAACTCCTCCCGAAAAATATCCCTAAACTCAGCTATCAATGGATGTGTCAAACTCTGCTCCTCTACGAAAGCTCCGGAGAAAACTGTGTTGCTCTGCTCCGCCCCTCCTCTGGCGAACTCGAACTCTAACTCTCATGGCGATCTGAAAATGCATTCTACCTCCATGATAATCTATACTGGCATGGTGTCTACTCAACTAGTCCATTCCAAGTACAATATCGTAACTCGGTAGTGGCATTACGAGCAAATACACATCCAGCTCTCGGCCTCCCAAAATAACTCTTCGACCCTTGCAAACATCACTGACTAGGATGATACCACCCCCAGTCGTGATCTTACAAGTCCTAGGCAAAAGTTCAGATGAAAGATGGTGTCTAATAGCAAAATATACAAACATAAAACTATAGGAAGCCCCAGAATCAAATAAAGCAAAAGCTGGAATGGAATCGAGAAGGACGAAACCTGGTATCAGATCACCCACTAGATCCGACTCCTCTATTGCCATGTCGAAACCTTACCCTTATTGACCTCCTCTGGCCTGCTGCTGATGCTGTGTAAATCTCTGCTGCTGAGTCTATAGTGGTAGTCCTTTTTGCTGGCCCGCCGATGCTCTATCTCCTCCTACTTGAACTGTGGCTCCACCCTGAGCCACACGAGTGAAAATCATATGGTAGTTTTTTAACTGATGCCCTGCTGAACTGCACAGCAGATACTTGCCCAACCTCATCCTGTAGTCATTCCATCCATGCCCTGGCTTCTTGCAGAAGGGGCAAGTAATGGCCTGTTGTACCTACCTCGGTGCCTGCTGATGGCCCTACCTTTGCTGCTGATGTGCCTGTTGAAAAGGCGCATGACCCTGGCCCTGATGTTGTTGGTGCTAAAATGGCCTCTGCTATTGATGCTGGATATGGGGCCTCTTGGCCAGGCCTGCACCTCTACCCGCTCCAAAAGTATATCGACCCCTCTTGGTCTTCAATTCCAAGTCATCTTTTGCTGCCAGAGCGCCTGTCAAAATCTGCTCAAAGGTATCATCGCGGTCACTCTTGGTCAATGACTTGACCTCCTTGATCAAGCCCTTATGAGACCTCCTCGCCTTCGCTGCATCACTCAGCCCCTCCACAAATCTGCCCAGACGACAGAACTCTCCAGCATACTCCTCCACTGTCAAGTTTCCCTGAACTAGGCCCTCTAACTGGCTCTCTAAGGAACTAAGAGCCACGTTCGGGAAAAACTTTTCCTTGAAAAGCTTCTTGAAAGCCTCCTAAGTCTGCCCCTCGACCCCGACCCTCGGATCGGTGTGGTACCATGTCAAGGCAAGGTCGAACATCTGACTGCCCATCGCCTCAATCTACAAACTGTACAGAATTTGTGCCAGAAAGAAGATTCCCTCTATATGCTCGATCCAGTCATCTGCATATAGGATACCCTTGATGCCGCAGAAATCCTTGGATCGCATCTTCTGGAAATCGATGATATTCCCTAGCCTCAGACGCTGAACATGTCCCCCCTATCCTCCCTGTGGTAGGGTAGCCACTCTCTCCACTACTACCATGGTGTCACGACCTGCACCCTAATTAGGGTCACGGGTACGTGGGTACGTCCAGCCTACGCCGCAGAGTCGACGGTAGAACGATGTATAGGTCAACTATAATATACAATCTTGACACAATATATAAACCTATCATCTCCATACGGAGGTATAAAGCCATAACTTAATCACAAGACATCTAAGGAAGATAGCACGAAATATGATAAGATATGATGGAAAGATAAACTGGAAATAGATGCAAAGTCATAACACAAGTTCAGAGTTCAAGACATAACACAAATTCCAAATATAGAATATACTACAAGTCTCAAGTACTAGCTGAAATATAGTCGAGTCAAACCTAACTAGTCTAAGTCTAAGCAGACGGTGCGTCCTTAATAGGCACCGGCTCCACAGGGATGTCCATGTCGTACTCATCGTCTATACCAAACCCATAGAAGGTCGAGCAATCAACATCTATATCATCTGTAAACATCAACGAAGTTATCCTGTCAGGATATGAGCAAGTACAAATACTAACAGCAGTTCCATGTGAATTGATAAATTCTATAAGAGACAATTATAATGGAATACAAGATGAAATATCAAGACTAGAATATAAACAAGATATATAAAACTGGATATCATGTCAGGGTATAAAATACTAGAATGTAAATAGGACAAGAATATCTGATGTATAATGTAAACATAAACAATATCTTGAGATATTAGAGCGTTATGTGATCGGCTTGGGTCTGGATCAGGCTATTCCATTTGATCGGCTATGAACATAAAATATATAGAAACAGGATCAGGCCGGCCACAATAAAAAGCTATGAACAAGTAGTATCAGGTCAGGCTACACCCTACATGCAGTGAAGGTGGAGCTATGAATAAGTAAACAAGAGGATACAAGAAGGGTATTAATCACATAACCACTAATAACTCTCCATCCCTGAGTAGTATAATGGATCCGGACATGACATGTCATGACACGGAATTCAAAAGCAAGGGGCCAGTCCACTCCAAAATCGGTGTCTATATAAGTACAGGAAACAAGATTGAACAATGGCCCATATATCAGGAAAGTCCAGGAATAACATCTCATGGTAGGATCCGATGTAAACTAGTCAGTGTACCATCGTGTTGGGAATCAAGTAAAACCCTACAACTGAATTGGATATAGCAGATATCAAGACAATAAAAACTATCAGAGAATGTACTCGCCTGCGGTCCTAATCTGTCAGTGAGAATCAATGATCAAAGTGATGTCACAGACCTAAAGATGAGATATCATGAGTTAATTAGGGTTTGACAGTGTATGGCATGATATTCTAGTATATGCTATACAATTTAGGTCAAACTCAGTCAACCTAGGTCACACTAAGTCAAACTAGGTTACACCAAGTTAAACTAGGTCAAACTAGGCTAATGGTTGACTTACAGTTGACTTTTGGTCAATTGGTCAACTCTAGTCAACTCCTAGTCTATTCTAGGTCCAATGTTGACTTGTAGTTGCCTTTGAATCAAAATAGTCAACTATGGTCAAACATGGTCAACTCTAGTCTAGGTATCCTATTCCTAACCTTTACCTACCAAGATACCATATACCTTGGTCATATTGGTATACTAATACCAATACCTTGGTCGGAATCCAATACCTTAACCTAGGTAAATATATACCTTAATACCCAAGATAACAATCCTAGATATCTAGTAACTATCCTAAGCTACTAGCTAACCAATATCATAGATATCTACCCTTAGTCTCTAGGTATACCCCTTACCTTGAAGATAACTCAAAACCTTACCTTACAATAGGGTAAACCACTTTACCTTGGTAAAGGTAAAGCTAATATCCTAAGATACCAACATTAGTATCTTAAGATACCTATCCTATCTAGTATCCTAACTCATAGCCATCTAGCACACTAACTCTAATATGTATATCTAGCTAACTTACTAACTAAACCACTATCTATACAAAATAATTAACTCTCTAACACATAACTAACTAATAACTTAGGACTATCTCTAAGGTATTATAATATCTAACATCTAACAACTATATTAACATACTTTCTAACATACCAATATCCTAACTAATTAGCTAGCATCTAACATATACTAACAAGGGGCTAACTAACTAGCACACTCTAACATATACTAACAAGGGCTAAGGGGGCTAAAGGGAAAGGGCTAATGGGGGTTATACTGCTCATGTTGCTGCTGCAACTGCAGCTCACCCTGCAACAAGAAGCTGCTGCTGGTGGTGGCCTTAACTACTGGTGTAGTGCCCTTAACTGTAGCTCTATTGGTGCTGCACCAGTTGCAACTGTTGTTGGAGGCAGCAGCTCCCCTTACTACTATTACTAAACATACACACACATAACTCTCATCAAAACACTAATACTCAAAAGCATAACCTCTTTCTACAACACACACACCCATTACATATATATATATATATATATATATATATATATATATATATATATATATATATATATATATATATATATATATATATATATTTTATATATATATATATATATATATATATATATATATAAAAATATATATATATATATATATATATATATATATATATATAATATATATATTATATATATATATATCATAACCAAAAACCCCCAAAACAGTCCAATATACAATTATATAGCAAATATGATATCTTTACATAAAAATAGGGCTTGTAGGCCATAATATATATATTCAACCATTGGTATACAAATGAAGACTAATCTAAACATCCTAACCATGGTTAATTTACTCTCTAACACATGCAAAACTGAAATTAAAAGACAATAAAGCCTAATGAGCATATATACAAACATATGGGGTGTTCCCTGTGGAAACTCTCCATGTAGGACACCAAACCTATCCTAAATCCTTATTGAGGACTCAAATGAGCCTCAAGAACAATCCTAATGGTGGTTCATGCATGGGGGTGGTTCCTATGAATGCAAAACTATCAAAAATGCAAGAAAAGATGAATTAGAGATAAGGTTATACCTATTGGGAGTTGGATCCCAATGATTCAACCAAAGGACATGGTTTCGACATGAGAACCCTTAGAAATTGGACTCCACTCCTAGCTCCTTACTCCCCACTCCAAGCTAGCACCTTCTCCTTAGTAGATTGAGTGAAATGGAGGAAGAAAGACTGGATTTGTGAGATCAAATCAATAGAGGAGCTCTCAAGTTTGGGGAAGAACTCAAAATGGATGAAAAGAGGCAACTTTTGAAATAAAAAAGGGGTTTGTCACGGCCCGACCCAGAATCACCCAAATCATCGTCCTCACAGGGGACATGATGTCGCACGAGCCTGAAGTTACGCTCGTGCAAGGCAAGATGACAAGTTCTAAAAATGGTTATCTTAAATTTGATATTAGCAAAAGGAAGAAAATAGAGTATATGAAACAATTTTCTTTATTGATAATGAACTGAGATTACAAAGGCTTTCAATAGTCCAACTGAATTTGTCAGATTGGCTACAACACTCAGGTTCTCTCTTACTCACAAAGAATTTTACCGTTCCATATATCATGCCTTCTATATCTCTACCACATCAATCTTGTTGCAAGTTCGAGCGTCAATGCGATCGCACGCTTAAAATGCTATGGCATTCCATGCCTTTGCGCGATCAAGTGAAGCTTCGTCGCGAGCAATCCATTCCATGCACCCTGTATAAAAGCTGGTGGGGGGTCAGTACGTTCGTCCTCGCATGTACTGATGAAAAGACCCACTTTCTAAACTTACAGTATTTATGTTGAATCATACAACTTAGCTTATAATCTTGCTACATTCTCCTTAGGGTCGATTTTATGGCAGTCGAAAACGGTAAAGCATGTTATAATGGCAAGCATGTTATTCGAATTGAATAGGCAAGCAGGGAAGCAATCTCGTATTTGTTTCGTGGTACGACTTCTTACCAGCATAGACACATTCGCCCTTGCACCGACGCAATGTGAATATGCCCCATTCCTTCTCTGTCATATTATAAGTGCTCTCTATGCAGGATCTATGTATGTTGGACACATACGTGTCTGTACTTTCAACCCATCGTTCCTTAACTATATGATGGTCGTTGGCGTATCCGTGCCAGAATGGACTAAAGGCGTTTCTCTTTTTCTTTTCTATCTTTCTTTTCTTTCTTTCTTTTCTCTCTTTCTTTTCTTTCTCGAATTAGGTATCCCTGCGCCTCTCATAGTGGATTGTTGTCCCAATTACGGAGATCATCCGTTGCATGCTATCATTTGTGACATTTCATATCTTACTAAGCGGTCACTAATCATCTTACGGATGTGCTCCTCTTAAAGATTATATCCCTCCTAGGCCGAACGGTCCCAGTACCCCAGCGGATCCATTCGGAGGGAACGTTCCGTGCACGGAAGATTATCGCAATTATCTCAAGTCCATTCGACCATGCAACGCACTATTATTCAAACAACTAAACATAGTCTTGAGTCCGAGACTCAGACTTTATTATCTCGTATTTCTTCCATTAACTTTCTATGTTCTTACATTTTGTACTTCGTTTCAATGTTCAATAGCGTCATGCCTCAACTCAATGTTCGTCAACCGAACGACCCGAAGGTCCCGAACACCTTTTGAGGCATCATGCAACATCTGATAGTTCCATCACCTACATGCCACAACAGTTCTCTTTACAGCGAAGCCATCTTTTATGATTCGCGTGCACGTAGGTACACTTTGCAACGATTATTCTCATTTCTTCAAGTCGTGCATGTGATGCACGCCTCGATACCATAATTCTATGTTCTTAGCCTTAATGTTCAATGTACATGGCTCATGCACTAGGGCACTCGCCTATATTGTCTTTCAATGTGCTAGCCTTTCTAACTCGTGAGCGAAGGCACGGAATGGCTCGCGCATGAAGTCACTCGCCGAATAGAGTTATCCCATGTTCTTACGACTTGTGCACCGCGGCGCTCGCCTTTGCGATATTCAATGTTCCATAGCGACTCGTGCATTTGATGTACGTTTCATTTTAATTGTTCTAACTAGTGTTCGAAACACACTATGATTTATCTTTCGATCAGACCACGCTCGTGGCGTCGATAGGTTAACTTAGCATACAATGATACATTCTTACTTAGGTATGAAGGAGTAAAAAAAAGAGTCAATCCTCCTACCTTAAACCGATACGCCTTGTTATTTTGTCGAGCCGATGCGGCTCGATTTAATATCTTTGTTGTGCGGCCAAATCTTCTGACTTAGCCATTCGATCACTTCTTGTTTTATTGAACAACTCGATCGATTTCGGCCTACCGTGCCCAAGTCACAGCCCATTGCGAGGTGGTGATTTAGGTTTTACGGATCCGTTGCGAATGAGGCAAAATGTCGACCTCTAATATTTCAGCGTAAGTGGATAGCCTGCACATGAAACCAACTAAAATCAATACTTGCATCGATACGGACTTGTGCCTTAGGTAGATTTGATTTCTTAGAATCTTCGAGCCGACTCAACGCACTTATCCTTCGGGGCAATGTCGCACTTCGCATCGATTCAACTCGATGCATTTCTTTGGGACAATGCAACTTTTTACATCGACTTAGTTCGATGCATTGTTCGGGATAATGTAACTCTCGTATCGATTTGCTTCGATATATTTTATTCGGTCAACGCGACTCGTTGAGTCTACGTCTCGACATAATACGCCGCATGGAGCGAGTCATTACAGAATATACCACTCAAAACAAGGTTCGTCCTCGAACCAAAACCAACACTCCAATTAAGTATTTTATATATCGTATCACGATCTCGTCCCACCAATGTTGTTCAGCTTCACACTATCTTGCAAGCTTTTCATTAACATTTCAAGTCCTTCCTGCAGCTCGATTTGAATTTTGTATACAACTCGATTTAGATCTGTACCTATATTCAAGGTATCCCAAAGATATATCTATTTTGACCAAGTCCAGTAGTAGTAAATTGGAATAAAGCTGATAGGTAATTTTAATCCTATGCTTGCCATCTCGTACTCCCTATCGGACTTATCTTTAGCAACTGTTCTCGAAATGTTTTTTTATCGCGTACGTATATTCGATACATACGTGATTCATTCAATAAGTCACTGCACGCGACGTGATTCTAAATCACATTTCTCGTTTCATATGTTTCGTATGGACTATCAATCCTATGCGTTGCATCGAGCCGTCGCACATCCGATCGCAACGATCCTCCACAACGCCTTGCATTCGAAGTTGCCACTCAACTATTTCTAAAGTCTGGCTATGCAACATATCTCGATACGATTTTCTTTGTTGACTTGCAAATGCATCAACATTCAGGACTACGCCCGCTAGGTTACTTACCTAGACACCGTGCTTAAATTCTCCCGACCTAACTTTAAATTGATATTGTACAAAGGCCACAATCTATTCGACATAAAAGTTTACATCGAGGCGACGGTGCTCAAGGCAACAATCGCTTTGACTGAAAGTCTCTACGATGCATCTTACGTTCGATTCATAACGAGTAGGAATTCACTAGCCAAATTCTCAACTTATCCATCTCACAACATCGAATATAATTTTGGTTCACGCAAGCTCAATTGTATGGTAAATCCAAATTTAATGACAAAACTCGTAAGTCATTCTTTTACCACTTGTGCTCGTGCATAGCACGATTCTCAAAATCGCCTAGACTTATCATCAACATGCACCACATTATATTTGTTATCAATGTAATTTCATATGTAATATCGCATGGGTCATCTTACGGTCTGCAATATTCAATTTGATTTGGCGGTCAAGTCTTTTAGGGTCAGCTGTCCCGAAGCTACGCTCGATAATTGTGGATCATTAACGAAGGACAGTTTACTACGAACCATGCTATATCTTATTTCGGAGTCAAATTACGTTCCGACGATTTCTATGCAACTATCCAATTTCGGACAAAATCATTTCTATCGGTGCAACTGATGTACAACTATCCTTCGAGTAAATTTATGCACTACCGTTGATGATTCTATAATTCACGAAGCATATACTCGCATTGAGTTCGAATCTATCTTATTTGCTGTTGACACACGAGATGCTATACGCATCGAACAATCGTCGATGACTTATAGTCTCGTCTTGATCAATCACAAAGTTCATGATCAACCAGTTCATTCATTCTTGTATTATTATTTACAAAATTTTGATAGTGCGAGGCACACTCTATTTTGTATTCTCATATGGTACTTACTTTTCCTTACGTATCGATCTCGATACGTCGTATCAATTTTGATAGCGTAAAGGTCAACTTTAATTCTGTTTCAACGTCGACAACTTGTATTGCATACGTCCAAGTTCTTCATAAATATTTTCATGCGTCTTGAATTATTTCTTGATTCGTTGCATTCCGTTATACTTTGATCGCATAACCGAGTTACGGATTATCCAACATCGAATCCTCGAGTTATACGATCATGCCCTCTAAGTTTTTGCGTGTTTCAGTCGTACTCAAATGGGTTTTGCCGTAACATAACCAACTATCTCTTAGGCACTATTTACCTGTATCAACCAACTCTTCATCGAAGTCGTACATCGTGCGATCCGATTATAATTCTCCTCGCCCGATATTTCTATCGAGATCGCAAGTTGTGCGATTCGATTTCACTTTACATCGGCTAATATTTCCATCGAGATCGTAAGTCGTGCGATTCGATTACCATTTGCGTATTCTAACATTTTTGTTGAGATCGCAAGTTGTGCGAGTCGTTTATAACTTCAAGTTTTCTATCGGATCGATCTTATCATTGCCTCAAGGCATAATCATTTTGTTAGTCTCGGTCATCCGATCGACTTACAATTTTCGTCCGACGTATCACGAATTGATACGAGTCTTGTCTTATTGTCCCAACTGATTTTTCGGAGAACACTTGCATCAACATACCGTCATACAAATTTTCAATCGAGTCTCGGTACTCTCCCGTCCGTTGCGGACAAACCTTTCGCAAATTCTCACAACACGTCGATGTAATTCATCGCACAAGTGGTATATCTTATACCACTCAGAATCGAGTCATTCATCGCATTCGTGGTATGGCATATACCACTCAGAAATCAAGCAATTTCCCTCGCACCATACGCGGTATGAACTGACAATCTCTTCCGACTCACGATTTCTGCAGTGATCGTGCTTGATCACAACTATAATATTGATTAATCAAAATCCGATACAATTCGGCTAATGTGTACATTCGCCAATACAAGTTCAAGTTCGGTGCGCTGTCGAATGATTCGTTTCTATCGATTTATATTTTTAGTTCCACCTATTGCACAACATGCAATAATTTATTTCCAATCTCCGTTGCATTCCGTGCAGCGATTACTTTGACATGCATTACACCACGTGCAACAATTTACTTCCGACACGTATTGTACATCGTGCAATGACTTATCTATGACATTTATTGCACCTCGTGCAATGATTTACTTTTGATATTTGTTGTGTCTCGTGCAATAATTTGTCCTCGATATTCAAAGTCCATGTTCAAATCCGTTCAACACATTCGATATTGACTTATCACTTTCATTACAATGCACATTTACAATCAACTCGTTGCACTTTCTGCAATGTATTATTTAAGTTTCCGTATTGGTGCAACCAATATTCACAACCTATTGCACTTCATGCATCGTTTTATTTCTCATTCAACATGTTACATCGCAACAACAACATCTCAAATCGTAATTCACAATTTGTTACCTTGCAGCAACTAATATTTCACGGCTCGTTGCATTCATTGCAAAAAAATGCTTCACGACTTTTTCTGCAACATCATATAAATTCGAAGTACTTGCGGCAACGTTACCAGACTTTGTATTAGGCTTATTGTATGGAACATCCAGTGCGACATCGAGTAGAGTCAAGAGTGATTCGATTGGTGGTAGGCAACTCTTTGGAATTGAAACAAAGAAAACGTCCTAAGGAAATTTAGCCTAGAGCTCTGATACCAATTTGTCACGCCCCGACCCGGAATCACCCGAATCATCGTCCTCATAGGGGACGTGATGCCATACGAGCAATTCTCTTTATTGATAATAAATTGAGATTACAAAGGCTTTCAATAGCCCAACTGAATTTGCCAGATTAGCTACAACACTCAGGTTCTCTCTTGTCCACATAGGATTTCATTGATCCATACATCATGCCTTCTATATCTCGGTCGCATCAATCTTATTGCAAGTCCGAGCACCAATGCGATCGCACGCTTCAAACTCTACGACATTCCATGCCTCTGCACAATCAAGCGAAGCTTCCTCGCGAGCAATCCATTCCATGCACCCTGCATTAAAGCTGGTGGGGGGGTCAGTACGTTCGTCCTCGCGTGAACTAATGAAAAGATCCACTTTCTAAACCGACATTTAGTATTTATGTTGAATCATGCAACTTAGCATATGATCTTGCTATATTCTCCTTAGGCTCGATTTCATGCATATTCGAAAACGGTAAAGCATGTTATCATGGCAAGCATGTTATTCGAATTGAATAGGCAAGAAGACAAGCAATTTTGTGTTTGTTTTATGGCGCAACTTCTTACCAGCATAGACGCACTCGTCCTTGCACCGACGCAAGGTGAATATGCCCCATTCCTTTCCTGTTATGTTATAAGTGCTCTCTATGCAGGATCTATGTGTGCAGGACACATACGTGCCTGCACTTTCAACCCATCGTTCCTTAACTATATGAAGGTCGTTGGCATATCTGTGCCAGAATGGACTAAAGGCATTTCTCTTTTTTTTCTCTCTTTATTTTCTTTCTTTCTTTTCTCTCTTTCTTTTCTCTCTTTCTTTTCTTTCTCGAATTAGGTAGCCCGGTGCATCTCGTAGTGGGTTGTTGTTCCAATTACAGAGATCTTCTATTACATACCATCATTTGCCGCTTTTCACATCTTGCTAAGCGGTCGATAATCGTCTTACGGATGTGCGCCTCTCAAAGATTATATCCCTCCTAGGCCGAATGGTCCCAGTGCCTCGGCACACCCATTCGGAGGGAACGTTCCGTGCACGGAAGATTAACGCAATTATCTCAAGTCCATTCGATCATGCAACGTACGATTATTCAAACAACCAAACATAGTCTTGAGTCCGAGACTCAGATTTTATCATCTCGTATTTTTTCTTTCCATTAACTTTTTATGTTTTTATATTTCATACTTTGTTTCAATGTTCAATGGCATCAAGCCTCCACTCAATGTTCATTAACCGAACGACCCGAAGGTCCCGAACACCTTTCGAGGCATCATGCCACATCTGACAGTTCCGTCACCTACATGCCACAACTGTTCTCTTTGCAACGAAGCTATCTTTTATGATTCTCATGCACGTAGGCACGCTTTGACATGATTGTTCTCATTTTTTTAAGTCGTGCATACTATGCACGCCTCGATACCATAGTTCCATGTTCTTAGCCTTAATGTTCAATGTACATGGCTCGTGCACTAGGGTACTCATCTATATTGTCTTTCAATGTGCTAGCCTTTCTAACTCATGAGCGAAGGCCCGGAATGGCTCGTACACGAAGGCACTCGCCGAATACAGTTATCCTATGTTCTTACGGCTTGCGCACCGAAGCGCTCGCCTTTACTATATTCAATCTTCCATAGCGACTCGTGTATTTGATGCACGTTTCATTTCAATTGTTCTAACTAGTGTTCGACACACACTATGATTTATCTTCCGATCGGACCACGCCCATAGCGTCGATAGGTTAACTTAGCATACAATGATACATTCTTACTTAGGCATGAAGGAGTAAAAAGAAGAGTCAATCCTCCCACCTTAAATCGATACGCCTTATTGTTTTGCCGAGCCGATGTGGCTCGAATTTATATCTTTATTGCGCGGCCAAATCTTCTGACTTAGCCATTCGAGCACTTCTTTTTTTATTGAAGAACTCGATCGATTTCGGCCTACCGTGCCCAAGTCACAACCCGTTGTGAGGCGGTGATTTAGGTTTTACAGACCCGTTACGAATTAGGCAAAATATCAACCTTTAATATTTCAGCGTAAATGGATAGCCTGCACATGAAACCAAGTAAAATCAATACTTGTATCGATTTGGACTTACGCCTTGGGTAGATTCGATTTCTTAGAATCTTTGAGCCGAATCAACGCACTTATCCTTCGGGGCAATACAGCGCTTCGCATTGATTCAACTCGATACATTTCTTTGGGACAATGCAACTCTTCGCATCGACTTAGTTCGATGCATTGCTCGGGATAACGTAACTCTCGTATCGATTCGCATCGATATATTTCATTCGGTCAACGTGACTCATTGAGTCAACGTCTCAGCGTAATGTACCGTACGGAGTTGGACATTACAGGTGAATCCCTACTCAATGTGCCCAGCCATGTTGCCCTAGTTGGGTCTATGGAAAAAGTCTAAGATGCCCTCAACTTGTCTCCCTTGGGTTAACTTAAGTCATGCCAAGGTTTGGGGTCAAAAGAGTCAAGTTCTAATCTCTAAATGAACCTATCTAGTCATGTGGGATTAGCCTAATTACACTACTTAATTAGTGGGGTTTGTGGTCCATGCCTAACTAATCTTTCGCCCGACTAGAGTCTAAGCTACCCGGGCCACTAACACAAGTCAAAACTAGACGAAATTCAAACCCGACTAAACTAATCCCCAAATAACAATATTAATAAATAAATATTCACAAAATAATCGGATATAGAAAATGACTATTTTATCCTCAATTATAAAAATTGGAAGTGACACATGGCTACCTGGTTGGCATTCTCAATGCCCTGCCTCATATCAGTTGATTGATGGTGCTGCGCATCCATCATCTCTCAGAAAAGTGTGAACAGCTGTGCTGCATCTACTAGTGCTGGAGGTGGTGGTAGCTGAGGAACATCTGGGATAATCGGGGCAGTCCTCGGAACAGGTGGAGGAGGACCTCCAAAAGTGGCAAATACTCCTACATGGGTAGAAGTAAGTGTAGGAACGAAATTATAAAGCAAAATACTCTAGAGGGGATGAATAGAGTAGGCAGTAGAATATTGCTAATTAAAAACTCGTTAGCAGTTAGATCACAGATATAATAATAATCACAAAATAAATAACAGTAATGAAAATAGTGATCAGAAGGCAAACACAAACACAGAGATTTATACTGGTTTCCTTTTTGTGAGGACTATTCCAGTCGGAAGAACTTTAGCTTCCAGTTGAATCCACTATTGGAAAATTTCGCAAGTTTTCATACGAAGTCCTTGCCACTTCTACAGACGCGAGCTTTGATACGAAGAACTCGACCAACTTCAATTGTGAAGAGTCAATCTTCAATCAAGCCTCTGATTACAATCGCTCTGAAACTTCTAGATTGCACCACACTAGCAAATCGACTAGAGGATTGTAATTGGCTTGGGATTTGAAAATGGAAGCTTTTTAGAACTCTTTGGAAGAAATGTAAGCTTTAGAAGAGAATAGATGAAAGTGAATTGGTGTTTTGAAATGATCGAAATCATTCTCTATTATAGTTTTTCCAAAGGCAGAACTCTGACAGAATTCGGGCAGAATTCGGACAAAACTCTTTGTAACCAATCGCAACTAAAGGGAGACCAAGTTCAAAATCAAACGTTCACATAACGTTCAACTTGGCCGAAATCTGACCGAGTTCTGTCACTACCACTTTTCTAGCTTGAGGGTATTTTGGTCATTTTCAAAATTTTAGAATTTAATTTGGAATTATTATTATTATTTATAATTAATGTGATTTTTAAGTAATTTTAGTATAATTGATTTTGGTGTTCTAGTGGACTTTGACTTATGTTGACCTTGGAGACTAACCTAGTGGCTAACCTAGGTCATGGCTAAGTGATTAGGATATGAAAACCTAGGTTGACTTAAGTTAGTGAGGTTTAACTCATTGGAATTAGTTTGGGAAAATTAGGAGCTAGATTGATTAAGGAATGGCTTGTGAAATCACAAGTCATTTTATGACTTAAAGGCTTAATGGCCCATAGGCCCATACCCTTTGAACCAAACCCTAACCCTAGAAATCTTGGTCGGCCACTAGTGTCCCCCTCCCCTATTTATATCACCTTGAAATTAGGGCTTGCCTCTTAGGAAATCATTGCCATTTGGAAGAGGTGAGTCTCCATCTTTGTAAATTCTTAGAAAATCCATTTTTAATCCAAATTCCTCCAAACAAATTGCAATAGGACTTAATTTTAGTTTTCTTGCTGTTAATGATGAGTATTTTTAGGAAGGACACAATTTGAGGGAGTTTGGTGGCTTGTGGAACTCTTTCCATTTGGGGATTTTAACCCATTGTTTATCTATAGGTATAATCCCTTCTATTGCATATAAATTCTGTTAAAATTCATTTCTCGAATGTCCTAACCCTAACCTAATAGTAGGATAGGCTAACCCTAGAATTTGAACCCATTTCGTGTCCGTATCGGACACGTATCCACGTGTATAGGTAAGTGTTCGACGAAATGCCTCAAAGGGCATTTCGTTCGATTTTGTGATTTGTGTTTGAATAAAAAAATCTTTTTCACCTCGCTTATGCATTCCTTGGACACTGAGCACGTTTCGTGTCGGGTTGAGTCGACACGAGCGCGTGGACACGCGGTCGTGCACCCACGCGCGCTGGCAGGTGGATGCCCTGCTACTCGGGTGTATTTTCTCAGTGAACACAGGGATTCTACCCATAAAACTTGACACTTGTGTCATGTCTATGACTGACACAAGGCTTCTCGAGTTTCACGAGCTCTCGTGTCGTGTCGGATACGATATGGCCTGTGCACGTGTAGTGCACTGTGTAGTTCAGTGTTCTAGTTTTTGTGTTCACTGTCTATTCGATTTTAATAGCTTAAATAATGTTTTAAATTTCTAAATAGATCCTAGGTATGTTATATAATCTCTGTTATAATAGTTGCATATTGGAAATGGTTTGATGTAGAGAAATGGGTTCGATTTTGGGATTTATTGCATATTCCTGATTTTTCCTGATACACTGATATTTCAGCATTTCTCTAAACTTTTTAATCCCAGATTCTTATGTTCTTCACTGTCTAAATAGACCCACATGATTGCTAGTTATGTTAACACAGTTTTTACATTCGTATTTGGTTTTTGAATGTGTTAATTAGGATTTGACATGTGAATTGGTTATGATTGGGCAATAACATGTTAATTTGATATTATTTCCTTTATCTTTATAAACTGAGATTGTATAAAACTGAGAATTGTTTTAAACCTTTTAGATTGATTTGTAAACTGTTTATGATTCATGACTTATATTAAACTGAGATTCAATAGGTAAACTGATTGTTCATTCCTTTTCAAATTAGCTTTAAACCTGAGAATATGTGTAAACCTGAGTATGAGTTTTGGGCTTGATTGTTTTGGTCTTGTTGAGAGTTCAATAACTGGGTATTGTGAACAATGGGACTGAATGATGAGTTGTGTTTTCTTTAACTGTTATATTCCTGAGCTAATCTCTTGACTTAGATTTGAGAAACCTGAGATTTCTCCTTAGTTCAATACCTTAACTAGTTTCCTTTCCATTCTCATCTATGTTGCTGTTAACTGATCATATAACCTGAGAATAGGTTGTTGACTGAACTGGAGTGGGTTCTTGCATTATAACTGATATGGTTTTTCCCCTAGAACCTGAGATGTATATTAATGAACTGATTTTTGGGGTTTAGTTATACTGGGATTGTGTTTCAAGAGCCTGAGAAGTATAGTTGACTCATTTTCCCTTTTTGTTTAACTGAGACTAAGTCCCATTCCTGAGAGTGGGTTCATATACACTAATGTGTTCCTGTTTTCCAGTCTTCATATTACCTGAGAATGTATGTATTCACTGATTTCTCAACTTCTGAACACACACCCACAGTTATTGCTCACTGTTTTCAATTGTAAAATCTGAGATTGGCTTGAGTCAATGGTTTATTTGTTCACTGATTTTTACTTCATGCCTCACATGTGTCTCACACCCTCACTCTCTTTTATATACACACAGGTTTCTTGTCACACACATTGTAGATTCAAGTATCCCCCTTCACTCTTTTCATATATATATATATATATATATATATATATATATATATATATATATATATATATATATATATATATATATATATATATATTTTATATATATATGTATATATATATAAATATATATATATATATATATATATATATATATATATATATATATATATATATATATATATGATTGAGGTACATATATATATATATGTAGGTTGCTAAATATATGAATGTGTGTTAGTGTATATATATGATATTATGAGATATGATATGTTATGATATAGGGGTGATATTGTATAGTGACTATAGGATAGATGTATTCCTAATAGACTATTAGACATAGTCATGCCATGTGGTTTTGTGACTATGGTATGGTTAGGCATGGTATGCCTAGTTGGAATCTAGATAGACTGTTTAGCCTTAGTGAACCTAGAATGACTCGCTAAACCTAGATTAGACTAGTTTGACTTAGGTTGACTAGATTGACCTAGATTCATGTAGAACGCATTGTAGTGCATTATATTACTTTTTTGGACTTGTTGTGACTTGTACTGTTCTAAATAGGAGCCAGACACCACTCCTCGGACAGTACTTTCATCTCGGACTTTCAGTTAGCAGGCGAGTACATTCTCTGATCTTTTCATACCAGTCTGGACTATGTTCTTGCTCTAGATTACTCTACATGATGCTGACACGTATTTCACGGATTAGTACTATATGGATCTTTTCCTGAGATGTTATCCCTCTACGGGTGCATCGGGTATTTCATGTTCATGTACTTTATCATGTGCATCAGGTACTCCTTGTACTCGTACTAGTTCATGTCTTTACATGTTCTCATGTGCTTTCATGTGCTTATCATGTGCCTCATGTACTACTCATTACATGAGTCCACGTATCTTAGTTGTATTCATGTACTTATAACGTAACTTGAATGGATCCTTGTGTATTGATTGGGACGGGGTGAGTAGAATTGGTTATGTGAACACTATCCACAGTAGCTGTATTCATGTGCCTCCTTATTTGTATTCATGTGCCCCCAAGCCGTTTACATAGCCATATTGTGCTCTAAATCACGTAGCCACTTACAGTCTCTACTATCATGTATTTACTTTCAGTTACAAAATATCTCCTATTTACTTGTACTTCCATTCAGCACTTTCTGTATTTTACTCTATTGCATGATTTATACTCCTAACCTGCTATGAACTGTTTGAGAGAAATGTGCTCGTTTCCATCCTGACTGGACCTGTTGAAATATTACAGAGGACGAGGCTGAGGCATTCTACCCTACTTACTACGGTGCCACACTAGATGAGTGTCTGGACTTGGACCAGCAGCAGGATCCATTAGCAGTAGACGACACTCCATTAGCTTAGGATTGTCTTACTTTTCTGGATTACTGTATTAGATTTTGAGATATTCTGAGATATGTATTATTTTAGACACTTAGAATTCTGGATTGTATCTCTGTGATTCTTCTGTTCTGGATATTTTATCTTTCATTAACATTCCATCTTACCTGTTCTACCTTAGCTATGGTTGAGTTATATTTCTGTTATGTCACCCCCGTTCGGGGAGTATAGCTGTTATTACCTTCAACTGTTAGATGTTGTGACCTAGGACAACGTTCTACCGCCAACACTGCGGTGTAGGCTGGACGTACCTACGTCTCGTGCCCTTACTCTAGGGTGCGGATCGTGACACGTTTTTAGTGGTGGCCCATGCAGGTCTAGGTTGGAAATGTAGTGGTATTCGAACTAGAATATCGCTGCAGCCTGTAGTAGGAACTAGCATATTTTTTTGAAGGTACTCAATCACACTAGGAAATTTCCTTATCAGATTTCGTATGTCTATTTTGCTGCTTATTGTCTTCCTTAGAAATTTAAACTGTCCTCCTTTGATTTTTGACTCATTCTCAGTAATAGTTCTTGTTTGATCTGTGTCTCCAGGATGGTTGAGACGCGATCGCATCGCCCCGTGACGGGAGAGGCTGAAGAGGGATCTGCCACCTCTCGTGTCCAGCATCCAGCTCCCGGTGCTACAGGACCAGTGCAGCCCTCAGGAGTCGGTGTCTTTGCGACTTTTGGAGGAGCACCTCCAGCAGCCAGGGGGCAGAGCCCAGTAATTCCTGAGTTCCTTCCACTGCAGCAGTCTCCGCCTGCGGGGATGGTAGATGCTACACATCTCTTCTCCTTCGTGGAGAGGATTCTGGACTCGCACCAGCAGCAGCAAACGAGGCAGACTACCGATTTCTGTCAGGGGATCGATGAGGCACACCAGCTGGTTCGTACTACAGTCGAGATGATCACAGCTCAGGGGACCCAGCAGCAGCCCCGTCGAAGGGAGAAGGACATTCAGGACTTCCAGAAGATGCATCCTTGGGAGTTCTTTGGCACAGAGGGCATCCATGTTGCAGACGACTAGATAGAGCATATTGAGGAGATCTTCTAAATGGCGGAGATTCCAGATCGACTCCAGATCGAGGCGGCGGGCAGTCAGATGCAGGACTTAGCCCGTGCGTGGTATCAGACAGATCCCAGGGTGGGAGTTGAGGGCCAGACTTGGGCCCAGTTCAAGGAGCTGTTTAAGGAGCAGTTCTTTCCTGATATTGCCTTGGGAGGTATCGAGGCACAGTTCGAGGCTCTGGTTTAGGGGAACCAGATGGTAGCTGAGTATGCCGGAGAGTTCTACAGATTGGCCCGGTTCATTGATGATTTGTCTGAGAAGACGAAGGCGAGGAAGTTTCACCGAGGCTTGATTAGAGAGGTTCGATCGCTGACTAAGTGCGACCGGAATGCCACTTATGCTGAGATATTTTCTGGGGCCATGGCAGCGGAAGACGACCTAGGGCTGAAGCAGAAGAGGGGTCGTAATTTCCAGGGTAGCAGCAGCAGTCAGGGGCAGACCAAGAGGCCTCACTTCCAGCAGCAGCAGCAGCAGCAGAGGCCAGCTCAGCAGCTGTATCAGCAGCAGGGTCGTGCACCCTTTCAGTAGTAGCACCAGCAGCAGAGAGGGCAGCAGGCACCTCGTCAGGTAGTTATTTGTGCCTTCTGCAAGAAGTCGGGGCACATAATCCATGAGTGCAGGAAAAAGCTAGGCAAGTGCCTACTTTGTGGTACGGGAGATCACTAGTTGAGGGATTTCCCAGGGGCTTTTGGGCGAGGACAGCAGGGAGGTGGAGCCAAGGCTCCAGCAGGCCAGCAGAGGGGACCAGCCCTGCAGACCCAGCAGTAGAGGTTCCAGCAGCACCAGCAGCAGGAACGAGGTAGACAGCAGGGGCAAGCTTTCGCCATGGCAGCTAAGGATGCCGAAGCCATCGGAGAGCTGATAGCAGGTTCGGTTATCCTAGATTCCCTTCCAGCTTTTGTACTCTTTGATTTCGGGGCTTCCTACAGCTTTGTGTCAGTATCGTATGCTATTAGACACAGTTTGGTTTCTGAACCATTGTCTAGGACCTGCAAGATCACGACCGGGGGTGGGGTCATCCTCGTGAGTGATGTTTGCAGAGGGCGTAGTGTCATATTGGGAGACCGAGAGTTGGGGTGAGTCTACTAGTCATGCCATTACCGAACTACGATATTATATTAGGTATGGACTGGCTGAGTAGACACCACGCCTGCATTGATTGCCGTAGGAGTAGAGGTTTGTTCGGGGCGCCAGGAGAGCCAGAGTTTGAGTACACACGACGGCAGGCAGAGCAGGACGGCGGAGTCTTTTGTGGAGCTTCAGTTGAGGAGCAGGTGGCTCCGTATCCTTTGATCGCAGAGTTTATGTACGTATTTACAGAGGAGTTGACAGGGCTTCCACCGGACAGAGATGTAGAGTTCTCGATAGACTTGGTTTCCGACGCGGAACCGATCTTCCAGCATGTCTATCGAGTGAACAACAGCGAGTTGGTGGAGCTGAAGAAGCAGGTGGATGAGCTGCAGGATAAGGGATTCATTCGCTCGAGTTCTTCACCTTGGGGTGCACCGGTACTCTTCGTACCCAAGAAGGATGGGTCGGTACGGATGTGTATCGACTACAGGCCACTTAATAACCTGACAATCAAGAACAGATACCCACAGCCGCGGATCGATGATCTGTTTGATCAGTTGAGCGGAGCTCGGGTGTTCTCCAAGATTGATTTGAGGTCGGGTTATCACCAGGTGAAGGTGAAGAGGGAGGATATTCCCAAGACCGCTTTCAGGATGCGGTACGAGCAGTTTGAGTTTTTGGTTATGCCGTTTGGGCTAACCAATGCACCAGCAGTGTTTATGAATCTAATAAACAAGGTGTTCCACCAGTACTTGGACAAGTTCGTGGTGGTGTTCATTGATGATATCTTGGTATATTCCAAGACATAGGAGGAGCACGAGGAGCATCTACGGATAGTGCTAGAGACTCTCAGGAGGGAGCATCTTTATGGGAAACTCTCCAAGTGTGAGTTTTTCTTGGACCGGATGGACTTCTTGGAGCATGTGCTGACTGGAGATGGTATCTCAGTTGACCCCAAGAAGATTATAGCAGTTGAGGCTTGGACAGCGCCGACTTCAGTGGCAGAGATCAGGAGTTTCCTGGGGCTGGCAGGATATTATAGGAGATTTATGCAGGATTTCTTCCGGGTTGCAGATCCGTTGACACGATTAAACCGAAAGGATACTGAGTTTCTTTGGTCAGAGGAGTGTCAGACAGCTTTTGATGAGTTGAAGAAGCGGCTTACGACAGCTCCGATTCTGACATTGTCTTCAGGGTCAGGTGGATTCACTATTTATAGTGATGCTTCAGGGAAGGGGCTGGGTTGCGTCTTGCAGCAGCATGGGAAGGTGATTGCCTATGCTTCCAGGCAATTATGTCTCCATGAGAAGAACTAACCTACCCATGACCTGGAGCTGGCGGCAGTGATTTTTGCTTTGAAGTTGTGGAAGCAGTATCTGTATGGCGAGAGGGTGGAGATTTTCACAGATCACAAGAGCTTGAAGTATGTGTTTACACAGAAGGAGCTCAACATGAGGCAGCGCAGGTGGCTTGAGTTAATGAAGGACTTTCACATCACACTTCAGTATCACCCGGAGAAGGCCAACGTGGTTGCCGATGCCTTAAATAGGTATCCGACAGCCATGTGTTTGACTATGGATCGGCACCTGCTTGCAGACCTGGAGAGCCTTGGGGTAGAGGTGATTGTGCCCGGAGTACAGATGCAGTTATGGGGCCTTCAGATACAGTCGGACTTGATGGACAGGATCAAGGTGACACAGTTCGATGATGAGGCTCTGCGGTGTATCCGAGAGCGGATCAGTACAGGAGTGGAGGATGTTGAGTTCTCACTTGCAGAGGATGGTGTCCTGAGGCATGGTTCCCGGTTATGTGTGCCCAGCGGGGATCTCAGAGAGCAGATTATGCAGGAGGCTCACAGATCACAGTACTCTATACATCCTGGTGCCAACAAGATGTACAGGGATCTGCGAGAGCATGTCTGGTGGTACGGGATGAAGAGGGAGGTGTCCCACTTCGTAGCTAGATGCTTGGTCTGTCAGCAGGTCAAGGCAGAGAGGCAGAGGCCCGGAGGATTATTGCAGCCGTTGCCCATTCCAGAGTGGAAGTGGGAACATATTACCATGGATTTTGTATCGGGGTTGCCGCGTACACCAAGAGGTAAAGTCGCGATTTGGGTCATCGTTGATAGGTTGACCAAATTGGCCCACTTCTTGCCATTCAAGGTGGGTACGTCTACAGAGAGGTTCGTGGAGTTGTATATGAGACAAATAGTCAGGATTCACGGAGTTCCCGTCAGCACAGTCTCAGATCGGGATAGTCGTTTTACTTTCCATTTCTGGAGGAGTCTGCAGACTAGCTTGGGCACTCAGCTCAAGTTTAGTACTGCATACCACCCCCAGACGGATGGACAGTCAGAGAGGACTATTCAGACCCTTGAGGATATGTTGCGGATGTGCGTCCTAGATTTTAGAGGTTCCTGGGAGGATTACCTACATTTGGTGGAGTTTGCTTACAACAACAGTTATCAGGCCAGCATTGAGATGTCACCGTTTGAGGCTCTGTACAGGCGTAGGTGTCGTACACCCTTATCTTGGGATGATGTTGGAGAGCGAGCTTTACTGGGACCAGAGATGGTTGTTGACGCAGTCGAGAAGGTAAAGCTCATCAGGGACAGACTTTACGTGGCACAGGACAGACATCGGTACTGGGCCGATAGCCACCGGAGGCCGCTGGAGTTTGAGGTACAGATTTAGAGATAGGATTAGAATTAGGTTGTAGTTTGTTTTGTTTTGTTTGATTGATCGTGTTTGATTTTTAGTAACTTGAAACCTTGCTTGTGATTAGGTTGGAGACATGGTTTTTCTGCGGATATCTCCGACTTGTGGTACGATACGTTTTGGTGGAGGTGGGAAGCTTAGCCCGCGCTTCATCGGCCCTTTCGTTATCAGCGGGAGAGTTGGTGACGTGGCATACAGGCTAGACTTGCCACCTGCACTAGTGGGAGTTCACAACGTATTTCACGTATCACAGTTGAGACGGTACGTGGCTGACCCTAGCCATGTGCTCGATCACTTGGAGATAGAGGTTGGACCTACTCTCAGTTATCCAGAGCAGCCTGTGGAGGTTTTGGATCACCGGGAGAAGATATTGAGGAACCAGGTGATACCCTTGGTACGCGTCGCATGGAAGCATCATTCTCCAGGAGAGTCTACCTGGGAGCGGGAGGATGAGATGTGCGAGCGGTACCCCTATCTTTTTGGACCTTGAGGTATACTTTTCTATCCTTCTTAGCAGTTAGTTTCGCCTTTAAATTTTGAGGACGAAATTATTTTAAGGGGGTAGATTTGTCACTACCACTTTTCTAGCTTGAGGGTATTTTGGTCATTTTCAAAATTTTAGAATTTAATTTGGAATTATTATTATTATTTATAATTAATATGATTTTTAAGTTATTTTAGTATAATTGATTTTAGTGTTCTAGTGGACTTTGACTTATGTTGACCTTGGAGACTAACCTAGTAGCTAACCTAGGACATGGCTAAGTGATTAGGATATGAAAACCTAGGTTGACTTAAGTTAGTGAGGTTTAACTCATTGGAATTAGTTTGGGGAAATTAGGAGCTAGATTGATTAAGGAATGGCTTGTGAAATCACAAGTCATTTTATGACTTAAAGGCTTAATGGCCCATAGGCCCACACCCTTTGAACCAAACCCTATCCCTAGAAATCTTGGCCGACCACTAGTGTCCCCCTCCCCTATTTATATCACCTTGAAATTAGGGCTTGCCTCTTAGGAAATCATTGTCATTTAGAAGAGGTGAGTCTCCATCTTTGTAAATTCTTAGAAAATCCATTTTTACTCCAAATTCCTCCAAACAAATTGCAATAGGACCTAATATTAGTTTTCTTGCTGTTAATGATGAGTATTTTCAGGAAGGACACAATTTGAGGGAGTTTAGTGGCTTGTGGAACTCTTCCCATTTGGGGATTTTAACCCATTGTTCATCTATAGGTATAATCCCTTCTATTGCATATAAATTCTATTAAAATTCATTTCTAGGATGTCCTAACCCTAACCTAACAGTAGGATAGGCTAACCCTAGAATTTGAACCCATTTTGTGTCCGTATCAGACACGTATCCACGTGTATAGGTAAGTGTTCGACGAAATGCCTCGAAGGGCATTTCGTTCAATTTTGTGATTTGTGTTTGAATAGAAAAATCTATTTTCACCTAGCTTATGCATTCTTTGGACACTGAGCACATTTTCGTGTCTGTTTGAGTCGACACGAGCGCGTGGACACGCGATCGTGCACCCACGCGCGCTGGCAGGTGGATGCCCTGCTACTCGGGTGTATTTTCTCAGTCCACACAGGGATTCAACCTACGAAACTTGACACGTGTGTCATGTCCATGACTAACATGAGGCTTCTCGAGTTTCACGAGCTCTCGTGTCGTGTCGGACACGATATGGCTTGTGCACGTGTAGTGCACTGTGTAGTTCAGTGTTCTAGTTTTTGTGTTCACTGTCTATTCAATTTTAATAGCTTAAATAATGTTTTAAATTGCTAAATAGATCCTAGGTATGTTATATAATCTCTGTTATAATAGGTTGCATATTGGAAATGGTTTGATGTGGAGAAATGGGTTCAATTTTGGGATTTACTGCATATTCCTGATTTTTCCTGATACACTGATATTTCAGCATTTTCCCAAACTTTTTAATCCCAGATTCTTATGTTCTTCACTGTCTAAATAGACCCACATGATTGCTAGTTATGTTAACACAGTTTTTACATTCGTATTTGGTTTTTGAATGTGTTAATTAAGATTTGACATGTGAATTGGTTATGATTGGGCAATAACATGTTAAGATGATATTATTTCCTTTATCTTTATAAACCGAGATTGTATAAAACTGAGAATAGTTTTAAAGCATTTAGATTGATTTGTAAACTGTTTATGTTTCATGATTTATATTAAACTGAGATTCAATAGGTAAACTGATTGTTCATTCGTTTTCAAATTGGCTTTAAACCTGAGAATATGTGTAAACCTGAGTATGAGTTTTGGGCTTGATTGTTTTGGTCTTATTTAGAGTTCAATAACTGGGTATTGTGAACAATGGGACTGAATGATGAGTTGTGTTTTCTTTAACTGTTATATTCCTGAGCTAATCTCTTGACTGAGATTTAAGAAACCTGAGATTTCTCCTTAGTTCAATACCTTAACTAGTTTCCTTTCCCTTCTCATCTATGTTGTTGTTAACTGATCATATAACCTGAGAATAGGTTGTTGACTGAACTGGAGTGGGTTCTTGCATTATAACTGATATGGTTTTTCCCCTAGAACCTGAGATGTATATTAATGAACTGATTTTTGGGGTTTAGTTGTACTGGATTGTGTTTCAAGAACCTGAGAAGTATAGTTGACTCCTTTTTCCTTTTTGTTTAACTGAGACTAAGTCCCATTCCTGAGAGTGGGTTCATATACACTAATGTGTTCCTGTTTTCCAGTCTTCATATTACCTGAGAATGTATGTATTCACTGATTTCTCAATTTCTAAACACACACCCACAGTTATTGCTCACTGTTTTCAATTGTAAAATCTGAGATTGGCTTGAGTCAATGGTTTGTTTGTTCACTGATTTTTACTTCATGCCTCACATGTGTCTCACACCCTCACTCTCTTTTATATACACACAGGTTTCTTGTCACACACATTGTAGATTCAAGTGTCCCCCTTCACTCTTTTCATATAAAAAAAAAAAAAAAAATATATATATATATATATATATATATATATATATATATATATATATATATATATATATATATATATATATATATATAATATATATATATGATTGAGGTACATATATATATGTAGGTTGCTAAATATATGAATGTGTGTTAGTGTATATATATGATATTATGAGATATGATATGTTATGATATAGGGGTGATATTGTATAGTGACTATAGGATAGATGTATTCCTAATAGACTATTAGACATAGTCATGCCATGTGGTTTTGTGACTATGGTATGGTTAGGCATGGTATGCCTAGTTGGAATCTAGATAGACTGTTTAGCCTTAGTGAACCTAGAATGACCCGTTAAACCTAGATTAGACTAGTTTGACTTAGGGTTGACTAGATTGACCTAGATTCATGTAGAACGTATTGTAGTGCATTACATTACTTTTATGGACTTGTTGTGACTTATACTGTTCTAAATAGGAGCCAGACACCACTCCTCGGACAGTACTTTCATCTCAGACTTTCAGTTAGCAGGCGAGTACATTCTCTGATCTTTTTATACCTGTCTGGACTATATTCTTGCTCTAGATTACTCTACATGATGCTGACACGTATTTTCACGGATTAGTACTATATGGATCCTTTTCTGAGATGTTATCCCTCTACGGGTGCATCGGGTATTTCATGTTCATGTACTTTATCATGTGCATCAGGTACTCCTTGTACTCGTACTAGTTCATGTCTTTACATGTTCGCATGTGCTTTCATGTGCTTCATGTGCTTTCATGTTCTTATCATGTGCCTCATGTACTACTCATTGCATGAGTTCACGTATCTTAGTTGTATTCATGTGCTTATAACGTAACTTGAATGGATCCTTGTGTATTGATTGGGGCGGGGTAAGTAGAATTGGTTATGTGAACATTATCCCCAGTAGCTGCATTCATGTGCCTCCTTATTTGTATTCATGTGCCCCCAAGCTGTTTATATAGCCATATGGTGCTCTAAATCACGTAGCCACTTACAGTCTCTACTATCATATATTTACTTTCAGTTACAAAATATCTCATGTTTACTTGTACTTCCATTCAGCACTTCCTGTATTTTACTCTATTGCATGATTTATACTCCTAACCTGCTATGAACTGTTTGAGAGATATGTGCTCGTTCCCGTCCTGACTGGACCTGTTGAAATATTACAGAGGACGAGGCTGAGGCATTCTGCCATACTTACTATGGTGCCACACTAGATGAGTGCCTGGACTTGGACCAGCAGCAGGATCCATTAGCAGTAGACGACACTCCATTAGCTTAGGATTGTCTTACTTTTCTGGATTACTGTATTAGATTTTGAGATATTCTGAGATATGTATTATTTTAGACACTTAGAATTCTGGATTGTATCTCTGTGATTCTCCTGTTCTAGATATTTTATCTTTCATTAACATTCAATCTTACATGTTCTACCTTAGCTGTGGTTGAGTTATATTTCTGTTATGTCACCCTCATTCGGGGAGTATAACTGATATTACCTTCAACTGTTAGATGTTGTGACCTAGGACAGCGTTCTACTGCCGACACTGCGGCGTAGGCTGGACGTACCCACGTCTCGTGCCCTTACTCTAGGGTGCGGGTCGTGACACGTTTTGTCAGGGTTTGGTCAGTTGATTATGTGAAAAATTGTTTTGGCTTTTTGAAAAATCCTTCAGAAGTTTTTGTAAAATAGATATTTTTAAAAAACCTAGGTCATTTTAAAAAGATAGCTCGGTTTTGAAAAACGATTTCAGATAGCCTATTTGCAAGTACGACTTGGTGTACAATTTATTCCTAGACTCAATAAAAATAAAAATTACATTGCTTTAAAGGAAATACATTCTTGAGTGGCCAACAGCTTCGGTCTTGAACTGAGTATATATACATCTTTGATCAGTGTCCAAAACGTCGTTAGTAAACATCTGAATTGATTCGTATATCGAGATAGAGTTTGATCAATTATTAAAATCAAGTTTGACCATGACCAATTGGCCAACAATTTCCCTCATTTTGATAATTGATAAACCTTGACCGATATAACATCTTAGTTTTGATCAATTCAAAAGAATACTGAATGTATCGAGATATAAAAGGAAAAATTGTTCATAACCTGTATCCATGAAGATGTTAGATCTTATTTCTCCCCCGTTGTCACTTAGCAAAATAATTGCAAAAGAGAAAGCCCCCCCCCCCCCCCGGCAATAAATGCATAAGTAACAATCAGTGAAGAAACACAAAAAAATATGAATAAAGACATTTTTTCTAACATTATTTCAACACAGGCATGGTATAATCATCATAGACAGAATAAGATAAATAGATATGGTATAAACAACACAGGCATGGTATTTGTCACAGGCAGTATATATGGAAGCATAAAGAATGATAATGCTATAATAAAGCTGAAACAAATAAAGTGCTAAGCTGAATAATAAACTAAACTGAGTCATATGCCAAATTGAGGCATAAAAATATATGTCTATCAATATCACAAATCATATCCATAATAAAAAGAGTACTGATACTATCTTGGAATGTCGGAGCATTTCCAAGTAAATATAAGACAAAATCATCAGTCTTAAAAAGTAACTACTCAAAAGTCATCCTCATCCTCATCATCATCGGCTGCAGTGCCAGCATGTCCAGAAGTGCCAGCTCCAATAGTATGTGGAGTAGCACCAGAAGTACGATACCAATCATATGTGTTTTCCGGCTGGAACCGAGAGTGGACCGCCTCATCATCAATGCGGTAGTCAGATATAGAAGGGTCTCGAAGAAGAGAGCTAGCAGAGTGACCCGTCCATGCAATTCTCAGATCGGCAAAGGAGTTGGCTGTTAGGGTTATATACTAAAAGCATCACTTTTGTAGTAACCTTATTTCCTTAAATTTTGAATGAGAATCATATGGGCAAATGTTTGCATATTGTATTTGTTGCAAGTGTTAATACAAATGTCTGATATTCTATATTGTAGATAATATGGTGTGTGGTGTCACACAGAAGATCATATTATCAGTTTCCTATGGAGTATATAAATAGTTCACAACCTAGTTGGACTTGGACAATCTATTGGAAAGGTTGTAGTGTAATATGGTATTAGTCTATCTTGATTATAGGTTTACACTAGTACACTTTGTGTGTATTGAACAGGACCACTTGAGGTTGTTCTCTTTGTACTGACTACATAAGAGAACAAACACCTCTGTTATTATGGATGCTTGTACTCTTAATCCGGATATAATAACGGACATGTATATGCAGTGTGCATTACTTTGACTCATAAAAGAGTGAGATTCATTATGGATCAACAACCTCTATGAATTGGGTAATAACATTGTATGTATGATGGGCTGCTGATTATAAATGGAATCCATGTCCCGATACATCGGGTTGATGATGTCCTCTTAAGGAGCTCATAAGGAATGTCAGGTAAACCCTGCAGGTGGAATATATCCGACATGACAAATAAAGCTGAGCGCTACTACTTAAGGATAAAAGATGTCGAATCAATATAGTTGTCAGTAACTTGATTTAATCGACGGACATACGATATCTTAACATGGGGAGCCAAACAAGCATATAATAAAATGAGCCCACAAACATAATTTGGGATTAGGGAGGTAGTGCAACAATAGCTCATTAGTGGACCGAACTATTGTTAATGGGCCTGGATTATGTGTTCGGGCTGAACACGGGATATCCAGATCCGTTAGGAGGCCTAACCCTAATTTCTCCTCATGGTCACTGCCGTAGCCTATATATATTCTCTATTCTCTAGCCGCCAGATTACTGATCAGAAATCTGAAATTTTCTCTAAATTCGTGATTCACGTAAGGAGAGAAAGAGAGGGCTGCCAAGGAGAAGAAAAGGTTGGGAGATCGACGCCCACACGACGTCCAACTCGAGGAAGGAATACGTGCAGAAGATCTTGGGGTCATCCGCTCGAGATTTCCAAGAATTACTTGTCTCATTTCCGTCGCAGGTATAATTCGTGAATCCTAGTTTTCGCCTATGAAGGATTAGAACACGTATTAGATCTGTTTAACTTTCTATCGATTAATAAACACACCAAAGGAAGGGTCCTGGGAATCCCTAGTTCCATCATTGGCAATAGCCTGGAACCGAGTCACGTCACGGAACTTATGTTTCCTGGAAGTGTCAACGAAGAATGACTGCAGATCTGATAGATGCTGGTGAATACCCTCAAAGGTCATAGGGTAAGACTGAGGAGGACCAAGTGTTGTGGGAGCAGGTGCAGTAGGTACAGGTGCAGTAGGTGGAGGAACAATGGCAATGCTGCGACGAAAAAGCTTGAGGAACTTGGGCTCAGGGTCCAGAGCACAAGTGGATAAGTCAATATCAAATCTCTGAAGATGCGTGGGATGATCATCGCATAAGAGAGGTTGCGGTCTCTTCCGCGATATCTACCCATCATCTGAATGATAGTCTTAGGGGCAGAAAAAGAAATCCCTTAAGAATGTAATATAAAGCTGTAACACCCCAGAACCAGAATATTGGAGAGCAGGGGCGTACATAGCCAGCTACGTATATTGAAGTGCAACCTACCTCGCTATACGGTCATCGCTGTCTAGATACATGAGGGTTTAACTACAAGCCATCAGTCACCTATAGTCATGAACAAGCCTATTGTCTCAATCTCAAGCAAGGAATAACAGTTACAAGATGTCAGAGCACCAAATATACAATAGTAAGGCATCCCATACATTACATATTTGGATGATCATGAAGCTAGTCATACAAAATGTCAAGACTAGCAAGAGTTTCAGTCATACATGATCAATCCTAGGATTTGTCGATCATGTTACAGCCCGTCGGCAGACAGTAAATAAAGGTGCAATACGAGCTAACACGTGCTCGCCGGCTAAACGCCGCAAAAGAATAATTTTACACTAGAGTGGAAGAGCCAAAAATAAACCCACTTGTTGCCAGGGTTACGCCTGGTGGTTACCATCTGGCTGGAAGGTAGGTAGATCCTCTGGAGCTGCCCCGATATCTGGCCATACAAAACCAGCTGGGTCAGACCCCAGAAAGAGTAAGTACCACAAAGGAGGCTTCACTTAGGAACTAAAACCAGCATATAATACAATTGAATATTAAAGATAATCATAAAAGAAACTGATAATAATAGAGATAACAACAGTGAATTGAGTACGAGGAAACCATTCAAGTAGCCAGGTCGCATCCCTTAAACCAAACAAGGATCGGGGTTGCAACCCTTCACCTGAGTAGAAACCTGTCTCAAATACTGTTGGTAAGGTAAAACATGATGATCATGACGTAGGGTGCAATAAGATAATAAACAAAGAAAGGACACGGAACTGCTCCGGGAGCCAGGTTACAAAGGGTTGTAACCCTTCACCTGAACATAACTGGACCCTTTATCATTATTGTTAAGGTAAGCATAAATAATTAGGACGATATATGACAAGATAACCATGGGACTATTTAGATAACCAAGTTACAACCCTTAAACCAAACAAGGATCGGGGTTGTAACCTTTCATCTGAACATAACTTGGTTTCTCATCATTTATCGATAAGTAAAGCACAAGAAATCAGGCCATGTTACAATCTTGCACAGGAACAGGATAAAACTAAGCTGGGCTAGACTCCATCCAATCAATCATGGCCAGGCAATGAATACGGCTTGATACTTTAACTAACTAGGGTTATCACAGGCCTAGTTACTAGCAAAATGCAATGAGATTATTCCAACATCCACAAGCCCTGCAGACCATCCAGGTTATCTAGACGCAATTAGGGGATTGAGTTCATGTGGGTACACCATCCAAGAAACGCATGTATCCTTAAGTAGTTTGAGATTGCAACACATAACAGTGTACTGGAAATGTGCCCTACTCGACGGTAGGCTACAAATCCCATGATGAGGCGCCCAGATAACGGGATTGCCTGTAGCTGAAAAATCTCTTCATGACTACTGGATTTTCTAGTTATTAGCCTTACTCAATTTCAGTAGGTACCCCTGACCGTAGTACTCAGGGGTCCCCATCCTAGATATGATGTAAGACAATACTGGTTCATCTGCACAACACAATCGCCCATGGTGTCCAAGCCATTTATTATTGTCATGTCATTATTGCCGTCGCAACAGCTTTCAATAGTTCACATCATGCTTGCTTGTCATGTCATGTCATGTCAGTTACTTACCGTACCATGCCATGTATAATTATTAGCCCGGTCATATCAATCAATCCGTGATTTGCCAAGTCATAGAAAGTGCCAGAACATAGAAGACAACCAGGTACGCAAAGGGGCTCAAGGCTCTACGCGAGAGAGCCTCTACGCTAGGCCAAAGGGCCTTAAGCATAATTGGATCTACTCTAGCAAGAGCAAGAGAGAGATAGGTCTACGCGAGCAAGGGTGCCTACGGGTGGGGTTTTATGCGAGCCAGGGCTTTATGCTAGCATGCCGTAGGCACGCGAGGCTCTACGGGAGTGAAACTCTACGCGAGCAAGCTCTACGCGAGGAAACTCTACACGAGCAAGCTTTACGCGAGGAAACACTCGAGCAAGACTCTATGCACGTGAGAGTCTGCCCCGAGCCAGAGTTTTACATGAGCACAATTTTACGTGAGCGGGAGGGGGGTCCCGAGCGTAAAATTCGAATGAACTCAGCATAAAACGGAGTACGCTGGCACGCAAATGCATATGCGTAAAAGGCTGAATAATACGCTGTCACGTAAAATGTGGGCGTAAAAGCTAAGCACTACGCTAACACGTTAGAACGTGTGCGTAAAACTTCATCTTCTCCCCATGGCCAAACAAGCAGGCGTAAAAGCTCAGGAACTCGAAGAACTCCATCTCGGCCATGACTTCGTGAAATCTGGCTATTCCAAAACCAAACTTACATAAATTCAGAATGCCTGCTACAAGGAACTCTTAGTTTTCGAAAACAAGCCAGTTTAGTAGATTAAGACCAAGAAATCCGAAAATGCAACAACTTAGATCTACACAAATTGAATCATGGAAATCAAAAATGTTAAGTACTAAAGTGGCTTAGAATCTCTTGAGGAAGAAAATAGAAGAACAAAATTTGATTTCCTCCATGAAGCAAGCAGCACTTTCCTAGGCTCTCTCTCTGGTAGGTGGAGAGAGTAATGGAGGAAGAAGAAGAACGAGTTAATGAAAAGTAATGAGGAGAGAGAAGGAGTTGATGGCTGATAAAAGAAAAAGGGGATGGTATGTGGGGTTGGTTCACATGAAAAACCAATCCAAATCGAACCAAGCCGAACCAAGTAAGTAAAATACCAGATAAACCATGAAATAAGACGTGCAATATAAGTACACATATAACAAAATACGTAGTACGAACCACGGTCGTTATAACTCTACCTACCTTAAAAGAATTTCGTCCTCGAAATTTATTTAAGATGCTAGAGAGCAAGGACAAGCTATACTAATCACAGGCAAGCTATAACAAGGCAATCAATCAAGCAAGCATTCATTCAAGCAGGGAATTGAGAGCATAAGGCATGAGGAAGATATTATACCTTACGAGTCAAACAGGTCGGGATATCGCGATCGGATGTCATCCTCACGCTCCCACATTGACTCACCCAAAGAGTGATGACCCCAAGCAACACGGACTAACTTAATAGTCTTGTTCTTGAATAGGAACAATATTGGCAACCCAGTCTGGGTGTTGTTCTTCATGAACAAAGCCACATGTGATCAGCTTTTTGACTTCTGCCTCAATTGCATCCATCATATCTGGTTGAAAATGCCGTTGCTGTTGTTTTACAGGCTTGGCATTAGGAAGAATATTGAGTTTATGAGTAGCAACTTTAGGATCTAGACCCGACATATCCTCATAACTCCATGCAAAGATATCAATATATTCTTTGATCAGTTTTATCAACTCTTCCTTTTTATCCTCAGAAAGGTTTTTACTGATGAATATTGGTTTGGACGTAGTTCCATCTCCAACATCAATCTGGACAATCTCATCCTCTGTAGGTGGCTGTCGATGTTCAAAACAAAGTTCCCATTTAGTGTCCATCTGTTGAGCCCAAGGATCATTCTCAAATGGTTCAGATTCACCATCAGTTTGAACCATGTTGACAGAGAATATTTGCTCAGATTCATCATAATAATCTCCTCTAACATATGAGGAGTGAGACGTATCAGATTCGATGAATTGGATTCCTTCCGAATCTGATGATTGTGAATAGCTAGAAGAGAATTCTTCTTGTATATCGTCATTAAACATATGGGACGGATCATATCCCAATCTATAACAAGTTTTCTGGTAAAACGAATCACCACATAGTCCTCAAATCATATCCCATATTCTGGATAATCTTGAAAGATTGTTGACTATATTTGTCAATTCGAATTTTTCCTTTATCTTTATTTCTCAGATCATCTGTCTGAGCAACAGGGATATTTCTAGCCAGGCCAAACATAATTTGGTGCTTATTTTTCTTATCAGACGGAATCACGAAATAAGATTCTTCGTGACGTCTATAAGTTACACAAGCTTACGATGAAGCGACTACAGGAAGAAGATAGAGAGAAGATGTTAGGAACCTTTAAGCATAAGGTCCAACATCGACATGAGGAGGAAAGGAATTTTCCTTATGGTTAATGTATAAGGTTTTCTCTGTGTCTATGTCGTCTTTATACTGATGACTTTGATCATCAGAAGATAAAGTCATTCTTTCAACAAATTTGACAGCCATATACTCAAAAAGAAAATTTTCATTGATATTAGAGAGTACAGAATGATCAATATTTACATCATTTATAATTTGACTGCTACGCTTCGGATTAATCACTAATGGACCATCATCCGTCTTCTGTGTAGACTTGCCAAGATTGACGATCAATGGTGGTTTTGGATCATTCATACGAGAAGTATGCCCTTTGACCTTGATCATAAGAGGTTGAATTTGGCTCTTAGTAGGAACATTCACTGATTCCTCAGATGAAGCTTGAGTTTTTCCTTTGACCTTGATCATCAGAGGTTGATTGTTGACAGGTTGGGGTTGAATTCGCCCTTTGACTTTGATCTTCAAAGGTTGCTCTTCTGGTGGATCTTCATTAATAGACTGATCTTCGGTAGATGATCGATCTTCAGCTATGTCTGATATCACTTTCACATGCTCTTGTTTGAAGAGCATTGAATCAGAAAAATAGGCTTCGACACCCTTGAAAGGATTGATATCAGCAAACTCAATCTTCACAACCCCTTGGAAATCTACGTACTTGAAGCATTGGTGGAGAGTTGAAGGCACGATGTTTTGATCATGTATCCACGGTCTTCCAAGAAGGATGTTGTAGGATATGTCTGAATTAATAACATAGAATATTGCCATAGTTCGAAGATCACCAATCGGAATCTTCAGACAAATTTTCCCCAGTGGTTTACTCTTTCCAGAGTTGAAACCAACTATTGTGGTACTAGTGTAAGTCAAGTCACTAGTAGGAATCCTCAACGGTCTTAGCATACTTTGAATAATTATGCTAATGGAAGACCCAGGATCAATGTAAATCCTGTCAACTTCAGTAGATTCAATATACCCAGTGTAGCACAAAAGCCTGTCATGTTTGTTATGCTTTAACAGCATATCTTCTTGTGTGAAGGTAATATTAGGAATTACCTCCATCATACTATGGTATTGTGGGCATGACACTGGTATATTATCAGGAGTCTTGAGTTGAGCTAAGCAGGAGTCAGCTTGCAGCAAAGCTTCACTCAAGGTTTCGCGACTTTCTTTAGAAAGGCGAAGCAACTCGAAGATAGATAGTCTAGCCGGAGTATTAGCTAACTGGGATAGAATATCAAATTTATAGGATTTTATCACCACCCCCTAACTGGAAGCAGACTTCAACAGGACGTCAAAGCGTACTGCTTTCTATTTCCCCTTTTCAACCATAGATGGTTTAGCAGGAACAGGAGACGATTGAGTTGGTGGTGTTTCAATATTCTCTGCTTCTTTGGAGGATCCCTCATAATCTTTGTGGTACTCTTTCCCAGATCTTGTACCAGTAAAAGTTTTTTCTTCAGACTCAGAAGAAGGAAGTACCATATTACAGGATTTAGTCTTCCTTCCCTTAGCCTTCTTCTTGCGAGGATTATTATAAGGAATCTCAAAACCCAATCCAACAGTGGATTTTTGACTTTGAATTTGTAAAGGAAGTCGTATTCCTTTATCATAATTTAAACCTTCTGTCTTTTGAAAGTCATAACCCATCTTCTTCATAAAAAGGATAGATTGTTGACTGTATAAGTGAGTGGGCAGTAGACTTTTAACAGGTGGTTCAACGGAGGAAGAAGAAGAGATCTCTGTAACTACAGGAGAATGAGGAATAGAAGTCTCTATAGCTACGGAAGGAGAAGGTTTTGGGATACGAGGAAAAATCCCTATAGGAGCTTTTTCATAAGCAACGAAGACTTGTTGTGCCCTGTATAAGGGAACACTATTCATGGCTAGCCACTGCTGATGAGTAAGCTTGAGCTTGGTAGGAGGAGCCAGACTTGGAGGACATATGTTCAATCCCCTCAGTCTATCTTCCAAAGGAATGCCATCCCATAGATGATCCAAATCATCAGGATCTGGAAAAACATGAGAAATCATGTTGCAGGTTTTGACTTTTTTACCTTTCTTGGATTTTAAAGTTTTACCTTCATCTTCCATTTCAGGTACTAAGTCAGGATGTACCCACATAATTTTACCATTCTTTAATGTGAGTGGCAACAATCCTTCATTTTCCTCCCTAGCAGGCGGGATATTCACAATCTTTATCATCGCCTTCGGAATTGGGATAATCCCATCTGGTATTTGTTAAGAAGAAAAATCTCCGAATTGAAGAGAAACCATATTGGTTGTGACCGTATGCTCATCGTTAGTTAAAGAGATGGCATTGGCATTAATCAGCTCTTGAATTTTCTTCTTTAGGATATAACAAGCCCTGGTAGGATGATTTATGTATCTATGAAAGATACAATATTTGGGATTGTTAGTCAGATTCACCTCATTAGGCCTCTTTGGCTCCGAGATCTGGAGTTTGCCACTCTTCACCAGACATTGGAATATCCCTGGGATATCACTCTCGTCAAAAGAATATTCTTCTTTTGGCTTAGAAGACTCCTGATTATTCGGCGTCGTTTTATTTTTGGAAAGATTAACTATAAGGGTGTCATTTTCTTTTGCATTACGATTGCCAAAATTATTAGCAGGATTATCTTTCTTTTCTGTATCCTCTGAGGCAAAAATTATCCCATGTTCACGAGCCAACCTATCATTGGACTCGGTAGAAACTGCTGTTATAATAAACGAGGCCCAATTTGTGAATTGGGAACCCGTAAAGACAGCAATGGATGGTCGCAGATTCATCTTGCATGTATCAATCAACGCTGAATCCGGCATACCAGGGGGCATCTTTAGAGTCGTATGTCGAAAATGTTCAATGAACGTCCGAGTATCTTCTTTCTCTTTTTGTTTAATTTCTATTAAGGAAAAAATGTTTATGTCCATACCTCCTTCATAGAAGCGGGAGAGAAACATTGCCTTAAATTCGTCAAAAGACAAAATACAATTGTCGGCTAAACTACGATACCAGTCGTAAGCTGAACTCGTCAAGCACCCGATGAACATCCGAGTGAGAAGAGCATCATTTTTCTGCAAATGTACAGTCATAATATCAAAGTAATTGATATACTGACTAGGAAAAGCCTTTCCATCAAATAATACCATTGATTGTGGCTTGAATTTCGGTGGAAAGGGTACATCATTCCAATAAGGAGGATAAGGTTGCTTAATCACTAACCTTTAGAGCTGATCCTTGTGCTTCAAAACTTTAAATTGTGCTTTGAGCTCACACACTGCTTGAATGGCTTCACTGGTTTGAGGAAGCACATTTGATTGAATGGTTGTTGGATGTACCGTAACCCCCACCAGAGATGGTACATCTTCTGGAATGATGGGATCTGGAGATACAGAATTTTGGTTAACAGCAGGCTCTTGAATATTCAAAGGTATATCAGCCCCTTGACTATCTTGAGTTTGTGCTGCTACCTGCACCGGTATTACTATTGTCGGTTGAGCAGTTTGCTGAGCCGTTATTATCTGGTGCATGCTTTGCATCATGGTAAGCATGTCTTTCAGTGATTGCTCAACGGCAGTGAGACATTGTTATGTATTAGCAGATGACGTCTCTGGTTCATCTCCAATAGTGCAGGATTCAACCTCTCTTGAAGATACAGAAGGATTAGTATAGAAGTATGAATCGACACTATCAGTTTCGGACTCAAAAGATTGAGTACCCCCAGCTTCTGAATCAGAAGTCTGTAATTGTCTTTGTCTTCTTGATCGCGTATTCTGATATACTCCTTCAAAAGAATCAAGAAGTCTGTTGAGTTGTTTTTGACCTGGAGTTTGGGACGTGTTCCGTCTAGGACGTCGTCCTCTGTTGGTATGAGATGCTATGTTGACTGACGCATATGACAACTCATGTTCTTGGTCATCAGCTTGTTGTTGAGGCACATTAAAACTTAACCGGTCAAAAACTGATCGTTTAGAAGCCGAACAACATTTAATTACAATCTGGTGGCACTCACAATGATGATTTTCTTTTTGGGGGAGTGTCACGGAAGATTGTCTATTTTTACGCTTTTGTATTAGCAATTCACGTAAATCAGAAGGAGTAGAGGGAATAGTCTTCTTTATTACATTTGGGGTAGAAAAACGTTTAGTCCCTTGTGTATAAAGAAGATTACTGGCTGCATTCGCAGAACCAAACTGTACATTTTTACGTGCTTGGAGTTGCGTACGTAAATCCTGAGATTTTTTAGCACGAAGGATTCCATCTTCATTGCGTATAATTTGTAGGTTTGGTACCTTGCGTACAGCAGTATAAGAAGGTTGTTGGTTGAAAATAGAAGTTTTACCAACTATGTTTTTATGCTTCATGCGTGCAGGTACATTCACTCTAGATACAGAAGCATCATTATGAATTTTATCTATACTGTCACAGACAGAAGATTTACCTTTACGTATAGAGCGCAAAATATGAGTATCTGCCACATCATAGATGGGAGATTTTCTATTACGCGTAGAGCGTAAATTTTGTGTGTCTACCACGTCACAGACGGGAGACTTATTGTTACGCTCAGAACGTAAAGCATTGTAGTCTGCCACGTTACAGATGGGAGACATGTTTTTACGCTCAGAGCGTAAAACCTGATTTTTACGCCCAGGGCGTAAAACCTGATTTTACGCTCAGAGCATAACGCTGGAGAGTCTGCCACGTTACAAACGGGAGACTTGTTTTTACGCGTATGGCGTATCACCGAAGTAGAGACTGCCTCATCGCAGATGGGAGCCTCTACAACAGGATTATGAAGGATTTCTTTGCCTGCAGAGACAGTAGGAAGATCTGAGAATGCCTTGGATTTGGGAACCCAAACTTTTCGCGCCTTCCGCAATTTTTGAACATTGGAGCAGCGAGTGCTACCCCCAGTCCAGAGCATTTCTTCGTAGGCAGTCTGGTCGAAGTGCACAACCAGAGTCTTCTTTGTCGATTCGATCGACATATCATCGTATTGAGTAATTGCCTCCTCGTCAGAGGAGAAGGTCGTCCCTAGCAGAGTCGCCATTTTGTTTCCCTTAACAAAATGCCTAAAAATTGGCCTTTGAAAATAAAACGAGAAAAAGTACAAGAAGTACAAATTATTCTGGGAAGTATTGCTATGGAAGTCTGATCTGAAGGCGATCACTTTGTTCCTTGGACCATACGTTGATGATGAAGATCACTGCTAGAAGATGAACAACCAGAAGAACTAATTCACCAGAAAGGTATCGACTCACTTGGGCACTGATGGCGAGGTCGAATGCTTTCCTGCTTTGCTTCACTCTGTTCTGGAAGAAAAGTTGAAGAAGAATGCTCTCCAAAATCAAAGTCTCTGGGCTCTGATTTCTGTATTCTCTCCTCTGTCTCCCTCATATAAAAAAAAGTCTATTTATAGACTTAGCTTTTTGTGCGTAAAACTCAGCAAAGTCCTGTCTTTACGCTAGTAACTGCCACCCATGGCTGAAGTCATCCTCTACACATGTTGACACGTGTCCTATTATTTCAATAAAAATAGGATGCACGTACACATGTTCTTCGAGATGTGTGGCATGAAAGCCACGTAGGCAAACCATGTCCCAAAGTAGTCAGGAAGGATAGGGCGTAAAAACAACCCAAATCTACTCTGAGCGTAAGGTAGTAGACTAGGCGTAAAATAGCCTTAAAATGGACTTCTCGCGTAAAGTGGTTGATAAAACAACCTTGAGCGTAAAAAGTAGCCCAAATAAACTTTATGCACACGTCAACTGTGAGCGTAAAAAACTCATATAGTATTCATGCGTAAAAGAAGCCATCTTGTGAGCGAAAAATAGCTCAGTCTACATACTAAACGACTATATTGGTTTCTGTGAAAAACAAATCCCTTCGAATTCTGTGTTATACGCTGTCAGTAGATCTTTATGTCAGACCCATTATCACTTTACATTAAATGCATGATTTGACAACCTGTCTCTGGCGTAAAGTAGTTGGCCTGTCCCTGGCGTAAAGTAGTTGGCCTGTCCCTGGCGTAAAGTAGTTGGCGTAAAATAGCTCATTTGAGTGTAAAGCTCTATCTCTTTGACTCAGTCTATGAAGCACTTTTTATGCTCCTACAATACCCTCCGATACATTGTCACGACGATTTACCAACGGAATATCCGTCGCTAGCGTCCACATAATTCAGTACATAATACTTGAATTCGACGAAAGACCATCGGGAATTCGTCGCTAATGCAACAAATTATGATGACGGAAAGCCGTTGCTATTCCGTCGCTTGACGACTACTTAGCGACGGATAGTTATTAGCGACGAGCTATTTACCGACGGAATGTTTTGACCAATTTCTGTCAGTGATCCGTCGCTAATACTATTTACCGACGGATGGGCGACGGAGAGGGCCGTCGCTAAATTGCCATATTTTGGTAGTGCTTCTCCTCTCCAAGGAAAAGAGAATGAAATTAATTTGAAGGAATTGGAGACAATTTGACTATAGGAGGATTTTGGGGAAGAATTCCTAAATTAGGGCTAGGTTTAAAATGGAAGGAGGAAGAAGAAGAAGTGATTCTATTTTGTTCAAGAGGGAATAGGTGTGGCCGACGACCTATTAGGGTTTGGTTAAGGTTTTAGCTAGAGGGAAAGTCCAAGAAGCCCCTCTAATTTGTCATGACAATGTTTAGAGAAAAGGCCTCCTTCTAACTTGGTGTTTTAGTCAAATTTTAAAATGATTTGATTGTCTAATTAGAGGCTAACTATCTTGGTGAAATGGTTTTGACTAAATGCCTAATTTCACCAGTTATGGTCCACTAGAGTCATGGCTAACATCTTATTAGAAGGCTCTAAAGTTAACCAAATAATATCACTAACACAATTTATTGCATTAAAATGATATAATTATTCAATTCACCAAAAAGTCAAAATACCCCTATTTAGAATTTGGTAGTGACACCATGTGCTCAGAGGACTCTACAATCTGGCTGCGCCAAGTTTTTCGCTCTCCAGCATTCAATGCAACACTGATAAAAAAATGTCAATTGTCAACTCAAGCATGGTGCAGAGCGCGTATCGAATCCTGTACAAACGACGGTAACATAAGAACCGAGGAGTCACTCTCCTCACAAACCCATACGCCTAGTAGCTAGCGTAGGGTGATATAGGCATAATAAAGCCATCCTCGCTAAATGTCAAAACGCTTTGATCTGTGAACTGAATACAAACGTCATCTCTTACGATGTAGTAATGATTACTTCTATCAGTTATAGTTGAGCAGGGCCACGTGTCTAACGAGTGACAGAGGTTTCCCACGCTAAGGCATTCCACAACACCGAGTCCTTCCTAGGTGTAGGGATTCATCCTATGCTAAAGTTTCAATACGCCCAAACATGTTGTGCGTCCCAGAAGACATACGCCAAACCCCTCATGTGCTGACTGTTTCATTCGCATCAAATCTTTTCTGTTCCAAAAGAATAAGATCTTTGAACAATGTACACATACCACGTGTCATTTACTCAGTCATGCCTATGACGGGTGTCAACAACCCAAGATCTTTGCAACAACTTCATCCCAACCACTGCTACATGGCGGTTAGCTACATTTTGTATGCGCATTGACAACTGTATTCTGTTTAGAAGTGTCACGTGGTGACTAATCTCATGTGCGCCACAATCCATGCGTGCATCGCATATACGCGCACGAATGGTTCATTCTAGCTACCTATAAATAGAAGGTGTCTTTCTTCATTTCATACACACAGACATTCGGAGAGTTTGAGCTAACTTCATAGAGCCGAATTGTCGTCTACCTTGCCACCGAGCAGAAGACTTGCAATTTTCTCTTGCCTCATCGTCAGATCATCAATGGAGTAAAGGAACTACTACAACATTCAATCTCCATCGTCACACTTCTCCAAAATTAATTTGTACTTATATCTTCTATTTAGGAGTTCTCTTGTATTCTTGTCGTTCGATAAATACAAAAAGTTTATTTAACTTTTGTCCACGGCGAACAAGAAGGCCAGAAGGATAGGAACCTGAATCCTTTGTGGCCCCGAGTCTGTTTCGATCCGATCGAGAGAAAGAGAGACACATAGTCCGATTTTGCCCGATTCAGGTGCACAATCTCAGAGTTTGCCGCCATTTGAGTCCATCGATGATCCGAAAAAGTTCAATCCAGTCTGGACTACTGTCGATTCGCACCCTTCTGCGAGTTGAATTAGGTGAAGGGGTTGCCCAAGAAGGGGAGTTCATTGATCCCAAAAGTCAACTAGAAGTTAATGAAGTCTTATATTGAGGATGTGTCTGGCATGCGCCCCCTATACCACTCCATCTTAAAGATAGCATTAAAATCCCCTTTATAAAGCTAAGGAAGAGCCAAGAGCTCTAAACATGTAATAACCTGTCCCAAAGTAGTCGGCGCTCCCACTTCGAATTAATCCCATGGATGAAGGAGGCTAGCATCTCCTCGGGTAGTTCCATGATATGGATGGAGATGGAGATAGCTTGATCGAAGGAGTCCACCACGGAGAAAGACATCTCATTGTGAGACATCACCCATATATTTCTTTTGTCATTCAAAACCGATGATAGAAATCCCAGGGAGAGTTGGAATGATAGAAGTTTCAAGATAGCCACCTTTGGCTCAATAATCACCAAAAGTCGAACTTTGCAGGAGTTGCACAGAGCTTTCAACCTGGTTAATGTCAGTCTACAACTGATCCCTCCCACGTTCCAAGTAAGGAACTTAATCATGGAGGGGGTTAGGGTTCAGCCTAATCGCCGAGTAAAGGATGCGGGATTGAGGGATGGAGCCACAGAGAGGTTAAGCCAATTAACCAATTTACCTTTTTTGTTCCTCTTCTTTGGACTAATCTCAATCACAGAGCCCAATTATGAGTCCCCCTCGGACCCGAAGAGCGCCTCAATGTATTGGCTAGGAAAATGCTACAATCCAGAGTCAGGCCTGAGGAGCCCTCCTCACCGTCGGAAGGCGTGCCTAATAGAAGTAGCGAGTGTCCAGCAAGCACACCTGATAGGGGTAGAGAACCAACACTAGAGTCAGGCGGAGACATAGGAGGGTCAGCGGGAGGCTCGCAGCTGAGAGCGACCCCGTCGCCACTATGAGAGGGACTGAGGAGGTGCTCTTCAACAAGATCAAGGAAGGAAACTCGATGGTGGGAAGGACGATTGGGTTGTAAGCTACCACCTCCTGTCCAACTGTCGGTCCCAGAGCAAGGTGGCTGGCCTGGGGAGCAACTTCTGTTAGAAATTTATTGTACCCTGTCGATTCATGAGATGAAGAACATAAATTAAATTACGAAAGCGTACCTGAATCCATTGATAGGCTTGATGGATCTTGAAGCGGTCGTCATTTTATGGGGTTCGATCTTCCAACTTGCTACGACCCTTAATGACAAAGAAGAATCTGAATCCTTTGTCGCTCTTTTTCTGTCGATGGGGATGCAGAAGAGAAAAAAGAACCTCTTTTTGTAGCCATATAAGTTGGGGACCATAACCCTAATGAATACATATATTTATATGTTTTGATATTTCTAATTTGGCCCCTCATCAAATTAGAATTATCTCCAGTATCTACACTAATTCTATGACAATTATGCCTTTAAGACAATTTCCAAATAGACTACTTTAATTTGACTTAATTATTTAGATAGCCCAAACACAATTAATTTTACATGTGTGGCCCCTTAATTATTGAATAATTCCAACAATCTTCCACTGGGCCACATATGTAATCTTATAATTGTGTTAACCTTAGTGAGCTCATAAATTGCTATCTTAATCCTTAGGGTATATCCGGACAATCTTGTCCATTAACCATATCAACATAGGACCAAAGCGGCCTTCGTCACATATAGCATAACTAAACCATCAATGGTCACATATACCAATATAGCTAAACGATATAGATCAATCATGGATGCGTAGCATAAAAATTACACACAATGTGATCAATACATGTATATTTTTAACTGGTCCTTTTTAACTTTAGTGAGATCAATACTTTAACATAATGAAAACAGAATGAACTGAATTTCTATATATCTGATCAGATAAGTATCTAAAATACTTTAATACATAAATGTGTCCAAAACCAAATAGCACCCAAATACATAAAATTATAAACTCCCACTGTATTGACATATTCTTAATGAAGATAACATCCATATGAGCAATATGCCCATGAAAGACCCTGGGTGATAATACTTTCGTGAGCGGATCCTGCTAACATGGAGTTTGTCCTAATGTATTATATGGACACTTTAACCATTCTGAATTCTTTCCTTCACAAATAGAAACTTTATGTCAATATCCTTTGACTTATACAAATTTTTGTTGTTATTTGAATACAGTATTGCTGATTCATTGTCACACCATAATTTGAGTGGTCTTTCAACACCCTCATATAGGCACAGTCTTGTGACAAAATTTTGCAACTATATTCCCTGAATGAATGCAACACAGCATGTTATAAACTTTGCTGCCTTGGTGGAAGAAATTGTGAGTGCATGTTTGACACTCATTCAAAATATATCTCCACTAGTCAGCATAACCTGCTGTGGATCTCCTGCTGTGTTGACATCCAACAAAATCGGAGTTGGAATACCTTTTGATCTCCTAAATTATCCGATTTACTGTAAAGAGCATATAATATCTTGTTCTCTGTTAATAACTTAAGTATTTTGGCTACTACCTAATGATCCGTCCCATATTTGCTTAAAATATCTGCCTATCACTCCAACTATGTACACAAAATCTGGACGCGTACATACTTGAGCATACATTAGACTCCCTACAACTGATCATGAACGAAAAATCTATTGCATTTTCTTAATTTTAAGGCTAACCTTAGGGCACTTGATTGAGACTAAATTTGTTTAGCGACATGTGTCACCATAATTTGTATTAAATACTTTAATCGATATACAAAACTAGAAGATTATATTTCTACTCCCACTGAACTTTTAATGCACACAATCTTCAATAGTGTTTATCTCAAAACTAAACGAGATAATCACTTGGTAAAACTTAAAGTATCTTTGACAAGAAGCCTGCTTGAGTCCATAAATAGATTATGTCAGTTTGCGAACCATATTCTTTGGGTCTTCTGACACAAAGTTTTTTGGTTGCACCATATAAATTATTTCGTCAATGTTACCATTGAGAAATACCGTTTTGACATCCATTTGATGTAACTCAATATTAAAATGTACAACAAGTGCTATGATTGGTTTAAAAGTGTCTTTCAAAGAAGCCGAAGAGAAAGTCTCTTTAAAAACAATCTCTTCCGCTTTTCTTGAGGTTGTTGAGTTTGTTCCTCAGAAACAATTAACTTATCTTGAATGGGGGATGCCTTTATGTTGTCTTGTTGAGGTATCTCAACATCGACTTATAGAGGTAATTCGATGTTGTCTTATTGAGGCTCCGAATTCACTTCTTGATCAAGGACGGGTGCAGAATCTTGCACATCGTCAAAAGTGATAGTAGGAATCGCAATCGATTCCCTCCTCAAAGACAATGTCATTGACTTTATTTCTTCCCAAAACTCAACATCCTCAAAAAAATATTACACTTCTCGTCTCAAAAAAAATTATGTTTAGTACCACGTGGTTCCATATGTAAGGTTTTTTTATAGGACACAATAGTTTCAAGTGATAATATCATGTCACAAACATTTTTAAAAAAATAATACCAACATTATTTTGAATTTAAAGATAGATCAAACTTTATTTTTCCTAAATGAACAATGATAAATAAGATTGTCAAACAAGAAAACTGAAACTAAATTTCGTCTAAAAGACGGTACAATAGAAGCTTTAGATAAAATTGTCTATCAAATTCAATAATAACTAATATCCAAAATTTGTCCTATTGCTTTCACTTCTACCGACTTGTCGTCTCCCACATAGATGTGTCTTTCACCATCAATTGGCTTTCGTTAGATCTGGCAACCCTGCATTGAAATACTATTGTGAGTAGTTGCACCAAAATCTAATCACCATGTTTTTATTGATACTGAAGCTAAATTAACATCATACCAAATTAAGAAATATACCTTTCTTTACACATCATGTGTGGTACTTTGTACATTCCTTCTTTACGTGTCCCGACTTGCCACAAAAGAAACAACCATTAGCCTCAGTTTGTTGTTTCTTTTGCACTGGACCCGTAGTAGCTTCTGTATTCTTTCGCTTAGTGCCCTTATACTTGTCTTTAAGGATGGTAGCCAAATTAGCACTTTCAGTTTTATCTTGCTTCAATCTCTCTTCTTCTTGTACACAGTACGAAATGAGCTCATTTAGAGTCCATTTTTTCTTTTGACAGTTGTAACTGACCTTGAACTGATTGTACTGTGTAGGAAGTGAGAGCAATACAAAATAAACGAACAAGTCGAATTTAAGTGTCTTAAGTTTTGAAGCAATATGAGACATCTCCCTGATTTACTCCCTTATGTTACCTTTGCCTTTATACTTCATGGTAATCAAGCGCAACAAAAGTGTGCTTGTTTCTGCCTTATCATTCTTTGCAAATCGCTTCTCGATTTCAGCAAGGAATTGTTTGGCATTAGTAACCTCATCAGATACAGCACCCCTGAATGCCTCTGGAATACCGCGCTTTATGATCATTAGACTCATACGGTTTGAGCGTTCCCATTTCTCGAAGTTCGCTCTGTCACCAGATGAACTGTCATTCTTAGGAGTAGTGGGACGCTCAATCCTAAGTGCAAGGTCTAGATCCATACAGCCAAGAACAATATAAATGTTCTTTTTCCAATCCATGATGTTTATCCCGTTTAGCATTGGAATTGAGTTCAGATTAGCAGATATTGAAGCAACACTAGTTGAAAAGAGGACAAAAAAATAAATAAACAAATATGCTCTAATTAATAACCAAAGAGTAAAATATAGTCAAACAAATTCAAATAATGGTGATCCCCATCTCAAGATACCTAGTACATCATTAATATCAAGTCTTTGGACAGTGATATTAACTGTAAGTGGTACTCTTGGTGTAATGATCAAATGTTGTCAATAAGTCATGTCAAATAACAAGCCTATCTTTGGATCAGGTTATTATTCACATGTAAACCATATAATTGTCACATATTTATCACCACAAGTATGTGTGCAATTCGGCCAAGTATTAACCTTCCTTTGGGCCGGCTAATACCTGCATGAATGTACACACATATAAATATCTGACATCTCTCATAGACTATCTACGCAAGAGAGGTCACTTTGGCGACATCTTGTTTCAATGGGTCTATTTAGAATGTTAGACAACTATTGCTAGCCATAAAAGGTACCAAAAATTTGAATGTTGACTAAATTTTTAAAACTGAATCGTGTCCAAATCTTTATGCTTATTTAAATTAAATAATCATAAAACTGTTTGCCATGAAATATAAAAGAACAGAACAATTATCGGAGGACCGGACTTTTACTTCACGTTACAAACTCGCTTGTACAAAGAAAGCCTAGGGACAAAAATCTAGGTACAGCAGTCTAAGTACAATTGTTTATTTTAGATTCTGGGGGGTGACGATAGAGGCTCGAGAAGGCGACGGCAGCCCTGTCTTACTCCTTGGACGATCGGTATGCAGCCTTGGCTCCTTGTGAAAAGATGGTAGGCGTTGATAAAGAAATGCTCTTCTTGCTCCTCTGTTGCTCCTCTGGCTTCTCTCTCTCTCTGTGTATTCTCTCTCTGACTATGGGGGAAAGTCTCTCTGTATATATGTATTTTCCTCTCTGATATTGTATATCTCGCAAAGGAATAGCACCCTGCTATTTATAATAGTGGGATGTGATCATTAGGGTTGCCAATGATTAGCTCTTGGAGATGACGGCGGCTTGGGGATTGGTCAATCCAGGCCTTTTTGATTATGATGAATCTGGGCCATTAGGTGTAGATTACACCAAATCCCATGAGCAATTAATGCTGATTTGAATAAATCTTTCTTATAATGATCTTCTGATATCTGCGAATAAATCAGATCTATTCTTCTGTCACGTGTCCCAGATTATTGGGATTTGACCCAATCTTTAATGGCAGCCAATTTGAGGAATTAATTGGTTTAGGACACGTGTCCTAGAAGCTGCTGGGGAATTTGGACCGCATGACTAGTGAGCCGCATATGAATGTGAGCCACATATGGTTCACCTGAGCCCTTTAACCACAGAGGAGTAATTCTTATGGGCCGCATAGGTACATATCTGCCTGAGCCGCATGGACATGACCCTCTCGAACCGTATAAGAAGTCCTCGCTCGAGCCGTATGAGGCTTTCATGGCCTGAGTCGCATAGGATAGATTCACTCTGAGCCGCATGGGAAGTTCTTTGCTCGAGCCGCATGAGGCTTTCATGGCCTGAGCCGCATAGAACAGATTCACTCTGAGCCGCATGGAAAGTTCTTTGCTCGAGCCGGATGAGGCTTTCATGGCCTGAGCCGCATAGAACAGATTCACTCTGAGTCGTATGGGATTTATTCTGAACCGCATGAACAGTGAACCGCATATGAATGCCCACGTGGCAAGGCCACGTGGCATTTTTATGGTTCTCGGGAGATTTGTGTCAGAGATCTCTTTTCTCTTCCCTAGAGATTCATTATTAGGACAGAGCCATAATTACCTGCTTTGGTGTCAGGGCTGTCAACTTTTCAGAGGGGTCAGCCGTCAAAGCAATTAATGCAGCATGGGTGGAGGGGAGCACTATCTGGCCACGTGTCTTCTGAGCCCCATGGAATGCCTTGGGCCGCATAGCTTTTTATGCCGCATGATTTCCTGAGCCGCATGAGTTTTCTGAGCCGCATAGGGTTCTTTGGCCGTATGAGTCATTTTCTTTAGTATTTTCCATGCTTCTACAGGACCCCCTTCAAAGTTTTCAATTTGTAAAATTGAAATACTTTGAATAAGAAGCATGGCTGTGTTCTTCTAGCCGCATATGGAATCCTGATTGCATAGGTGTCCTGGCCGCATGGATTGTACAGCCACATAGGTGGCTCAGCCGCAGGAGACTGTTCAGCCGCATAGCTTCTTGCCACGTCATTACTTGCCACGTATGGCAATCTTTAGTACTTAAATGTTGTTGATTTTTTGAAAGGCCGCTTTTTGGTGTGGGATCCGAGGAGCTTGGCCTTCATTTTCGGCAGCTTATTTTGATAACCGAAGAGTCGGTTTACGTGTATGCACGGGGATCGAAACGCTCCGTCTTTGCTTATAAATACGGGTGACTTTAGCCGGAGGGACTTCTTTACCTTCTCTTTCGTTCACTCTTCTTCTTGTCTTCTCCTTCTGATCTTCCTTGTCTTTTCGTCGAAGCAATGGCTCCTAAGTCTTCTAAAGTTATTTCTGCCGCCGCGAAGGACAAGAGGGTGACGTCCTCGTCAGCCGTCGAGCGTGAAGCACCCGAAATGCCCTCTGACGTTCGCCCAGCTTTTAAGGGTAAGGGTTGCATTTGGATCTTGAGTACCCGTGGCTCTGTTGCATATTTATGCACAAGCCTCCTCCCAAATTGATGGCAGAGCCGCACATGCTGTATGGGCCGCATAACTTTTTCATGCCCGAACCGCATAGACAATGCCCCATGTTTGAACCGCAGAAGAAGGATCTAAACACATAAAGTCTCCTCTGAACGGAGATGCATATGTTTTTAGCAGGCTGAACCGCATAGCGTTTAGCGCCGCATGAGTTCTTCTGTTAGAACTGTGTATATTCGTCCGATCCGCATAAGCTATCGAGCTAGAGTCATACGAAACTCCTATCTGATTTGGGCCGCATGAGACTGTATTGACTCGAACCGTATAGGCTTCTTCGACACTGTATTACTTGAGACCCAACTGGACTGGAGCCGCATAAGATATTGTTGACCTGAACCGCATAGGCTTGCGAGAACTTCTTCATTCAGTAATTTTTTGTATTAGCTATTTTTTAATCCTGTTTCTTCTTTCTCTCTTTTTTTTTCTTTTCAGTGAACCTCCCAACCAACCCAGCAGGAGAGCTCCTTGTGGGTTCAGCTCAGTATGCCACAAACGTGCAGCTTGACGAGTTAATCCGTCGTATAGAAGATCAGCTTCCCGCCAATGAGCCTAAGGAGAGAGTGGCTGCTATTAATAAACAACCTTTTCGCTTTCTTTGTTCGATGATGAATTCGGAGAAGTTGGATGGAGAATTTCTGAAACCGGCTTTTCTCTTTGGGGACGCCTTTTCCATAAAGAACTCCAGATTGCTGGATGTCTCGGAGCACTGGAATTTTTCTGTAGACGGGGTAGAGTTTCATATCCCTGAGATGGAGCGGCATTATCCTCTCTCATTGTTTAACATGGTACCGCGGGGCAGGACCATGGTGGGTTCTCTGACTCCCACCCAACAGGGAATGTTTGTGAGCAAAATTTACTACAACAGACGCACAGGTTTAGTATATGCGGGCAAGGAATCCGTAAGTCGGACTGTGATGGGGCTGCTCCCGGGCACTTTTGTAAACACAACTGGCCCTAATTTTACCTTCACCCTAGCTAATACTTTTCTGAATCAGCTCGCTCACAAGGGGTCTTATCCCATAGGCAGGTTGTCGCTGCTGAATTGGATCAACCCCATTCCCACATAGACTAACCTTACCTCATAGATTTTGAGGCAGTATGGGGACTTCCTTCAGGAAATTGATCTCTACTACGCCGTCAGGGGTACCTGCTATGGATTACCCATTAACAAGCCCTTGTTTATAGCTTTATTGGAGCTGTATAATCGGCGTACAGGAACTTTCTTTACCCCCGGAGGAGAACTGGGGCTTGCTCTTCATGAAATGAACACTGTGTCTAGATTGCCGTGGGGAGGTGAAGCTTTTGAAGTGTATACACCGACGAACGAAGAACTCGAAGCACTGGACCGACGGTTTCCTGGTTTCGTTGTCGTGTATCAAGAACTGTTGTGTCATCACAGCGCCTGCCATCAGATGGCTATCAAGAAAGTAAATAGTTCAGAAGGGAACGCTCCTCATACCAAGGCCTGGATTTTGTATCTTTTCAAGTTGCGTCCTTCCGGTCAAGTTTCGTCTCGAACTCCTCGAACCCCGGAGGAGGTGGAGGATATGAAATCGAAGGTCAAGAAGTCGAAGTCTACCCGTGACCGGTTTGGGAGTAGCACTGACTCCCTCAGTTATTTCCACTATGGTACCCAGGAGATGTCTGATAAGGCGATCTTAGCTGGGTTCTTGATGGTGTGGCAACGCAACTGTGTAGTCTCGGGAGGCGCGGGTTCCATAGAAAAGATCAGCCGCCATTTCATTCTTCCTGCTGTAAAATTGGTCTTCAAGGTAAGACTGGCGCTCCTCTCGGCCATGGTGTGTAGCATACACCACGGCCTTCGTACCTTTTCATCCAAAGTTATTGCTCGTGATGTGTCGATGGACTTTAAACGGATAGAATTACCATACCACTACCTAATGGGGTGGTTATTGTTGCACTATCGGTCGTTGATGAGGCCGGAACCTGATGAAGATGTTTCTGTTGATGATGCCTTCCCTTTCCGGTATCGTCATCAGCCTTGGGAACATGATACCATGTCGGCCTGTCGGAGGGCGTTGGCAAGAATTGATGGGCCCGAATTCTTCGTATCTCTCCCTGAGTTCACCCCCGGCGAAGTGAGGAGGGTATATGTTGACGGCGTTGACCCCCCCCCAACTTTTATCTGAGAAGATGCTACTTTGGTTGTGCAACATCCGTCCCGCACACTTGGTGTATCGTTACCGGAATAGAGTATACCTGGAGCCTTATCTGCCCAGTAGATTTTCTCGTCAATTCGGGTATAGTCAATTGTTCCTGGATCGCCCTAGCGCTTGCTTGAGCTTCGAGGGCAGTGTACTCGATGGCGTCCGGGCTTGGCATTATTATAATGCGACCCATACTCGAGCCAGCTTCTCACTTCCTGATGCCAAGGTGGAGGGTGATATCTTGTATATAGCGGCCCTTTATCATGTTGCAGCGAGCAAACCTCCTGTTGGTTTTGATATAAATACTAGCTTCATTACTGGCACCGATTTAGCTGAGAAGCCAGAAGGGTCCAAGAAGAGAAAGAGGGGGACGAACAGGGTTCCTGTGCCGAACTCAGAGTCCACTAGGGCGGATGAGGAAGACGACGAACAAGACACTGATGACTCGTCTCATTCTTCGGGCGAGGAGGTTGGGAATCAACCCCCTGTCGTGCAGGCGGAAAGGACTGTGGGTCAATCGTCTAGTTTATCCGACGAGGTGGTGGAGGATCAACCATCTGCAATGCCCGGCCCTTCGCGTAAACGAAGCAGGCGCGTGACTACCGCTGATGACCGAACCTATTCCACGAAGCATGCTGCGGTAAGACGTCGCAGGTTGCTTATTGATGATGTGGACGATGTTCCTGAGGTGATTTGGGCTTCAGTTTTTCCTTTCTCCTTTTTCTATGTTATGGCTTAATTATTTGTTTCTTTTGCTCTTTATAGGCGTCGGATGAGCTCGCCCCTCAGGACCCGATTACCGAGGGTGATCGGGTCCTGTCTCATTTAGTCAGTGGTGTGTGTACTGCTATCATCGCTGCTGGGGTGCTTCCGGTTGCGACCGAGGATTTCCACCGTGCTGGAACCTTATCCCAGGGGGATGGGGGCTTTACTGCGCCCGTCCCTGAAACATCCGAACCCCCGCATGATGACTTTGTGAGTGGGGAAACTATGCCGGCTGTGAACGAGCCGTCGCCCCCGCGCTCTTCCCCTGGTAATACAAATCGAACCATAGCTCGTGAATAAGCCTATGTGTTCTTATCATTTTTTCTTTCAGATTATGTCGACTAATGGTTGATTTGGATGTTCAGATCTCAATCCTTCGTTGCCAGTGATTGATGTTGCTAGATCGCACCCTACCGGAGAGGGCCTGACAGAGCCTCTCTGTGTCGAGGGGCCCTTGTCTGGGTCGAGCTCGGGGTCCCGGGTAGCAGTGCAACTGGGACAAGAGGCGATGCCCCATGTGTCCTCCTCTGCGAATGTAGTTTCGGGGGTTAACCTTTCCTCCCTGCCGAGCATCCAGGCTCTTCGGGCGGTGGAAGAGGAGTTAGCCGCCATCCAAGCATCCTTCCGTACGGAATTTGGTTCCTTGGTGGCGGGTGCAGTAACTTCTGAAGCTGCTCCTACGATATCGTCTGCCACTCTCCCTCTGATGCCGTCCTTTACGGAGGTCTTGGATGATGCGTTACATGATGTGGTTGCCAGCTTCCATCGTCATTTGAAGAGAGGGGTCGAGACAGCAGTGGAAAGGGGGACTCCCTTTACTCTGGCCCGTCGATGTGCCGGAGGCCAGATTACCATCCTTAAGACACTCCCTGGAGGAGGGGAATTGGCTGCACTTTTGGAGTCGAAGCTATTAGAAGCTGATCGTCTCGTGGCCCAGTTTCGCTTGTTGCAACAGACTGATTTACCTGCGACCATAAATCAAGAGCGCAACTTTCTCATTACTGCGGTGGAGAAGGTGATGGCTGCCCGAGAATCGCTTAAACCGGCTATATTGAAGGACCGCCGGGATCTGACTCGATTGTACGACCAGTGGAGCCGTCGGACTGAAGATTGCTCAACTCGGGAAGCGGATGCTTCCCGCGGGGTAGCTGATACCCGGGAACATATCCTAGAACTCCAGAGAAAACTGGCTTTCCTGGAGTCAGAGCTTGAGACCGCTCGTTCTGAGAAAGAGACTGCTATCCGGGAGGCTGATAAGTACAGTAGGGCTTCTGCTAATCTAGAGCTTGCCCTCAAGAAGATGGAGGACAACTGGCAGGCATATACTCTTCTGAATGATGCAGAGCAGTTATCCCAAGAAGCCGAGCGTCGAGCTAAGCAGAGGCTTGATCGGGGGACTGCCTCGGTGAAGAACCGTCTTTTGGAGTTGTGTAACGCCGAACTATAGTCGGCCTTTTCTTCCTGTTTTGTTTCTGTTTTCTTTCTTTCTGAAGGGGACATAATCCCGAAGTATGTAATGCTTTTTCTTCCTTCAAATAAAGAGTACTTTCAATTCTACCCTTCATTTGTATTGCTTGCTGCGCCTGTGATATTGTGGCGATGTTTTCCTCCGCCTAGGGGACATATTTGTGGACCTGTTACCCATGGCGTACCTTGGTTTTAGGTAGAGGTAACAAGTTTTGGTCAGGGTACCTGAAGCAGCCATAGTGACGTGGTCATGGGTGCTCTTGGTATTGAGAAAGGGAATGCCGTAGAGCAGCTGGGCTCCTGGGGCCTGATGAGGTGATATATTTGTGCTGAGAAATTTAGATGAGGATATTTGTGGGCCTATTATCCTTGGCGTACCCTGGTTTAGGATACGGATAATAGGATGAAGGGGAACCGATATACTTGCTCAGAGGTAACGAGGACATGGCAAGTGGGAAGGTTTTCTTAACGTAAAGTCTTCCTACTCAGAGGTAAAGAGGACATAGCAGGAGTGAACTCGACAGAGAATATTGATGGTCAACAGAGGACATTTGTGGACCTATTACCCTTGGCGTACTCCGGTTGTGGGTACAGATAATAGGTCGAAAGGGGATCATCATACTTAATCAGAGGTAATAAGGACATGGTAAGTATGAAGGTTTCTTCGACGGAGCCTTCCCATTCAGAGGTAATGAGGACATGACGGGAGTGGGCTCAATGAAGAAGGGCACATAGAACAACTCAGAGGTAATAAGGACATGAAAGTTCTAGTAGGGGTTGATTTTTTTTTGGCGGAAGTGGGACGACTCAGAGGTAATGAGGACATGGCCGTCTTGGAAGTTTGTGGACCCGTTACCTTTGTTGTGCACTGGGAGTGCAGGTGTTAGATCATGAGGGAGGATCTCTTGTAGGAAGAAAGTTCAGCGGTATGGTTATACATGACTTCCTTTCAAAAGAGTGACCAGGATGTAAGTTCAGGGGTACCGATGGGTACATAACTCGACCATCCATGAATATTGGAATCAAGGTGTAAGTTCAGAGGTACCAGCAGATACATGACTTAGAAATTTGGGAATGGTGAGTGTGAGTTCAGCGGTACCAGCGGGTACGTGACTCAATGATCTGAGAAACTATGAGGGTGAGTTCAGTGGTACCAGCGGGTACGTGACTCGAAAATCTGACAATTTATAGAGTGAGTTCAGTAGTACCAGCGGGTATGTGACTCGAGAATCTGGAAAACTATGAAGGTGAGTTCAGTGGTATCAGCGGATACGTGACTCGATAATCTGGAAATTTATGGAGCGAGTTCAATGGTACCAGCGGGTACGTGACTCGAGAATCTGGAAAACTATGAGGGCGAGTTCAGTGGTATCAGCGGATACATGACTCAATAATCTGGAATTTTATAGAGCGAGTTCAGTGGTACCAGCGGGTACGTGACTCGATGATCTGGAGAATGCTGTTTAAACATAGTATTTCTTCAGGAACTTGCCGTTGACGGGCAACATGAGCAAGTCTCCATTTTGTTTTGCGAGGCGGTAAGAACCGTTGGAGAATACTGTCTCTATGATAAATGGGCCTTCCCATTTTGGCTGGAACTTGCCGGCGGTCTTGTGAGTCATGACCATCGGCCTTCGGACTGCCAAGACGAGATTGCCTACCTGGAATGTTCTGATTTTGACCTTTTTGTTGAAGGCTCCAGAGATGCGTGCTTGGTATAGCTCAATTCGCTGCTGAGCTAAGAGGCGCTTTTCATCTAATGCCTCCAACTCTTGCAGTCGACGTCGGCAGTTATCATCCGTTGTCAATTGATAAGTGAGGGCGACGCGGAGTGAGGGTATTTGAGTCTCTAATGGGAGAACTGCCTCACTCCCGTATACTAGAGAGAATGGTGTATTCCCGGTGGCGGTCCGAATTCTGGTGCGATAAGCCCATAAGCACTCACCGAGCTTCTCGTTCCAGTCACGTTTGTTGGAGGAGACAAACTTCTTGAGGAGTTTGATGATTATTTTGTTGAATGCCTCTGCCAACCCGTTTGCTGCCGGATTGTACGGCGTTGAAGCGACATTCTGAATACGGTGCTTATCGCAGAACCGATAGAATGCGTGGCTTGCAAACTGTGGACCATTATCATGGATGATCCTTCGGGGCAGTCCAAAGCGGTAGATGACGTGATGCTTGAGGAAGCTAATCACGTTCAAAGTTTTGACTTCTGCAAGCGGAACAGCTTCCGTCCATTTGGAGAAGTAATCAGTGATCGCAAGTATAAAGCGATATCCTCGGGAGAAAGGTGGGGTGATTGGACCAATGATATCCATTCCCCATACTTCGAATGGCCAGGACGCCACTGTCGGATGTAGAAATTCTGATGGTTGGTGGATGAAGTCCGCGTGGACTTGGCAAGCTTTGCATTTTCTAGCATAATCTATCGCATCTGCCACCATCGTGGGCCAATAGTAGCCTATTCGGCGAAGACGATCTTGTAGTTTTGGGCCGGGTTGGTGGGCCCCGCAGACACCGTCATGAGCTTCTCGTACTGCTTCTTTGGCTTCTGCGTTTGACAGACACCGAAGCAGTAATCCATCGTAGGAGCGACGATACTGCATCTTCGTCTCTGTATCATAGAAGAATCTGAGAGAACGCCTTCTGATGGAAGTGGCTTCCTTCGGGTTCTCGGGCAGGATGTCGTAGACGACAAAGTCGATGAATGGTTGTCTCTAATATGGGGCATTATCGACCGTCTGTGTGGAATAACTTGCCACGAATTGCACATTGTTTTTGGGACAGACCAGTTCGTGGCCTATCACATCCACTGATTGGCGATCATAATTCGGAACTGCTAGGGAAGCGACAAGACCAGCTAGGGCATCGGCTTCAATATTTCGGAGTCTGGGGACGTGCTCGATAAAGAATCCCTCAAATGACGAGATGATATCGATCGTTATTTGGTGATAAGGGATCATGTCTTCATGACGGACTTCGTACGAATCCCGGATCTGATTGACAATTAGTTGGGAATCGCCGTATGCTTCAAGGTATTCTATCCCCAGCTCTCTTGCAAGTTGGAGGCCAATGACCAGAGCGTTGTACTCGGCCACATTGTTAGAGCAGGGTTCTGTGAGGAAATAGGCGCGGTTGATCACCAATCCGGAGGGGGAGACCAGCACTACCCCGACTCCGACGACTATATTGCCTTTGGGTCCGGTCCTTGAAGCACCGTCAAAGAACATTCGCCATATAGCCTCGTGAGAGGTTGTATGCGAGTCGGCGACCTCGTCTGGGATCTCTTCATATATTCTGGAGGACTCCGAGCCTGGGTGGGCTGCTAAAAAGTCCGCCAGGGCTTTACCTTTGACTGCCTTTTGTGGGACAAAGATCATATGATAAGGGGACAGCAATATTGCCCATGTAGCGAGACGAGAGCTAAGTGCCCCTGGTTTAGTCATGAGGACTCTGAGAGGGTTGACTCGTGAGATCACATGTATCGTTTGTCCGGTAACATAGTGCCGCGTTTTCTGAATGGCGAATACCAAGGCGAGGCATTCCTTCTCAACCGCGGTGTATCGGCGCTCGGGTCCAACCATCATTCGGCTGAGATAGTATATGGCTTGTTCATGGCCTGCATCATTATTTTGTGCCAATAGGGCGCCGAGGGAGTGTTCCATTGCTCGTACATAGAGCAAGAACAATTTTCCAGGGACTGGGGCCACCAAGACCGGAGGATTTGACAAATATTCTTTGATGCTGTCGAAAGCACGCTGGCATTCCTCGTCCCATATGAATGAGACTACTTTCTTCATGAGGTGCGTGAATGGTCGGCATCATCCGGAGAGGTTGGAAATGAACCTTCTGATATAAGCTAGCCTCCCTTGAAGGCCTCTGAGTTTGCAGAGATTTTTCGGGGGACCATCTCCATGATTGCTTTCGTCTTCTCAGGATCTACATGGATACCCTGTGCGGTGATGATGAAGCCCAAGAACTTTCCACTGGATACGCCCAGAAAGGACTTCGCAGGGTTCATTTTCAAATTGTGCGTTCGCATTAGGTCGAATACCGTCTTTAGATGCTGCAGATGGTCTCCCTTGCTATGGCTATATCGTCAACGTAGCACTCCACCGTCTTGCGTAAGTGGTCTCTAAAGATGATGCTCATGGCTCTTTGATATGTGGCGCCAGCGTTCTTTAAACCGAAAGGCATGACTGTGTAGCAGTACGTGCCAATCGGTGTTCGGAATGATGTATGTTTTTCGTCGTCAGGAGACATTTTGATTTGGTTGTACCCCGAGAAGCCATCCATGAATGACATACGTTCGAAGCCGCAGGTATTATCGATCATGTTGTCTGTGATAGGAAGAAGGAATTCATCTTTGGGGCACGCCTCGTTTAGGTTGCGAAAGTCGATGCAGATTCGAATCTTTCCATTCTTCTTGAGGACGGGTACTATATTGGCGACCCAATCGGGATGTTGCTCCTCACGAATGAAGCTGCTGGCTATTAGTTTATTGACTTCGGCTTTGATTGCGTCCATGATGCCTGGGCGGAAGCGTCGCTGTTGTTGCTTGACTGGCTTCGCATCTGGCCGAATGTTGAGTTTGTGAAGAGCAATGTCGGGATTTAACCCTGGCATGTCTTCATAGCTCCAGGCGAACACATCAATGTATTCTCTGACAAGTTCTAGCAGCGACTCCCGGTCTTCGTCTGTTAGGCTTTTACTGACGAAAATTGGTTTCGGAGAGGATTCACTGCCGAGATCCACTTGTATGACCTCATCTTCAGTAGGAGGTTCTCTCAGTTCGAACCGCTTTTCCCATTGTGCGTCCAATTGTTGGGCCCACGGCTCTAGCTCAAGGATTTCGGGGATGTCTTCGTCTTCTTCGTAGGCGTCGACGAATGCCATATTGACTGACAAGACTCGTCTGAATATATCCCCGATGCTGGTATCCGAGTCGAAAGTTGGTGACCCGGTTGAATGTGACTGCCAGTCACACTCTTCATCTGAACTCTCAGGGGTCATTGTGGGAGTTACATACCCTAGCTCGCATCGAGTTTTGCTATAGTAGTCTCGTGGTTTGCCTGCCGGGACTGGTGGCTTCAAAGGTAATCGTCGCCCAGTGCCGTAGTTCAAACCTGGAGTCGTCTCCAGATCATACCCCTGTTTTTGTATGAGATATTTGGACTGGGGGCTATAAAGATACAGAGGCAATCTCCCGGCATCTGACCCAAGATCAACTTCTTTTATGGTGAAGGGGTGCGGATCGTCCTTCCGGCCGAAGATGATTGGATGGTCCCCTCCCTCGATTATGCGGTAAGCGTCTTCTGCTGGAATAAGTTGGATTACGGTGTGCACATTTGTCACCTGTGTGTGTAGATGAGTGCCTATACCGTGTTCTATAGCATACATTGTACATAGCTTATTGAGCTCGGTGTAGTTCAAAGATAACCCTTTATTGATGAAGTAAGGTATCTTTTCTAGGGGGATTACATCATCAGCGGAGGGGACATTGGTGTGGGTAGCCATATACTTGGCTAGCTCCGATTTCTCTTCGGCTACCCCCTGTGTAAATGAGGACTGAGAGGACGACCTGGGAAGCTTGATTGTCAGTGGTTCAGTTAACGGGGCAAAGCGTGGAGTTGTTGGCAGACTAGCGACCCCCAGTTTGGCACTCGAGGTGGAGCGAGGAGTGGCCGGTTCGCTAGAAGTGTCAGACCTTGCGTCGGGGTGACGACCCTTCTTGGGAAGGCGTATCGTCAGCGGCTTGTCGGAGGGATTGAGCTTTCCTGTTTGGGGTTGACTGACTCTCGGCAGTCTGATTGTCAGTGGCCCCGTTGTGGGTTTCGACACTTGGCCGGACCTTGGCAGCCAGATTATCATCTGCTCCTCTTGCGCCGAGAGGCTAATCGCATCCTTCCGCAGAGTGGCGGTAAGGGGTGTGGACTTGCCCGGTTTGCGAGCTTGGAGGTAGATTGTCAGGGGTCCTTCTGATCCCGTGGTCGTTTCGGTACTAGCTTGTTCATTTCCTTTATCAAGGTGCCTCTTCGACTTTTTGTATAGGCAGGAGTCTGAGTAGTAGGATTCGACCCCCTTGAAGGGATCGATATCAGCAAATTCTGTCTTCACGAAGCCGTATTTGTCGACATATTTGAAGCACTGGTGTAGCGTAGAAGGCACGATCATATAATCGTGTATCCATGGGCTCCCCAAGAGGATGTTGTAAGAAGTGTCTGTATCTATGACGTAGCAGGTGACTTCGGATTGGAGGTCGCCAATTTGACACTTCAGACGAATCTTCCCAATAGGGTAGCTCCTGCCCGAATTGAAATCGCTGATGGCGGTGCTTGTAGGTGTCAGGCGATGCATTGGGATGCGGAGATAATGTAGCAGACCCTTTGGGATGATGCTTATGGAAGAGCCAGGATCTATGTGCATCCGATCCACCTTTACGTCGCTGATGTATCTCGTATAGTATAGCGGGCGATCGTGTAGGTTGGTTTTGATGAGCATGTCCTGCGGAGTGAAGACGATGTTGGGCATTGCTCCCGTGCAGGCGCTGTCTTGGAGATCCACGGGTGAGTCCTCCCCGGTGAGGTTGGATTGAGCCAGATAGGCATCGGCATTTTGGAGTGCTTCGCTCAATGCAATACGAACGTCCTTGGAGAGCCTTAGGAGTTCGTACAGTGATAATTTGGCCGGAGTGTTAGCCAATTGTACTAAGATGTCAAAGTTGTAGGGCCTCTCTAGCCCTTGGGCTGCGTCTTTTCGGAGAGATTTGTCGAAGCGAGTCTCCTTCGGCCTAGGCTTGTCGGTCGTCGAAGGCTGAGCCGGTCCCAGAGCATCAGTTGTAGTAGGTTAATGATTTTCGGCTGGATTGTCAACCACAGGTTGGAATTTTGCTCCGGACCGCGTGACGACGGCTGTAGCTTCCTCGTTGTCTGCTGAGATTGTGTGGCAGGTCCTGATTTTTCTACTCTTTCTTTTGTTGGTGGAAGATGGTGTGGACCGAGTTACTTCTGATACCAAGTCTGGATGGACCCACATGACCTCCCTTCGTGAGGTGGTGAGAGGTACTAGACCAGCAGCCTGTTCCCGGGGAGGTGGAAGATTGGTAATCTCCATTGTCGCCAGAGGGACGGGGATTACCCCGTCTTGAGTCTCCGTCGGAGGGAAGCTGCCGAATTGTACGGACACCATATTGGCTGCTACGGTTACCTCTTCGAAGTCGATGGCCAGAGCGTTCGAATCGATGAGGCTTTGGATGTACCGTTTTAGTTGGTAGCAGTCGTGTGTAGCGTGGTGTACATAACGGTGATAATGGCAGAACTTTGGGTTCTCCAGATCAGTCGGCCGAGGCTCCCGTCTTGGTGGAGAAAGCTGAATTCTACCTCCTTGTATGAGCATGTCCAAGATAGGCTTGACGTGGCCGTCTTCGAAAGAGTAAGTGATCTGAGGCCATTATTTGTCTGCTGGTTGTGACTCGGGCTTTTGTGCCGTGTCGGCCACCATGGCCTGCTTCCCCTTGCTGTCCCGATTGTTGGAGGGGTTATCCCCATTATCGTTGTTGGGACGCTTGCCCTTGTTTTCTCCTTCCGAGATGTGCAATCCCAGTTGGCGAGCCTTCTTTAGTCGTTCTTCGGCGCTTGTGGCGCTGATGATGAATGCCTTCCAATCTTTGAATTGACTTTCGCCCATCCAGAGACTGATCGTAGGAAGCAGTCTCTTTTGGCAGATCTTAATCAAAGAGGAATCTGGATTTCCAGAGGGCAGCTTCATGGCGGTCTGGCGGAACCGCTCGATGTAGTTCCTTGTCAACTCCTTCTCTTCTTGGACGACGTCCATGAGAGTGGACATAGTGACGTCCTATCCTACTTCGTAGATTCGCTCCAAGAACAGGCGTTTGAAGCCGGTGAAGGAGTGGATGCAGTTGTCCGGTAGATTGCGGTACCAATCGAAGGCGACCCCTTCTAACGCCCTAATGAATAACCGTGTGAGGATAGCATCATCATGGGGTAGATGGTCGGTGGTGACCTCGAAGTAAGTGATGTACCGACTTGCTGAGGTTTTGCCATCATACGGGTTGATATTGAACGACTTATATCTTGGTGGAAATGGAACATCCCTCCATTCAGCAGGGTATGGTTGCCGTATTCTGAGATCTTGAGCGTTTTCTCGGGCATGGAACATGGCTCGGAGCTCCTGGACCTCTCTTCTTACTTCTCTGGTCTCATCTGTCGCGGTAGGGGCTGTTATTTCGGGAGGATTATTGCCCAGGTTTGGTGTCCCTGAGTTCGAATCTACATTGACCGCGGGGCCTGTGCTTGTTTGACCAGGCGTTCCTCCTTGTAGAGTGGGCAGGGCCGCTTTAATCTCGTCTACAGACTTGACCAAAGCAAGTAATATGGCTTCGAGACTGTCAATGCGCTGGCGATCATTGGAACTACCTTGATTGCTGTCCGTCATGAACACCGTCCTTACATGAGGAGTGATGGAAGGAGCGGTGGAGGATGTGCCCTCCGAGTCGTACCCATGCACCGAGAAGTCGTCGGGATAGGTGGAAATGTTCTCTTCGGGCTCGGACTCGGAGGGAACGGTATCCCCAGCTTCAGAGACTGCTTCGTCTTGAGAGTTGCGGATGTCCTCGGGGACATCAGCGTCTGTTGCCCCCGATGGAAGAGTTGTTTGTCCGGGCTCGGTTCCTTGAAACATCGAATTATTGCGGATGTTCGGAGGAGTGCTACCCCCAGTTCCTTCATCCCTCAGCGACGTGGATGATGAATTTCCTATCGTGGTAAATTTCATCTTCGAACGGGTGTGTTGGAATACACCGGTAGAGGACAACCGTTTAGACGATAGTTTCTTAGCTGTAGTGGTTGATATCTTAGGACTGGAGATACTCGTCTTTTCCCCCTCCTTTCAGTGGGGACCTTTTGAGCAGAATTGCAAGAGACAATAGGAGGTGCCTCATCTTCTGAGTTCGGGTGCTGTAGCCTTTGGAAGACGGATGGCCGATCTTCCGTCACTGTCGCGTTGTTGCAGCAGCAATTGACGATGATTAGGGTGCAGCGATGTCCAAGCGAGGACTCTTTGCATGCCGACACTCCTTCTCTTTTCTTGCGTTTGTGGAGGATCGCCTCCCGCAGGTCAGAGGAACCACTTTGTCCGTTTGCCGCCGGAGGCTGGACTCGAGAGGTTCTATACAACTTCCCATTTGAGGCCCACGTGATAGTCAACGGGACTCCCCAATAGTCAGAGGTTGGGACAGCTGACTGGGCCTGATGAGCCCGTGCTGCCCTAGACTTCCTCCTTTTTGCACTTGTGGGTGCGTAATAGGAGGAGTCCAAGTTGGATACCACAGAATCTGGCTTATCATCCAGAGAACCATCAGGGTCAGGACCGCATGAGAGACGGTCGAAGACTGATCGAGAGAAGCATAAAACGGATGCTATGCGGCTAGGGTTGGGTACCGTACAGGCTGTCTGCATGCGGTTGTCTTCTGCCGTCGGGAGAATTGTTTTTGTGCGGCTAGGAGTCACGACCGTACAGGCTGGCCGCATGCGGTTGGCAATTGTGGCCGCATGGGTTTTCTGTAAGCGGTTGACTCCCATAGCCGCATGAATTTCATCCGTGTGGTTGGCAACTGTAGCCGCGTAAGCTATGCGGCTGACCGATATGGCCGCATGAGTTTTCTTCATGCGGCTGGAGGATATAGCTGCATGAGCTTTCTCCCTGCGGCTGATATCCTTATGCGGCTCGGATCTCATTGAGTTTTTCTTTGCCCCTGCAAGTCCGGCATCATAGTGTTTTCTTCTGCCAGACTTGGGGACAGCAGAGTTGTCTACGATCTGAAGTGGGGCCGCAGGGGAATCTTGTTCGCCGTCTTGAACAACAGAGGGTATCTCCGTAAGAGCTTCAGTAGGAACGAAGGATCGGGGTCTCCACTCCTTACGGGCCTTCTTTGTGCGGGCTTGCTTCTGGACCGGCCAGTGCTTTTGTCGGAGAGCATTTCTTCGAACGCCTGTTGGTCGAACCAGGCGACCATCTTTTGTTGAGTGGAGCCAAGCTTGGCTGCATCTAATTGCGTCACCAACTCCTCAGCCGTGGAGAAGTTAGTCCCCAGCAGAGTCGCCATCGTGTTTACCATAAAATATAAAAGAACAGAACAATTATCGGAGGACCGGACTTTTACTTCACGTTACAAACTCGCTTGTACAAAGAAAGCCTAGGGACAAAAACCTAGGTACAGCAGTCTAAGTACAATTGTTTATTTTAGATTCTGGGGGGGTGACGATAGAGGCTCGGGAAGGCGACGGCAGCCCTGCCTTACTCCTTGGACGATCGGTATGCAGCCTTGGCTCCTTGTGAAAAGATGGTAGGCATTGATGAAGAAATGCTCTTCTTGCTCCTCTGTTGCTCCTCTGGCTTCTCTCTCTCTCTCTCTCTGTGTGTATTCTCTCTCTGACTATGGGGGGAAAGTCTCTCTGTATATATGTATTTTCCTCTCTGATATTGTATATCTCGCAAGGGAATGGCACCCTGCTATTTATAATAGTGGGATGTGATCATTAGGGTTGCCAATGATTAGCTCTTGGAGATGACGGCGGCTTGGGGATTGGTCAATCCAGGCCATTCGTTTTGATTATGATAAATCTGGGCCATTAGGTGTAGATTATACCAAATCCCATGAGCAATTAATGCTGATTGGAATAAATCTTCCTTATAATGATCTTCTGATATCTACGAATAAATCAGATCTATTCTTCTGCCACGTGTCCCAGATTATTGGGATTTGACCTAATCTTTAATGGCAGCCAATTTGAGGAATTAATTGGTTTAGGACACGTGTCCTAGAAGCTGCTGGGAGGATTTGGACCGCATGACTAGTGAGCCGCATATGAATGTGAGCCGTATATGGTTCACCTGAGCCCTTTAACCACAGAGGAGTAATTCTTATGTGCCGCATAGGTACATATCCGCCTGAGCCGCATGGACATGACCCTCTCGAACCGCATAAGAAGTCCTCGCTCGAGCCGCATGAGGCTTTCATGGCCTGAGCCGCATTGGATAGATTCACTCTGAGCCGCATGGGAAGTTCTTTGCTCGAGCCGCATGAGGCTTTCATGGCCTAAGCCGCATAGAACAGATTCACTCTGAGCCACATGGGAAGTTCTTTGCTCGAGCCGCACGAGGCTTTCATGGCCTGAGCCGCATAGAACAGATTTACTCTGAGCCGCATGGGATTTATTCTGAACTACATGAGCAGTGAACCGCATACGAATGCCCACGTGGCAAGGCCATGTGGCATTTTTATGGTTCTCGGGGGATTTGTGTCAGAGATCTCTTTTCTCTTCTCTAGAGATTCATCATTAGGACAGAGCCATAATTACCTGCTTTGGTGTCAGGGCTGTCAACTTTTCAGAGGGATCAGCCGTCAAAGCAATTAATGCAGCATGGGTGGAGGAGAGCACTATCAGGCCACGTGTCTTCTGAGCCGCATGGAATGCCTTGGGCCGCATAGCTTCTTATGCCGTATGATTCCCTGAGCCGCATGAGTTTTCTGAGCTGCATAGGGTTCTTTGGCCGCATGAGTCATTTTCTTTAGTATTTTCCATGCTTCTACAAAAACCTTATGTATATGTTTTTAATTTAAATTAATAAATAATCAATCGATTAGATTCCAACAAATATATGAATCAACGGATAATATCAAATAATTCATAAGGATTACTTTAAATAGAATAATCTATAGAAGGCCAAATATATTCATTAATAGATTACATCAAATAATCTATAATTATACCAAAATTGATCTACTATATCAAAAAATGTGAATATTTGGCATGATTTAAATATTTATTCCATATCATCACATGTCTACAAACTAATAAGCATATTCATGCATCCAAAAAAAATTCCTTCTTTAGTTCTGTTGGTTCAGCACCAAATCAAGGTTTCTGGAATGAGTTGGCCTAAGGCTGCAGTTTAAGGTTCTTGTCACGACCCGCACCCGGATATACGGATACGAATACATGGGCTACGCCCAGCCTACGCCGCGGTATCGACGGTAGAACGATGTCAAGTATACTATACTAACTACAACATCCAAGATCCATAACTATGAAATGTACTCATGTCACATCACGAAAACTAAGGAAGATAAGGCAAGAAATAATAACAATATCACTAGAACAACTAGAATCTACAATGATCATACGACGGGAAAATAAAGAAGGAACAACAAGACTAACTAAGGATAACTACCAGGCAACTCACATAGAAGAATAGTGAGATCCACCTCAGCTAGCAACATCATGAAGTCCAAAATTGAGGGCACAACTTTAAAATTTTATCAACATATCCAGTCAGGATGGAACGAGCACAAATCTCAAATAACAGTTCTAATTAGATGATATTGAAAATGTAGCAGTAAAGAGAGAATATACAAGAAATCATGAAATGTACATATGAGTATCATGGCAAGGTAAGCTGTAAATCTAGAGCTAGAACAAGGCAAGTAAAACTGATCATGGCATGTACAAGAATCAAGAATCATCTGTCTAAGTGTGTGAGTACTAGTTTCAACATGTGGCCGGCTTGGGTCTGCACAAGGTCTACTGATCAGCCAATCCTACGTGGAGTGTAGGATTGGTAGCATTCAAGGTCTACAAGAATAAACAAGGCGCATAATGACCACACATCTATACTAATACTCCCCGTCCCTGACTAGTATAGTGGATCCAACCATGACACATCATGACATGCGATTCTCCGAGAGGGTAGCTAGCCTTCGCAGAATCGTGTCTATACAATGCACAAGGAACAAGAAAGACTTGCACAAGATATACCAAGGAAAGCGAGGAATAACATCTCATGACGGGATCCAGAGAAATACCAATCCGTGTGAACAATGTGTCAAGAGAACAAGGATATCTACACTAAATACAAGAAACATAGACGATATCATAAAACAGAAATATTATCAGAGAATGTACTCGCCTGTGATCTGGTAGAATATGTTAACTGGTCCAAGAACAGTGCCTCGAGGACCTATAGGTGGAAATACTGTATCAATATAAGGGCTTGGAAGTAAAATCAAGTCATACTAAGTCAAATTAGGTCAAGACAAGTCAAAGCAAATCAAACTAGGTCAATCTAAGTCAATGATCGACTTACAGTTGACTTTTTGTCAACTGGTCAACTCTGGTCAACTCTAGGTCAACCATAGGTCAATTCTAGGTCAATGGTGACTAATAGTTGACTTTTGGTCAACAGCCCAAGTTTAATAGAATTTGGGACTAAATTGGGTAAAGTGTTGACCCATAGTTGACTTTTGGTCTAAAAATGTCACCCTCATTTCCCGTATTTTTCGTATTTCGTATTTATACTCATATCTGGATTTTGGCATGTATTTTTTTATTTTTCTCAACTTGTGGAATTTTGGTATTTCTCGTATTTTGGGTTTTGACATGGCTCGATTTTAATTGGATTGGGTTGGTTTGGTTTGGTTTATTGTGTATTGGAACACCATAGCCTATACTCCACCCTCAACACACCACATCCCACCCTCTTTAAAACTCCACCAACTTTTTCTCTCTCTTCATAAACCTCCATTAATTTCTTCTTCTCCTTCCTCTACACAACACTCTTCTCCCTCTCCACAACACCAACCCATAGGCAAGTGCACCTTGCCACCACATAAGAACCCTCTTTTATTTGTCTATTAGCTAGTTTACGACATGGTGATCAATATTAGAACTTGGTATTTTGTGATTTGGAGTCTCCATTGTTCTAGATCTAAGTTTTCCCTATTTTCGGTTTTGTATGGTTTTGATCTATTTAAGTTGGATTTTTATGGGTTTTAATGTTTCCATGTGGAAGAGAGTTCAATTCCACCCTTGTTGGAGCTTGGAAATCCGGATTTGGAGTTCGGATGGCCAAGTTGTGATGCCTTGAAGTTCAGAAAGCCATTGGAGCTTCTTCTCGGCCATGGAGAAGAAGACCCTTTCTCCTGCGTGCGTGTCTTTACGCGTACGCAGCTCCTGCGTGCGTACTTTTGTGCGTACGTAACTCTCCTGCGTGCGTGTCTTTACGCATACGCAGCTCCTGCGTGCGTGACTTTTGTCCGTACGCCGCTCCCTTGCGTGCGTGCTTTTGTGCATACGCAGCTCCCTTGCGTGCGTGCTTTTGTGCGTACGCAGCTCTCCTGCGTGCGTGTCTTTACGCGTATGCAGCTCCTGCGTGCGTGACTTTTGTGCGTACGCTGCTCCCTTGCGTGCGTACTTTTGTGCGTACGCAGCTCTCCTGCGTGCGTGCCTTTTGAGCGTACGCAGCTCTCCTGCGTGCGTGACTTTTGTGCGTACGCAGCTCTCATGCGTGCGTGCTTTTGTGCATACGCAGCTCTCTAGCGTGCGTGCTTTTGTGCGTACGCAGCTCTCCTGCGTGTGTGCCTTTTGGACGTACGCTGCTTCCCTGCGTGCGTGCCCTTGTGCGTACACTGCTCCCATGACCCCTTGCTTAACCCATTGACTCTTGGAGTATTAGTTTTATTTCTCGACTTGGTTTCTCTTTTGTGGTTGGCTTTTCCTGAGATCTGTTCAACACAGCACTACTATCTTGACTCGACACGGCCTAACACGGTTTTCAAGTAATTGTTTATGACTAGTACGATTCTCGAGATTTTCTGTGGATTATGATTTTGGTATTCTCTGATTTCCTTGCTAGTGACCCAGTGGGGTGCACACCTAACTTGTAACTTGTAATTACTCCTTGTGACTTGATAACTTGATAGTGGCCCGTAGCGGCGCACTCCTGACTTGTAGCATGACTTGATAACTTAATGCTGTTGCGACGGCTAACTTAACTTGACCTGCCTTGACACCGTGGGTAGTTCTTTCTTGCTTGCTTGTTAAATCCACTTGTCTTGTCTTGCATCATGTCTAGGATGGAACTCCTGAGTACCACGGTCAGGAGTACCTACTAAAATGGATTAAGGTTAATAACTAAAATAACACAGTAGTCATGAAGAGATGACACAGCTACAGGCAATCCCGTTACCTGGGCGCTCTTGGGATCTATAGCCTGCCGACGAGTAGGGCGCATTTCCAGCACACTGTCATGTGTTGCACCTTCTAAGTCACCTAAAGGTACATGCGTTCCTGGACGATGTACCCACCTGAATTCAACCCCTAATTTTTGACCTAGGTAACCTGGATGGTCTGCAGGGCTTGTGGCTGTAGAATAATCTTATTACATCTTGTTAGTAATTAGGCCTGTGATAACCCTAGTTAGTTAAATTAGTAAGCCGTAGTATCTGCTTGGCCGTGATCTATTGAATGAGGTATAACTAGTCTAGTCATGTCTTGATCCAGTACAAGATTGCTTCCTGTGTTGATTTCTTACATTATTATCTTGCCGATAAATGGTGGGAAACCAAGTTCTGTTCAGACGAAGGGTTACAACCCCGGTCCTTGTTTGGTTTACGGGTTGTAACCTGGTTATCGGAATAGCTCCATGGTTATCTCGTCGTATATCATCTTGACATGTTTTCGTAAATTTTAGTTTTAATATTAGATTTTGTGCTGATTGCTGGCTTTTGTTCTTATTTCGTGGCCCCCTTGTGGCACTTGCTCTTTCTGGGGTTGACCCAGCTGGTTTTGTGTGGCCAGATTTCGGAGCAGCTTCCGAGGATCTACTAAGCTTCCAGCCCAATAGTGACAACTAGACGGAACCCGGGCCAAGAGTGGGTTTTCCTTTTTGTCTTGTCCACTTCATTGTAAAACTATTCTTTTGAGGCGTTTAGCCGACGAGCACCTGTTAGCTCGATGCACTTTACTTACTGTCTGCCTACGGGCTGTGAACATGATTAACAAATCCTAGGGTTGATCATGTACGACTAAACTCTTGCTAGTCCTAACATTTTGTAACGACTAGCTTCATGATCAACTGAATATGTAATATTTGGGATGCCTTATTATTGTATATTTAGTGATCATACATCTTGCGACCTTACTTACTTGCTTGTGATTGAGACATTAGGCTTGTTCATGACCATAAGAGTCTGTTGGCTTGTAGTAAACCCTCATATATCTAGACAGCCGTGACCGTACATCGAGGTGGTTTCCATTTCAATATACGTAGCTGGCTATGTCTGCCCCCGCTCTCCAGTATTCTGGTTCTGGGGTGTGACATGGTTTAAGTGGTAGCCCATGCAGGTCTTGTAAATCAAGAAATGTGAGGGTTTACCAGATAGATGTCTCAATCAGTACTCGACCTTGATCTCTGTTCGTATCCTCTGAATCCCTGGATTCTTGCCCTAATCCTGTGCTTATATCATTGATCTGTCCTGGTCCTTTCCTTATTGTTCCCTGTGTCGTCTTCTTCAGCGGCACTGTACCTGGTCCTACCGATCATCGAGGTAGAGCACTTCCCGTGGGTCAGCAGCAACCCGGAGATCAAGCCCAGCATTCTGGGGTAGCCTCCAGAGTTACGCCTACTGGAGGAGAGTCACCAGTTCGGCCCGTCCAGCCCGCCGAGCCAGATGATGGTACCTTAGTAGGCCTCATCAGAACCTTGATAGCTTTCCAGGATCGTCGAAGCGACGCCCTGCACCAGACAGTTCAAGATGCTTTGACCCGAGGCGAACATCCAGGGAACCAGGCAGCAAACAGCTTCAAGCGATTGAACCCTCCTTTCTTCGACGGCACTGAGGATGCGATTGCCGCGGATGCATGGCTTCAGGATATCGAGATGATTCTGGAAGCAGCTAGGATACCCGAGAATGAGAAGGTGGCGGTGGTACGCCTGTAGTTGTTGGACTTGGCTCGCAGTTGGTGGGCGGCACAAGCCATGGGATTAGTGGCACCCATTGCTTGGGCAGTATTTAGAGAGAGATTCCAGACGAAGTATTTCGATGCTGTGGCTCGGTACGACCTGCAGACCAGATTTACCAACTTGAAGCAAGGAGGCAGAACAGTCGACAGTTATGCATCAGAGTTTTCTAGACTCAGTAGGTTTGCCCCCACCTTGGTGGCGACCGAGTTTGATAGGGCCCAACGGTTCCAGCAGGGACTGCATTTGGAGATCTTGTTGGCGGTCGAGCAGTTCGAGCACCAGACGTTCGATGCAGTCATAAGAGCAGCTAGGAGGCATGAATACACCTCCCAGAGGATCGTGGATAGGACCGGAGGTAGGAAGTGGTCCCACAGTCAGATGCACCAATCATCAGCTCCAGCCCCGGCAGCTAGGGGATTGACCATTGGAACTCCGAGGCGGGCGGCCTCAGTAACGTCGGTTCAGCATTCGACCCCGACGTACCCGCAGCAGCAGAAGCAGAAGCAGACTTCCGTGATGGGATGTTCTCATTACAGGAAGCCAGGGCATGTGGTGACAGACTGTCACAGGGTGCAGGGATTGTGCCTGGCTTGTGGAGCAGCAGATTATAGGATAGAGGCTTGCCCGAATAGGGGTGGTTCATCAGCATCCAACCCTTCTAGCTCTTCGGTGAGAGGACCGACCCCAGCACCAGTTCAGCAGTAGCAGTATCAGTCTTCGAGGCCCTTGTCGCCTCAGTCTCAGGCATTCCAGCAACAACACCCCCAGCAGTATGCACAAGCCCAAGCTCAGACCCAGAATAGGCAAAGAGGTTTCCAGCAGAGGGGACCAGCAGCCAGAGGACAAGGTCAGGCCATGATGATGGCTATGGAAGAAGAAGTTGCACTAGGTGAGGTTGTGGCAGGTACTATTCTCGTCAACTCCTCTCCAACGACTGTATTATTTGATTCTGGTGCATCGCATTCATTTATGTCTGTACGATTCACGACACGGATAAGATTGAAGCCCGAGTCATTATCAGTGAGGCTCAATATACTTACTGGTAATGGCCTTGTGGGAGTAGATCGAGTGTTTTCCTCGTGTCGGATCGTAGTTAGCGGTAGGGAGTTCCCCGCTAGATTCATAGAGTTTTCTATGGCAGACTATGATGTAGTCCTAGACATGGATTGGTTGAGGAACCAGTATGCTAGGATATACTGCCATATTGGCAGAGTTGTCTTTAGTATCCCCGGCGAGCCAGAGTTTTCATTTTCCAGAGGCGCAGTGGAGCCATCTTCCCCAGTATTGCGGATGGCAGTAGCAGTAGTTCAGTTGCCCAGGATAGTCGAAGAGTTTCCAGATGTCTTTCCAGAGGAGCTTCCAGGGATGCCGCCAGAGCGGGAGATTGAGTTCACTATAGACTTGATTCCCGGGACAGCACCAGTATCAGAGAGAGTCTACAGAATGGCGCCTTCAGAGTTGGAGATTTTGTACAAGATGATTGAAGAACTGAGGACCAAGGGATTCATCCGTGCAAGTGGATCGCCTTGGGGAGCCCCGATGCTTCTTGTGAAAAAGAAGGATGGTACGTCCAGACTATGTGTTGATTATCGTACCTTGAATTCGGTGACAATCAAGAACAGATACCCTCTTCCGAGGATAGATGACTTGTTTGATCAGCTCAGAGGGGCTTCAGTGTTCTCGAAGATCGACTTGCGGTCGGGATACCACCAGATCAGAGTCAGAGAGCAGGACATCCCGAAGACAGCATTCAGATCGAGGTATGGACATTGGGAGTTCCTTGTTATGTCCTTTGGAGCGACCAATGCGCCGGCCGTATTCATGGACCTCATGAATCGCATTTTCATGCCTTACTTGGATCAGTTTGTGATCGTGTTCCTAGATGATATCCTGGTCTATAGCAAGAGTGAAGCGGAGCATGAGCAGCATCTCAGAGTCGTCCTCCAGACGCTTAGGAAGCATCAGTTGTACGCCAAGTTCAGTAAATGCGAGTTCTGGCTCGATCGCATTTCATACTTGGGTCACATCATTACCCGAGGAGGAGTGGAAGTGGATCCCCAGAAGATTGTGGCTATCGAGTCATGGCCGGTACCCAGCTCAGTGGCAGAGGTTCGCAGCTTCCTTGGATTGGCCGGCTACTACCGGCGGTTCGTTTCAGATTTCGTAAGAATTTTAGCACCGATGACCCAGTTGACCCGCAAGGATGTGCCGTTTGTTTGGATAGCAGAATGTCAGGAATCATTTGAGAAGTTGAAGCGAGGTTTGATAACGGCTCCCATTCTCACCCTTCCAGATGGGACCGAAGGATTCACAGTTTATTGCAACGCTTCAGGCAGAGGATTGGGGTGTGTCTTGATGCAGCATGGGAAGGTAATATCTTATGCGTCACGTCAACTACGTGATCATGAGAAGAATTACCCGACCCACAACTTGGAATTGGCGGCGGTAGTATTTGCTTTGAAGTTGTGGAGACACTACTTGTACGGAGATAGAGTGGAGATCTTTACTGATCATAAGAGCCTGAAGTATGTTTTCACCCAGAAGGACCTTAATATGCGGCAGAGGAGATGGCTCGAGCTACTGGTGGACTATGATGTGGATTTGCAGTATCATCCCGGGAAGGCCAACGTTGTAGCAGATGCATTGAGCAGGAGAGCCGGAGTTTATTTCCTGACAGCGCAACCAGAATTATTGGCAGATCTTCAGAAGATGGGAATTGAAGTGGTTCTTCCAACCAGCGTGGCATTGATGGCCAGCCTACAGGTTCAGTCCAGCATAGTTGAGAGAATTCGGGTGGCGCAGTTAACAGATTCAAAGATCCAGCGACTCAGAGCAGAGTGTGAAGCAGGAAGAAGGCCAGAGTTATGTATCCATGAAGACGGTACACTTCGGCACGGCACTCGTCTTTGTGTACCCAGTGGAGATATCAGACAGGAAGTCATGGCAGAAGCCCACAGTTCACAATATTCTATTCATCTGGGTGGTACGAAGATGTACCGTAATATTCGTCAGCATTTCTGGTGGAATGGCATGAAGAGGGAGATAGCCCGGTTTGTCTCTCGGTGTTTGGTTTGCCAACAGGTTAAAGCTGAACATCAGAGGCCCGCTGGACTTCTTCAACCCTTACCGATCCCAGAATGGAAATGGGAACATATAACCATGGATTTCGTGACCGAATTGCCCAGATCTCCGGCCGACAGAGATGCTATTTGGATAATTGTGGACAGGCTTACCAAGGTGGCACACTTCCTCCCATTCAGAGTTGGACAGTCGACGGCGCAGTTAGCAGAGATGTATCTCAGGAAGATCGTCAGGCTTCACGGTGTGCCAGTCAGCATCACCTCGGATAGGGATTCAAGATTCACATCACACTTTTGGCGCAGCTTGCAGAAGAGTTTGGAGACTCGCCTTCAATTCAGCTCAGCTTATCACCCGCAGATGGATGGTCAATCAGAGCGCACAATCCAGACCCTTGAAGATATGTTGAGATCATGTACCCTTGACTTCGGTGGTTCATAGGAGAATCATCTGCACCTGGTGGAATTCTCGTACAACAATAGTTATCAGGCCAGTATCCAGATGGCACCTTTCGAGGCTCTTTATGGCAGGAAGTGCAGATCCCCGCTAGCATAGGACGATGTCGGGGAGAGGCAGATGCTCGGACCCGAATTGATTTCTCAGACGGTTGAAGTGGTCAGGAAGGTCAGAGATCACCTCCGAGTTGCCCAGGACCGCCAGCGCCATTGGGCCGATGCTCATCGGCGTCCCTTAGAATTTGCTGTCGGTGACCATGTATTCCTTAGGATCTCGCCTAACTGCGGCGTCATTCGCTTTGGCGTGCGGGGAAAGCTTAGTCCTAGGTATATAGGGCCGTTCGATATTCTAGAGCGAATAGGAGATGTATCCTATCGTCTCGCTCTTCCACCGTCGCTAAGTGAGGTGCATGATGTATTCCATGTGTCCCAATTACGACGGTATTTTTCGGACCCGAGCCACATCCTAGATCATTCGGAATTGGTTGTTGGTACCAACCTTTCGTATGAGGAAGGGCCCGTGTCTATATTGGACCGGAGTGAGAAGATACTCAAGAACAAGACTATTAAATTAGTCCGTGTTGCTTGGGGTCATCACTCTCTAGGTGAGTCAACGTGGGAGCGTGAGGACGACATCTGATCGCGATATCCCTACCTGTTTGACTCGTGAGGTATAATGTCTTTCTTATGCCTTACGTTTTCCCTTCCTTGCTTGCATTGTATGATTGTATGATTGAACTGCTTAGTGTAACTTGCCTGTGCTTAATGTAGCTTGTCATGACAATCTCTAGCTCCTTGATTTAAATTTCGAGGACGGAATTCTTTTAAGGTGGGTAGAGTTGTTACCCTTATTTTCCGTATTTCCCGTATTTCGTATTTATACTCGTATCTGGATTTTGGCATGTATTTTTTTATTTTTTTCAACTTGGGGAATTTCGGTATTTCTCGTATTTTGGGTTTTGACATGGCTCGGTTTTAATTGGATTGGGTTGGTTTGGCTTGGTTTATTGTGTATTGGAACACCTTAGCCTATACTCCACCCTCAACACACCACATCCCACCCTCTTTAAAACTCCACCAACTTTTTCTCTCTCTTCATAAACCTCCATTAATTTCTTCTTCTCCTTTCTCTACACAACACTCTTCTCCCTCTCCACAACACCAACCCATAGGCAAGTGCACCTTGCCACCACATGAGAACCCTCTTTTATTTGTCCATTAGCTAGTTTAGGACATGGTAATCAACATTAGAACTTAGTATTTTGTGATTTGGAGTCTTCATTGTTCTAGATCTAAGTTTTCCCTATTTTTGGTTTTGCATGGTTTTGATCTATTTAAGTTGGATTTTTATGGGTTTTGATGTTTCCATGTGGAAGAGAGTTCAATTCCACCCTTGTTGGAGCTTGGAAATCCGGATATGGAGTTCGGATGGCCAAGTTGTGATGCCTTGAAGTTCAGGGAGCCATTGGAGCTTCTTCTCGGCCATGGAGAAGAAGACCCTTTCTCCTGCGTGCGTATCTTTACGCGTACGCAGCTCCTGCGTGCGTACTTTTGTACGTACGCAGCTCTCCTGCGTGCGTGTCTTTACGCGTACGCAGCTCCTGCGTGCGTGACTTTTGTGCGTACGCCGCTCCCTTGCGTGCGTGCTTTTGTGCGTACGCAGCTCCCTTGCGTGCGTGCTTTTGTGCGTAAGCAGCTCTCCTGCGTGCGTGTCTTTACGCGTACGCAGCTCCTGCGTGCGTGACTTTTGTGCGTACATCGCTCCCTTGCGTGCGTGCTTTTGTGCGTACGCAGCTCTCCTGCGTGTGTGCCTTTTGAGCGTACGCAGCTCTCCTGCGTGCGTGACTTTTGTGCGTACGCAGCTCTCATGCGTGCGTGCTTTTGTGCGTACGCATCTCTCTAGCGTGCGTGCTTTTGTGCGTACGCAGCTCTCCTGCGTGCGTGCCTTTTGGGCGTACGCTGCTCCCCTGCGTGCGTGCCCTTGTGCGTACGCTGCTCCCCTGATCCCTTGCTTAACCCATTTTCTCTTGGAGTATTGGTTTTATTTCTCGACTTGGTTTCTCTTTTGTGGTTGGCTTTTCCTGAGATCTGTTCAACACAGCACTACTATCTTGACTCGACACGGCCTAACACGGTTTTCAAGTAATTATTTATGACTAGTACGATTCTCGGGATTTTTTGTGGATTATGATTTTGGTATTCTCTGATTTTCTTGCTAGTGACCCAGTGGGGTGCACACCTAACTTGTAACTTGTATTTAATCCTTGTGACTTGATAACTTGATAGTGGCCCGTGGCGGCGTACTCCTGACTTGTAGCATGACTTGATAACTTAATGTTGTTGCGACGGCTAACTTAACTTGACCTGTCTTGACACCGTGGGTAGTTCTTTCTTGCTTGCTTGTTAAATCCACTTGTCTTGTCTTGCATCATGTCTAGGATGGAACTCCTGAGTACCACGATCAGGAGTACCTACTAAAATGGATTAAGGTTAATAACTAGAATAACACAGTAGTCATGAAGAGATGACACAGCTACAGGCAATCCCGTTACCTGGGCGCTCTTGGGATCTGTAGCCTGCCGACGAGTAGGGTGCATTTCCAGCACACTGTCATGTGTTGCACCTTCTAAGTCACCTAAGGGTACATGCGTTCCTGGACGATGTACCCACCTGAATTCAACCCCTAATTTTTGACCTGGGTAACATGGATGGTCTGCAGGGCTTGTGGCTGTGGAATAATCTTATTGCATCTTGTTAGTAATTAGGCCTGTGATAACCCTAGTTAATTAAAGTAGTAAGCCGTAGTATCTGCTTGGCCGTAATTGATTGAATGAGGTATAACCAGTCTAGTCATATCTTGATCCAGTACAAGATTGCTTCCTGTCTTGATTTCTTACATTATTATCTTGCCGATAAATGGTGGAAAACCAAGTTCTGTTCAGACGAAGGGTTACAACCCCGGTCCTTGTTTGGTTTACGGGTTGTAACCTGGTTATCGGAATAGTTCTATGGTTATCTCGTCGTATATCATCTTGACATGTTTTCGTAAATTTTAGTTTTAATATTAGATTTTGTGCTGATTGCTGGTTTTTGTTCTTATTTCGTGGCCCCCTTTTGGCACTTGCTCTTTCTGGGGTTGACCCAGCTGGTTTTGTGTGGCCAGATTTCGGAGCAGCTCCCGAGGATCTACCAAGCTTCCAGCCCAATAGTGACAACTAGATGGAACCCGGGCCAAGAGTGGGTTTTCCTTTTTGTCTTGCCCACTTCATTGTAAAACTATTCTTTTGAGACGTTTAGCCGACGAGCACCTGTTAGCTCGATGCACTTTACTTACTGTCTGCCTACGGGCTGTGAACATGATTAACAAATCCTAGGGTTGATCATGTACGACTAAACTCTTGCTAGTCTTAACATTTTGTAACGACTAGCTTCAGGATCAGCTGAATATGTAATATTTGGGACGCCTTATTATTGTATATTTAGTGATCATACATCTTGCGACCTTACTTACTTGCTTGTGATTGAGACATTAGGCTTGTTCATGACCATAAGAGACTGTTGGCTTGTAGTAAACCCTCATATATCTAGACAGCCGTGACCGTATATCGAGGTGGTTTCCATTTCAATATACGTAGCTGGCTATGTCTGCCCCCGCTCTCCAGTATTCTGGTTCTGGGGCGTGACAAAAAAGTCAACTGTGGTCAACCGAGGTCAAGACTAGGTCAAGGCGACTATTTCTAATCATTACCAACCCTTACAACCCACATCTGATTTATCTCAGACTCCTATTCTTCTCCTTCTCCTTCTCCTTCTCCTTCTCCCCCTCCTTCTCCTTCCCCTTCTCCTTCTCATTCTCCTTCTCATTGTCCTCCTCATTCTCATTCTCCTCCTCATTCTCCTTCTCATTCTCCTCCTCATTCTCCTTCTCATTCTCCTCCTCATTCTCATTCTCCTCCTCATTCTCCTTCTCATTCTCCTCCTCATTCCCCTCCTCATTTTCATTCTCCTCCTCATTATCCTTCTCATTCTCATTCTCCTCCTCATTCTCCTTCTCATTCTCCTCCTCATTCTCCTTCTCATTCTCATTCTCCTTCTCATTCTCACACATATATCTATATATATATACAGACACACACACACACACATATATATACACACTCTCAACACATACACTTTCTCACACCACCACCACCACTCTCTACACACACAAATACATATAAATATTTATATATACATATATATATATATATATATATATATATATATATATATATATATATATATATATATATATATATATATATTCCACTCTAATGAAAAAAAACCCCAATAAATCCTAAAATAGGTTTTCTAGGAAAACCTACAAATTCTATGGACAAAATGTAGAGGGTGGTCTCCTACACATTTATGGTGAAGGAAATAAATGCCAAAGAGGAATTAATGAGGGATTAATGGCATACCTAGAATGGTTTGCTTGAAGAAGAAGGAGCTTGAAAGAAATGAATGAAGAGAGAGAGATTGCTTTGGAGTGAAGCAAATGAGAGGTGGTGCTGCTCCATACATGGCCGGTCATGGGGTCCTATTGGATTTGGGTGTGGATCCACTAAGCCTCCAACCCAATAAACTTGGTTTGGGTTCGGTTCGGGTTTGGTTTGGTTCGGTTTAACTCTAAATCGACTAATTAAGCCATGGAAGTTGGGATATGGTTTCTAACCTAATTAGGATGTTATGTGGGCCAAGCTCCGCTAGTATGTGGGTCCCACTAGTGTCCAGGCTACCCGGGTCTCCAACTTAAGTCCGAATTGGATAAAATCCAAACCAAACCAAATAAATCCCTAAAAATCATATAAAATCAAATAAAATTCCTAAAAATTATAAAACTCAAAAAATGACAAAAATACCCCTAATTCGAAAACTGGGGGTGATAAATCTACCCTCCTTAAAAAAAATTTCGTCCCCGAAATTGAATGAGAACCGACACAGCAATCATGAATAGAACAAGGAAAGAAAAAGATAGAATTTTACCTCAAGGCTCGAAGAGATATGAGAATCGCTCCCGTATGTCGTCCTCCCTCTCCCAGGTGGACTCACCTGGAGAGTGGTGTCTCCATGCAACGCGAACCAAAGGAATGACCTGGTTCCGGAGCACCTTCTCTCTTCGGTCCAAGATCTCAACCGGCTTCTCTAGATAGCTGAGTGTCGGTCCTACTTCGATCTCTGAGTGGTCCAATACGTGACTGGGATCTGCCACGTACCGTCTCAGCTGTGACACGTGGAACACGCAGTGCACTCCCTCTAGTGCGGACGGTAACTCCAGTCGGTAAGCCACTGCACCGACCCTGCCCAAGATACGGAATGGTCCGATGTATCGTGGACTAAGCTTCCCGCCGCCACCAAAACGAATCGTGTCACGCGTCGGAGAAATCCGCAGAAACACAAGATCACCAACCTAGAACAAAACACAAGACTTAGAGCTTAATCTAAAACAATCACAATCAGACTCAAATACTAGAAAAATCTAAACTATACCTCAAACTCCAACGGCCTCCGGTGGCTATCGGCCCAATGCCGCTGCCTATCCTGCACCACTCGAAGTCGATCTCTGATAACCCTGACCTTCTCTGCAGCATCCACTACCATCTCAGGGCCAAACAAAACCCTCTCGCCGACATCATCCCAAGACAAGGGAGTACGGCACCTCCGTCCGTATAGAGCCTCGAAAGGTGACATCTCTATACTGGCTTGGTAGCTGTTGTTGTAAGCAAACTCTACCAAGTGAAGGTGGTCCTTCCAAGATCCCCCGAATTCCAAGACACAGGTACGTAGCATATCCTCGAGATACGTATATATCAACAATGATTGGCCATCAACCAAAATTTCAATCCCAATAGCAATTTGTTTGTTTCCTTATCCCGTCCTAAGTATCTTTATCCTACTAATCACAAGCTCCATGAAATTATACATTCAAAACCTATTCTGGGCATTGAGCCTTCTCTCTTTTACTCAAGAACTCCTGAATATAAACCCTCAAATCTAAGCACAAGATTTTAGTCCTAAATCCATAATCACAATAATATAATATTTCATTACCCCTTCTTAGATACCTTAGAATCAATCCATACCATCAAACTAATCATCCTTAATGGTTTTCTAAGTCCACTATAATCAGTCACTCATATCTGTCCTATAAGCTTAACCCAATAAATCCCCAAGGAAATATACTCATCACAATCACACATTAACATATTACAGTTATACTACAAAGTCTGATAACAAGGTCTGGCTATCCAATCGTCAAAAATAGAAGGTAACATGGCCTAAGACTGGGTCTAGCAATCTATATCAACATTCAACCAAGGTAAGGGTCAAGCAAGATAGGAAAGGTTGTCGAAATATTTTTAAAAATAGTACGAGGCCAAACGAGATGCATAGTTCGTAGTCAAGTAAAACTCAAGAACCATATACCTCTGTAATTATGTCACATGAAGTTACTATCGCTCTAGTGTGCATCTAGCTGCGATTAACTTCCTTGTTCCATAATACGACGGATGGCTGCAGTGCACAGCTGCCACGCCAGATAATATAGGTTTCTGAACTTAACTTGGCTAATATTCGTGCAATATTTCCAAACAATTTTACAAAAATAAGGAGAAGATGTTAGTCAAAATGCTTAGGGAGTGGTCCAAGTAGAATTCGAGAAACATATTTAACCATGATGCCGTTATCCGAAGTCATGCCTCGCCAGTATTTCTCTGGATGCAAACTTCCGATTCCGTAATACAAGGATAAATTACTTTTCGAACTTTTCCTGAATCAACCCATGAGACACTTTCAACAATTATCGGGAAGGACAAGAAGAATTATTCAAGAGGCTAGTGAAGAAGAGTTTAGTCAAATCATAGAAAGATGGAACACAACAATCATGTTGAGAAAATCCTAATTAAGCTGTAGATAGACATAGTTGACCAAGACGGAAAAATGATGATAAGAATTTGTTCTTGCTCATCCGGTCATAACAAAGGGATCCGATTTTAGATATAATCTGATGACCATATACGTCTTCCTGAGATTATGTTGCTAGAATTTTTGCCACGCCAGTAAGCATAGCTGCAATAAACGATAGAATCCATAACCAAGGTATACACCCTAAATCATGTCATCTGGAATTCTTACCATGCCAACCGGTATGGCTGCAAGAAAATTCAAATTCCATAACTAGGATGGTATAACCAACATCAGGCTCCACGTCCATGTCGTGCTAGCTAGTATGACTGCGATAAATTCTAAACTCCATAAATAAAGTAGACATTTATTGTTCTCATCGAATATGTTTATCAGAATATCTTAACTCAATTCATAAAAACTAATCTTAGATACAAAGTTAAAGTCAACAACGAACGAACATCAAGATTCAAAATTCAACAACGAATCAAGGATAAGTAATGAAAACTAACAGAACAGATTTCGAGACAGGATTTAGGAAAAGTTTTCAGGAGAAGTCCCAAAGGTATGATCTAGGTCAAGATAAAGGAAATCATTGGAATATATTCTAAAGAAATCTCAACCTGATATGAGACTAGCAAATCATATTCTCGTCTCAACCTAGAAGATATATAAGTTCAACTTATACCTTTCCTTGGGGTTCACAAACTCATTCCAAGAAAGATAAGGTTTGATACGGACAAATATTTCAGAAATCAGGACGGACAGGAATAAATGGGAAGAGTTTCGAAAAGTTTAAAATAAGATTCCCAGGGGTCATCCCTGGAATCTACCAAGAGTTCCTAATATGTGACCGAGTACCAAAATCCTAAAATATTCCATGACTCAACCTTAATCCTAGGGCAGGCTCGCGATAGTACAGATAAGCTCAAGTACTACCACGACTTCGCATCAATTGCAAAGACTGACCTGCATGGGCCACCACTAAAAATGTGTCACGACCCGTACCCGGATATACGGATACGAATACGTGGGCCACGCCCAGCCTATGCCGCGGTATCGGCGGTAGAACGCTGTCAAGTATACTATACTAACTACAACATCCAAGATCCATAACTATAAAATGTACTCATGTCACATCACAAAAACTAAGAAAGATAAGACAAGAAATAATGACAATATCACTAGAACAACTAGAATCTACAATGATCATAAGACAGAAAAATGAAGAAGGAACAACAAGACTAACTAAGGATAACTACCAGGCAACTCACATAGAAGAATAGTGAGATCCACCTCAGCTAGCAACAACATGAAGTCCAAAACTGAGGACACAACTACTCCTAAAATTTTGTCAACATATCCAGTCAGGATGGAACGAGCACAAATCTCAAATAACAGTTCTAATTAGACGATATTGAAAATGTAGTAGTAAATAGAGAGAATATACAAGAAATCATGAAATGTACATGTGAGTATCATGGCAAGGTAAGCTGTAAATCTAGAGCTAGAACAAGGCAAGTAAAACTGATCATGGCATGTACAAGAATCAAGAATCATCTGTCTAAGTGTGTGAGTACTAGTTTCAATATGTGGCCGGCTTGGGTCTGTACAAGGTCTACTGATCAGCCAATCCTACGTGGAGTGTAGGATTGGTAGCATTCAAGGTCTACAAGAATAAACAAGGCGGATAATGACCACACATCTACACTAATACTCCCCGTCCCCGACTAGTATATTGGATCCAACCATGACACATCATGACATGCGATTCTCCGAGCGGGTAGCTAGCCTTCACAGGAATCGTGTCTATACAATGCACAAGGAACAAGAAAGACTTGCACAAGATATACCAAAAAAAGTGAGGAATAATATCTCATGACGGGATCCAGAGAAATACCAATCCGTGTGAACAATGTGTCAAGAGAACAAGGATATCTACACTAAATACAAGAAACATAGACGATATCATAAAACAGAAATATTATAAGAGAATGTACTCGTCTGTGATCTGGTAGAATGTCTCTGGTCCAAGAACAGTGCCTCGAGGACCTATAGGTGGAAATACTGTATCAATATAAGGGTTTGGAAGTAAAATCAAGTCATACTAAGTCAAACTAGGTCAAGACAAGTCAAAGCAAATCAAACTAGGTCAATCTAAGTCAATGATCGACTTACAGTTGACTTTTGGTCAACTGGTTAACTCTAGGTCAAGCCTAGGTCAACCCTAGGTCAATGGTGACTAATAGTTGACTTTTGTTCAACAGCCCAAGTTTAATGGAATTTGGGACTAAATTGGATAAAGTGTTGACCCATAGTTGACTTTTGGTCTAAAAAGTCAACTGTGGTCAACCGAGGTCAAGACTAGGTCTAGGCGACTATTTCTAATCATTACGAACCCTTACAACCCATATCTGATTCATCTCAAACTCCTATTCTTCTCATTCTCCTCCTCATTCTCATTCTCCTCCTCATTCTCCTCCTCATTCTCCTTCTCATTCTCCTCCTCATTCTCCTCATTCTCCTCCTCATTCTCATTCTCCTTCTCATTCTTCTTCTCATTCTCCTTCTCATTCTCATTCTCCTCCTCATTCTCCTTCTCATTCTCCTCTTCATTCTCCTTCTCATTCTCATTCTCCTCCTCATTCTCACACATATATCTATATATATACAGACACACACACACACATATATATATACACACTCTCAACACATACACTTTCTCACACCACCACCACCACTCTCTACACACACAAATACATATAAATATTTATATATACATATATATATTCCACTCTAATGAAGAAAAACCCCAATAAATTCTAAAATAGGTTTTCTAGGGAAACCTACAAATTCTATGGGCAAAATGTAGAGGGTGGTCTCCTACACATTTATGGTGAAGGAAATAAATGCCAAAGAGGAATTAATGAGGGATTAATGGCATACCTAGAATGGTTTGCTTGAAGAAGAAGGAGCTTGAAAGAAATGAATGAAAAGAGAGAGATTGCTTTGGAGTGAAGCAAAGGAGAGGGGGTGCTGCTCCATACATGGCCGGCCATGGGGTCCTATTGGGTTTGGGTGTGGATCCACTAAGCCTCCAACCCAATAAACTTGGTTTGGGTTCGTTTCGGGTTTGGTTTGGTTCGGTTTAACTCTAAATCGACTAATTAAGCCATGAAAGTTGGGTTTATGGTTTCTAACCTAATTAGGATGTTATGTGGGCCATGCTCCGCTAGTATGTGGGTCCCACTAGTGTCTAGGCTATCCGGGTCTCCAACTTAAGTCCGAATTGGATAAAATCCAAACCAAACCAAATAAATCCCTAAAAATCATATAAAATCAAATAAAATTCCTAAAAATTATAAAACTCAAAAAATGACGAAAATACTCCTAATTCGAAAACTGGGGGTGACAGTTCTGTCCAAGGTCGTCGGTTCAAGTCCTACTCTTAACAAAACTTCACTCTTTAATATTATAAAGAGAAAATATCTAGTTTGACATGAAGAATAACAATGAAAGTAAAACATGCCAGGCACCATTCAACTTTCCAAGGTAAATTTTTGGAACTTTCAAACATAAAGATAAATATTTATAATATAAAATAAGATCCGAAAATCTACCTATACAGAGTCAACAAGATGCGGAAGTTTCAAGCTTTGAATATTACCCAAAATAAATAAAAAAGCAAAAAAACATATACACCAATAGTAATTCAGGAATTTTTAATACCAATGTCTCCATCAAGTCCCATCCATAACAGACTGTTCTTCCATGTTCTTAACAATTCTACTATTTTCCAAATTACAAGTGTTAAGACTATGATAATGAACAAGTATCTGGAAAGATGCCAATTATAAAGTAAACCACAATTTATTATTCCAAGCATGCATCTTCTATAAGTGCCGTGTTTAAACATCAAACAATCAAACCCAACACAAACATTACGAAGGACTTGATATTATTCGTAATTATCAAGCTACAACCAAAAGCATTGGATGCCGAAGAACTTGTCAACCAAATTTCTGAATCCATCAATTGAATCTATTTATTGTAATCGACAATAATTATTTAATAAAGTATTATTCTTTACGCGATTTTGATCATAAAAAATTGATTGATTATGAACATAAAAATTGATGGAACAATCAGAACCCTAAATTAGATTAAATCTAACAATATAGGATTTCTGAACACCAGTAAAAATTGAATATGAAAACATCAAACTCATAAATCAAATAGGTAGGCTCTGATACCACTTGTTAAAATTTATTGTACCCTGTCGATTCATGAGATGAAGAACATAAATTAAATTGCGGAAGCGTACATGAATCCATTGCTAGGCTTGATGGATCTTGAAGCGGTCGTCCTTTTATGGGGTTCGATCTTCCAACTTGCTACGACCCTTAATGACAAAGAAGAATCCGAATCATGTCCCTCTCTTTATGTTGATGGGAATGCAGAAGAGAGAAAAAAAAAACTCTTTTGGTGGCCGTATAAGTTGGGGACCATAACCCTAATGAATACATATATTTATATGTTTTGATATTTCTAATTTGGCCCCTCATCAAATTAGAATTATCTCCGGTATCTATACATTAATTCCATGACAATTATGTCCTTAAGCCAATTTCCAAATAGACCACTTTAATTTGACTTAATTATTTAGATAGCCGAAACACAATTAATTTTACATGTATGGCCCCTTAATTATTGAATAATTCCAAGAACTTCTACCCCGCAGTTGGAGCAATCAGAGGCCTGCTGCAGAGATTCAATAACAGGAGGCAATTGACTGCCCACCGACGCCGGAGCAAGAAAAACTAGATGACTTCTGTCCTGTTTCCGAGGAACACAGGACCGTGGCAGACGCAGAGGTCGAACCAGCTATACCTTGAGCCCCTCCTAAAACCCTCACATGCACCTGAGAATTTTATGATTCTCCCTGGGCGAGCCACCCGCCCCGGAGGTCGGGACTCCCCTTTGACACTTGCAATTAGAAACCTCGTGACCTTGGCATCGACAACCAAAGCAATAATGAGGAGGGGAGTAGAATTCTACTGATTGCCAATAGCTCTGATTCTCAGGTAGGATCAGGCGTATGCGAGACGACAGAGTTTTTCTATAGTCCACCTCTACGAGGACCCAAGCATGGCTTGGACGAGATTGATCCGACGTAGCCGCTTGTCCAAATGCAAAGGAGTGCCAATCGCTAGGGGTGTGCCAATCTCGGTTTTAGAACCGAAACCGACCCGATCTGACCCGAATTAACAATTCGGGTCGGTTTTGGACATTTCGGTTCGGAGTTCGGTTTAGAGGAAAGGAAAAATCGGTTTTACGGTTCGGGTTGCGGGTTTAGCATTCGGTTTCCGACCCGAACCGAAAACCGAAAAGCATATTTACAATTTTAGCCCTCCCTAAGTATATATACAAAAACTAAACCTAAAACCCTCTCTCTCCTCCATTCCTCCTGCGCCGCTCCCCTTCTCTCCAAGTCTCCATCTAGATCTAAAATGATCTCTCAGTCTGCTCTCTCTCTCTCTCTCTCTCTCTCTCTCTCTCTCTCTCTCTCTCTGCTATGCTCTTCTCTCGAGAGAGTCTCGACTCGAGCCACGTTCAACCTGACGAGTCGTCATCGAAGCCGGCAGTGACCTCCTCGGCTAGGAATCTGGATCGACTTCTCGAATCGACGACGCCGGTCATGCCGATGGAGTTTGAGGCGATGGAGAATGTCCGATGGAGTGGAGCCGTGTCCGGATGTGGAACCACTCACAAAGGTTATTTGAATGTTTATATATGTATTTAGTGTGCTGGATGTGGAAAGAGAAGTTCTTGATAGGACTAGTAGAAGTCTGTTGTAATTTGATAGAAGTTCTTGGAACCACACACTTGTAGTCTCTCTTGTAATTTGCTTCGACACTTGAAGTCTCTATTTGTAATTAGAGTGCTGGATGTGTAAGTAGTCTAGTAGTCTGTTGTAATTTTTTTTTACAGCATCATCTTCTAAAGCATGATGCGGAAACATGGATCCCTGATAATGGTGAGGAGCGGTTCAGTTCGTTAAATTTTTATGCAGTATAGTTTGCTATTACATTTGGTTTTAGCAGAACCGGCCCTTCGGTTTTTTTAAGGGAGCATTTTTTTGTATTATATTTGATTTTAGCAGATCCAGCCCGTTTGGGTCCAAATAACCGAACCGACCGAAAACCGAACCGACCGAAGATGGTTCGGTTCGGTTTGGTTCGGTTCGGTTTTTTTTAAACGATTCGGTTTTCGGTTTTATGAAATTCGGTTTTCGGTTTTTTTCGTTTTTATATAAACGGTTCGATTTGGACCGAACCGAACCGTTGCTCACCCCTACCAATCGCACGAGCCAGGTTGAAGAGAGCTGATCTCGCAAAGAGATGTTGGGGAGATTCGTGAAAGAGACCCAGACAATGGCAAGAGCAGTTTCAACTAAAAGAGAAAATCTAGGGGTCCAGCGGACAATAAGCGTAGGGGCCTTGGCAACAAACCACAAATCCCTCGACCCGAACCACAAAAAAGGCCTAATGAGCACATGACATGCATTGAGCACACCCACTTGCACACTGCTAGCGAAGCCGAAGTCAGCAAAAGCATGCCGTACCGAGTCCATTGGAGGCCTTGAATGATAAAATTTTCCCACGAGCACAAGCCGCAGTGGGAGCATGAGAATGGCCTCATCCTCAACGTTGAAAGTGACCATTGGAGCGCCTTGAAATGACAATGGAGCCTGTTCCCTAGTGGAGGGACTCGGGTCGGGGGGGCCTGCCGAAGAGGGCTTGTGCGAATGACCGTGCCGCCCCGGCCATCAGCTGGAACCAGCTAGGGAAAAGGGGGGAGAAGAATGCAAAGATTCTACAAAATGGAGAAAGGGGAGGGCGAGAGGAGAGCGGGAGGGGGAAAAAAAGGACAGGAGGAGCGTCGGCCCGTCGCAGGATCGAGCCAAATGCCGAAGGAGACGGGGGAGTGGGAAAAGGGGGATGGGGAGCAGGCCCTGGGGGGTGGAGGTGGGGGGTGGGGGATATATATATATATACCAATGACCCATAGTCTAGTGGTAGTGTGAGGCATGCGATCCGAGTGTCAGGATATCGACTCCCAGTTGGAACGTTCGACATAGTTATCATTTCCGAATATATATATGCCTTAGTGGTAGATGTGAGGCATGCGGTCGGAGTTGTCAGAAGTTCGAATCCCACTGGAAGCGATTCCGGAAACCAATTGTCATTTCTTCAAACACACCACACACATCTCAAATTAAATTAGACAATAACACATTATCTGTTTGTTATCTATACACAATCTCAAATTTAAAATTAGACAAATACACATTATCTGTTTGTTATCTATATAATATCTATTTAAAATTTGTACGTATAAAATTATTTATTTGATATTTTTTAAATGACAAGATATCTATAAAATATCTATTTATTTAGACTATTAATTTTGCTTGTGGACAATAATAAATTTTGATTTGATTTTTTTTTAGAAAAGTAAATTTAAGAATTTCGCGGGCGAAAAAATTCCAATCCTGTAAAAATTCTATTAGACCGAGGTATTTTGGAAAAATTCAGGGAATCTTCCTCTATTCATAATTATTACAAACTCTTTTCTAACATATACTAGTCATCACATACAAAAAAAGAAAGAAAAACTCTCTAATTTTAAAATAGTTTCAATATAATTTAAATATGGGAAAACGGGATATGAACCATAGGCTCATATTCTTATATCAGCCACCACTGTGGACCAATAAAAATACAGTGACTTGGAAGAAAAATTTAAATAGATAGAAATAAAGATCTAGGAACAACTTGCCAAATATGTTTGCTTAGAAATAAAAGTTCACATAAAAGATTAATGAATAGTATTAATTTAATTTTAAATTAATTGTTTAATAATGTGAGAGTGAATTTTAATTATATTAATATTAATGTTAATTATAATGTGAATGTGAATGTTAATTATATTAATATTATTATTAATATTAATATTAGTATTAATTTTAAATTAAATGTTACTGTTAATGTTAATATTAATTTTAATTTTAACCTTTAATGTTAATTTATATTAGTATTAATATTAATTTTAATTTTAATTTAAATGTTAATGTTAATTAATGTTAATTTTAACCTTTAACCTTTAATTGTTAATGTTAGTTTTAATATTAATATTATATTTATTTAATTTTAATGTTAATATTAATTTTAATTTTAAATTAATATAATGTTAATTTAAATTTCTAGACAAACATATTTGGCTAGGTCAAACATATTTATATCATTTAAATAACTAGGCAAACATATTTCTATCGATTTAAATTCATAGAGAAACATATTTGACAAGTTATTCCTAGGCAAAGATATGATAAGTTATTATTTATCAAATCTTTATGAGATTTTTTATTTCTATCTATTTAAATTTCTCTTCCAAGTCACTATATTTTTATCGGTCCTCATGGAAGCCCGTGGCATGTCTCATATAAGAGTATTAGCCTATGGCTCATATCTCGTTTTCCCTTTAAATATATTTTAATTATAATTTGTTATAAGACTAATTATAAGGGCACTTCACTTCTTACTCAGGGCTAGTCCAACTTAGAGGAGAAATTACTCAGACAACCCATCTTTTACTTAGGATTGCCCTCTAACAACCCCCCCCCCCCCCCCCCCCCCCCCCCCCCCCCCGCGAAACCCAATTTTTACCTTCATTCAACCTTTCACTCTCTCTTTTCCCAAAACCTCTCAAACCCCCACTTCTTCTCCACCTCCATCTTCTTCATCTCCAGCAAAATCTTAGATTCCTTCCCAATATTGTTCCCAATTTTTGAGATAACACCCAAAGGGTCCTCACAAATAAGATACAAACTCAAATGCTTAATGTATTCGGTTGATATTATTATTTTTGGAAGAAATTTATAAAAAAATTATTCTTAATCCTAGGACTGTTAAAATATTTTGAAAAAAAAATTATTGTATGGAGAAGATAGAGTTTAGGCTTGTTAAAAATTATTGTATACATAATAAAACTTCTCTAATTTTGGAAGAAATTATTCTTAACGTAGCTCATGGCATGAAAATTACCTAGGACTGCCAAAATATTTGGCAGTCTTAGCAGCATGTATGACTGCCAAAACTTTTGGCAGTTCTAAAATGGACTTGTTTTAATTTAGGACTGCCAAAATTTTTAGCAATCCTACATGCTGCTAGAAATGCCAAAAAAAATTGCAGTCCTAAAATGGACTGACTGTACAATAAGTCCATTTTGTGATTGCCAAAAAATTTGCAGTCCTAATAGTATCTAGGACTGCTAAATTTTTTGACAGTCATAAATTGCCAAAATTTGTTTATTTGTTAATTAAATTTCAATATTTGTTAATTAGATTTTAATATTTATAGTCGTGACCCGAAGAAGAAGGACGCTGACGTCGTTTCTAAAAGAAAATGCCCTACTGCATTGGAGCACAAGGCACGTTAAGCTGGGTTGAGAAACCAATAACTATCAGAGAACCAGAGACAACCACTCAAGTTAGACGACGTGGAAGCTGAGAGAGTTCAAAATTTCAATAAAGTTCGACATCTTGATCGTTTGGTGTTGTGAAACTTTGATTTATCAAATTGTAATATGCTAAATTATCAAATTGTTGTAATACTTTTGAACGTAACGCGTGTAATATGCTAAATTTTGTATTAATTGCGTCCAGGCAATATGATTATAATCTTTTGTCAATATTAGTTGTTTCTTTCTTTAAAAACATACTAGTATTGTCTTATGGTTATATTGGGTTCTTATGGTTCTATATAAAACTTTTGATATTATTTTGAAATGTGATGTTATTAAACTCTACTTGTTTGATTGTTGAATCTATTGGGGTGTTGAAATGGTGTCATATTGCATATCATATTGTCGTATCATATTGCATATCATATTGCCGTATCTAGAAATGTGATGTTAATTTTTGGCGTATCATATTGCGTATCATTTTTGCCTTATCATATTGCATATATATTGGTGTATCATATTGCGTATCATACTGCATATCAGATTGTCATATCATATTTCATACCATATTGTCGTATCATATTTCGTATCATATTGTCGTATCATCAAGTTATATCTTAGGAATGGTTAGTACTGTCATGAAATTTGACAGTCCTGAGAGAAACTTGTTATGACATCAATTTTCTCTCATGAATGTCAAAGATTTTGACAGTCCTAGGAATGGTTAGGGCTGTTAAAAAATTTGACAGTACTGAGAGGAATTTGCTGTCACAGCAAGTTTCTCTCAAGTCTGTCAAAATTGAAATGGTTAGGACTGTCAAAAAATTTGATAGTCATGGAAATTGTTAGGACACTCAAATAAATTTAAAATTGAGAGAATTATCTCTAAAATAGATTTATAGACCGTATATAGATGAAGATTTATTTTGAAATGAACAAGATTGAGAGATTTATCTCTAAAATAGATTTAAAATTTTGAGTTTTTTTATACCGAGTAGATAATTGAGAGACTCTAGAATAGATTTAAAATGAGAGACTTATCTCTAGAATAGATTTATAAATCGTATATAGATGAAGGTTTACTTTGAAATGAACAAAATTGAGAGACTTATCCCTAAAATAAATTTAAAATTTTGAGTTTTTTAAAACTGAGTAGATAATTTATTTACTTTTAAACCGAGTAGATAATTTATATCTCTAAAATAGATTGAAAAATATTTACAAGGTGACTTAATGATTATATAAAAAATATAAAAAATTTCTAATTAAGGCTGTGTTTGATTGGGCTTTTTTTTCCATCACAAATTTTCCACCAATTGTAGTGTTTGATAGCTTATATTTTCCATGGAATTATTTTCCAAAAAACTATCATTTTCCATATTTTCTTCTAAAATGGTGGAAAATGAAACTTGTCCAACCCATAGGAAAATATCATTTTCCATGGAAAATAACTATTTACCATGGAAAATAATGATAATCAAACACCCAAATTAAGTTTTCCATGATTTTTTTTAAAATTCCATGAAATTTTTTTCCTAGGAAAATAATTCCATGGAATTAATTTCTTTTCCATATCTTTTCCATCTTGCAATCAAACGCACCCTAAGTGAAAAAATATTTCAAAAGTTGCGCCACAGTTAGCATTCTACATCTGCCTTCACAGTTATTAAAAACAAGTTTCTTTCAGGATTGCCAAAAATTTTACAGTCCTTCCAATTGGAAGAACTGTTAAATCTGTTACATCAAGTTCATTTTAGGACTATCAAAATTTTTGACAGTCCTACCAATTGGAAGAACTGTCAAATTTTTTGACAATCCTAAAAATGTTATTCAATGTTTTTATGTCGGACTGTCAAATTTTTTACAGTCCTACCAATTGGGAGGACTGTCAATTTTTTTGACAGTCCTAAAGAAAGTACGATGTTCAATGTTTTATGTAGGACAATAAAAATTTTTGACAGTCATTCCAATTGGTAGGACTGTCAAAATTTTTGACAGTCATTCCAATTGGTAGGACTGTCAAAATTTGTCAGTCCATCATCGCGATTGTGGACGAATTTTTGAAGTTCGTAACCCTAAAATGGGTTCAAAATTTCGAAAAATTTGTATAGAACGAATATTAAATCAAATTTTAGTTACTAAAAGATAAAATTTAGGCATGAACATGGATTGAGAACAATATTTAGAATTTAGATGTTGAGATTTGGAAGAGAAAATGTTTAGGGTTTTGGTATCCCTAAAATGGGTTCAAAACTTCAAAAAATCTGTCTAGAATGAATATTAAATCAAATTTTAGTTACTAGAAGATCAAATTTAGGCATGATCATGGATTGAGAATAATAGATTTTGTATTTTGGGTTTTGGGATTTGGAGAGAAAAGGGGAAGAAGAAGAAGAAAGCAAAAACAATTAAAAAACGACTATATACCAACATTTGGGTTAGTCCTGAGTAATTTTTAAGTGGCAAACTTGTAAATAAACAAAAAAAAATTTGGGCTAACCTTGAGTAAGAAGTGAAGTGCCTTTATAATTTGCGGTTATAAATATGTTTTTAGAAATTTGAAAATTTAGTTAGTTACAAAAGTGTAGTTAGAAGAATTTTTGAATTTTTTTTAACTACCTGAGAAGATACATATACAACAATTAGAAATGTTTTTATAATTTTAAATTAATTAATAGAAGATATACAAATGGTTTGAACGTTAATTCCCTGTAATAAAAAAACAATGTCCTAAAAAACAACATAATTAGAAACTTAATTAGTGACGTCACCAACAACATTGTAGTCTTGGGCTCTTGGACAAATATGACATGTTGTTGTACACACGAGAATAGCCCGTGAAAACAAGTTTTGTATCGAGATTCAACCCGTATAAACTTTATATTTGTCTTAGGTTATTATACGCTACATGTTTAGTACAAACTAGGTCAAGTTAGGATATTCCATTGAACTAAAGTTTAATAATTCCTACTCCACCTTTTTATATCAGATCTTGTCAAGCCATAAATGATTTCGATTAGGGTAAAAAAAAGGTGGTGAACAAACCTAAGTCGAAATGACATTCCTAATAACATGAGCCATACTTCACGAGTGAATCGGCTCCTGACTGGTGGTAAAGTTTTGGTGTACACACGACCTAAGATTTATCATGGCCAATGTAACCACCACTTTTCTAAAATGAGAATAATTTTAAACTTTTGTAATTTTTATCATTTAATAATAATATTTAAATTATATTATAATTTTTGGTAATTTTTCTTTATTTATTTTATATTATTTAGATGGGTGAATTGTGATTTTGGTTGTTGCTAGCTTAATCCTAGAGACTGCTTGACTTAGAGACTAACCATGACCAAGGAGACTCAACCATGTGACTAGATTGGCTAATTACCTATTTTTAGGCTAAGGGTATTTTAGTCATTGTGCATTAATTTAAATTTTATTAATTAAATTGCTTGTTGTGCGGTTTGATTGATAGCTGAATTGGTGTTTTGGTAGTATAAGTGGTTTGACCTTAGCCAACCATGACTAGAAACCTAATACCATAGTTAGACTTAAATTTTCATCATTTAAATTAATTTAGAATTTATTAGTTATTTTTAGAATGATTTAAATGAATTTTTTAAGTCATTTCTAGTTAGCCTTTTAAAGCCTTTTTGACTTGGACTTTATTAACAACTTAGGGAGCCTAGGCCCATGTGCAAACCCTAACCCTAACACCCCTACCCCTGGCCGGCCATAGCAGCCCCTTCCACATTGTGTAGAGAAACACATTAGCCTCCAAGAGAAACCCTAGCCTCCACTCTCCAAAAATTCCAACTTTTTCATCCGGAGTCCGTTTCACCCCAAACGAATTCCGTTGCGCTCGTAGGAAGGAGAGGATCTTGCTGGATACTGCTAGCAGGAGGAGGAGGCATTTGCTCGGGAGAAATCATCGGCCGACAAAGCGCTCGGGGTATTCCTTTTATTGAGATTCCGACTCTCAATAGGTAAATCCAGATCTACCTTTGTTCTCCTAAATTTTCTTCATTATTGCATCCATATAGGCACCCTTTTATCTGTGTATGAAGTTTCGTAGGATTTTGGTTTCGTTTGATAACGTATCGGACACGTATCGGTCTCACGTTGCACGTGTTCGCAAAATGCCACTTAAAATTGAAAAGTGTTAATTTTTGATTCTGTTTTCACAAAATCTTTTCTTATATGATTTGTATCAACTTTCGTGAAGATGGATCGGAAATCGACATGATTTCGGCAACCGACGGACACGGACCGCGTGTACGAGATCCCGTGCACGGTTTCGTGCACGCCTGCTATCAGTACGTCATAACTCGACGCATATAGCTTCGTCTTGCGTGAAAATTACGAGCACGTAGGGGCAATCTCTGACCACATGCCTGTAAAATTTCACGATTTTTCATCGATCGAGCACGGAGAAATCATGCGTGTACTGGTCGGCTGAACTGTGCACTCCGGACTGAAATTTGCTGCTGACACGGCCTTCGTACGCGGACACGTCACGTCGAGAACCCGTACCAGGAGTTGGAACACTAGCCCTATACCTAGAATACCCATGGGACTCTATCCCGAGTCGTGGCGTGGCCCGACGCGATCCATGAGCGACGACTCGCATGCACGAGCATGCACGCACGCGCGCGCTGTTGCGCAAGCTGCTGTGTCGCGTCGCTACGAACTTCGTGTCATGTTAACGTGTCCTAGACCTACCCCGTGGCCCCCTACCTACCGTGCACGGGCT